>CAJQZJ010004750.1:7490538-7541065 GCA_907164525.1 Lophiomys imhausi | reverse complement strand
ACACACACACACACACACACACACACACACACACACACACACACACACATCTCATTATCTTGAGATACTTGGCAGTTTTGAAGGTCTATGAGATTTCTCATTATGTCCAGCAGTCTCGTTCCTTCTCATGGCAATTCACATCATCTATGTGGCTTTCGAGTTTCTAAGCCATGCCCCTTCAACCTGGCATATTGTTTGGCCATAAATGACTTTATGCATATCAAAATGTAAAGGGACGCCAAGCTTTCCTTATGTGCTGCCAAATGCTAATCTGAACTACCTACCAATTTCACCAAAGAGACCCAACTTCTACCACAACATATATGTAAAGCTTCCAGCAACGGTTCAGCCTTACACATGAATGGTGTACATATGGAAATACCACTTATTTTGTAACTTATAAGTAAATATGCTTAGACCCAGTTCTAGGTGTCTGCTGAACAGGTGTGGGATATGACTCTGCACCCCATGTTCCAGAGGTTCTGATCCACATTCTACAAGAATATTTAGGGTTTCTACCTCCTGGGTGAACCTTCAGGATATATAGCAGATCAAGACCATCCAGGGTGGATTACAAGGCTTCCGGGTGCAGTGTCTTCATCAGGATCCCAGGAAGGCAGACAAAGGAATATCTAGGCCTGCACCATAGCCTCAGACATCAGTGTGTTCCCTGGGAATGCATCCGGGAAATACATTAAGAAGAACTCTACGACATGTCCTCCAGATAAAAAACACCAAGGACTCATTACTCAATAGACATTGCTGTGCCACCCCCAGTGTTGGTGGAACCTCAATATTCACTCAGAAAGACCTGCAGGACAATCCTAGTAGGGAGAGTCCAAGGAAACTCTGAAATGGATGCCATTAGTTTTCATTTGAAAATCCTTGGGAGCCAGATTTGCTGGAGTACAACCTGAAATCTCAGCACTTGGAAGATGGATGCATTATGATCTGGAACTAACCTTGAAACCCAGTACAGATCAGGTGTGGACTGCAGGGGTCACTGAGTCCTCCCTCAAACCCAGGCTGTGACTCCATCCTCTAGGACTCTAAGAGCAGTATAACTTGCTTAGAATCTATTCAGATCCTGATGATGAAACACTTGGACTTCTGCTTTTAGGGAATTGAGTATTTGAAATCCAGTATTGTACTTTTTAGCAGAAAAGTTTAAACTGTTCAGACAATGTTGAGAAATTCAACCAAAGTCATCAATAGGAAAGTGCCAAAAAGTCACTCAGAGTCCTTCCTTGGTTTCAGAAGGTAGTCAGATTCCTGACCCTCTCTGCCATCCACCTCCCTGGGTCTGCCTCTCCTGGAGGAAGTGTATGAAAAGTGTTAAGAGCTAATAAAACATTCTGTCTCGCTTTGTAAAGTGCCTGCTATTGATTCTGTTCAAAACACCATAGGTGGTGACTTCTTATTCCATTCTCTTTGCCAGTCACTCAAATGGAAAACACTGTGGGGAGAGAAGACTGGGGAGATGATGGAGGAAGGATAAAAGTGGGGTGTTCCTGCCTGGAATAGTCTAGTCCATTGCTCAAAGGGAGCCAGGATGGCGGTTTTCAAATTTATTATATAAAAGACACACACATAATGTAGAGAACTGTAATATTCCTGCCCTCTCTGTCATTTCATTTTGATCTTTCCAAGAAATACCACAATGTGCTCAGCCAAAGAATTAGATCAAACTCAGCTTTCACGGATGTGGGAATGAGAAGAGGAGGGCAGACCAAGAGAAGCTGAAAGGGGGATGTTTGATCAGGAGAAGGGAGACCACCTCAAAGTTTCTCTGAGACAAACCCAGCTCTGGAGAACAGACAGAAAATGAGTCTCAACACAGATGTTAATCCAGCAGAGTGAGGGAGGTGGCTCTTGGAGAGAGAAGTGAGCATGCTCATTTTATAGAGAGAGTGAGGGGAAGGAGAGAGACGAGAAGAGACTGTGGGCTTGCTTATAGGTTCACTCTGCAAGTTTTCTCATTTCACAAGTTCTCTTAGTGCTTTTTATTGGATTATTTGGTTTCTTGGTATTTAATTTCTTGAGTTCTTCATAAATTATGGATATTAGTTGTAAAAAATTATATAGCTAATAAGTTATTTAACAGCATTTAGATTATTTTTGCTTGTTCGGCAGCCTTTAATCCTTATCCCGCCATTAGAAATGAGCACACAGACACCACATGGATTTTAACAAGCCTTGGCCTGAGTTATGCAATCTTGGCCACCTAAGCTAGCTCTTAATTCTATTACCCAAATATGACCCCATATATACATACGTCCCCTTGGACTACCATGCTCCATGCCATATCGATGTTCGATGTTCCTGGCCATGTGGAATGAGGTTCCTTTTTCTAACCCATGGTGTGTGCCTCCTTCCTGCTGCTCCTGGCTGGAATGAATTCTTCTCTGTCTAAAGTGCAGGCTTCCTGTTAGGAAGTCCCACCTTTCTCTGTCTTTGCCCAATCTCAGGCCTCGGCATTTTATTTAACCATTCAGAGTCAATGTAAGAAACAGACAGCAAGCAGGACCAATTAGTTAACATTTAGAATGCTTAACACTACCCCAACAATTAGTCCTCTGTTGGAAGTGGATTTGGTAGAGATCTTTTCCCAGTCTGTAGGTTGACATTTTGTTCTAATGACAGTGTCTTTTGCCTTACAGAAGCTTTTCAGTTTCATGAGATTCCATTTATTGATTGTTGGTCTTTGAGCCTGAGCTATTGGTGTTCTGTTCAGGAAGTTGTCACCTGTGCCAACGAGTTAGAGGCTTTTCCCCACTTTTTCTTCTATTAGATTTAGTGTGTCGGCTTTATATTAAGGTCTTTGATCCACTTGGACTTAAGTTTTGTGCAAGGTGATAAGTATGGGTCAATTTGCATTCTTTTACATGTTGACATCCATTGAATCTGTATATTGCTTTTGGTATGACGGCCATTTTTTTATTATGTTGATCCTATGTATCCATGAGCATGGGAGATCTTTCCATCTTCTGATGTCCTCTTCAATTTCTTTCTTCAAGCACTTGAAGTTCTTATCATACAGATCTTTCACTTGCTTGGTTAGAGTTACCCTCAGGTATTTTATATTAGACCAGCACTATTTGTTGAAGATACTGTCCTTTTCCCACTGTACGGTTTTGGCTTCTTTGTCAAAAGTGAGTATAGGTGTGTGGGTTTATTTCTGGGTCTTCAATTTGATTCCATTGATCAACTGGTCTGTTTCTATACTGGCACCATGCTGTTTTTATTACTATTGCTCTGTAGTATAGCTTGAAATCAGGGATGGTTATACCTCCATATATATATATATATATATATTGGTACAGGATTGATTTAGCTATTGTAGGTTTTTTATTATTCCATATGAAGTTGAGAATTGTTATTTCAAGGTCTGTAAAGAATTGCATTGGTATTTTGATAGGAATTCCATTGAATCTGTATATTGCTTTTGGTATGATGGCCATTTTTTATTATGTTGATCCCACATATCCATGAGCATGGGAGATCTTTCCATCTTCTGATGTCCTCTTCAATTTCTTTCTTCAAGGACTTGAAGTTCTTTTCATACAGTTCTTTCACTTGCTTGGTTAGAGTTATCCTCAGGTGTTTTATATTGTTTATAGCTATTGTGAAGGGTGTTGTTTTCCTAATTTCTTTCTCAGCCCATTTATCTTTTGTATAAAGAAGGGCTTCTGAGTTTTTGAATTGATTTTGTATCCAGCCACCTTGCTGAAGGTGTTTCTCAGTTGTAGTAGTTCTCTGGTGGAATTTTTGAGGTCACTTATGTATACTATCATATTATCTGCAAATAGGGATAATTTAACTTTTTCCTTTCCAATTTGTATCTTTTTGTGTAGCTACATACACATACATACAAATATATATATATATATGTATATATATGGAAGCTTCTATAGTAGTAGGTTTTTATATGACTTTTACAAAAAGTTTTTTATGTTATTTTATCTCTTTGTAATATTATTGAAAGACTCTTCTAAGATACATACTTTATCTATATCTATATCATCTGTATCTATATATTCATTACACTGGGGTCATTTTTGACTTTGATTTGGATTTCTTGGTTTGCTTATTAAAATATCCTCTCATCAGAGGAAAATAAGATCTCAGTAATTATGACTTTTAGTTTTAATCTTTGCAGTGATCATTCAACAAAATAAAATTATAATGACAATTTTTTTTAGCATCTGCTAGTTATATGTTTGCACAACCTATGGCTTGGTGAAAGAGGTTGACTTTGCAGCATTTATGTGATGTGTATGTAGCATTTATTTACTGCCATTTGAAGAATTAAGTAAGAATTCCATGGTTGTACATTTACAAGTATGTTACAAATTTATTTCATTTCAATGTAACAGGATAACATTTTGTTGGTTTTAAATTAATTTTTCCCTTGCTCATGATGTATAGTTTCCCAGGATTTTCATTTTTTGTGTATATTATTATTATTATTATTATTATTAGTTCTTTGAGAGTTTCATACGTTATGATAATTTTCAAATCCTTCCCAAACCTTTTCCATACTCATATAACTTTGTGTCCTTTAATATTTTAACATATCAAATGTAGTTTGTGCTATGTGTATATTTTTTGATGTGTGGCCATCCAGTGGTGTATGGTCAATTTACCAGGACTATGCATATTCTAAGAGAAAATGGACTGTCCCTGTTCCAGCCACTATCAATTGCCAATATCTCCTTGGCTAGGAACGGACTTCATATCCAACTCCCATCTCCAATCTGGGATTTGGTCTGGGTTGAGCTTGCATGAGTACTGTACAGGCTGTCACAACTATGTGAGTTCATATGCACAGCTGCCCTCCTATGTCTAGAAGACACTGTTTCTTTGTAGTCATCTCTACCACCAATGTTTCTTATACTCTTGGGAAGAGGAGGTGATGTATGGACGTTCCATTTAGGGCTGATGGTTAGGCAGTCTCTTGCTCTCTGAACCTTGGCCAGTTGTGGGTTGCTGTGCTAATCACAAATAGAAACTTCTCTAATAAGTATTTATTAATGGGCATAATAAGTCATTAGAAGTTGATTTCATATAATGTCCACTTAGTAGAACAATAGTAGTAAGTTCTTCCAGAGGCTCTATGACTTGTCTATCCATAGATTCTTGGCCCAACAATAATGGCAAATAAGAATTGCATCTTGTGGAGAGGGCCTTAAATCCAGCCAGAAAGTGCTTGGTTACTTACGTGATGTTCATGCCACTATTGCGCCAATGGGCATCTTGCCAGTCCAGTTATTTTCAAATCTGTAGGTGTTTACAGCTTGGTAAGATTGATATTACTTTCTTCCAGTAACATGCATAGCACATTTCAGTATCATGAAAGCTAAGCAGTAGGAATGAGCCTTCCAGGTCAGTACAAGCTTGATTTTTTCATATTTTATGAACCAATTATGTCTTCAGCTAACAGGTCTTAGTGTCAAGTTCTGGAGAATAACAAATAGCATCAACAATCGCCTATAATGTTTAGGAAGTCCATGAGTCCTCACTAGCCAGCAACATCAAAAGAAGAAACATATTCCTGGTACTGGGATTGTTGTTTGTTAGCCTGTGGTGTCCACTAGGGAAAATTTCATCCTGATATACAGTAAATTAATTTTAACTCTTTTTGTGTATCTACACACACACACACACACATTCACACAAATATATATATGGAAGCTTCTACAGTAATAGGTTTTTATACAACTTTTAAAAAAGCTTTTTAATGTTATTTTATCTCTTGGTATATTCTTTCCTCTATTCTCCCCTACCCTCTCTATTGAAACTTAACCCTTTGTGTTCTATTATTCCCTTTTATAGCACTGAGTTACATCTTCCCTCCTTTGGAAGGAACCTAGCTGTCCACCAACTGATGAATAGATATTGAAAATGTGATATATTTACACAATGTAATATTATTCAGCTGTTAAGAAAAAAATGAAATTCACAGATAAATGGATAGAACTAGAAACAATCATTTTGAGTGAGTTAACCCAGACTAAGAAAGACAAATGCATGCTTTCTCTCATTTGTGGAATTTAACTGTGATTCTTCAGATAAATTTGTTTTATTAGGAATACTCACAGAGATTGGGGAATTCTTCAGTACTTTCTGTACCTTCCTTGTCACTTCATGTCAGGTGATAAATTGTCACTGACCACTCTACCTCAAGTCAGAGAATCAAGACTTTTCCCATCATTTCTTCAGAAAAGAATTAGCAAAGAAGGACTAAAGAAACAAAGCCAGTCTGTAGCTAATTCATGGCAAAAATTGTATATTTGAAGGCTATAAATGTTTGAGTTTGAAAATTTCTAAAATATTGTTCAAGTTCACAAAGATGAGATTCTAAAGGTGAGACTTTTTCCCTGGCTCTTAAATATGAAGTAAAAGGAAAGAGGTAGAAAGTTAATAAAAAGAGCTAGAATTCAGAATGGATTCCCTGCATCTGCCTCAGCAGTCCTCCATTTGGGAGACATGAGGATAGAGGTGTGGTCCCATTCCATCTTCTGATGAAGTTTAGGAGCTATCCTCAGAACAATGGGGTTTCACTAGAAACAGGTTTTTTTGAGGGTACCCTAAATGACGGTGGAACTAGCTAAGAACCACATAGTGTCTTCTATAGACACACGACTGAAACGAAGACTAATGGTCTGTTGGGATGCTATGGACCTCAGCAAGAAATCATCAGTCATTGATGAGGTTTAAAAACCATTTGGATGAATACACAAGCAAAATGAGTAAGCATGGTTCTCTAAATGTAAGAGCTCTAAAGAACATGGTGATTTAGTTAGACATGTTTATGCTTGTACACCCAGTTGGAATGAAAAGGTAAACACATTTGGAAGTTTCCTTTCTTCCCGATTTTAACCTTAATCACTTGTCATCATTACTGAGACAAACAACTTCTATGATGAGGAATTACAGAATTGATCTGTGTACACTATGAGTTCTCTGGTTCAGCAGTTCGGTGTTTACTTCAAAGTATACTTAATACTTCCAAATGGGTTGACAAAGAACCTTGTCAGAAAGGAGTTGTCACAGAAATGGTAAGGCTGGGAGGAAATGTAAAATGACATATTTTTTGTTTCCTGAAAGGAGAAAACTGTATGGCAGAAAGTCAACAAATGGATGTTTCTGTATTTTTCATTTGGGAGAACACATAGTCAGCCTTCTAGTGAAAACACCAGGAACTCATTTTATTCTATGTATCTTAATTCCAAACTAACTAAACAGAATGTCTATTATTTCAAAGAGGATTAAGCCATGAGAGGGTCTGCTATTCAATTTCTACATGGCTGGAATTTCCTACTATCAGTTGGCGAATGTATAGGAAAACTTGATTAATAATTGCCTTAGAAATACATAATATGGAATGTCAACCTACTTCTGGGGGCAGAGGGCTGTAACACAACCTGGAAGAGCTACAAAGTCTTTTTTTTCTCTCTTCTTCTTCTTCTTTTTTTTTTTAAAGAAAATCATCTGGATCATATTACCTGAATTTCTTGTCACCTAATAGTATGGAGAACAGAGTATAAACTTGTAATAATGTCTGGATTACGTACTACTCTGGATCTAAGAGTCATTGACATGGAAATGGGAGTAAAAAGCTTCTAGGAGTCAGACAACCAGGACATCTGCTGTGAGATGGTGTCTTCTATATTTGACAAGGAGATGCACCCATTGAAATATAAAGAATGTGGTCACCTAAACAAGACCTGCACAGTGACAATACCAGTTGGCATCCCAAAGTGGATGAGGGAGATCTTTCAAGGCCCTCCCCATAGATGAAAATCTACAAGTAAGTAATTGGTAAAGGAAGGAGGATCAGATTTTCCTAAGGATGAGTCCCCTGATGCGTTCTCCAACTCCAAGGCAATCTTAAATACATATACCCATGAGAAAGACTAAATGGATTCAATAGATTACACACACACACACACGCACACACACACACACTTGCATTTAATTATAAGAGGAGGTTATAAAGTTGAGAATGAGTAGGAGGCATGGGAAGCATTGGAGAAGGGTGGGGTGGAAATGATATAAACAAAGTATTCATGTATAAAATTCTCAAAAACAATGTAAATGTAAATAAAATTTGATGGCTATGAAAAGAAATGGGAGACACTTTGCCCTAGTGGGGCTGCCTCATATGACCCCAGTGTATGAGGAGGCTCTTGGCCCTCACATGACTGCTGAACTGGGGTGGGGGACTGTTATGTAGGGACACTAGTGGGATGGAAGGGTTAGGGGGTAGAGAGTGTGTGGGCAGGACTGGGAGGGGTGGAAAGAGGACACTGTGATGGAGATGTAACCTGAAGTAATAAATAAATAAATAAATAAATAAACAAATAAACAAACAAACAAATAAATAAATAAACAAGCAAATAAATAAATAAATATTGTAGGAGGATGGTTGGAGGGTAGAGTTTAGCATAATTTGTAAGGCTCTACTTGCAAGAAAGACCTGAGAATCTCCAGGAAGGTGAGTTTCTAGGTCGTTATAACATCACTGAAGCTGAAACAGCTGTGACAATGTTAGACAGCCTTCTGGGATTACCGAAAGCTGTCCCTGCATGAAGAGAGTGAGACAGATCCCTCCAATGTCAGAATTTCCCAGAGAAAGGATTTAGTTCTTTCACTGGATGGAAGCCAGTGACAGGAGAACCAGTGAAGTCTTTCTTATCTTCAAAATCTGTGATTTGTAAGGCAGTGGAAGAAACCTCACAAATGCACACTTTTGGTTATTTTGTCAACAATGAAACTAGTTCATCTCAACATATGAAAGCTAAATCACTTTGAGTGAGCCAAGGCATTAACACTTCTACTAAGTGCCTTGTAAGTCCCCTTTGATTCTTAACACTACAACTGTTGCATTGTGGGATGCGCTCTAATTGCAGAAAAGTACAATAGACTGAAAACTTTGGATGCTGATAATGCCTGAAGCAAGCAGATCTGGAAGTGACGTGCTTCTTCTCCAGAGGAAATACACTCTGTCTTTCTTAGAGAGCGGGGTGGGAACTCCTGCAGGCGTGGGGCCAGAAGCCAGGAAACTTGAAGCAGTTCGAGGTCATCAGCAGGACAGAGTGCCAGACTTGACATTTTAACTTTTGCACAAGACCATCCTGGGTATGTTCCTTGTGTGTGTGTGACTCTGTGTGTGTCTGTGTGTGTGTACGTGCATGCGTGTGCATAGGCAAGACACCAATAATGCATGTCTCCCTTAGTTATTCTCTTTTAGTTTTTTGAGACAGTGTTTTACATAGAGGCTGAGCTTGCTGACTTGTGAAGACAGTGAGTGATCAGTGAGCACAAGGAATCCTCCTGGTTTTATTTCTTCAGGGCCAGGATTACAGGCATACACTGCCTCATGTGGCTGTTTTCAAACAGGTTCTAGGCATCCAAAACTCAGGTTCTATGTTTACATGGTAAGCATTTTACTCACTGAGCTGTCTTCAGCCCCTTGGGTGCATTTTAAAAAGAATTCAGACTAAAAAAACAAAAATTCAGACTCTGGAGACCCAATTCAGGCCTCTAATGTCAATGTGTGGAGAGTTGAAGACATCATCAGCATCTTAAACAAGTTTAGGAGATTATTTTGCACATCCTACATTCAAAAAGGAAATTCTTGATAAAAATCATGATGGAAGATCCTTTACTTATGTAGAGGCCACATTTTGTTTGTCTTTAGTTTAGATGTTTTTGAGCCAGGGTCCAGTCCAGCCTGGAACTCACTATGTAGCTCACACTAACTTTGAACTCTCAGACATTTTGTCACTTCAGCCTCCCCACCATTGTAATTACAGGCAAGAGCCATGTCACTCAGCTAATTTTTTGTACTACTAGGGAGAAAACCCAGTGTCTGGTGAAATTCTGTTGGCAGGCCCTCACTGCTCATGCATATGCATGTAGCGACTGTCGTTTCTTTTTTTTTTCTTTTTTTTTTATATAAGTACTTTATTATTTTTTTTTCTTCAAGTTACATCTCAGTCACAAACCCTTCCCTATTCCCCCTTCCTGTCCCACCCTTCCACCCTCTTTCCCCCCAACAGCTTCCCTTTTCAATCCAACAAATGGTTCTTTCTCTTATAACAGTAAATTCTATACAAAACAGCAGAATTAACTGTGCCACATTTATGAGAGTTAAATGGCCCAGTACACCTTCCCAATGTCCAGTTCATACATATTTGGCCCCTGACTTTAACCTTCTACCTTCTAACCATCTCTATAAGTTTAAAGTTCTATAACTGACTTAGCTTTCATACTAACTTGCATCACTATTATAACAATCTTCTTAGATCTAGAACGCCCTCTTGATTCCTAAACAACTCAAAATTTAGCTATGAGACTCAAGCTGTCTATTCTTCAACCACCTCAGAGAGCTGAGAAGGATAAATATATCTGATTATGTAGGAAGTGCAGGGCCTGCAGCTTCCAATACTAAGAAATGACAAATCAGTGACTACCTGGACAGTTCCCATTTTCTCTCCATACATTCCAGCATCAGTCTTCAGCCTTTTGGTCCTGTTTCTCTGACAGACATTTATTGTAGAGCAGGGATTATGAAGGACTTACCTACCCTGTCTTGGCAGAGCTAGGCTGTCGACTTCCCTGCTACCAAGTTTTGTCCTTTTGGGACAGCAGTCTGTCTGCAGTTGAAGCAAGGAGTTTTTACATGCCAAGAGATAGGCTTGCCACTAATTCAACCATCTCACACTGGAGATTCTTCGATGCTTATCTTCTACTTGGAGTAGAATAGGAGGTGCTGTCAGGAGCTGATATGTCATGACATAAAAAAAAAATCTTAATTTAAGACCACATCTTTGAATGCCGTATTCTGCAGATCTCTTAGGGTTTTTGAAGATGCCCTATCTATCTCTTGTATTTAAATAAGCAAATGTTGCTTGTCTCTTAACAACTTGATTACTGAGTAGCTTAGAGAATATCTGTGATAGACTGTCATAGTAGCTAACAAGGTGACATGGATGTATGACTAGGAGTTTATTTTTCTTAACTATCCTAAACAGTTTAAGACGGTTGGTATCAAGAGGCCAGAGCTTCACATTTCATTTTTAAGTAACTCTAGGTACGATACCATTAGGAAGCTTTACCTTTAATTTTGTATCAATATACAAAGATCTATTCAAATGTGGCTAAATATACTCTTAATTTTGTATCAATATACAAAGATCAATGCCTATGTGGCCCAATACAATCTTAATATTGCATCCATATAAAAGGGTCAATACCATTGTGGCCAACTATAATCTTAATTTTGTATCAATATACAAATATCAATACCGACGTAGACCAATACAATCTTATTTTTGCACAATAAACAATGGTCAATACCACTTTAGTCAAATATACTACTAATTTTGTATCAATCTACAAAGGTATAAAGGAATATTAAATAATCTGACCCTTCTTCTTGGTCCTTCCTGTGCTATGTCTATGTCTCAATTTTTCTCAAGTCCGTGCATTCCTACATAGGAGATAAAGAAGGATACAGAAAAGGGAAAGAAGGAATACTCTGGGTCTAACCTCCAAAACCCATTAAACAGGACCATTTAACAACTTGTAATCTCTTCCCCTAAATAACAGAGTTTTCAGTTGTCCTTCAAATAATCAAAAGGGGAGGGGGCGGAGAAAGACCCTCCCCACCCTCTGGGTATGGGACGTCACTCTCTTAAAATGACTTCCTGCTGATTTGGATCGTAGTAAACCTGTTTGGGGCCCGAACCAAAATGGAAAAACGGTTAAAAATGTTAGTACAATCCTTTTATGTTCAGTCCTTCTGTTCTCAGCTGTTTAGATGTCCTAAGGAGTTTGTAGGCAGAAGCTGAACTTCCAGGCTTTACTGAGGTTCTGGCTGGGGCATTGTGTAGAGCTGAACGGTCTTAGCGATATTGAGTTGTTGTGGTTGTAGGCTTTTGATGGAGACAGCTATTGAGGGAGTCTGTCAGGCTGAATCATCTGGGTCACTCGTCTTCTTTTGGTGTCTGATTCTGTTTTCTGCTGAGGTTTCCGTTGTCCAGTTGTCCATGGGTTCCTTGAATGGATGCTTTGATTCTCCTGGAAAGATAAGAACAGAGCCCTGCCCTAATCCTCACTCAGGGACAATCACCCTTTTTTTTGGGGGGGGGTAGGTAATATTTCTCCTGAAGCAAATTTGTTTTTTTGACAACATATAAAGTGTTATCTTTCAATCTGGTTTAAAGAAGAAATTATTTTGTTATTTTGGAGCTAAACCAGCTTTAGTGTATATAATTTGAGATCTTGAAGGACAATTTGTTTGTATTGAGTGGGCCTTTTGTAAGTAGCTTTTAAACTTAGGTCCTTCCAAATCCTATGTGTGTGTCTCTGCATTCTAATTATTGGTATCAGAGACCTGTAGTTCCCATCTGAAGGGATTAAAGATGTGTTCCACCACTCCTGGATCGAAGTTTTTCTCTATTTAGAGTTTGTTTTGTATCAGGCTGACCTTGAGCTCTGAGATCTGCCTGTTTCTGTCTCTAGTGTGTTGGGGTTAAGGGTGTACTCTTCTTGAATGATGGGATTAAGGGTGTGTACCCTCACCACCCTGTTCCATGTAACTCTAGAATTTATAAGCCCACTAACTCTGGGGTGCTCCTCCCGTCTCTGCTGAAGTTAAAGGCATGGGTTAACACCACATTTCTCCTGTATTTTACCTTAGCTCTACGTTTTTTCGACACTTGGAGGTTTATAAAACCAGGTTGAACGGCTATGTCCTTTATTTTATTTACAGTGTTTTAACGTTGTTACCTGCTTTTTTTTAATTAATAAATTTATTTGTTTGTTGCTACAGGTTACATCCTTAACATATTGTACTCTTTTCCCGCTTCCCAGCCCCACCCTCCCAGGCTCTACCCCCTGACCCTTCCGTCTTGATCTTCTGGGGTGGAGTGTCCCTGCAAAAGATTCTCTCACCACAGATCAGGAGTCATATGAGGGCCAAGAGCCTCTTCATACACCGGGGGCCTATGAGGCAGTACTGCCAGTAAAAGGTGTCTCCTTGCTAAGGGGGGAAAACTAAAAAAAGACCAACAGACACACAAACCCACAAAAACAAAGAACAACAACAAAAAAAGAGAGGAAAAAGAAAAAGAAAAAGAAAAAAAGGAAAAGGAAAAAGAAAAAGAAATGAAAAAAAAAAGTTTATGTCCATGTTCCTTTTGGTGTGTTGGTTGTAGTACAGATATCCTGTGCGAAATAGCTAAAATCCTATACAAGTGAATAGATGCCCTGTGCATCCTTCTGAGGCTGGGTTAGCTCACTCAGGATGAGCTTCTCTAGATCCATCCATTTGGTTGCAAATTGCATAATTTCATTGTTTCTTATAGCTGAGTAATATTCCATTGTATAGATGTACCACAGTTGTTTAATCCATTCTTCATTTGAGGGACATCTGGGTTGTTTCCAGTTTCTAGCTATTAAAAATAAGGCTGCTATGAACATAGATGAGGAGACTTCCCTATGTCTCCGTGAGGTGTCCTTTGGGTGTATACCCAGAAGTGGTATGGCTGGGTCCTGAGGCAAAGTTATTCCAAGGTCTCTAAGATATCTCCAGACAGACCTCCATAGTGGTTGCAGAAGCCTGCACTCCCACCAGCAATGGAGTAGGGTTCCCCTTTCTCCACACCCTCGCCAGTATGTGCTGTCATTTGAGCTCTTTATCTTAGCCATTCTGACAGGTGTGAGATGGAATCTCAGGGTCGTCTTGAGTTGCATTTCTCTGATGATTAAGGATGTTGAGCATTTCTTCAGGAGACTCCTGGCCATTAGGGATTCCTCCTTTGTGGATTCTCTATTTAGCTCCATCTCCCATTTTTTGATTAGATTATTTGGTTTCTTGGCATTTAGTTTCTTGAGTTCTTTGTAGATTTTAGATAATAGCCCTCTATCAGATGTGGGGTTGGTGAAGATTTTCTCCCAGTCTGTTGGTTGCCGTTTGACCTAATGACTGTGTCTTTTGCCTTACAGAAGCTTTTCAGTTCCATGAGGTCCCATTTATTGATTGTTGATCTCAGGTCCTGAGCTGTTGGTGTTCTGTTCAGGAAGTTGTCACCTGTGCCAATGAGTTCGAGGGTTTCTCCTACTTTTTCTTCTAGTATCTTTAGTATGGCCGGCCTTATGTTAAGGTCTTTGATCCACTTGGAATTAAGTTTTGTACAAGGTGATAGGTATGGGTCTAATTTCATTCTTTTGAAAGTAGACATCCAGTTGGACCAGCACCATTTGTTGAAGATGCTGTCCTTCTTCCATTGTGCAGTTTTGGCTTCTTTGTCAAAGATTAGTTGGCCATAGGTGTGTGGTTCCTTGTTTGGGTCTTCAATTCGATTCCATTGATCCACTGGTCTGTTTCTATACCAGTACCATGCTGTTTTTATTATTATTGCTCTGTAGTACAGCTTGAAACCTGGGATGGTGATACCTCCAGATGCTTTTTTATTGTACAGGATTGATTTAGCTATTCTGGGCTTTTTGTTGTTCCATATGAAGTTGAGTATAGCTTTTTCCAGGACTATAAAGAATTGTGTTGGTATTTTGATAGGAATTGCATTGAATCTATATATTGCTTTTGGTAGAATAGCCATTTTTATTATGTTGATCCTACCTATGCATGAGCATGGGAGATCTTTCCATCTTCTAAATGCCTCTTCCATTTCTTTCTTCAGGGGCTTGAAGTTCTTGTTGTATAGGTCCTTTACTTACTTGGTTAGAGTTACCCCCAGGTATTTTATATTGTTTGTGGCTATTGTGAAGGGGGCTGTTTCCCTTATTTCTTTCTCGGTATGCTTGTTTGTTGTATAAAGAAGGGCTTCTGATTTTTTTTGAGTTAATTTTGTATCCAGCCACCTTGCTGAAGTTGTTTATCAGCTGTAAGAGTTCTTTGGTGGAGTTTTTGGAGTCGCTTATGTATACTAACATATCATCTGCGAATAGGGATAATTTCACTTCTTCATTTCCAATGTTTATCCCTTTGAGTTCCTTTAGTTGTCTTATTGCTCTAGCAAGAACTTCAAGTACTATATTGAAAAGATATGGTGAAAGTGGACATCCTTGTCTTGTCCCTGAGTTTAGAGGAAATGCTTCAAGCTTCTCTCCATTTAATTTTATGTTGGCCACTGGCTTGCTGTATATTGCCTTTATTATTTCTAGGTATGGTCCTTGTATGCCCGTTCTCTCCAGAACTTTTAGCATGAAGGGGTGTTGGACTTTGTCAAATGCTTTTTCTGCATCTAGTGAGATTATCATGTGGTTTTTTTCTTTCATCTTCTTTACATGGTGAATTACATTGATAGACTTTCGTATATTAAACCATCCCTGCATTCCTGGGATGAAGCCTACTTGATCATGATGTATGATATTTTTTATGTGTTCTTGAATTCGGTGTGCTAGTATTTTATTAAGAATCTTTGCATCTATGTTCATGAGGGAGATTGGCCTGAAGTTCTCTTTCTTTGTTGGGTCTTTGTGTAGTTTAGGAATCAGAATGACAGTGGCCTCATAGAATGAGTTTGGCAGTGTTCTTTCTGTTTCTATGTGGTGGAAGAGTTTGAAGAGTAATGGTGTTAGTTCCTCTTTGAAGGTCCTATAAAAAAAAGCCATCTGGCCCTGGGCTTTTTTTGGTTGGGAGATTATTAATGACTGTTTCTATTTCCTTAGGTGTTATTGGGCTGTTTAAGCTGTTAATCTGATTTTGATTTGGTTTTGGTAGGTGGAATTTATTGAGGAAATTATCCATTTCGCTTAGGTTTTCAAATTTGATGGAGTATAGATTTTTAAAGTAGGACCCGAATGTTTTCTGGATCTCCTCAATGTCTGTTGTTATTTCTCCCTTTTCATTTCTGATTTTGTTGATTTGGGTTCTTTCTCTTTGCCTTTTAGTTAATTTGGCTAGGGGGTCTGTCTATTTTGTTGATTTTCTCGAAGAACCAACTCTTGGTTTCATTGATTCTTTGTATAGTTCTTTTTGATTCTAAGTTGTTGATTTCAGCCCTAAGTTTGATGATTTCCTGCCTTCTGCTTCTCTTGGGCGTGTTTGTTTCTTTTTTTTTTCCAATTCACCCAGCTTAGCTGTTAGTTCACTAATATGAGCTGTCACAATTTTCTTTTTGAAAGCACTTAGTGCTATGAACTTTCGTCGTAGCACAGCTTTCATTGTATCCCATAGGTTTGGGTATGTTGTGTCTTCATTGTCGTTGGATTTTAAGAAGTCTTTGATTTCCTTCTTTATTTCTTCCCTGACCCAGTGGTCATCCAGTAAGGAGCTATTCAATTTCCATGTGTGTGTAGGCCTTCTGTTGATTCTTTTGCTGTTGAAGACCAGCTTTATTCCGTGGTGGTCTGATAAGATACAAGGTGTTATTTCAATTTTCTTGTATCTATTGAGACTGTCTTTGTGTCCAACTATGTGGTCAATTTTGGAGAAGGTTCCGTGGGCTGCTGAGAAAAAGGTGTATTCCTTTGTGTTTGGTTGAAACGTTCTGTAGATATCTGTTAGGTCCATTTGTTTCTTGATCTCTGTTAGACTCAATATTTCTCTGTTTGGTCTCAGTCTTAATGATCTGTCCATTGTTGTGAGTGGGGTGTTGAAGTCTCCCACTACTAATGTGTTGTGATCGACGTGCAATTTAAGATTTAAAAGTGTTTCTTTTACAAAAGTAGGTGCCTTTGTATTTGGGGCATAGATGTTCAGTATTGAGATTTCCTCTTGATGAATATTCCCTTTAATGAGTATATAATGCCCTTCTCTGTCTTTTTTCATTAACTTCAGTTGGAAGTCTGTTTTGTTTGATATTAGGATGGCTACTCCAGCTTGCTTCCTGGGTCCATTTGCTTGGAAAACCTTTTCCCAGCCCTTTACTCTGAGGTAGTGTCTATCTTTGATAGTGAGATGTGTTTCTTGTATGCAGCAAAAGGACGGGTCTTGCTTGCGGATCCACTCTGTAAACCTGTGTCTTTTTATTGGGGAGTTGAGTCCATTAATGTTGATGGATATTAGTGACCTGGGGTTGTTGTTTCCCATTATTTTCATATAGGTGATGGTCCTGTGCCTCTTTTGGTGTAGTTGCTGAGTGGTTTTCTATTCCCTTTGTTTTGTTGTGTGAAGTTTTCTTCTCTGGGATGGAATTTTCCTTCTAGGATTTTCTGTAGGGCTGGGTTTGTGGGGAGATATCGTTTAAATTTGATTTTGTCATGGAATATCTTGTTTTCTCCATCTATTTTGATAGAGAGTTTTGCTGGGTATAGTAGTCTGGCTGGGAACCTATGATTTCTTTGGACTTGTAGGATATCTGTCCAGGCCCTTCTAGCTTTTAAAGTTTCTGAGGGGAAGTCAGGTGTAATTTTGATGGGTCTGGCATTATATGTGACTTGACCTTTTTCTCTTACAGCTTTTAATATTCTTTCTTTGTTCTGTACATTTGGTGTTTCAATTATTATGTGGCAAGAGGAGTTTCTTTTCTGATCTAATCTGTTCGGTGTTCTGTAAGCCTGTAGGATTTTTATTGGCATCTCTTTTTTCAGGTTTGGGAAGTTTTCTTCTATGACTTTGTTGAAGATATTTCCTGGACCTTGGAGTCGGGAGTCTTCTCTTTCCTCTATGCCTATGATTCTTAGGTTCCGTCTTTTCATTGAGTCCAAGGATGTTGTGGGATGTTGGATGTTGTGGGTGAGAGATTTTTTAGCCTTCTAATTTTCTTTGGATGTTGTACTGATTTCTTCCATCGAATCTTCCATGCCTGAGATCCTGTCTTCCATCTCTTGCATCCTATTGTTGATACTCACATCCGTAGTTCCTGTTCTCTTCCCTTGGTTCTCCACTTCCTCTTTTAACTCTGACTGTATTTTCTTTATTGTTTCTATTTCTATTTTCATGTCTTGTATGGTATTGTTCATTTTGTACATTTCCTTCTCCAGCTTGCTTGTTTTTGTCTGAAAATCTTTCATTGCTTTGTCCTTTTCCTGTTCAAGCTCTGTCACCTTGGCTTGGAGTTCTTTAATGGTGTTGTTCATTGTTTTGGCTTGTAAAATTGTGGCTTCTTTGAATTCCTTCATAGATTTAAGTTCTTCTTGAAGGGACTCTATCACTTTCCATAATGCAGAATTGTCATCGTTTTCATGTGTTACTGTTGGTGTGAGGTCATCTGAATTGGATGAGCTGGGATAATTCTGCTTTGTTGGAGTCATATTTCCTTGATTTCTTTTTTTCTTGGACCTTTGGCCATGTGGGTCTGTTTAGCTATCTGTTCTTGTCGTTTTCTGTACTTGGATCCACAGGGGATGCTTTGGTGAAGGAGTCGAATTGCTTGGCTATCTGTCGTTGCTTACAGGGGGATCTCAGGGTCACTGTGGTTTTAATAGCCTGAAGCGCTGTGAGCTGGTGCAGCCTATTCCCAGGTAGTGAGTAATATTCCGGAATTGTTTCACTGCTCCCAGTTCAGACTTCTCTATGTTGCACACTGAGTGATCAGCCTGTAATGGTTCTGATGGTATGGACCTGTTTGCCCAGGCACAGATTTTGTGGGCTTTGTTTGTCATCATGGAGGCTGACAGGGCTGGGCTCCACACCTAATATGTCAGGGTTTACCAGAATACAGCTATGGTTCCCTGGCTGCTGGTTTCCCACTAGGCTTCTCTGCCACAGGCCTGGCCGCTTCCCTCCCTATCTGCTCTGCTGTGGGTGGGCGGAACTTCGGCCCCTCCCACCGCCTGAGCCGGCCTCCCACCCTAGCTGCTTTGCTGTGGGTGCGTGGGGCTTCGGCCCCTCCCGCTGCCTGAGCCAGCCTCACTCCCTAGCTGCTTTGCCGTGGTTGCGCCGGGCTTCAGCCCCACCCACCTGCACCCGCTTCCCACTCCGACTGCTCTGCCCGCTGGCCTCCCGCTCCGGCTCGAGCGGCTGCAGATCACCCGCCGAGCACCCTGTTTCTTCCTTGTTAAGACTTCAACTATTCTGCAAAGTTTCCTAAGTAATTATAAGGTCCTCCTGAGGTGTGGGAAGCCCAGTAGGCTAGTGGGCGATCGCCATGTGGCCTTTGATTCTGCCTGCTGTGTGTTGGGATCGATCTTACCAAGCGCCTCTCCAAATGGGAGTTCCGGAATCCCGCATTTAGTGGCTTCCGTGTCTGCGAGAGATGGGGGGAGAGCCTTGCCCTGTGACTTTTAACAGTCCCTTGGGAGCTGTGAGTGTTCCTGGAGGGGCCAGACCCTCCGGGTTTTGCACAGTGTCCAACAACTCTGTGTTTTCTATGGCTCTTCTCTCCCACATTCAAAATGCGTCCGTGCAGTTCGCCACCATCTTGGCCCCCCCTCCCGACTGTCATTTCTAAAACTCAGTCTTAGAGAGCTGGTTGATGCCATCACTTAGTAAGAGGAACTCTTATAGTATGATTTCCAGGTAACACATGAGCATGCCATGGTGGTCACAATAGGCAGTTATGGGATGTGTACTCTGAGTGACAGATGGTTCAAACAAAGCCACCCTGTCTACGAGCCTTGCTCACGTCTTTTGGGATTAAGACACTCATTCTCTTGTGATTGGAGAAATCTTTCAATCATTTGTTTGAAGAAGCACCCTCCTTGACAGCATGTCCCAAGGCCTGAAATATCTGATTTTACCCATTTGTCTGCTCCTATGGCTGAGGTTCCACAATGAAATGCAAAATACAAACACTGAGAAAGTTGGCGTGTGGTGTGATCCTCAGACACTGATGCTTAGTCAACTACAGGAACACAGAGCTCAAGGAGGAGAGGACTCGCCAGCCCATTTGGCTCACATCCAGTTTAGCTTATTGCAACCCTGGGCCTAGAGACAATAATAGGCAAGACCTAAAGAAAGAGATAAAAGTGAGGTAAAAAGACAAAATCAACTTTGCCCTGTGGAAAGCAGGGCCTGATTGTCCAGTCTCCATACACTTGTTGTCTACAGATATGAAGCTGCTTTTGTTGACCAAATCAAAGCAATTTCTTTTGGTATTTCCTTGCAAAAAACACAAAAACAAGCAAACAAACAAACAAACACACTGATCTTTGACTGTTAATGGTCCACATATCATCTGGTTTGCTGTCTTAGCCAGGTGAATCTGTCTGTGTTCTCACCACTTTGGGGCAAGACATATACTTTTAGCAGAGTTGCAAACATATTCATTCATAAAAACCCCTTTCTTGGGGTGGTAGGTGAGGGGGCTGGGAGAAAGCTGAGAAACCAAGGGAGGGCATGTATGAGACAAGCTGGAGTCTGGCAACAATGTAGGCCCCAGGGAGGGCATGGGAGTGACACTAGTTGAGACTTCTAGCAGCTGAGGAATACAGAGACTAAAGGAGCCTCCTTCTAGCTAGGTAGGACATCTAGGGGAAGGGGGATATCATCAAGCCACCCACAAAACCTTCAATCCAAAATTTACCCAGTATACAAGATGTGGAGGGATAAAGCTACACTAAAAATTGAAGAAGCATCCAACCAATGATGAGTCCAACCTGAGACCTACCCCAAGGGAGAGAGCCAACCCCCATCACTATTAATGATACTCTACTATGTTTACAGACAGGAGCATAGCATAACTGTCCTCTGGGAACCTCCATGCAACAGAGAATACAAACAGGCAGAGATTCACCGCAAAATATTAGGTGGAGTTTGGGGTGTCTTGTGGAAGAATGGGGGAAAGGATAGAAAGACCCGAAGGGGACATGAGCTCCACAAGACCAACACAGACAACTAACCTAGGCCCACAGGGGCTCACAGAGACTCAATCATCAAGCAAAGAGTGTGCATGAACATGACTTAGGCCCCCTACACATATGTAACCAATGGGCAGCGTGGTCATCAAGTGAGTTCCTTAGCAAGTGGAGTGGGAACTGTCTCTGACATGGGCTCTGACACCTGCTTTTTGATCATTTCCCCTTAACGGAGCTGTGATGCCTGGCTTTAAAGGAAGAGGAAGCCCTCATTCCTCAGGTGACTCAATGTGCTGGGGTAAGATGGTGGGGGTCTCCCCTTTTCTGAAGAGAAGGGGAAGAGGGTAGGAGGCAGGGGTAGGAGGGTGGGACCCTAGAGGAGGGTAGAGAGGGGGCTATGATTGGGATGTAAAATGAATAAACAAAATTTTAAAAATCTCCTTTTTCCGCAGAACCTGTCATATTCCAAACTCTCACCTCACCTATTAATTTTTTTAATATTTCTGGTTAGAATTTGTACTGTTCTCTTTGTCTTTTTTGTATAAGAATTCATTGTCAACTCAGCATACTTGTTTTGTTGACTTATACTTTCTTTTAGTTATGTATTTCCTAATGCATGCCTTCCATACAAGTCTGACCATCAATTCTGTCATTCTACTTTGAGTACTACTTGGGAGAATTACTTATAAATGAGCAAATGAACTTATACAAGAGAATTTAATCATGGGTCTTCAATGACAACAAAGTTAGAGAGTATAACGCGTTTTTCAAACAAAGGAACAAAGGTCATCTAGCAGCTGGGGTACCCATCATTCTTTGTGAATAGCTACTCATGGTAGCCGTCTTTTCTTTAAGGTTTGAGGCTTGTGAGTCAGTTACCTTTGGTCTGTTAGCAAATATATTCCCTATGGTAACTTGGCCTGCTTGGAACTTTGAGCTAATACCACAGATCAGTGGTTATCAACTTGTGGGCCATGAGCCCTTCGGGAGGTCGAATGACCCTTCTTCCACAGGGGTCACCTAAGACTATTGGAAAGCACAGATACTTATATTATAATTCATAACAATAGTAAAATTACACTTATGATGTAGCAACAAAAATAATTTTATGGCTAGGGTCACCTCAACATGAGGAACTATATTAAAGAGTCGCAACATTAGGAAGGCTGAGAATCACTTCCATAGAGTGTTGCACCTCAAGTATTTTTGTGAATTTGTCTCTCACTGTTGTTGAAAGGCTTCAGAGCTAGGCTACTGTGTTCTCTTTCATTTAACTAACTTTACTTGTTTGAGTTTTTACATCGGTGTACACAGTACGGGTTTCACTGAGGTATTCTCCTGAACCTGCTGTGTTCAGTCTTGCGCTGCCTGGATCCTGTGTGAGGGGACCAGGAATGCTCAAAGCCAGCAGTCAGACCCTGTGCTTAGCCACAGAACCTATTATGTCAAATGTTTCTTTTATGAGAGCAATGATAAAATTTTCATTATCAAATGCTGCCAGAACATTTTTAAGATAAATTATCCAATTTGTAATAGAACAGTATCTGTGTTTATTCTTTTTCCAAAGTGGATTAATTTTCATAGCTTAGAAGGCATCATGGAGACCATCGTTCACTTCAACCTACTATTCATTTTTCCTTCCATCGATGAGATAATCAGCTCACAAGAGTTCTTAGAACTTGCAGGGACAGTGTTTAAGGTCAGAGAAGGAGGGGAAAGTTAAATAACGGTAAATTTCAGTCTGGGGTTTTCCTCAGGATTTCATTGCCGTTCACTAGGAATGTCCAATGTTAAAAGATCCCAATACAAATCATCAAGCCACCATCTTTATGAAGCTCTCGGGCAGTAGCCTGATGATGTCATGCAGATGTTACAGTTTCTGTGATTTTGTGTTTTTTGAGTGATGTTTTTCATACTCTTGGACAGATAGCATTCATCATGTATGGGTGCAGGTTGCGCATGTCAGGGCTTCATCTGTATCTCTCTGCTGTGTTGATTTAGGAAGTAGCAGGAAAGGTGAGGACTCCCCACCACACCCTGGATTCTGGACCAACATCTTGAAGAAGTCAGGATGGGGATTATGGTTTAGAATGGGCCAAATTGTGTATGTTGAAATTTGCAAGAGTCTGTAGTGTTCCTGCTTTATTTTCACCAAATAACTTTCTGACTGACTAAGGTTAGTTCTTTTGGAAACACAAAAGTGATGGCCAGAACTTAAATTTAGGATACTAGATGATATTACATTTTATCTAATATGTAGTAGCAGACTGAAGAAAAATACTTACACATACATAAGTTATGTTTGTACCTTTTCGATAAATAAAGCAACCTTGCAATTATCTTGTGTATCCTTCCAGTCTTCAGAATAATCCTGGTGAAGAATGTATTACAGTCCCCTTCTACAGATGCACTCAAAGGCTTAAGTGAATTTCCAAAGTCACACAGTAAGTGGCAAGGATAATATCTATACCCTAGACAAATAAGCTGATAATTCCAAGTGCCAGGGTAGTTTGGTGTTGGTATATAGTGATAAGCACAGAAGCCTCCCAAAATGCCATTATTGATAGGATTTGTGATTGTCCAGATTTCTAACAGTAAAAGACAGGGCTGCTAAATTGTTCATCAACTCAGTTGCAAATGCTGCATCTGGCTTGGGGGGTGACTCATGCACAGGCATGTGGACTTGAGCTCAATTGCTAGCCCCCATGTAAAAAGGCAGGATATTGGCTTGCTCTTATAACCCCAAAGCTGGAGAGGCAGGGACAAGGGGCTCCTGGGGCTCACTGGCCTGCCACCCTAACCAAATCTGTGAGCTCATAAAGCAATACACATCCATTGCTATAGAAAACATAAAACTTGGTGATTTATATACTTAAATGTAAATATAAGTAGACAAGTTTTTCTAAATCTCATATGAAATCTAGAAAGACGTTTATCACAATGGTAAGTGGTTATCTGTAGATATTAGAGAGAAAAGCTTTTTTTCTCTTTGTTCAATTGTGTTTTTCTACTCTTAATACAATCATCACAGACTGTTTAATTTTTAAAGGTACATAAGGTATGAATATAGAGAGTGTCTCTAAAAATAAATGATTTTGTTTTTATTTTTAAAAATGGGTCTTTTGTGTTGAAGTGACAGAACACTTAGTTTATATTATGAAATATCAAACTAGCAACCATCAAGGAAAATATTCTTTGTCCCTGTGGGAAACCCTAGGGAAAGACCCAGGAATTAGGTGATATCCTGGCTACAAGTGTGGTGCACAGACTAGCTGGCTTCTAGTATCCCATCTAGGCGTTCACTTTTCCTAGACATCATATCTCATAAGAGATGGAAACAATAGTTCTAAATTTAACTGATTGGAAAACAGGAAGAAACTTAGACAAGTCCATTGTGTAAAGAAACTGCAACCCATGAAAGACACAAAAGCTTATTTTCTTATAGAATGCCCATAATGGAAACAAGGCACAGAAAGTATCCCTGCCACTGAGCATTTATTATTCTGGGAAGGCCTTTCAATTCTTTCAAGGCTAAGAGAATGAACGTGTTGCTTTTAGACTTGGGTACCCATGGTGGGAGTAACTAACAAAATGGAAGTGGCTTTTTTCTTTCTTTCTTTCTTTTTCTTTTTTCTTTTTTTTTTTTTTTTTTTTTGGTTTTTCAAGACAGGGTTTCTCTGTGTAGCTCTGGCTGTCCTGGACTCACTTTGTAGACCAGGCTGGCCTCGAACTCACAAAGATCCACCTGCCTCTGCCTCCCAAGTGCTGGGAAGTGGCTTTTATGGTTGCAGAAGATGAAGGGATTGTGATGGGCTCTCTGTGGCTATGGGGTGATCTACTCTCTTCCTTTATGTGGAAACTCAGGCAGCTTTGGATCTAAACTAACTGTCACAGGAGAAAACAAAATAAATAGGGATCTCTGCTGAGTCTGACTCCATCCTGTCCCAGGTTTAAAAACTGTCCTTAGAACTGCTCCCTCCATTAAACTGCTTCGAGTGGAGTTATTTTGAATGTCCTTTGTTTGCCCCATGTCCAATAGGCCAGCACTTTCTAAGACCCTCCTTTTAGCTTTCAATTCCTGTATTTTCATTGGATTACACAACATCTCTCAGAAAACCCACCTTCTCATAGACCACCACATTGGTACAATGAACTATCAAATCAATGTTGTTATCAGGAAAGGCTGCGTGGAGAAAGTAAGCATGTATGGGAGAGCATGCCCAGGAGAAAAGAACTCTCTGAGGCAGGGAGTTCCCGTGTGCAGGAGCCTTGTGCTTGCCTGAGAGGAAACACTGATGGGTGGTGCTGTTATTTTTATTACCCTTCTGTCTTCTTTCATATGTTTCTGTTTCTAAACACCTGCCTGGCCAAATGGTTCTTCATCAACTCATTGGCTCTTCCTCTTGTTTGTGCACTCTGAGGTCCTGACATTGAGGGCAAATCCTCATCTCAGCTGAGTTCACCTTGGTCTTTTTGATCACTCCATTCTCCCTCATACTTGGTCTTTAGAGTTGGTTGGTCACTCACAGTTTTTCATAACGTTGTCTTTGAGTTACAGTTCTAAATACCTGGAGGAGACTGAATTCAAGGCACAACACAAGATATGTGACATCATATTACACTTCTTTAGCTTAATTCTGTCCAGAGTTGTGCTGGAAGGACTCTCTCAAGTTCCTTCTAGTGTATTGTTTTGGAGTGAATGTCATAGCTGAGGATGAGGCCAGCTTCTTATCCCCACTGTGAACTCCTCCTCCTACATGTTTGTTTCTCTGTGTGTATGTGTGTGTGTGTGAGAGAGAGTGTGTGTGCGCGCGCACGTGCATAGTGCATTCATGTGGTTTGTACATTCATGAGGAAACCAGAGAAGGTCTTTGTCTTCCACTCTTGATCATGGTACCTTCAGACAGAGTGTCTCACTGAACTGGATGCTGGCTATTATGGCTAGCATAGCTGGCTAGCTAATTCCTGGGCCTCACAGGCCTCTGTTCCCCCAAAGCTGGGGTCACAGTCATTGGCAGTGATGGCAGGCTTTTTATGCAGGTGATTCAAACTTAGGTCGCCATTTTTCAGAGCAAGTGCTCTTACTCCCGCACACCCCAACTCATCTCAGCAGCCTCACAACAATGACAGTGCAATGTGTTGGCAGGGGTAGTCCATACAGTGGACATTTAAACAGTTTCAAGGTCCAGTGACGTAGTCTTTGTTGTAGCTCACAGCTCCAAGAATAGAATTCTTTTCATTAGGATAAATTAATGTTAAAATGATTTGCCTTAGAAATTTTATTCCCGACAAGCAATTTTAAGGAAATAACTTTAAAAGGAAAAAAAAGTAAGTGATGTTTACTAAAGAAGTGAATTTCTGATAAAATGTATTTCAAAAGCCATATATGTATGTAACAGTATACATGTATGTGTGAGTGTGAGTATGCTAGACATCATCTTAAATGCTTTATATTCACTAACACATTTCATCTTCAACAATAATCTCAAGAGATAAGTATTTTTACTACCACTTTGGAGATGAAGTGGCTGAACCTGTGAAGTTAATGTGAAGATACCTAAGAGTGGACGGCTGATAAATGCTCAACAACAATCAAATAAGTCGTGTGACTCTAACTCAGTGGTTTAGGGTGATGGTCGTTATAAAGACTCAGAAAACAGAAAAACAATTTTCTGTAAGTTCAGAGAGAAACTCAGTGATGCTGCTGTGCCAACATCATGATTAGTGATATTTGAAAACTGTAGCTATGAATGAGACAGTCCACGGAAGAGAAAAGTGGCCGATATATCAGAGGGATGCATTTGGTTTTATTTAGTTTAGTGCAAATTATCTTATATTTTTGGTTGTGAGCCTAGCCTTTAACGACTGAGCCATCTCTCCAGCCCTAGTGCAAATTACTGCATGATTTTCAAAGCCCTGCATTTCCTGTATAACCAGATATATTTGTCCTCTCAGGTCTCTGATGTGGTTGAAGACTAGATAGTTATAGGTCTAAGAAGATGTTTTTAAATTGATAATGCAAGTTACGATGGAAACTGAGTTAGGTATAGAACTTTAAATTCATTGAGATAGATAGACAACAGAATATTAATATCAGTTGCCAAATATGTATGGACTGGACATTGGGAATGTATGTTATACCCTATAATTTTCATTATTGTGGCCTAATTATTCTTATTGTTTTGTATTGTATTTATTGTTATAAGAAAAAGTATTTTATTGGACTAAAAGGGGGAGCTGTTGGGGGAAAAAGATACACCTTAAATTAAAAAAAAAAAAAGACAGACAGGAGGGTGAGGGGGAAGAAGGAATAGGAGGGTGGGACCAGGAGGGGGAGGAGAGAGGGGACTATGAGATGTAACTTGAAGAAATAAATAAATTTCATAAAAAAATAAGTGTAAGTGGCAGTTTGCTCATCTCTCAGAAGACAGTTCTACACAGCAAGCATGCAGCTTCCATCCATATCTTCATTGTTCTTATCACCATATTAGCTAATATTTCAGACATATTTTCCCTCATAGAATATGGTAAAAGAGATTTGATCTTAAATTGATACTTTTTTAAGTTGGTGTCCGGGGAAACTGTGTCTAGCCTAAGACAGTAAAGGAGTTCAGATATGGCCTAAGGAACTGGCTCAAAATCTGTGGCTCATGAAGGGCTTTGCCTGACACGGACATCTGTAGCATCTGTCACCTGCCAGTTGATGGTGTTTGGCAGGGGCATTGTTGTGAGGCACAAGAAGCATAGTGGGAGAAGCCTTTTTTCACCCTCATTGACACGTGTATGATATATTTGACATTCTTTGAGGATAATTATGATTTTAGTTTTTCATCCCACCTCTCCACAAAAGATAAAAACAACAACATTTGGGTTGGAGGGATGGTACTTAAAACACTTGAGTAGAATTCACTTCATAGTGCCCACATCTGAGCCTGTAACTGCCTGTAATTCCGACTCCAGAGGATACAAAAACCTCTTCGGTTTACCTCAGGCACCATACCCAGAATGTGGAATACACACACAGATCCACATGTACATAAACAAATAAAAGAAACAGAAATAAATGTTAAAAAAACCAACCCTCAACCCTCTAACATTTAAAAGGAAAAGACAATGTACAACAAGAAACAGTATAGAAATAGATTTTCTATGACCCCTGTAAGAAAAAATGTTAACTTATTTACAACTCTGTCTCACTGAGAGACATAATCCAAAATAGCAGAAAAAACAACATCCATAAATTGAAGTAGGCAAAGACTTTTAAAGGAATAGCAGCCATTTAACAGTGGCATTTAAAACAATTCAGGGTAAGTGGACTGTGACATCAAGCTCCACTCTTTTGTTCTCATGTCCCTGGCTCCCCAAGAGGCAGGCACACCTGTTTCTACACACATCTGGATGTTCACTGCCTTCCCCTGTACTATTATACTGACACTCACAAAGCTACAGGGACAACCTACACTCCAATAGCCTTTCCTACTTGTGTAAACCATGGAATAATAAGCCCTACATCTTTCAGATGAGTGGTAGAAATGAATGTTTTTAAGGCTTATGCTTCCCACAGGAAGTCTCAGCACACCAAGGACAGATGATTTCGATTTTGTGGGACACAGTGGGCCTTTAATGTCTTCAGCTTTGAGGGATGTTAAATTCTAACACTCCTTCACTATCCTAAAGAAACAGTAATAAAACATGCTTCAGGATTCAATTTGTGCATTTTCAGAGTCAGAAATGGATGAACTATTTGGGAGGAGGCAAGCTATGATCCAAACCTTCACCTGAACATAAATGGCTCCAAATTTGAACTTTTGGTAAAGTTCAAAGCATGAGAGAGTAGAAACTTTCTTCCTAAAAAGATCCACCTTTATATCATCCACCAGCTTCTTGCATTGGTGGCTAGAATTAGGAGATCTGAATTAAAGTGGAAAAGTTAGATTCCCTCTGTCCATAAGCATTGGTCACCAACAGAGTCAAGTAGGTGATTTAACCCATCTCTGAGGCCATGAACTCTGTATTTGACAACGAGAATTCATTTTGCTAGGGAATCTTTATGGCAGTTTCCTATTCAATGACAAGGCATTACCCATCCTGAACAGACACTATATCACTGGGCTAGACCATCATCCCAATCCTTTATCTTGTTTTATGTTGAGTTCTGAATCAAAGTTTCAAATATCCACACACATGCCCCTTGATTTTTTTTTTTTTGTCTGTAAAACAGTTCTTCCTGCCCTTGGAATTGGCTGTATATAAACCAGAGTGGACTGTGTATACGTTGCTGTGAAGTACACTAGTGAAACTATGCATAGATTTTTTTTAAGGTTTTTGAATAGTAAGTGATTAATTTATTTTCATCATTCCTGTAGTTTGATCTCTTGACAAAAGATTGAGCTATAAGGCATCTGGCCTAGATTCTGAGTTCTTTCTGTAGCTTTGGACTATATTGAAGGCTACACACTCTTAAAACGGAATTTGTACATGCAATGCTTTTATTGACATAAGGCCCATAAGATGACCAGTCACAAGGGAGGTAAGCTGTCCCAGCAGAGGGTGTACCTGCTGGCATCGGGCCTAGAAGTCAATTTCTAGCCACATTTGTTTGAATCTTGACAAACTGATTTATGAACCAACACTTTCTCTTTGTAAGAGTGAGAGGGAAGCCACTTCACTCTGTTCTAAATTGCTTTCATGTGCAGTTAGTCAGACATAGTGTATGCTGGCCATGCTACGCTAGATTCTGGTGGGCTAAGTGTGCCAGATATCAATGGAGTAAGAGCCCATTCCCAAACAGTTGGTGCATGTTTTTACAAGAAAACTTGAGCTCAATTCAAGAAAGACCTTGATTCTCTTGGCTCCATGTTCTTTCTTATCTCTATTATTGCTGAGCACACTTTGAATTCTTTGTTGCCAAAGCATTGAAAAAAGAGATATTAAAGAACAGCCAAGAAGTGGGAGAGAGATAGTCTTCACGGACTGGTGGTTTCCCTGACCAAGTGGTCCATGGGTCACCACTGGTGGAGAGGATCACTGAGTTCTCACTAAGCCAGAGAAGCTGAGGCTGTGTGCTCTGGTCAATGTCAAGATGGGTGGGGATGTATCACAGCACATTAGTAGTCTTAACAGTGTTGACCTTATTAAGCTGGAGGGAGGGTGTGGGCTAAGATGAGTGAATCATTTTAAGTAAAGGAAGATACTGCTTGATGCAGGGAGGACCAGGGAGATGGAGATGGAATAATAGCAACTTATTCAAAAAACTAAATTTTAAGAAGAGAACCACAGCAAATCTTTCTCTGTCCTCCTTTTGGAACACCAAGAGAGCATGTAGTAAGTTCTGTAGAATGGGTTATGGCAGAGGGGTTAAAGGGATCACTCAACACAGATGTGTATTCTATGCTGTTTTCTTTCTTTGATTGCTTGATTGCTTTTTGGGGGTCTCATTATGGCAGAAGTTGGCCTGGAGTTCGTTGTGAAGCCTAGGCTGGATTTCCACCTCATACCTCTGGCTACTGTGTGCTACCATGATGGACATAAACCCCTATATCCAGCCTTGAAAGGCCTGTAGTCACTCCAGGGCACACACCAGTGTTTTTCTCTTATATCACTTCTCCTTATGTCTTAATGTTCTTCTTAAATCTATATTAATTTTTGTAATAAACACCAATTATGCTTGAAAATAGAAATCAAAAGTATGTATTCACTGTCTGGGACCAATCACACACTTTCAACAGCTCTTATAACTTGATGATTAAGAAAATTTTAATAAGGCTATGCTATGATTACAAGGAGGTTCAATAAATTATTCTCTGTACTTTTCTAAAATCTTGAAATACTTCATATTTTTATATATGAAAAAAAGGAAGAAAAGAAGTTATGAGAATAAAGGACAGACATGTTCTTACAAGTTCAGATAATCCCACTGGGCCGGTATTCAAGTAACTGGTTTTGAGTAACACTGGCCTGAAAGAGAGACCAGGCCGCCTTCCCCAGGAGTCTCTGAATTGAGTGGGAATGCAGGTGGCATGATGGAAACTTTAAAGACTTCACCCCAAATGCTCTGTTCCTTTCCCCTTGTTGACTTGAACAAAATAAATCTACATGCCCATAATTCCACAAAGCATCTGTTTCTCTTGGCTACTCAAGGCCTAAAATATATATAACATATGTTCAAGTTGAACTGAGAAACAGGCCCATAAAAAAACTCGAGGGACCCTCAGCTGTATCTACTTGAAAGTTTGTGCCTGCATAAACACTTGTCAAGGGTTTAGAAAGACAACACTGGTGACAGATGTTACTGGTGTCATCATCTTTACTATACTGTAGTCTTTCATTGTCTTTTCTGGTTTTCTCAAGAGAATAGCAAGGAGCCTATAGTCTAAACAGTTAGCATGCTTCCCAATGGGACTTCTTCAACCAAGATCTTATTGTGCTTCAAGTGGTTGTTTGCAGAAAACACATAGTAACATATTTACTGTTGTCTGTACCTTTTTTCCCCTTTAGCTCAGAAACTCTTAGCTCACCAACCTCTGCACCTCATAAATGGTGTGTCATGCCCTCCACTGGCTTCATCATCAAAAAAGTAGTAATGAAGAGTACAGCTCAGCCTGGGTTTGTATGCTATTTAATCTACAGAAGTCATGGACTACGCGTTCAGCTGAATCTTTACTGTGTATGATCACTGTTCGTTTATATCATTGCTATATTTCACCTTTTCTGTAAAAATATTTATTGTTTATTTTTATATTATGTGCATGAGTGTTTTACCTACTTGTTATATTTAAGAGGCCAAAAAGGATGTTGGATCTTTAGATCTGGAGCTAATAGATGGTTATGAACAATCATGTTGGTGCTGGGAACTGAACCCATGTCCTCTGCAAGTATAACAGGTGTTCTTAACCATGGAGCCATCTTTCATCCCCCAAGTAAATTTTCTATTAAGTTACTATACTATGAAGACCTTCCTGTTTTATTTTATTTTAATTTTTGAAGAAGTTCATAACTTGATCTATTGGATACTATGTGCAAAGAAAACACTGGAAATGTGTTTTGGCAGAATTTTCCTGATGAATGAATGAGATAGGGGATTAAATGGAATGTTTGTCCAGATTACATAGGTATTTACTTCCATGTTTTAGCTCTTAGGTTAGTTACATTTCAGTCTTTACTAGGAGCCATCTTTCATTGCATTCAATGGACTAACAAATTCAACCCTGCTTGGGGCGGGGAGTTGTTTAACAATTCAAATCAGACTTTTGGCTATTGTCTTGTTTCTTATATGTCGAACAAACCTTAATCTAGTTGATGAGCAATTTTTGTTTAAGAGAGATTCAAATTAATTATGGGGATGTATTTTGTCCTTCTCTTCATACTCCCACCCCCAAATGCAGACCTATTGGTTTGTTTTCAGTTCCATACAAGACTTGTATTTCTCTGGCATGGGGGCTATTGTCTAAATTTGAACCATTTTATGGAAAGAAGGATGTGTTTAGTACAAATGGTATTTTGTTGGTGCTGTGAGAATGTAACACAAATTCAGGAAGTTAAGACATTCCAAAATTACTATATCCTAAAGTGTGGGTGACTTTGTCTGGATCTGCTCATGAGCTCACACAACTTCATTCACGGTCTTGGATTGCTGAGCTTTAATTTAAGAGTTGTTGAGGAAAGTTTGCTTGCCAGATCACTGAGTTTGGGAAGGTTCAAGTTGTTTCATGGAGTTGAGAGGCCCAAGTTTCTAGCTCATTAGTGATTGTCCAGTGTAGTCATTTATAGACTTAGGATTCTTTTTGTGGGTCCTCAAATCCAACAACAGAGGATCGAGACTTTACTCATGTTTCCTAAATGAATCCTTGCCACCATCACATCCTCCTCCCCTGTCTGCCTTGTTGCTTCTACTCCTTCTGCTGCATGACTCTGAAACCAGCAGGATAAAGGTCTCTACTTACCGAGAACCACATGGTCGTTTCAGCCAATGTAGATGAGCTATGATAATCCGCATACTGAAGATCTACAATCTGAGCAACACTGGATTACTTGGTCAGTAGGACTATCTGGAGCTAGGAAGTGGGTATTTTAGAATGGGATACTCTTCCTCCAGTCACATTGAGAGACATTTTAATTTTCTGAGTAGTGTGAGCATTAGGAAAGGACTTGAGAGAAACAGACCTTTTTCTTATACTAGGACTCTCTCAGCCAACATAAAGTCCTAACTGGTGATGAAGCATCCTGTAGAGGGTCTCATGGTGACACATTAAGGGGAGCCACTAGCAAGCACTGTGATAATGAGACTGTGATACTTAAATAATTTGACACTGCTTTCTGTTAATAATGCATGCTGGCTAGTTTTTATTTCAACTTGACACAGGCTAGAGTCATCTGGGAAGAAGGAGCTTCAATTGAGACAATGTTCCCATCAAGTAGGCCTGTGGCCATTTTATGTAAAGATTGGTGTGGGTATACACAAATGGCTTAAAAAAGCAGAATCTGAGCCTAGCAGGGATTAACACAGGGCTTGACATTCTTGCTATTCTTAGTTGCAGATCATCCTTGTACCTCTTCTCTTCCTATTCTAGTGTACTGCAGAATCTAAGATCTTACTGTTTATACCTCCTTGGGTAGGGATATGGGTAAGACTCATTCCAGATCCCGTGAGGAGCTGTACCTGACAATTATGCATAGACTATTAGATCTTATATACCGTTATCTTATATCAAGGGATTTCACTTCACTCCTAAACTATATGTACCCATGTAAAGGCTGGCACAGTGTTGTGGTCCTGGTTGTGTAGACCTAGATAGTACAAGAAGGCAAATCTTAAGGAGCAAGCCTCTAAACAACATTCCTCCATGAGCTCTGCATCAGGTCCTGCCTCCAGATTCTTGTTTTGAGTCCCTGGCCTGACTTTCCTGAATGATGGAACACAAGTTGTAAGCAAAAATAAATCCTTTCTTCCTCAAGTTGCTTTTGGTTATGGTATTTTATCACAGCAATAGAAAAGAACCTAAGACATAATGCCCCTATTACAAACATGGTGTTATGTCCTATCAAGCTTATTTTTCCAGAGCTTAAGAATGGTTTTAATCAGTAGAAGTTTGTGAAGTCTTAGTAAATGATGAGGTACTCTTTTTTTTATGCAGTATTTATGATTCGATGTAAGTTATTTTTAGTGCTCCTTTGAAGATGATGCTTGTGGTAGATAGCTTTGTCAACTTGACACAACCTAGAATTACATGGCAAGAGAGCCTTAATGAGGGACTGCCTACATGGACTTGACCTGTGGGTATGTCTATCCAGGAACAGTCTTCCTTAGTTTGAATGAAGTGAGAAGATCACCCCAATGTGAATAGTACCATTCCCTAGACAAGGGATTATATACCATGGGACTTCATGTCACTTCACAAAAATATCATGAGGCAATGGAAAAGGAATTTTTAATTTCCTCATGATGTAGTTGATACACCCAAAGGATCAAGGATTTGTCTTAAAGTCACATGAATGTCAAATGCAATCGGTCTGATTGACGCTCAGCAACATATATGGTCATGGGATTGCCTGTCATCTCCTACAGAATGATATTAGAGTAAACCAGGAGCTTTATGTAAGAAATCATTAAGGATCTTCTTTATCTCAGGAATTGCTGATGAGGTGAAAAGTTTCAGAAGATCCTCCACAGAATTCATTAGGTCCTTAGGCATTTGTAAAGTTTTGGATTTTTCCTTCCATGTACTGTAAGATGTGGAATCCAGCTGAATTTTGTTATTGGACACATTTGGGACACTGGGGGTTAATACACTCCTGCTCCTCTTGCCTGCACATCTTCCCTCACAGCAGTGAGCAGATGCCCTTCCTCCAGTAACCTCCTCCTCCCTGCTAGAGAGAGGCTCAGCTGCACTGAGATTAGCTAAGAGCTAAATGCAGGCTGATAGGCCAACCAGAGTGATAAGCCTGTTGATTCCATGGAAGCTTCAAGATCATTCTAACTTTTCCAGACCCCATACATCTGAAGGGTGTGGGGGTGGGAGGTTGCCTTGTGTTATACAAACAGATCACTCTGCTAACTCCCCACTTAGCCTACCATGGAAAGGCTTGTGCTCAAGGAGGGGGAACCCCTGTCTTCTTAAGCTTGCTATCTGGGGTTCACCTTTTCTAGTCAACGTGGTGGTTCTCCTATGTTTGCTTTGGTGGTTACACAACCAGGTTCATTTCTGTCAAGTCTGTTAGAAAATACCCCATTTTTCACAAAGCTACATGGGTGCTATCCATCAGAGGACACCATCTTACATCAGTCTTTCTGTTTCTGTAGGCATCCTGATAAGACGTGAGGATGATGAAACCCAGTTCCTTTCTGTGGAGGAAAAAACTGGGCGGAAAAGGCTTTAGAGAGCTCTTTATGTCAAGATTTTTTTTTTCCCAGAAACTTATACTGACTGACTTATTTTATTTAATTGATTTATTGTTGCCCAGTATTATTGGCTTTTGTGGTGGTGGTGGAGGTGGTTGTATGGACTAAACTAAAGCTAGTAACATCTTAATATACAAGACAGAACTTGAAGAAAGCCAAAGACCCAAGTTCCTTGTTTTGTCATCTCCCCTATTAGTAACACTGTGAAGGGAAGCAAGAGATCACTGTCCCCACACTTCCATAGTGACCTGCTGCAGGGTGAGCATTTCTAGGAGAATGGATAAACTGATTGGGAGGAGCAAGAGTAATATCCAGGAACTGCACACTAGCACAGCCAGGAGGCTTGTGAAAGTATTGGCAACCTCCTATAATAGCCAACATTAGTTTCTATGATGCTTCCTGTCAGTGTCCCATCCTGGCCTGCATCATCCTGTTATGTCACCCCTGTCCACATATGAGTCTTCCTGGGCCGTTAGCCTGCACTGGTGTCAACTCTTTTGAATGGAGAAGGGAAAAACCACTTCACAGATTCTCTTGAGTGTGGGCAAGGGTTTGGGAAGCCAACTTTCAACCTGTTTTATCTGAACAAAAGCAAAAATGTGGATCTGAGCCAGGCAGAGTACCACTGAGGGTCTGTCCAGGAACCTGGGAGACCCTCCAGACAAGCTTCCTGGGTGTATGCATTTGGTGGAAACAGACTGGGGTTTTGCTTCTGGGAGAGTGGTGGGGAATGTGGAGGGGGTGCTTTGAACCTGATCCATGTGTTGTCACTTTAGATGGTTTGGGAATGTTGTTATATTTTGTTAGCAGTAAGTAAGGTCCCATTGGTGAGGTAATTATCAACTTCATCCTGCAGCCCAATGTGAGGTTGATGGTTCCCATCCAGAGCACCTGAGGTCACGTGATTTGGATTTCAGTGAGGCGCTCACTTTCTTGAGTGGAAAGACTATATGTTCTGGGATCAACTAGAATTAGTTTGAGTCTTGGTTTCCTCTATCACTACCTCTGTGGGTTCAGGTAGATTATGTGACTCCCATAAATCTTCTCATATGTAACATTGAGAAAAAAAATCCTGTGTTTAATTTAAGAGTATTGGACTTACTCTCTTTAAAATGGGTCTCAGCACTGCTGAGGCCAAGGGACAGTATCAAAGGTACTTGCATGTCTGGTCTGCCATCCTCCCTTGTGCTTTTTAATGGCTTTCCCATTTAGTCCAGTGTTCCTTGGATCAGATCCTCGCCCTCTAGCTTCCTCTTGGCAGGAAAATGCTTAGATCCACAAAGCTCTAACTCACTGCTCAGAATTGCTGTACATCTTCTCAGCATTCCCAAGGCTCCCAAGTGTTTGTACTTTCCTCTCTGTTGTGTTAGAACTTTATAGAGCTAGGGTCACGAGGTTCTCTGAGGACTCCAAATGGTCTTGGTCACCATTGGTAAGTCTACAGTGAGTCATCCAGTTTGTCTAGCCTGCGTGATCTCTGAGATCACTAGATGGAAGAGAGATGTTGGCTAGAGGTGACTTTTATAGAGTACCTCCATGTGCTCCCTAGTGCATGTGACTGGCATGAAGTAAGGAGGGATAAAGTGCTTTGGGAATTCTCAGATGATATTACATGGAATTCTCAGATGATATTGCATGTCAACAGTGATAGCTTTAGGTGAAGGCACAATCTGGTTTAGACATGAGAATAGATTTTTAAACACCCAGAGATTATCCTGTGTGTGTCAGGTACACAGACATAAAGAGAGAGAGAGAGCATATGCAGAAGGAGGCAGGGGGGCAACTGAAAAAAGAAAAGCCTCACCTCTTCTCTTCTCTTCTCTTCTCTTCTCTTCTCTTCTCTTCTCTTCTCTTCTCTTCTCTAGGCATCTTACTCTAAAGCAGTGTGGTCCAAGGGAGAAGAAAACCTGTGACTAAGTCCTAGGGAGGTCATCCTTTAGCAGTATTCTCCTCACAGAATCACTGAAGCTTCTGAGCCTCATGTTCAGTCGTCTGTAAGGTAATGAAAGCCTCCATTGGGTTAATGAGGGCTGTGGGGAGACTTAAGGAAGGTGATGGTTTTAGAGCCTGGTACAAATTCTAATTGGAATCAGTCAGTTTTTTTTCCTCTAATTTTTTTCATTGACATTTTATGTATAAGTGGACTGCCCATAGTGTATATGAAAAATTATTGGGAAGCTAACACAAAGCAATCTGTCTCAGTGTCTTATCCAAAAAGACAGATATACAAAACAGATAATAGAACAGGAAGTCTAAAGTTCAGAGGCTAAAAGTCCCAATGTAATATGTGGGATTGAAGGCAAACAAAAGAAAAGAAAAGTGATGATGTTCTGTTGCTTACTTTGGAAGGTTATTTAAACCGTCACATCACCACTATCGTTGCAATGTTGTTTTGGTTCATGGGGAAACTAGGGATGTGTCTTCAGGATCAAATTTTTCCTTAATAATATTGAAAAAGGACCCACCAATAAATTTTGCTAACACAGGCTGTTCACCGAAGGAAGAATGCATGTCTGTGGCACTTACTTTTCAGAAATAGCCATGGAGTAGTTTAGATCCTAAGACAGCCTGCCCCCTAGACCTGCTTTCATAAGAGAAAGAGCTCTGTCTCAAGTAATGATAAGTATAAAGAAAACCGAAGCTGAGCCCACCCTCCCCTTCCACTGCTGCCATCCCTGCCTCTGCCATAGAGCTGATACAGCAACTGGGATTAAAATGTAACTTGAACTCCGAGTTCTTACAAACTAGAGGAAAACTGCCATTTAAGGGTTTTCAATGGCACCAAGTGGATTAGATCTGCTCTGGAAACAGGCGTCTTTTGACAATCCCTGGGAACCATGTCTGTTTCCTGGAGGGCAGAGTGGATGCACACAAAGTCAATTAAAGAAAGAGCTAACTGCATAAAAGACAGCGACTTGACACGACCCATGCCGCATTTGCCAAGTGACTCTGGCTCTATTTATCAGAATTTTCCCTGAGAAGTGGCAGTGTGAATAATGAATAATGACTTGAAACTGAAATCTGAACATCAAGGGTTTGGGGGCAGGGGCCATAACCAGACTAATGCCTGACTGCGGAGGAGCAGAGAAATCTTATATCCAACACAGATACTTCATGGATAGTAATTCAGTCTGACATGAAACTTGGCTTTTTTTTTTTTTTTTAGGATTATAACAGAAAATTTTTATTTAAAACATTTATATTTATTAGTACTTAACAAACATCTATAAAATACCTAAATCCTATAACCTAAAACCTATAATCTAAGAACACCCTAATACTTATCTGTGAACACCTAAATATAGCTATTTTTACTTTCTTTTTTTTATAAAGTTTTTTTTAATAATTTATTTTTTATTTCTTCAAGTTACATCTCAATCACAATCCCCTCCCTACTCCCCCCTCCAGTCCCACCCTTCCACCCTCCTCCCCCTCAACCCCCCCCCATCCTCTTCCCTTCTTTTTTTTTTTTTTTAGTTTAAGGTATTTATTTTTCCCCCCAACAGCTCTCCCTTTCAGTCCAAAAAATGGTTCTTTTTCTTATAACTATAAATACACTACAAAACAACAGAAATAAATAGGCCACGATTATAAGAGTTATATGGCTTAGCATACATTCCCAATGTCCAGTCCATATGTATTTGGCACTTTAAACTCATGGAGATGGTTAGAAACTTGGCTTTTTAAGAAATGAAGTGCTTTCTATCAACATAAGAGTACAGGGTATGGAGATTGCATGTGTGAGTGTGTGGTGTCCAGCGTGTGGTGTGTAGTGTATGGGTTGTTAACCAGAGGTGTTTCTGTCCAGTGTCGTTTCTCTGTGTTCCCTTTTCACAAATGTCAAGGAATGATGTATACCTTTGCTGTTGGTTGGGAGAGCCACACTGGCTCACCAAGGATGGCAATCAGGACAGGATACTCAGGGGGACAGATCATGTCTCCCTGAGGCATTCATTCATAAAAATTTGGGGAGACTTTGGGAGTGAGATGGACATTCTATGTGTGCATTCATATATGTGCAAGTGCACACATTTGTGTATGTGTGTTTGCACATGTATGTATTGTGAAGGGAAGAGGATAACTCGAGCTGTCATCCTTCAATCACTGACAACTTAGGATTGGCTTTGTTTTTGAAGCAGGGTCTCTCATTGGCCTGGTACTTACTAAGTAGGCTAGGCTGGCTTGCTGGGAAGGTCTCATGAATCTTTAAAGACTATGTTAAGCAGAGCCCATTGTAGAAAAAAAGCTAATTAAGTTACTTGCTGGAATTTATATTATATTTAATTGATTTGGCAGCTGTTAATCCTTATCCACCCATTATAAATGAGTACACACAGACACCACATGGATTTTAACAAGCCTTGGCCTGAATTGAGCAACTCGGCCCACCTAAGCTAGCTCTTAATTCTATTACCCAAATATGACCCCATATATACATACGTCCCCTTGGACTGCCATTCTCCACGCTATGCGGATGTTACTAGCCATGTGGAATGAGGTTCTTTTTTCTAGCCCATGGTTTGTGCCCTCCTTCTTCCTGCTCCTGGCTGGAATGAATTAATCCTCCATCTAAAGTGCAGGCTTCCTGTTCTAATCTCAGGAAGTCCCACCTTTCTCTGTCTTTGCCCAGTCTCAGGCCTCAGCATTTTATTTAACCAGTCAGAGTCAATGTAAGTAACAGACAGCAAGCAGGGCCAATTAATTAACATTTAGAATGCTTAGCACTACCCCATCAACCCGTGGCTAAGCATCACTAACAGCTAACCATGGAACCACAAACAGACACTAAGTGAGGTCCTAAAGGCTTTATGCTTCTGATTTGTTTAATCTTCCCAGATCCCCATTAAGTATTGTCATGCAGCAGTGTCTACTGTGTCCACTGTGCTGGTTTTATGTAGCCTGCATGATAAAAGGAAGGACAGATATAGTAACCATGTTCAAGAAACCATCTTGTGAGTCCTTAAGCCAGCTTTAAACATCTATTATGTGAAACAATTTCATAGGCTTTTCATTTAGGAATGTTTCATCTTACCCATATATCCTCTGCAGATAGAAAAGTCCTCAGCGACATTGAATCGTTCACCCAAGTCTTTCAATTGGCAAAAAAGAGAAACTATGACTTAGAACTTTAATTGGCTTGTACAAATTGACACAATGAACAGTGAGATGGGCCCTTCTAGACAAATGTTCCTGTCCCCTTTAGCGGTGGTAACCAACATGTGTCAGCGGTACCTCTGACCTGTTCTGCTGACAGCTGACAGTCACCCATTCTGACCTCAGTGTTCTTGAGACATGACACATGAACGCTGTCGGCACCCACATTCAGCAGGCATGTAACAGACCTCAGAGGAGGCACACCTTGGCTAACACTGCTCCTACTGGGAGGGGCTGGAATTTTCAGTGGTCACGTGACACTAGAGCCTGGAAACTTGAAGGGTGCTTCCTCTGCTCACACTGACCTGCCCACAGTTGGTTCTGGGAACCCTAAGAACAATAACTTTTATCCTAAACACCTCCCAAAGTCTCATATGCTTCAGGCTGCTTCCTCTGCTGGGCACCATTGGAGAGTGACAAAAATCTTTGAGGACTTAGTGGGGATGTTAGGTCACTAGAGGCACGTTCTTGAAGCAGATGGGATGATGCCAGTTATTTCCTTTTTACTCTTTATACTGGTACATAAGGGGACTGATGCCTTATACTTGCTTATACAATTCTTGTGAGTTGGGAATCAAAGAAATTTGCATAAAAGAAAAAGTTCTTAGTTTTCTGTGACTACTGGCAGATTCTGGTCTGAAACTCTATCTGTACCAAGTCAGTGCCATGGAAACAAACTATCATCATGGTTGCCACTGGCACAAGTGGATCAAAACAACCCACACAACAGTGGGCATGCTCTTGAAGGAGAGACCACATTCAAACACTGCATACACATATGGAAAGTTTAAAATGACAAGGAACATCACACAGAGACAGCACCAGAGTGTTACTGATGAGCAGCCCTGAAAATTCAACTTTTCATTTTGTACCAAAAGCAGAAATTCCCTCCACATTTTTCTTCCCCAGGATGGAGTTTACTGGCATTTCATCTCATTTCTAATCATTTACAGTATATGTGTGTGTGTGTGTGTCTGTGTGTGTGTGTTATATGTACATAAACATATACATGTATGCATGTGTATGTATACATACATGCACATGGACCGAGTACAAAGGAGGATGCTGGTGTACTGCTTCATTACTTCCTTCCTCATTCCGTTTTAAAGCCATCTCTCACCAAACCTGGAGCTAGCCTTGTGGCCAATAAGCCCCTGTGACCCTCTTTTCTTCTCTCCCACAGCCCTGGGGTAACAGGCATGCATGGACAAGTCCATGGGTTTACATGGATGCTGGGGAACTCAGGTTCTTGCTCAGCAGCTACTCTTGCCCACTGAGCCATTCCCTTAGAGCACTAATTGTAGAATTAACAGCCACTTTATTGCTGCTGTTAGCAGATGTTGCCTTCCTCGGTTAACTCCACTTCCCTGCCCCCTCAGTCCACCCCACTGGCACATTTTTCTCATGTACAGAGAGGAGTGAGGGGGTGAGCATGGCTGTAACTCAAGGTCATGTTAGAAAACTTTTGTCATCTTTATTGCAATGTGTTTGTGTCAACATGCTCAGCATCATGGCCATAATTATCATTGATATCTTCATACTAGTTGCTTCTGGTTCAGCAAATGCTTGTCTATGATGTAGAGATGTGTGTAAACATAGCAACTATTACTATCAATGGCTTAAAGCAAAGAAGGAATGCTTAAAGGACCCTGCCTGAAGTGTTGAGTAAGTGCAAGTCAACACTTGAGAATGCAGGATGCAGATCACTTTGATGTGGAAACTGGACATGGTCCCTGTGATAGTTGATCTTGTCAACATGACTGGATCTGGAATCAACCAGGAGAGAAGCTATAGGACAAACCTGTGAGATTGTCTTTTTCAGGTTGTTTGAAGTGGACAGGTCCACTGTAAATACAGGAAGTGCAGGAAAGCTTTGTGTCTCAGTTACTGTTCTGTTATTGTGAAGGGACACCACAAGCCAGGCAATGTATATAAGAATGCATTTCATTGGAGCTGCCTAATGGTTTTAAGCTGCTGAGTTCTCAGCCTCTCCAGAGCACAAAAAACAAACAAACAAACAAACAAAACAAAACCATTGCTGGGCAAAGCCATACTAAGTAAGTCAATCTAATATAATCTCCTTTTAATCTATGTCCATTCTACAGGTTCTGTTCCTCTAGAAAATCCTAATACACAACCTGATTCCCTGAGCTGAAGGGCAGTTCATATCCCAGTGGATTCTAGGAGCTTCTTTCTCCCTTTCCTCAAGGCTGGTCACTTTTGTGACTGAACAGACTTTCTCAGTCATTGTCTCATGGTCTCAAGATGTTTCCAAAGTAGAAATGGGGTCTTCCAGTTATTGTCAACATTGCAAAAATCTACCCTGTATTTGGGAACTGAAAGTTAGCATTGAGAAAGTTCCCATAGGTGAATTCATATGTGAGGCAGAGTTTCTGGAGTATTGGTTTTGTGGACCAGGATGAAGGACACATCACTCATCACAAGGCATGAACTGGAATTTCCAAAGCCATTTCTGGTCTCTATTTAGATGCTGTTCTATTCAGCCCATTCAGTCCACGGCCCTAAGAGTTCCCAAGGCAGTACTTTCCAATATTGCCCCAAATTGCTGCTGTTATGAGTCTGTCATATGCGTGCCCCATCATCCCTAATTTTGTTTTTAATTTTATGATGAATGTGCTTGTGGATTTGAGTCTGCACTCCCCAGGGCCTGCCAGGGATTCCTACTTGTGGAAACAGAAAAGATTCCATTATCCAAGGGTTAGCTAAAAATTTTTCTTGAGAAATGCCCAACCTTCTACTCTGCAATTTTCCTTTAAGTGGACAGTGTGAGTCTGGCATAAGTGACTGAACAGTTTTGTGCAGAGGGGTGCTTGGGCTCAAAGAGGCCTGGAAGGTAGAATGGTGTGCTGATTATTCCCACAAATCCCAGGCTCCAGCTCCACTGTACCCCTGAGCAAGCTCCACCTACAGAACATGCTGGTCAAAGTCGCAGCTTGGGGACTTTCTCCCCGACATTAGGCAGTTGGCATTTAGTTAGGAAGGGAAGGAGACAGTATCAGGAAGTCAAGCTCCTTAGTCATTGGAGTAATAAAGTAATTTCTACCATAACTGAATTATTATCAATGTTTATTAATAGTTTACAGAATACCCTCCCCTTCAACTGTAGAAGAGGGGCTAGAAAGAACGTGACAACTGAAAATGGGAGGAGGGCTATGAAATGTTGTCTTCTGGACATGGCAAGCTCCTGTACTTTGGAACTCACAGCAGCTGTGGTAACCTGCATAAGACTTGTGCAAGATCAAGCCAGTCAAAATCCCAACATGGTAGGAGAGGAGCTTCCAAGGCTGAGGAAATATTAGTAGTTGTTAGCTCCTGAGGAAGAATCACTTTCTTTGGGGTGTTGTAACTGATAGGTTTCTCCTGCCCCTATGAATGGCCCCACATCCATGTGTATATGGGCATAAAGAATTGGACAGTTTAAAAGGAGGACATGAAACTCTGACTTGGTTTTTGTCAAATCAGCACAAGTTAGAGTCATCTGGGAGGAAGGAGCCTCAATTGGGCAAAATGCCTGAATAATATTGGCTATTGGCAAGCCTGTGGAGCATTTTCTTGATTAAAGATTGGTGTGGAAGGGTGCCACTACTGTGGGTGGTGCTTCACCTGGGCAGGTGCTTCTGGGTCATATAAGGACACAATCTGAGCAGGAGGAGCAAGTCAGTAAATAGACTTCTCCATGGTCTCTGCTTCAATTCTTGTCTCCATGCACCTGCCTTCGCTTCTTTCTTCTTCCTGCAGTGATGGGCTGTGACTCGAGAGTTATAGGCCAAAATAAACCCTTTCTTCTTCAAGTTACTTCTGACTGTGCTGTTTATTACAGTAATAGAAACCCTGACTGACAAAGTTGGGAGGGAGATGCACTAGATATGCAGAGGGAGGTGGAAGGAGTGAATATGAAATCAGGAGTTACCTGTGTATATGCATAAAATTTTTGAAGGGTCAATAAATATATTATTAAAACTAGATCACAAAGCTTGATGAAATGGGCCACTGGAAAAGAATGATTGACTCTGAGAAGGGTATGATTTTACCAATCTCAGAATATTTATAAAAATTGGCACAAAATGGTGTCATCTAGGTATGCCCAGGGCAGACTCCAGAGAACTGGCTGTACTTGGGATACTTGGTAGAGCTGCCTGACCTCAGACTTTTCTCCTCTGCAGTCACACATAGCTTTATATTCTAAGTACTTGGATGGGATGGCTGCCTGTATATGTAGGTAGCTCCTGTAGTATCTGGACCAACAGTTAATGTTAAATAATAATTACCAGGCAGCTTGGTGAATCCCTCCCTGTGTTGCTGTCTTATGCCAACCTAGAAAACAGAAAACTTGTTTTGTTTCAGGATATTTTCATTTACATCTCCTTAAAATGATCAGGAAATTCTTAGTTTTTGTGGAAAATAGAACAATGTTCTTAAAGGAAATTAGTGCCATGCTGCCTTTAATTTTTCCTGCGCCTGTGCTCTTGATTGAAAATTGAGATTTTCTAAAGTAGTTAAATTGGACAGTAGAGCAAGGTAAGTCAATGCTTATTTTGAGACAAAATTATAATATAGAAAGTCAGATGGTTATATGGTTATGACAGTATATACATCTGTACAAACAATAACCAAATCAAGGTACAGAACATTTCAATCTTCCAGAAAGTTCCATGCTCCTCATTTCGGATGATTCCCACCCCTCTGTAGAAAACCACTGCTTGACATCATAAATAATCTGCCTATTCTGGAACTTCATGGAAATGTGATTATAAATGTGTGTCCTTTTATGTCTGTGTACATTCACTCTGCTTGGTTTTGAGATTTACTCCTGTATTTATTTTATTGCTACATAGTATTCCATTCTGTGATTTGTTACTTATTTTCTTGTTGATGGCTGGGTTGGTCTATTTTTTTTTCCTCTCAGTTCTTTTTTGTTATTATGAGAAAACCTTTCATAAATATAAATACTAGCATGAAAACCTTCATTTGAATTTCTATAGGTGAAATCACTGGCTCAGAGTACTTGTGTTGTTTAACTTAGTAAAAACATCCAGCAATGACTAGACTTTTCATCACTTCATACACTACCCAATATTTGGTCTTTCTGTCTATTTACTATCTTCATAGGTATGAAGTGACACTGTGTTTTTAAAGATGTATTATATTTTCAATTATGTGTGTGCATGTGTTGGGGGTTATGTACAAATATGAGGGCCGGTGCCTGAGGACTGGGGTAGAAAGAGTCACATAGACCCCGAGAGCTGGAGTAACAGGAAGTTGTGACCTTTTGGCAGATGCTGGGAACGGGACTCAGATTCTCATACTCACTCTTAACCACTGACCATCACTTTGCTGTTGTTGTGTGTAGCAGTCCCGAGAATCAAACCCTTGGCTTTCTTCATGCTAGCCAAGGGCTTTAAGTATAACCTATGCCCAGTAATGTCTTACTGTTGTTTTGCTTTATAATTCCCTAATGATTCTGAACACATTTTATCATGTTTTTTACCTGTCATATTAAAAATTGGTTACTTTTTAGAAATTTAATTTTTTGTAGTTTAGGTTTTATATCTATAAGTTTTAATTCAGGTATATGCATTACAAATATCTTCTTTCATCCCGTGGCCAGCATTTCCATCTTAATAAAAGTAGTGTGTATGTGTATATATGTGTACATGTGTGCATGCATGTGAGCAGGTGTGTGTGTGGTGTAAGTACTTGTTTACATAGGTAAATGTAAGTGTATGCATGTGTAAGCTGAGGCCAGAGGTAATCATAAAATGTTTTCCTTATGGAGCTCCCTCCACCTTTTGCTCTGAGTTAATATCTCTCACTGAACCTGGTACTGGTTAATTTCTCTAAGCTAGTTGGGCCAGTGAGCTCCAGGGACTGACCTCTCTCTCTGCTGTTCCAGTGCTGGGATCATAGACTCCTACTGCTATGCTTAGGTTTTTTTGTTTGTTTGTTTTTGTTTGTGTGTGTGTGTGTGTGTGTGTGTGTGTGTGTGTGCGTGTGCTGGTGGTCTGTTGTCACCTCCTTATTACTTACTGCATGGCAAGCACTTTACTGGCTGGGCCATCTCTCCTGCTCCTTTAAGGTATTGCTTAAAAGCACAAAGTTCCTCATATTTTGACAAAGCTTACTTTATCAATTATTTGCTCTGTGAAATTTTGCAATAAAGTCTAGAAAATACTCTGTTTTATTAATTTTTTTTCTAGAAGTATCTTAGTATTTGCAACTGAACACTTGACATCCAAACTCAAGTCCTGACTGTGGCCTTGGTCCCAAAGACAACATACAAAGAGGACAGGGAGGACTCGGTAGCTCTGTGGTCCTGTGTATCATCTTCCCAGCATGACAAGTGTGAAGCCTTCTGAGGCCTTAATGGTGGTGTTGTTTTTGGAGATGGCTTCAGTTTCTGCAGCTTCAGCTTTCTCTAGGATCAGAGCCACGCTCTGTAGAGAAGGTTGCCAAGCCAAACTTTTCCCTGGGTTTGAAAGCACGTGTTTACCCACGTGCAGGACCCAAGCCCCAGTGTCCTGTTGTAACTGCATCTGTAAAACCTCCTTCTCAAATATTACATTTTGCCTGTGTGGAAAAACAGCATCTTTAGCAGAAAGGACAATTGGGCAAAGGTCTCCCCTGTCATCCACCTTCCCTGCTCTCCCCCACCACTGAGGGGTGGCATTTTAAATGGAAGTGGCTTGGGTAACCTGCTTTTCTTTGGCTTAAAATAACAGTTTGTAGATCTGCATTTGTTTTTAATTCTCGGCCATGTGACCCTCTGCTCCTGTTTGACTTGATAAATTCCATCTCGCCTTCCCCAGGCCAGGGTTCAGGCCTGAGTGCTTCCTGACCTATTTTGCCAACCTGGTTTTAGGTAAGTCTCCAGTTCCCAAGACTGGGAGTTTTGAACTGCAATGAAGTAAAGTATATGTCAGTAATATTTTACCGCTTCCCTTTCTCATTTGAAATGATTTTATGGGAGTTTAATGCAATTGCTACTCACAATTAGGCCATGAAGTGAATGTAACATAAAACAGACCTTCTGACAATTCCCAAACAGGGGAAACTCTATGATACTTTATTTCCTTGTGGTTGTTCCATTCCCAACTCTGAGTTAACATATAACAGTGACAAAGTCCTATGACCACCCATTTAATCTATGAAGCCAACTAAGAATATATGAGTGTATACCGAAATGCCCACAGCTTATTGTTAGGTCTGCCTGAGTTCTAAGTTTTCCCAGCATGCCTCAGCTTCTACCTGTTACAGGGCATGCCCCACCCCCACAAGTCATTGCCAGTATAATCCCGACATCTTGGGGGCTCTCGCTCTTCCTCTTCCTCTCTCTCATGCTCTTTCTCCCCTCTGTATTTCTCTCTCTTCCTCTCCCCTCTCTGCTCCTTTTCCTCTAACTCCTCTCCTCTCCCTCTCTCTCTCTTCTCTTCTCTGTCTGCATGTACATGCTGTTTCTCTTCCCCTCTCGTATCCAATAAACCTGCCTTTATATAACTTAATTTGGCCTGGATTGGATCATTTCCCACAGCACAGTGATTTTTAAAACACTTACGATAGCTTGTATAGAACACTCACTGAGAACACAGAAATAGTTAGGTGAGTTGAGAATTATTGCCAAGAACAGGGGGAGAACTTCATGTTATTTTTGTCCACATGCAAAGAAACAACTCTGTAGAAATAGTTTTTATTTTTATTACATTTTTATTTGAGTGTATGTGTGTGTGCGCGCGCCTGTGTGTGTGATATGCACAATGGCCTGCATGTGGAAGTCAAAGGACAGCTTTCAGAAGTTAGTTTTGTCCTTTTACCGTGTGTGTCCTGGAGACTGAATTCAGGTCATCAGGTTTGGTAGCGAGTTACCTGTCACCACTGATTCATCTCACTGGACCCCATAGGAACATTTTAAGAGTCTATCAAAGTGGCAATAGATAAATTATGATAGAAACATGACCCTAGACAGGCTAAATAGTACAGGCCTGTCATCTCTGCTGCTCAGAGGGCTGAGGCAGGATGATGGCAAGTGACTTATGGAGTGAATTCAAGACCAGCCTGGGCATGGATTGTGGAAATGTCTTTGCAGTGTCTTCCGGGACCTTTGTTGATGTACACAGCCTGGTGTCTCTTCTCCCTGTGAATACATCCGGTCTGTAGGAACAGGGCTTTGCTCCTACTGTTAGTTTCTTCTTTAAAGGCCTGGCTTCCAAAGACATCCATATTACAGGTCATACTTCAGCCTCCAGTTGTAAGGACACACAGTTCAGTCCACACACTTATCACTTGCTTTAGTGATTAGACTATATAGTTTGCTTATTGGTCAGTTTAACATTATCTTTCAAAATAATCCCAATTCTGTAAAACTGACTCATGTGCAACATGCAAATACATTACACATAAAGAAATGTAATGTATAGAAGGAAAGTACAGTTGTCTAAATACTTCCTCGCCAGAGCAACCATTATCCACATCTAACAGATGCCACCATAGGCAGATGTATGAAAAGAAGATCAAATGACAGAAATGTGTAATTATAGAAAAATAGTGGATAGAGGACAGATATATAGACAGATAGACAGATGGATTGCAGATAGATGATCAATTGGTGACATAGATAGATGATATGTGATAGGTAGGTAGATAACATATAGATGACATATCGATGTATGATAGATAATTGATAGATTATAAGTAGATTAATAGGTAGATGACAGATGATAAAATTATGGGTAGATGGATAGACAGATGAAACACAGAGGTAGACAGACAAACAGACAGACAGACAGACAGAGGAACTGATGGTAGGCAGATGGATAGATGATAGTTGACAGAGCAATGATGGATACATAATAAACAGATGTTATATAATTCCACAAAATGTACATATATGCTATTTTTATTAAAACATTAAATTCACTATTTACTAAACTTAATGAAGGAAGAAATGCAAAAACAAAGATATTTCTGAAGAGGTAAAAAGTAATTAAATGGTCTCTGAACAGTATGTGTTACAAGTTTCTAAAAGAAGCCTGTTGTGGTGACATGCCCAAGTTATCCCAGGTGACTGAGGCAGGAGGATCACAAGTTCCAGAACAACACGGGCTACATATCAAAACTCTATATCCAAACCTAGCCACCTCATTCACTAATATTCCAAAAGATTAACTCCAGTTTCTTAAGTTGAAAACTATTAACTAATGATGCTCATATTTAACTACATGTTTTAAGCTTGTTTTCCAGTGCCTTGTGAATGGACATAAGAAAATCCCATGCTTTAGACCCCTGACACCCAACCTTGTGCACATAGTTATTTATGCTCTCTTTCCATCACCAACCAATGTTTATAACATTGACATATGATATGGAAAACTGTATTTCTCAAAATTATGTAGGTTACAGATAAATATCCTATAGTCAATGGGAGATATACATCTACTTGTCCACCCACCTACCTATTTATTGATTCCTTTATTTTCTGATAGATGACAACATAATTAATCTCATTCATAATTGAGTTGTGTTCAGAGAAAAGGCATGTGAACTTTTTGTTTTGTAATCTAAGCTTCAAGTATGCAGCATCACGCTTGGAAACAATACCACAGACTTTCAGGTATCGAGGACTGCTAGGTAACTGCTTTACCACTGAGCTGTCCATACTAATTGCTCATTTTAAAGCATCCCTTTAAGTTTTTGCAAGTCTTATGTATCCTTTTTAAAAGTAGTTAACTGAGAAACAGTCACATAGTAAACACATGAAGTCCTAAAAGCAGTTGTAAATTCTATCAGTGACCCACTCAATAGTTCTACTCAAGACATAAATAATAGACAAGAATTCCCTACAGTTGTTCTTTCTGGCTAAGCACAAATATTATTAATGTTTCTATCAACAGATTTATTTTAAGCAGCAATTTTCAAAGTTCCTGTGAATTTAACAAATATTTATGGGCCTCCAACTCTTTCTCAGAAATCATTTTGGATGTTTATCCTCATCTTTTACTTTAATCTTCATAATCATAATGTAGATAGAGGTTGTTACTATCCCTATCTCATATGAAAGAAAATGGAAGCATGAAACATTTAAATAACTTTCCCATAGTTACTCAGATTTTGGCATAGCTGATTCAAACCAAAAGCCCAACTTTTTCCATCATACTTTGTGGTCTCTTGTTCCTAAGATCACACATATGTGCACCCACGTGTACACACACACACACACACACACACACACACACACACACACACACA
>CAJQZJ010004750.1:7463761-7490528 GCA_907164525.1 Lophiomys imhausi | reverse complement strand
ACACACACACACACACACACACACACACACACACACACACACACACACAAACACACATACCTGGCAGTTATACAAAGAACTCTTTCTGCCCCAGGTTTAGAGTTTCTATAGAAGCACATACACTCTTCAAGACACAGCACTTACCATGATTCATTGTGTTTTTCTTTTATGGTTCCATTTATTCCCAGGAGACCTGGGCACTCTTGAAAGTGGGTTTCATGCCTTATTCATCTTTGTAACGTCTCTGGCAGATACTGCCAGTCACATGGAGGAGTTTTGTAAAGATTGGGTTGCACTTAACTCTTAGCTGGCACTGTTGTGTGTGTGTGTGTGTGAGACATATGTATGTATGTATGTGGTGTGTGTGAGTGTGTGTATACCTGTGGTCTATGTGAGGTGTGAGTGAGTGAGTGTGTGGTATATATTTGTATGGGTGTGTGTATGGTATGAGTGTGCGGTGTGCATGCATGTGTGTGTGTGTGTGTGTGTGTGTGTGTGTTGGCCTGAGGCATACCCACAGAATGGGAATGAGGAGGAAGAAAACTCCTGAGGTTCTGTCAGCAAAGGAGAGAAACCATGACATTAACCATCCCTTCTCTATAATATATTCATGTATTTGTGATCAGTCTCCCCCTCCTTTACCTATTTCTCTGCCTTAACAATTTCTGTTTCTCTACTATTGCTCCCTACACCTCTTTCTTGCACACCAGTGTTTCTAGAGGTAACCAGAGAGCAGAGAACACTCAGTGCCCATGTTGTATCTATGTTTGCCATCAATACCTATGGAGACAGGTTCTAGCATAGGTCATCACTACCAGATGTTAGCCCACCTTTACAGCCTTATCCCCTGTTCCCTCCAATATTGAACTGTGTATTACACAGAGCCCTTGTTAATTTCCATACCTTTGACTGCATTTTATTGTTGGTTTCTTACATTTTGTCCTTGCCCTTTCAGTTTTTGGTGCCTTAATGCTGTTCCCTACCTGGCAATTTGCCATGCTGTGTCTTCTTCCCATGCCTCTGTTGTTCAGTGTTCTGGAAACTCGATAGATATTATCAACCTACAAATACTTCCATGAGGACATTCCTAGAGATTGCATAGCAAGTGAACCTGTAATTTAGATATTTATGGATTACAGCTACACTGACAAAGGAAAAACAGACATACAGTCAAGATAAGGTTATCTGAAAATGATAGGAAAACAAGACTTATAAACTGAGAGATCATCCAAAAACTGTTAGCAGCTTCCAATATTAGCTTTTATCATACAGATTTACTCTTGACAAAGTGCAAATAGAATTAAGCAGCTGTCTTTCCTAGATCCACAGATATTAACAAGATAAAAGCGTTGGCTCTTTTCCTGTATTCTTCAACAATCTTCACTAATACTCATGTCTCCTGTGAGTCTGATTGGCCATCCAGCTCTCTGATCATACACTGCTACACAGCCATTACATTCTCAGGTCAGCTGAAAGAGCACTTGTCATCTCTACTCTCCTGCTGTGTTCTAGTTCTCAGATTCTCATGTCAGTCTCTTGCTGGTTACTTGGTCACTTGTTTAGGGTCACAAATTCTAGAGATGGAGTTCTGAGGTCTGATTACTTAATAGAGTGTTGACTGTGGCTATATTACTGAATTTCTATAACCATAAAATGGAGATAGCATTTCTATCACAAAGAGGGGAGGTGAATACATTAAATATGTGAAGTGTTTTGAAAAGTCTATGGAAAAACAGGAGTGCATAAGGAGTGGCTACTGTCTCTATTATGGAATTGTCCTCCAACAATTTCCTGATACTAGAACAATGTGTGAGAGGTAATTTAAGCTGTTGCATTAGTTCTTTTCCTAGTAGGAATGACAAAATGACTGACAGAAGTAACTAAAGGGAGGAATGGTTCACTTTGGCTCACGGTTTAGAAAGTACAGTCCAACTACTGGGGAAAGCGTAGCAATGAAGAGACTTTATCTATGGCAGTGGGAACTTGTGTCATGGTCTGTTCACATCCTGGTGGATTTGAAAGTAGAAAGCACAGGACCAGAACCATGGTCAGGATACAACCTGCAAATCTGCCCCTAGTGGCCTAATCTAACAAGCAGGTACTACATCAATGACTTCCCAAAACAGTGCCATCACCTGAAGGGGCATTTAGCACTACATCAACAGCTCCCCCAAACAGGGCCATCAACTGGGGCAGGGGCAAGTGTTCAAACCCATGAGCCCATAGGGGACATTTCATTTTCAAATCTTTACATCCTTCATTTCTCCATTTGATGGGATGGAGTTTAATGTTCTAGAGATTTGCAAGTTGGAAACATTTCCCCTCTGTTTTGCCAGATGCTTCACCTTTTTGTGAACGTTTTGTTGTTGCCTTTGGAAGCTAAGTCTCATTGCAACATTTGAATCCTTTGTGGGACTGTCACACTTATTGTCTGAAAGCTTTGAAAAGCTTCTTTGCGTACCATGTCTGTAAACTTTATAATACTGTACCTTACTATAAATCTTCTGTTCCTCTTTGTTTGGGAATCTGGTAAGCTTTGGAAGTTTAGAACTCTAAGCTTTTTAATTTCAGAGATTTTCTTTGAACTTTTTTCTCAGTTTTTGCTATTGATCTTTTCTATCATCATGAGATTGTTTTTTGTTTGTCCCCCCAGAAGAATGATTTTTCTGTCATTTTTTTTTGGGGGGGGGCAGGTCCTTAGGGACCAAAACTTTCCTTTGGACCATGCCATTCATCATTCCAGCATCCAAATTTATCTTCCTGTTGTTTCATCTTACTGTTCCTAGATTTTTATCTTTATTTGGTAGAGATGCAAAGTGGGAAGTAAGCCTGTATGTGATAGCATTCCTGGGATTGGTCTCATCTCACCTCTTCAATATTTCAACTGAAGCAGACCTTTCAAAGTCTTGTTCACCCTTCTTTTTGGCCTTCTCTTTGTCATTGGGCCTATTCTTTGAATTTTTTGTTTCCCTAGAAGTTATAGTTATTCATAGTTTCACAAGCAAAGCCCACCCCTAGTTAAATAGTCCACGTCTATCCAGGCTCTGAGGTTTATGTAACTGTTGTTCTTGCACATGCTTTGATGAGTCAGTCTGCTACAACATCCATCTTCTAGAACTCCCTCTAGAAGGCTTGACCTTCACACTCAACACAGTTGAAGTTTTGGCCGAATCTAGAATTTTCTTTACTCTTGACCTCAAAGCCCTGGGTTCAGGAAAAACTAGGCACAAAGACGATGTTGGTAGATGCCCTTCTGAAGGTTTCTGAACATTTTCAAAATATAGTATGTTCCAGACAGAGCATGATTTTCTCTAATGTGAAGACTTAGCATCACTGATGGACATTTAAGTGGATTAAGGCCTCAAGACAAGACTCTAAGATGCCTTATTTACCTATTCTATTCTTGGTAACTCTACTACTTCCTTCAAAAGTTTCTGTATGCAAACTGATAGGCTTGTTGACTGAGCTCTGGAGTATAAACAGTACATCTCATGAGAAATCTAGGACGCCTATGGACTGTCTGTTAAGATGCCGCTGCTTGAGAAGAACTGCAGCTGAGACCCAAGCTTGCATCACAGCAATTTCCCCTTTCGAGTCCAGTGTGTCCCAGAGGTCTGGGGAAGGATGCAAGCTAAGCGATGGCAATGAAACACTGAATAGTAACTGCCGCTTTGTACAGTCATTGCTGGGGTGAGGGGGGGGGGAGAGTGAGGAGTTGGGGTGACTATAGGTCCAAACACAGAAACACAGAAAATGGGAAAGGCGGAGGCCTCAGGGCCAGGAGGTCATGTTCCTTCTGGGAGTGGGTGTGCCCATTCTTTAGTCATTCTAAGGTCAGAGATTTAACTCTTGGGAGGTTGAGGGATGAAAAAAATGGGGTTGGGAGGTCATCCCATGAAGATTTTTCTGCTCTGAATGGGAAGGGGCTAATAGCTTAATCGAACAAAAACCAATGAAGAGAGAAGTCAGGGGTGGGTTGGGGCAGACATGGCCATTAATCATCCTTAAGTCCAGAGTCATTTAGCTTCTGGAAGATTATAGTGAGGTTTGACAGCTTTCGGAAGCTCAAACCATTGCCTCATTGGGAAAGGATCACGTGGCAGCGGCAGTTCTGAAGAGGGCATGGTCATGTTCCCTACTCTGTTCAATGGCACCTAGAGGTCATTCAACAGGGTTGGCCCTAGAGTGGGACCTACTTAGTCTCTGGCCTTAGGGCACCTGCCTAAAGATCCCAGCTGCTGTGGAAGCTGGCTCCAGGGTAACCTTAGCCCACAGTGGTGCTGAAGGTGCAGTGGACTCTGTTGTATCAGTGCCTGAGGAGGGCTCCAAGAGATAGAGTGACAGGCAGGGGAGGCATTTTTTCCTTCTGCATGCGACCTACATACCAGCTACTATCCAAAAATCCTCAAGACAACATATTGGAGCAGAGTCAGATGGAAAAAAAGGGAAAGGGTTGTGTCTTGGAGCCTTGTATTTGCCTCAAGCATCACTCCAACCTGAACCTGGTCATTTGCCCTGTGATAATAACTTGCATGGGTCCCACTGATCCAACATCCAAGGTACCTACCCAGGGTACAGCAGTGCACTTCGAAGTCAGACTCAAGGTAGCCCCTCTCTGCCTGGTCTCCAGTGACAAGCTAGCTCTCCTCAGCACTGGGAAGCCCTTTATCCATTTGTGAAGTGTAATGATGGCAAATCCATCTGAAAAGAACAAGGGTAGAGTAATTGGAAGGAACACGGACGAAGCTTCTGGGTGTTTTTTTGTTTTTACTTTACACTTTTTAACAAGAATGACAACTGTAGTAAGTTTTCCTTTGTCATTAACTCAATACTGATGACTTGTGTGTTTATAAATCACATCTCAAATTACCAAGGTGTTTTGTTTCATTTTACTTTTATTTATTACTTTAAGTTACATCTCCATCCTAGTCCCCACCTTCCACCGTTTTCGGTCCCACCCTCCCACCTTCTAGCCCTGTTCTCACCTATCTTACTCAGGGTGCCCCCACATCTCAGCCCACCTCAATTCATCCTAGCGTCCTCACCTTGGATAGTAAGCTACGTAATCTCCCACCTCAGTGTAAAGGATGCATGCCTCTTGGTTGTGTGAAATTGAGGAAGGAACGAAGAAATGTGATGTTTAATTTTTTTTTTCTGAACCCAAACCAGTTTAAGTCTCTGAAGGTAGTTGCTTCCAATATTGAATATTTCCTATCTATTTTCCTGTATGTATTCCTGCTAGAATAACATTACACATCACCTTGGCTGTACTTTTGGTTTTTTCAAGTGCACCATTGCCTTTTGTTGTGATATTCAATTACTTACCAATTGTTTCCATTTTCTAGCTTGTAAAATATCCTTGCTATATCTTACTTGCTTTTCTTTTCTTAACTATTCTAACTTTTTCCTGTGAGTTTCTTCTAAGCCACCTTGTGCTTTTTGGTTGTCTTCCCACAAAACAGAAGGGTTGTACTTTTTAATTTGCCCTGCCTGACTAGAAACACTGGTTCTAGCTTTATCTTTCCCACCCACTCTTGGTTTTGAGGTCCCGCTTTCCCAGCCTTCAATGGTCACACCCACAGTGATGATTTCTGAGTCTTGTCTTCTAGCACTGACATTCCCAGAGGCTGCAAGTTTATGTTTCCTTTGCCTGTAGCAGAGCTTCGCATAAGTGACCTGCGTTCACCTTGACCTACAAAGAACTCACCACTACACTCCCCACTTTGTAGAATGAAGGAAACCCTATCTCAGAGCTGCTTCACTATTCCTCATGTAATGTCATTACTGAGTCCTGTTACTTCTGCTTCTAGGAAATGGACCCTTTCCCACTCCTTTTGGTCTGTTTTGAATCTGGGTAATCAAAATGCTGCCCATGAGCTTCCACGCTGTTCCAAAACCATCTATCATGTACTGATTACTAACTCCATCATCAGAGCCTCTCAGCAACTTCCTTGTTCTCCTCAGCCTCTACTGCTTTCGTGGCCCTTCAACAGCATGCATCAGTTTTCTGTGATGCCCTCTTGATGGAGACTACTCAGTTCAATTTGCATTTGAATAACTCTGATTACACTCTTAGCAATGGAGATCAAAGAGACAGTGTTTCCACAAGCCTGGGCAACATTCCTTCAGCAGCAAATTTCCCCAGTCAGTAGTAAACACTTTGTACTTGAGCTTCAAGTTTAGTATTTTCAGTAACACAAGACACATCTCAGTGGGTTGGCCATTGACTAGCAAAGGAATATACAGCCCATGCAGATGGTGTTCCTTTAAAACAAGGTAAACCCAGCACCTTTGTCCTAGGGATAGCCAACCAGACACCATGACTGACCTTTTGATGCTAAGGTAGAAATACTCATTCAGAGTGGAATGAGAGTTTCTGTGAGAATAATCAATTTGGAAAACACCATCCCAGGAACTCGGTGTCATGATGACTTTATAATTCGTTCTAGCTATAAACTATTTAACGTTTTTCAATAAAAGATCAGAAAGGACCAAAGAACATGTAATTTTCTTTAGCAAAAAAAAAAAAAAAAATCCTGGCTTAAACACAGTGAAAAGGTTTGTGTGGGTTCAAAAGGGGCAACATAGACACTATTTTTTGCTATCATTGGCTTGCTTTCAACATTAGTGTCCAAAACAAATGATTCTAGATGGAAGTAGTTAAAGGCTGAAGCAAGCTAGGCCAGTTCTTCTAAAGACACTCTTGCTTCTTGCTGCACTGTCCTCCTCCACTGCAAATCTGTGTTGGAAGATAGAAACCACTTCAGCTCAAGGAGTCACTGTGACACCCTCGCCAGGATAATTACACTTCCAGTGTGAAACATGACCTGAAGCCTGCCCTCCACCACGCCATCCAGTCTCAACCACCCCACCCCATGGGGGTCAGTCAGCTCTTGACATTAAACAGCTAACAATTTCCCTTGCTTAGTCAATGAAATCAGCTTAATGCTTCTGTAAATGACTTGTTTTCTTGAGCATATTGGGAGACTGTCGGTTCCTCTGGTCTGAGTAACATCACTCGTGCCTCCTGGTCATGATGGAGGCTCTTTGCAGAATGGGGAAAGACGAGTCAGTTCTCCATCCATTATTCCTCTTCTTTCCTGAACCGACCCTTGCAGTAAGAAAGAAGGGAGGAAGAATTCCAGCAAGCACAGCCAAGAAAAAGATGTGTAGCCCGGGCAGCCCTATCACAGATGTCTGCATGAAGTCTTGGGGATTAAACTTCTTAAAGTACTAGTTGCTGAAGTAGTTCATACATCACGCAAATTTGTGGCTGCCTTATTCCTAACAGCTGAGACACCCCCCCCCCCAATTGCTATTGATGTCTTGCGGAATTTTGAATATAATCCCCTCAACAGCATTATGTCATTTTATTTTATGTCATTTTATTTTTTACTTCACTCTTGCAGATTAACTCATCTAGGCTATGTTCTTCAGTGTGGTGTGCTGGTGTTGTATGCTGACTTTGCTTAAATTTTTCTTTCTTAAAGGCATCTCTAGTCATAAAAGGGGCTTAATGAATTTGGTTTATTTTTATGTTTGTTTATTACTTCAGGTTACATCTCCATCACAGTACCCTCTTTCCAACCAGTCCCACCCTCCCACCCTCTATCTCCTATCCCTTCCATCCCACTCCTTTGGAGAGGAGGGTCCTTACATATCAGTCCCCCGGCCCCAGTTCAGCAGTCATATGAGGCCAAGAGCCTCCTCATACACTGGGGGCCTACAAGGCAGCACCACTAGGGAAAAGTGTCTCATTGACAAGAAACAAAGTCTATGTTCCTGTTCCCTTGGTGCATTGGCTGTAGTATAGATATCCTGTACTATATGGCTAAAGTCCAATTATAAGTGAATAGATGCTATGTGCATCCTTCTGAGTCTGGGTTAGCTCACTCAGGATGAGCTTCCCTAGTTCCATCCATTTGACTGCAAATTGCAAGATTTTGTTGTTTCTGATGGCTGAGTAGTATTCCATTATGTAGATGTACCACAGTTTTTTATCCATTCCTTGGTTGAGGGACATCTGGGTTTCCAGTTTCTAACTATTACAAATAAGGCTGCTATGAACATAGATGAGGAAACATCCTTGTGGTTTGGTGAGGAATAATTTGGATGTATACCCAGAAGTGGTATGGCTGGGTCTTGAGGTGGAACTATTCCAAGTTTTCTAAGATATCACCAAACTGATTTCCATAGTGGTTGTCAAGTTTCCACTCCCACCAGCAATGGAGGAGTGTTCCCCTTTCTCCACAAGCTTGCCAGCATGTGCCGTCATTTAAGCTTTTGATCTTAGCCATTCTGACAGGTGTGAGATGGAATGTCAGAGTCATCTTGAGTTGCATTTCTCTGATGATTAAGGATGCTAAGCATTTCTTCAAGTGTCTCTCAGCCATTAGGGATTCCTTCTTTGTGAATTCTTGGTTTAGCTCTTTTCCCCATTTTTTGACTGGATTTTTTTGGTTTCTTGGCATTTAATTTATTGAGTTTTTTGTAGATTTTGGATATTAGTCCTCTGTCAGATGTGGAGTTGATGAAGATCTTTTCCCAATCTGTAGGCTGCCGTTTTGTTCGAATGACAGTGTCTTTTGCCTCACAGAAGCTTTTCAGTTTCATGAGGTCCCATTTATTGATTGTTGGTCTTAGATCCTGTACTGGTATAGAAACAGACCAGTGGATCAATGGAATCTAATTGAAGTCACAGAAATGAACCCACACACCTATGGTCACTTAATTTTTGACAAAGAAGCCAAAACTGTACAATAAAAAAGGGACAACATCTTCAACAAATAATGGTGCAGGTCCAACTGGATGTCAACATGTAAAAGAATGAAATTAGACCAATACTTATCACCTTGAACAAAACTTAAGTCCAAGTGGATCAAAGACCTTAACATAAGACCTGACACACTAAATCTACTAGAAGAGAAAGTGGGTAAAATTCTCAAACTCATCTGCACAGGTGACAACTTCATGAATTTGGTTTTCTTTTACACCACATGGTCCACCTGTGCATGAGGAGTAGCTCTGTTTTTTGTTTCTTCATTGCTTGGTGTTTACAGCAGGCTGCCTGACATGGAAAAAGAGAAGGTGTTTTGGGTTGCTTTTTTGATTGTTTTTGAAGCTCACCCTCCTATTTGGATATTTGTTTAGTATACTTGTGATGGAGATCCCACCTTCACAGATTTTAATGTGATAAGATTCCCATATGCTTCATTCAAAAGCAGCTTTTCATTTGTTGAAGACGTGTGTGTGTGTGTGTGTGTGTGTGTGTGTGTGTGTGTGTGTGTATGTTAAAAAATGCACAATCTTTACTTCCTGGGACTCAGATCTCAATATTAAAGACAACCAAACTCAATTTAATAAAATTACCCAAAGCAGAATGGAACTTTACTATCCTCTGTTCCAAGTCCTGATGTACCACGTAGTTTCATGACAAATTCAGTTAAGTCTGCATTACCCCCACTTATCCAAATTAGAGCCCTCAGAGTAAACACATGCACAGAGGTTCTACGCCACTGGGTTCCTGGTGTTTTTCCCCTTGGTAAGTGAAACAAACAGCAGAATTTCTGTCTCTGTCTCCTCTCTCCATATCAGTCTTTCCATGCCACCTCTATCTCCATGTATCTCTGTTCTTTTCTCTGTCTTTATCTCATACCTACCCCTATTCATGTCCCAACACATCCTTGTCTCTGTCCTTTTCTCCATCCCCCCTCTGTCAATATTTCTATTCCTATCCCTAGTCCTATGTCTGCTCCATCCTCACCCAATCCCCATCCATTTCCCTACCACTGCCTCTATCCTTAGTCCTGTCCATATTCATATCTTTATGCCCCTCTGTCCTCATTCCTGTGACCACTGCCTACCCCGGTCTACCCTTACCTCTAGCTTCACCTCAGTTCTCACCCTTACCTAGATCCCCACCTCTACCTAACTGAGTTCTGGTTACTATTTGTGTCTATATCACCTTTTATCTAAAACTATGCACACGATGTGAACCCTGTTCCTCATGGTTGAGTTCACTGTAAAGGATTGAGCAAAACTGATTTATGAGCTCAGCTCTTTCCATAGCTGACCATAAGAGGACTAAAGGCATTTCAGTTACATAGAGCGAGAGTGTGGATAAATAGCAAAGTGTGGAAGCCAGCAGGAGAGACTGGTTACCTCTTTTGTGAATTGAGATATATTTCAAAGAATGGGAGGGGACGTTCCTACACGAGGAGTTTGCAAGGCAGAAATGAGGTGGTGGCATGAGAACAGAACGATGTGAGCAGGAGTTTTCTGACTTAAGTGTGGGGTGTGTTTAGGGAATGGCAAAGAAGCCAGTGTGGCTGGAGTTTGGGTTGTGTGGGAAGAAATGGCAGAAACCCAGGATACAGAGATTGAAAAGACCCATTATCTCATAGTCCCTTTCTCCATCTCTTCCTTCTCTGTCTCACAGCCAACATGTACCCTTGATGTTCTCATCCATTTCTGGCTCAGGGAAGTTGATTTAATCTCTTTGAACTCAAAGGAAGAAGGTCAGGAATGGAGACAGGCTACAAGCCAGGTCACAACCTTCCTTCTCAATGGCCAAAATGCTTTGCTTTTGCATGTGAATGTCTCTGACCTTTATGAATCTGAGTTAGTCAACATTTAGGTAATGTTCTATTTTTAATTGGTTTACTCAGATCAGCATTAGAGACATTCTTCATCCTTAAATCCACTTCCTCAGATCTAATAAAGGATAAACTATCATTTGATGTACCTTTGTGAAATCACACTGACTTGTTATTTGAGATTGAGGACTGTCCTTGATATGAGTGAAAAAGTAAATTATTTATTGGATCTTTCATTTCTTCCCCCACACAATCAAAATAAGTTTTCCTCCCCAGAGCATCCAAACAAAGCAGTAATATGTCTCCTTGTGGAAAAGGACAATTTAATTCTCTTGCATTTATCACTGGCATGGTTGCATGTTTTTAAATTACAAAGCTATTTCTCAGTAGTGTTGGAAGTAAAGTTACATTGATGACAACTCCATGTGATATGCAGTAGCCTTCATATTTAGCAAAACATTTAAGCTGTGCTTCAAGAGACAATGTGAGTTTAGTTCACAAGATTGTTCTAGCAAGCATACCAGAAACTATAAAGAATCAGCTGATTGCATTTTCCATTTGTAGCTATTATGTTAACATTAAACAAGCACTTACTGTGGTTTCTGAGAGATCTAACAGTGAAGGCCAAGTTCCCCTTGAGAATTAAGTCAGAATATGACACAAGAATTGAAACATCTGACAAATAGTTACCTAGCAATCTATATGGAGTCAAAAAAATCTAAATGGGATATTTTTCTTTCTTTTATTATTATTATTATTATTATTATTATTATTATTATTATTATTTTGGTTTTTGGAGACAGGATTACTCTGTGTAGCCCTGGTTGTCCTGGACCAAATGGAGTATTTTTAACTTGAGAAGGCTGGTTGAAATAGGAAGACTAAATGAAGTCCTGCACACATGACATGAAGCAAAAGTTCTTTTATGGAGCAATGATGCTGGCCAAATATAATGATAAATAAAAATCTCACAGAATTTACAAATACAAAGCAGAGTACAAGTTTTAATTGAAAAATATTTTTATTTAATCTTAGTTAATTGCTTAAAAGGTTAATTGATATATGCTTTAAGAAATAGTTAATAGAGGGGAGTTTGAATGTTTTCAACAGCGAGAAGAGAGTCATCGTTTAAAATGATGGCCATGACTGCATGACTGTGTCCCAGAGCTGGCCATTCATCACACATTTTGTGTGTGTGTGTGTGTGTGTGTGTGTGTGTGTGTATGCATCACACTGTGCCCCCACAAATATTAATAATAATTATGTGACAATTATAGTTCTTAAACATTAAGCTGTCTGAAGAAGCATAAATAATGTACACTTTTAAAATGTTGCTATCTTATAATAAATTATTGTTATTTATTATGAAATCTTATCAATTCTTACATTAAATTTGCATTTTGTATTCCAGTGATAATAGAAATCTAGAATCATGCTATGTCACTGCCCATATTTAAAATATTGTGACATGCAGTACAATTCAACTTTACTATTCTGATGTAGGTTGTACTGTTGTGCCTTGTTTTAGTCCCCCCCTCCATATATTTTTGTCTTAGAGATATTATGTAACATTTCAACCCAGAGGCAGCAAACACCTGTACAAGGTCTATACAAGATCAAGCCAAAATTCCTCATGGGGAGGGGAGGAGATCCCCAAGGCCCCACCCCTAGCCAAAGAGTTATTGGTAATTTAAAGCTGTGAACAGAGGGATAGTTACTCTCCTTTGGGGATGTAACAATGGGTAGGCCCCAGTGAATGGCACCATATCATTGGGCATATTGGCAACATTAACCGTTCCCAGGGTATTATGAATAAAATGAGGACACAAAGTTGGGAAGGAGACTAGGAGTTACTAGAAGCTAGAATGAGGTAATGGTGGATAGGTATAAACAAAGTACATGATGTAAGTGTATGAAACTTTCAGTGTAGGTAAAATAGCATCAAAACTAAAAAAGCAAAGAGTAACATGCATATGCTTATTTCGTATTAGCCCCTCACAAGGATCGTGAGGTTTAGTCAGTCTATGTGTGTGCATAATAGATGATACTTTATGGAAAAGTCACTTTGTGCTAGGTGCTTGTTCAGTTGTGCACATTCAATGCCAATTCTTCCAGCAGCTCCAGAACATAGGCTACCTCCATCCCATTGGGCAGAAGAGGAGGACAATGAGCCAGAAGCGTTAAGTAACCAGGCTTAGTTCAAGGAGTCAGTTGGCAGGTAAAGCCCAGAATGACATGTCCGTTACGGTTGATTTGCACCAGGCTTTTAATCACAGCTGTGGATTATCCAGTTGCCACATAGGGTCAGTGCTGTGATCCTTGCTTGGCACAGAACACAGTCCTGGTTTGTTAGTTTTCATTTAAAAAAATAAAAGGGTAAGTTATTAAATGAGTTATCAAAAGTAGAAAGTTGTGTTGTGAGAAAGAAACTCTCAAAGCAATGATCTCTAAATGGAGTGATTATTTTGTGGGAAGTTAAGGTTGCATTTTTCAAATCTACCTAATCAAAGCCACTCTGGCTTTCATTTGAACATAGCTTCTTTTTCTGTGTATCGTCTTTCTCTAGGGAGATAAGTAATAGCCACAGCCTACTAACAATCCTGCTTCATTTCACAGCAACCCAGGGTTATTTTCAAATCTTTGCACAAAGATTCTGAGTTCATATTGTCAGCTTACAGTACATCAAGATCATAGAATCTAAAGAGGTGAACAAGCTCTTCAAGGAGAACTTGTGAACACTGGATTTTCAAATTCATGCTTCAAATCTTTACAATAATAACTACCTTGTTCAAAATACTTTTAAAGTAGATTAAACACCCCCTCCACTGTGATACTGATTGATCATAGCTGAGCCCTCTTTTGATTCAGAGCTGTTGCCATGTTGTTATGATAGCATGAGATGGTTAGGAGTTGACTTTTCTCAAGGTTTGATGGACCTAGAATTCTATTCTTTAAAAATCGATGATGGCTCTTTCACTGTACTTCTCTCCTAGTGAGTTGCAGACATTCTGTCCTGTTGGGAATGACAGGGGAACAGCTCCCTTCACACTTCCTGAGGCCCCATTTACCCCTTTTTCTGCTTATGCACCAATAGAGTATTGAGATAAAGAGGAATGAACAGGTGTGCTAGATACTGTTCCAGCTGTGACACATGTTCTTAAGCCAGGGCTAACTGTCCATCTGCGAAATAGAGGCTATTAGCTCTAATGCCCAGATGACCAAGTAGAGCCTCAGATGCCCAATGGAACGCATGTCCTCATTTGGGTGCTGCTATGATGATGGCCAGCAGGTGCATTTGAGTTCTTCTGTGTGTGAATGGCCTGAGTGCACAGTATTCAATCCAAGACATTAATTTCCCATCCCTCTACCTTCTGCTACAATCTGTCTCACCCATGGGGATGCCTGTGCAGCTTTTCCCTCTCTAACATAGTATATGCATATGCAAACAATCACCTCTGCTTTATAAAATAGTTTCTTTTGTGAGAAGATAGGTAGACATTCAAAACATAGGGCCCTAGTGAATATATTATCAACAAGACCGTTCTGATAAGATTAGACACAAAGTTTAAAGATGTCCTGAATTATATATGAAATAGACACCATCAGAAATATTGAACTTCGATTTCACTGCGTGAGTGGGGGGGCGGCAAGATGGCAGTGATCAAGTCACACATTCTGATCATTAGGAAGACCGATTGGACAACTGCAGAAATATACTCCTGCTGAATGGCAGTTTGTGAGGCGCAAGCCTATCTGGACTTACCCAGCAAAGCCAGGGACAATAAAGAACTTGGTGCTGGAAATATAGACACTGGAGGACTGGAGTCAGATACGGGACATGAAGCGCTTCCCACTGGGAAGACTGCACTCCCTGCCACAGTGGAAGAGACAGCATATTGGATCCTTTCAGGATGCCAGCTGGCGGTTTCAACCTCCAAACAGAGGACCTCGTCAATTTCCTGAACTGGCAGCATCTGTTGCAGGTGTTCAGACACCCAGGAGAATACCAGCAGAACCACTACAGTAAGACGGAGGGTGATTCTCCCTGGCATATTTAGTATGGTGGCATCTGGCTGACTGGTAACTGTGGAATCCAGCTGGCAGGTGCTGAGCTTCCCTGAGCCCAAGAGCACTGTGGGCAGGATGTAGAATACAAATTGGAACTCCCTGCCCCACTCCCACCCCTCCCCACAACTGACTACAGGGGGTCTGTTGGCAGCCTCTGCTGACCCAGGCAGGCTGCTCTGGAACACTGCGATTCAGGTGGGGAAAAGGCAGCTGAGATTCGCTTAGTGAACACCGAATTGGAACTCCCTGACCCCCACCCCCACCCCTGCCTGGCCTCTAGGCTGGGCTTCCTGCTGTGCATTAGGGCCCAGAGCAGTGACTGCACTGGTCCACAAAGTTTCAAACTGAGAGTTACAAACTGGCTCTAAGACTCCTCTGAGTGTTTATTGGGAGGACCATAGCCACAGTCCTGACACTCTAGCTACAGGGGGTCTGGTGGAAGCCCCTGCCCACCCAGGGAGGCTACTCTGGAACACTGGGATTCAGGCAGGGAAAAGGCAGCTGAGAGTCACTGAATGAACTCCATATTGAATCTCTCTGCCTGTGCTCACTTCAGCAGGGCATTCAGTCTATAGCCTCAATCTAGTGCATTTAGATCTCCACCCAGAGCAGTGAGATGGTCCTGGACTGGGGCATGCTACCCAAGGGGGCGAGGAAGCAGTGCCTAGTCACAGAACTTCTGACAGAGAGGGACAGGCTGATCCTGGGGTCCCTCATAGGTATAGATAGCTTTGGAGGACCATACCCACAGTCCTGACACCCTAACTACACGGAATCTGTTAGAAGCCCTGCTGACCTAGACAGGCTACACTGGAACACAGCACCTCTGACAGGGAAAAGGCTGCTTAGATTCCCCAAAGTCCAAGTGCTGGAGACACTTTGTGAACTCACTGTCCACAACCACTGTGGGAGGGCTCGCAGTCTACTGCGTCAGTTTACAGCATCTAGATCTTGGTTGGGAGCAGTAAAGCAGTTCTGAACTGTTGCATGCAGCCCAAGCAGGTGGGCTGCACTGACCCAAAGAACTTCTGACTGAGAGGCACAGGTTGATCTTGAATCCCCCCCACCCCAAGAGGAGCATGGAAGGACCACAACCACAGTCTCGATACCCTAGCTACAGGGAAAAATGCCATAAGCCACCTTGGCACAGGCAGGCTACACTGGAGCACAGTGATTCTGGCTGGGAAAAGGCAGCTGAGGGTCCCCGAATCCAAGCATTATGGACGGGGTGTGAATTTCACATCAGAACTCCCTGATTTGTACCTGCCTTGCCCCTCAGTTGAATACCTAGGCTACAACACAGAGAGCTCAGATTCAGGAGCAGTGAAACAACCCTGAACCATTGCTCACTGCCTGAATGACGTGGGCTGTACCAGATCACAGTACTTCTGGCTATAAGATACATGATGAACCTCAGAAAACCCTGAGAGCAGCTTGGGAGGACCACGATCATGGTCCTGACACATATGCTGCAAGGGAGGTTCAGCTCCAGCCTACAGTCTGTGGCTTGCCAAGCTGTACCAACATCACTAAGAAGACCAGTTGGATCTCAGGAACTTGCAGGTAGGAATAACACATCCCACCACAACTTCTGACCTGAGTTCCCAATTGGGACACAACAGAAAGGGGTGAGCTCTGGGAGACACACTGAGAACCAGCCTCCACACAAGGCCCTATCCAGCCTGTGGAGAGTTACAGATCACCAAGTTATATGACCTCTACACCAAAGTGCCCTTCTTGGCACCAATCCCAGAAGGCACCAGGAACAAACAGCTAAGAACAACTGTATGGCTAAAGGCCAGTGAAAGAACATATCTGACAAAAGTCAGGGAAATATGACTCCAACAAAATTTAGCTATGCTGGTACAGCAAACCCTGACCATCTCACCACAGCTGAAACACATGAAAATAATGACAAATCTGTACTCTGGAAAGTTATAGAGTTCTTACAAGAAGAAATTAAGTCTCTGAAAGAATTTAACAAATCTTCAATTTTACAAATGAAAACAATGGAGGATACCATTAGAGACCTCCAAACAAGGGCAGCCCAACATGAAAGGGAAAGAGACAAGGCAATGAAAGAATTGAAGGATTTGCAGACAAAGATAAGCACATTGGAGCAGGAAATGCATAAAATGAATAAAATTGTTCAAGACTTGAAATTGGAAGTGGAAGCAATAAAGAAAACATAAGCAGAGGCAATCCTGGAGGTGGAAAATCAAGGGAAGAGAACAGGAACTACAGACAGGAGTATCAAAAATAGGATACAAGAGATGGAAGACAGAATCTCAGGCATGGAAGTTTCGATTGAAGAAATCAGTACAACAACCAAAGAAAATGAGATCTAAAAAAGCTCTCACCCACAATATCCAAGAAATCAAGGACTCAGTGAAAAGATGGAACCTAAGAATTGTAGGTATAGAGGAAAGAAAAGACTCCCAACTCCAAGGTCCAGGAAACATCTTCAACAACACCATAGAAGAAAACTTCCTAAACCTAAAGAAAGAGATGCCAATAAAATTCCAAGAGGCATACAGAACTCCAAAGAGATTAGACCAGAAAAGAAATTCTTCTCACCACATAATAATTGAAACTCCAAATGTACAGAACAAAGAAAGAATATTAAAAGCTGTAAGAGAAAGATTAAGTAATGTATAATGGCAGACCCATCAGATTTACATCTGACTTCTCCTCAGAAACTTTAAAAGCTAGAAGGGCCTGGGAAGACATCCTACAAGACCTAAGAGAACATAAGTGCCCAGCCAGACTATTATATCCAGCAAAACGCTCTATCAACATAGATGGAGAAAACAAGATATTCCATGATGAAACCAAATTTAAACAGTATTTACCCACAAATCCAGCCCTATAGAAGATCCTAGAAGGAAAATTCCAACCCAGAAAAGATAACTATACCCAAGTAAACAGAGGAAGCAAAAAACTCCACGGCAACTAAACCAAAAGACACACAGAACCACCACCTACACCAAAATAATGGGAAAAAACAACCTCTGGTCACTAATATCCATCAACATCAATGGACTCAACTCTCCAATAAAAAGACACAGGCTTACAGAATGGATCCATAAACATGACACATCATTTTACTGCACACAAAAATGCACCTCACTAACAAAGATAGATGCTACCTCAGAGTAAAGGGCTGGGAAAAGGTTTTCCAAGAAAATGGGCCCAGGGAGCAAGCTGGAGTAGCAATTCTAATAACAAATAAAATAGACTTCCAACTGACGTTAATCAAAAAAGATAGGGAAAGGCACTACATACTCATTAAAGGAAAATATTCATCAAGATGACATCTCAATACTGAATGTCAATGCCCTAAATACAAGGGCACCCACATTTGTAAAAGAAACTCTTCTAACGCTTAAACCTCACATTGATCCCACACATTAATAGTGGGAGAATTCAACACCCCACTCACAACAATGGACAGGTCATTGAGACAGAAACCAAACAGGGAAATAATGAGTCTAACAGAGGTCATGAACCAAATGGATCTAACAGATATCTACAGAACATTTCACCCAAACACAAAAGAATACACCTTCTTCTCAGCACCTTATGAAACCTTCTCCAAAATCAACCATATAGTCAGACACAAAGCAAGCCTCAACAGATACAACAAAAGAAAAAAAAATTGTGACAGCTCATATTAGCAAATTAACAGCAGAACTGGAAGAACTGGAAAAAAAAGAAGCAAATATTTCAAAGAGGAGCAGAAGGCAGGAATCATCAAACTTAAGGCTGAAATTATCAACCTAGAAATAAAAAAGAACAATACAAAGAATCAGCATAACCAAGAGTTGGTTCTTTGAGAAAATCAACAAAATAAACAAACCTTTAGCCAAATCAACCAAAAGGCAGAGGGAAAAAACTCAAAGCAACAAAATCAGAAAATGAAAAGGGAGAAATAACAACAGACATCAAGGTAATCCAGAGAACCTTTAGGTCCTACTTTAAAAATCTATACTCCACCAAATTTGAAAACCTAAGTGAAATGGACAATTTTCTTGATAGATTCCACCTACCTAAGTTAAATCAAGATCATATTAACAGATTAAGCAGTCCTATAACCCCTAAAGAAATAGAAACAGTCATTAAAAGTCTCCCAACCAAAAAAAGCCCAGGGCCAGATGGTTTCAGCACAGAATTCTACCAGACCTTCAAAGAAGAGCTAATACCAATACTCTGCAAACTATTCCACAAAATAGAATCAAAAGGAACACTGCCAAACACATTCTACGAGGCCACAGTCACCCTAATTTCTAAACCACACAAAGACCCAACAAAGAAAGAGAACTTCAGACCAATTTCCCTAATGATCATAGACACAAAAATACTTATAAAATACTGGCAAACCAAATCCAAGCACTCAGCAAAAGTATCATACACCATGATCAAGTAGGCTTCATCCCAGGAATGCAGGGATGGTTCAACATATGAAAATGCATCAATGTAATTCACCATATAAACAAGATGAAAGAAAAACCCACATCTCGCTAGATGCTGGGAAAATCATTTGACAAAATCCAATACCCTTTCATGCTAAAAGTCCTGGAGAGAATGGGTATACAAGAACCATAGCTAGAAATAATAAAAGTGATATACAGTATCAAATTAAATGGAGAGAAATTTAAAGCATTTCCTCTAAACTCAGGGACAAGGCAAGGATGTCCACTTTCACCATATCTCTTCAAATAGTACTTGAAGTTCTTGCAAGAGCAATAAGACATGTAAAGGAGATTAAGTGGATACAAATTGGAAATGAAGAAGTCAAATTATCCCTATTTGCAGATGATATGATAGTATACATAAATGACCCCAAAAATTCCACCAGAGAACTCCTACAACTGATAAATACCTTCAGCAATGTGGCTGGATACAAAATTAATTAAAAAAAAAATTAGGAGCCCTTCTTTATACAAAAGATAAATGGGATGTGAAAGAAATTAGGGAAGCAACGCCCTTCGCAATAGCCACAAACAATATTAAAAAACCTGAGGGTAACTCTAACCAAGCAAGTGAAACACCTGTATGACAAGAACTTCAGGTCCTTGAAGAAAGAAATTGAACAGGACATCAGAAGATGGAAAGATTTCCATGCTCATGGATAGGTAGGATCAACATAATAAAAATGGCCATCATGCCAAAAGCAATATACAGATTCAATGTAATTCCTATCAAAATACCAACACAATTCTTTGTAGACCTGGAAAAAACAATTCTCAACTTTATATGGAATAACAAAAAACCCAGAATAACTAAATCAATGCTGTACAAAAAAAAAAAAAAAATCTGGAGGTATCACCATCTCAGATTTCAAGCTATAATACAGAGCAATAGTAATAAAACAGCATGGCACTGGTATAGAAACAGATCAGTGGATCAATGGAATCAAACTGAAGACCCAGAAATGAACCCACACACCTATGATCACTTAATTTTTGACAAAGAAGCCAAAACTGTAGGAAAAAGGATAGCATCTTCAACAAATGGTGCTGGTCTAATTGGATGTCAACATGTAGACATGTAAAAGAATGAAATTACACCCATACTTATCACCTCACACTAAACTTAAGTCCAAATGGATCAAAGATCTTAATATAAAGCCCAACACACTAAATCTATTACAAGAGAAAGTGGGGAAAAGCTTCGAACTCATTGGCCCAGGAGACAACTTCTAGAACAGAACACCAATAGCTTAGAGTCTAAGACCAACAATCAATAAATGGAACCTCACGAAACTGAGAAGTTTCTGTAAGGCAAAGGACACTGTCATTTGAACAAAATGGCAATTTACAGACTGGGAAAAAATCTTTACCAACCCCCTTCTCACAGAGGGCTAATATCCATAATTTATAAAGAACTCAAGAAATTAAACAAAAGAAACCAAATAATCCAATCAGAAAATGGGAAACAGGGCTAAACCGAGAATTCACAAAGGAGGAATTTCTAATGGCAGTGAGACATTTGAAGAAATGCGCAACATCCTTAATCATCAGAGAAAAGCAACTTAAGATGACTCTGAGATTCCATCTCACACCTGTCAGAATGGCTAAGATCAAAAATTCAAATGACAGCACATGCTGGTGAGGTTGTGAAAAAAGGGGAACACTCCTCCATTGCTGGTGGGAGTGCAGGCTTGTACAACCACTATGGAAATTGGTCTGTCGATATCTTAGAAATCTTGGAATAGCCCTACCTCAAAACCCAGCCATACCACTTCTGTGTATACATCCAAACGATTCTTCACCAAACCACAAGGAGATATCCTCACCTATGTTTATAGAACCCTTATTTGTAATAGCTAGAGACTGGAAACAATCCAGATGTCCCTCTACCAATGAATGGATTAAAAAAAATGTGGTACATCTACACAATGGAATACTACTCAGCTTTCAGAAGCAAAGAAATCATGCATTTTGCAGCCAAATGAATTGAACTAGAAAAGCTTATCCTGACTGAGCTAACCTAGACTCAGAAAGATGTACATGGCATCTACTCACTTATAACTGGATTTTAGTCTTATAGTACAGGATATCCTACAACCAACATACCGAAAGGATCAGGAACATAGGCTTTGTTACCTTTTTTTTAAAGTTTATTTATTTATTGCTTCAGGTTACATCTCCATCATAGTGTCCTCTTTCGACCCTTCCCCGTCCTGCGCTCCCACCCTCTACCCCCTAACCCTTCCATCCCACTCCTCTGGAGTGGAGTGTCCCTACATAACAGTCCCCTGCCCCAGTGCAGCAGTCATATGAGAGCAAAGAGCCTCCTCATACACTGGGGGCCTACAAGGCAGCACCACTAGGGCAAAGTGTCTCATTGACAGGAAACAAAATCTATGCTCCTGTTCCCTTTGGTGCATTGGTTGTAGTATAGATATCCTGTACTATATGGCTAAAGTCCAAATATAAGTGAGTAGATGCCATGTGCATCCTTCTGAGTCTGGGTTAGCTCACTCAGAATGAGCTTTTCTAGCTCCATCCATTTGGCTGCAAACTGCATAATTTCCTTGTTTCTGATAGCTGTGTAGTATTCCATTGTGTACCATTGTGTACATCTGTACCATAGTATTTTAATCCATTCTTCAGTTGAGGACATATGGGTTGTTTCCAGTTTCTAGCTATTACAAATAAGGCTGATATGAACATAGATGAGGAAACTTCCTTGTGATTCAGTGAGGAATTATTTGGATGTATACCCAGAAGAGATATGGCTGGGTCCTGAGGCAGGGGTATTCCAAGTTTTCCAAGATATCGCCAGACTGGCCTCCATAGTGATTGCACAAGCCTGCACTCCCACCAGCAATGGAGGAGGGTTCCCCTTTCTCCACACCCTCGCCAGCATGTGCTGTCATTTGAGCTTTTGATCTTAGCCATTCTGACAGGTGTGAGATGGAATCTTAGAGTCATCTTGAGTTGCATTTCTCTGATGATTAAGGATGCTGAGCATTTCTTCAAGTGTCTCTCAGCCTTTAGGAATTCCTCCTTTGTGAATTCTCTGTTTAACTCTTTCTCCCATTTTTTAATTGGATTATTTGGTTTCTTGGCATTTAATTTCTCAAGTTCTTTGTAAATTTTGGATATTAGCCCTTTGTCAGATGTGGGGTTGGTGAAGATTTTTTCCCAATCTGTAGGCTGTCGTTTTGTCAGTGGATCAATGGAATCGAATTGAAGACCCAGAAATGAACCCACACACCTATGGTCACCTAATCTTTGACAAATAAGCCAAAACTGCACAATGGAAAAAGGACAGCACCTTCAACAAATGGTGCTGGCCCAACTGGATGTCCATTTGTAAAATATTGAAATTAGACCCATATTTATCACCTTGTACAAAACTTAAGTCCAAGTGCATCAAAGACCTTAATATAAGCCCGTTCACACTAAATCTACTAGAAGAGAAAGTGGGAAAAACCCTCGAACTCATCGGCACAGGTGACAACTTCCTGAACAGAACACCAACAGCTCAGGCAGGACCTAAGACCAACAATCAATAAATGGGACCTCATGAAACTGAAAAGCTTCTGCAAGGCAAAAGACACTGTCATTTGGGCTTTGTTACCTATTAATGGGGCAATTTGCCCTAGTGGTGCTACCATGTAGGCCTTCAGTGTAAGAGGACGCTCTTAGCTCTCATATGACTATAAAAACTGAGAGGGACTGATTTGTAGGGTCACTCCACATCAGAGAAATGGGATGGGTGGGAGAGGGAGGTGAGGGTGGGAGGGTGGAACTGGGTGGGGTGGAAAGAGGGCACTGTTTGTGATGGAGATGTAACTTGAAGTAATAAACAACAACAATAAAAGAATTATTGAACATCAGAAATAAGTTTAAAAGAAGCTTGATGGAAAGAGATTATAAAGAAAGAAGACAAGCTACTTAAGACATGAATTAAAAGCAGAGAAAGTTTCCCAGTGAGTACGGAATATATGGTTGAACTGAGGAGGAAGAATGCCAGGGAAGTGGGCCTGGAGGACCACCTGATAACGCTTCAGTACTTTGCTGCAGCTAGCTACTGTGGTATAGTCACTCAGTTTCTGTCAGTATTTGGAACAAGATGTTAACCCACTGGGGGACAAATGAGAATTTTCAAATTTTCACACTATCTTCACATCATTCCCCTAGTTTCCTGTAACCCACCACTAATTTATTTATTGGAAGCATTTGTTAAATTACACTATAGTACTATCATAAGTGAATAAGATGGTATTGTCTTTTTAACAAAAATTAGCAGTACACCTTATGGCCAAACACACACACACACACACACACACACACACACACACACACACACATACACTCACACTAAAATAATTTTGAAGAGCATAAGCCCCTGACTTCAGATCCCCAGGAGCCAATAGGAAGCTTGGCATGGTTGCAAGCACCTGCTACCCCAACGCTGTAGTGTGATGGGTAAAGGAGATTCACTGGGTCTTGTGTCACCAGCATAGTTCCAGGTTCAGTGGGAATAACCTGGAGGGTAATAGAGCATTATCTGGCCTCTGTTAGTGTATACAGCACACACACACACAGTCACATACACACACATACACTCATACACACACATATGCACACATGTAGGTGTATACACCACACATATATACCACACTCAGATACCAAAGCACACACAGAAATGTACAAAAGAAAAATTTTAGACTATATCATTTCAAGCAAATTCTTCTATACACTGCTTATTCTTACTTCCCTTAACTGTCTTATGGGGAATAACACTTCTCTAAAACCTCTCTTAACTGTTTTTCCTGCTTCCATCCCTCCATCCCTTCTTTCTTTTCTTTCCCCCCCTCTTTCATCCTTCCTTCCTTCCTTCGTTTCCTTTTTTTCTTTTGCACCAGGGTTTGAACTCAGGGCTTTGCTCGCTCATTCCGAGTGCTCACCCCACTACTCACTTACACCCAAGATACAGACAACAGGACTGTAACTATACCTCCAATGAAAGAATGGTCTGGTACCATGTACCTGCTACCTATTACATTGACTAAGTTGAGATAATTCAATGTTATTTAAAAGTTCAAACCAATTTCATCAATTGCGTCAAACATTCTAGGCTAACTTTAAGGAAAAGAAAAATAATTTGAGATGTATAAAGAATAAATTAAGAAGCTTTAGGAGGCCCCAGCTTTGCCATGAAGGAGTCACTTCCTCAGCTCCTGGGGAAACACGTTCTTGCCTGCCTCCTGTAGCTGGGTTCAGCACAGCAGGCCCCAGGTCAGAGCCCAGTTAATCATCAAGAGTTCCACAATTGGTTTCACCTTTATTTTTCCTTAGGTGGTGGAGCACCTAAGTGTTCTAAAAGAAACAATTTGAAATTGGGGTTTATTCTCAGTATTACTTGGATTTCCAAGAATTTTCAGAAGCCCTGCCTTTCAGCCACAATAATCCTTGGCTTTGTACATTATTTGCCAAATTTATCTCAAGCTCTTAGATTTATAGTTAAAAGAGATATAAAAGATCTTTCATTTGTTCCTAAGCTATTTATTTTGCTTGTAAAACCAATCATATCATCTACCCAATAAAAAGAGAAATGCCTAAAGAATTACAATTCTAGAAAAGTTAACAATGGAGATCTTAAAAGCCCTTAGGCAAAGCCACACATCATGTTAATGAGACAGAAGTTTCTCTTTGAACTTGAGATGGTACAAGCAATAGAATTGCTAAGAAAATTGCCCTTTTGTCCTTTTCTAAAATTTTCTTCTTCAAGACAGAATGTCACTAAGCTTGAGGCTGGACTTGCTGGAGTTTAAGGTGCAGGACAAGCAGGAAAAACCCTGGTCACCATTCTCCATGGTATTGCAGCACAAGGGAAGGTGCTCAAAGTGCAGCTTGGTGTGATCCCCATGGGTGTGCCTTGTACATATTCTCTTGCCCTTGCCTTTTTGGTTTAGCTTCACCTATAATCATCACAACCAAAAACTTGACAAAAAGAGACTTATGAGAAGAAGTATTTATTTTGGCTGAGGGTTTGAGGGGCTGATGATGTCATGATGGGGAGACATGGTGGGAAGTGGTATGAGGCTGGTACTATTAAGCCCTTCACAGCCTGCTCTGGCTGCAAACATCAAGTTCCCACTCCAAGATTCCCTTTTTCTGACCATCCTTCACCTTCCAAATGTTCTAGAACCTCCCAGAATGCATCATAAGCTGAGGGCCAAGTATTCAAATACATGCACCTATGGGGGCAAATTTCACATCCAAACTATAGCACCCTCTTCTACTTAACCTTTGCTGTAACATAAATACCATCTTTCACTCTTACATGCCTGCATGTGCACATGTATATACATGTGCACCACACACACACACACACACACACACACACACACACACACACACACAGGCACAAAGCTCCCACACGCACACATGTGTACAGGCACATGTACACACACTTACACAGCCAGGCTAGATGCCTGTACATCTGGGAGTTTAGAACAATAATTCTAAAAATATTAAAATGGACATCCATTCCCACCTCTGACTCGATATCTGGAGGGAGACTGGATATCAAAATCCTACAAAATACAGGAAAGTAAATAACAGGACCTAAAAGGCACATTATCCAATTTGTATCAAACCTACCAAGACTGGCTCTGACCATATGCTCTTTGTTCTAGAAATTTGGGCACAAATCAAGGGTTTTGTTTCTCTGGGTTTAAAAACTTTTCATCACTTTTTCCTTCTAGAATGAAAATACAACCCTAACTGCTTTAACAGAGAACTAAAACTGTTTGAAAAATAATTTTACCCCTGCCTAGTGCCTGCAATTGAGATCAGTGTCACTTCTAATTTGTTCCTGACTCCCAAAATATTTTTTTCTCATTGGGAATTTTGCCCATGAGAACACTAATATCTGTGGCACAAATATGCAAACAAGCTTAACTAACTCTGTGTGGAAGCAGTACTCCAGTGGCTTGCTTTCCCACAGATCCCAGCCCATGTGGAAACTCTGGTGGAAGATATCTCAGCTGTCAGCTTCTCCAAGAGGAGACAAAAATATAATAATTGCGGCTTCATGAAACAATGCACATTGAGTACACTGTCTTCTTACAAGTTTTGAACCATTAATCCTTCTTGTGGGTGATCACTATTCTTGTTACTTAACCCACTTCTCTGTAGTTATTTTTTTTCTGTCTGCCTGCCACTTGCCTTAGCTTACTCATGTTGAAACCAAGGTACCAACTTCCAAACAAAATGTAACAACTCAAAAGAAAGTGAAAGCAAACCGGGGATGCCATCAAGGTATAATCTCTAATGCAGTAGGGACACCCAGGTCCTCTTTCTCTAAGGACTGGAAAGTATGGTTCTCATGGTATGGCAGAGTGGCTGGAATTGAAACACACTCTTCGAATGATCAAGAGTTGTTTTTTTTTTTTTTTCACAAAGCAGAAATGTTTAGTATCAATGTTCAATGTAACACTTACTTATAAGGGTCACCAAGAAAATGCCTAAACTTTGTCAGTCATAGTTCCATCAGGTTAAAAAAATATTATATATATATATATGATAAATAGATATAGATAGATAGATAGATAGATAGATAGATAGATAGATAGATAGATA
>CAJQZJ010004750.1:7431603-7463751 GCA_907164525.1 Lophiomys imhausi | reverse complement strand
ATAGATAGATAGATAGATAGATAGATAGATAGATAGATAGATAGATAATGACATTTTATACTTAAGGCACTTGTTGGAAGAGCTGGAGAGGTTGTTTGTAAAATATATCATACCTGCCAGTCACAAAGTCCAGAAGGTAGAAACTATGTTTGGACATTAGAGTGGAAGTCACATCTTGCGTGGTATCCTTTTGGAGGATAAACCGAAAATTCTAATGGATACTTTTGCACATTGATTCGGGACAGAAAGAGTGAACTTGAGTTTCACATAGTGGATTTGGTAACATCTGTTCACGTTTGCACTTAGCCAGCAGCCCTAGCTCCATCAAGTAATATGGCTGCTTTGTTCATGGACAGATACATGGAGGGTTGATAAGGTCATTTTATACATTTGCTTCATGTCAACTTTCAACTCTTTGAGAAAAGTTCTCATTACATAGCCAATATTGTTCTCAAACTTGTGGCTCTCCAGTCTCAGCCTTCCAAGTGGTGGGATTATATGGGTGGGCCATGATGTCCAGTTTATGCAAGTTTTACGATGAGTTCTTCTTAATGAACTAACATGCATATGGCAGAAAATGGCTCTGGACCACAGGGACTTGGTTAGTGACAGGCATGGTAAGCACGAAGGCAATGTGAATTTCTTAAGGGAGAAGGTACTAGGAAGAGTTACACTGTCAGGGTTTTGTGAGAACTCTTTAGAATCCACACAGTTCAGAGGCTGAGAACACTGTTTGACCCATGTTAGATATGACCAAAATGGTATCATTTTCATTTTATGATTAAATCAGTGTCATTAAGAATTAGAACAGTATTCAATTGCCACACTCAGCCACATCTTATATTATATAACATTTATCACTTGCCTGCATGCATTCTGTGATATGTGTGAATGCTGTATCTGCACTTATTGTACATCCTTTGAGGCTCAGTTCTTATATCTTCTTGGCTAGGTTATGGTACTCAGTTGTCCACCTAAACACTAGATGTTTATTAAATGTTCTTTTAGATGTGAAAAGCATCCACAATCAGTTGATTTTAGCAAAGCAGATGTTCTTCCCTAAGTGGATGGGCCTCATCACTCTGTTAAGTAACAGGACTCCCAGGGAAGGAGGAACTCTGTCCCAAGGCAGCAGCATCAAGTGCTTCCCAAACATCTAGCCTGCTGGCATCCTCTGTGGATTCTAGGATCAACACAACACATCGACTGTTACCTGGGCTTAAGCCTACCAGCTGGTCCACACTTAGTAGTCACCAGAATATTATAAGCTAGAGTGGTGTCTCTCTCTCTCTTTGTCTCATTAACTAGATTCTCAGAAAAACAGAACCATTAGGAAATATCTTTCTATTTCTCTGAGAACTCTGACTGACACATATTCCTTGTTTCTTCAGTTTATATATAGATATAAAATCTATTTTTCTAAAATTAAGGCAAGACAGGTAAGCTTGTCATAGCACAAGAATATTTTTGAAGATTAAATATATTGAGAAGTTGATAAGTAATGAAGAAGTGATAATTTTCCTTCTAGTGCATGCATTCTCTAATAAGTAAGAAAATAGATAGATGTTCACCCAGCTAAGTAAAGTTTCACAATAACCATAAAATGTGATTTATTTGATAATTTGTAACCAGAAATGATATAATAATTATTTTAATAGAAGAGGGCTTTGGAAAATTGGGAACATGTAGAGGTACCATACAGTTCCATTTCACAAAGCTAGGTGATTGAAAGTTCCTATGTTATAAAGAAAAGTGTTAAGAGTTCTGGGTAGGTACACTGAGCTGATTTGCCATTAATTACCGTGTGCTAACCGATTGCGCCACTGGAGCTCCCACTGAGCTGATTTGAAATGTCATTGTCTTCATTTTGGTGTAGTGACATGTGCAGTTAGGACAAGCTATCATGTAATTCTAAAAGACTGCAAAAATCATGTTGTCTACACAAGAAATAGGATGTTCATTGTGTTGCCAGCACCGCAGACTTAGTGGGACTCCTGTGGTTTGAGTTAATATCTAACACTGTCCCTTTTTTTCTTATAACTCATTTCAAAGCTTTGTCCAGATCTAATAGCATTGTCTTTCTGTCTCCCTTTATCAGTAGATAAATGGCATTTGTGGTAACAGAATGCCATTGCCAACCCTTGAGCACATCAGCAGTCACCCATGGAAGCTGGAATTCAAAAGCTTTGGCACGTTGTTATGAAATTCTAATTTTCTTCCCCTAATATAGTATAACACTTAAAACCCTTTCTCTCTACCCTCCTCACTGTCCTAAATGAAAAGATCATAATCAGATCAGAATAGCTGCTCTTTTAGTGGAGAGAATTTCTTGGCATCCTGTGAGACATTATGATTCAGCCCATAGTCATTTTCTCCTTAGGGAGGGAGGGTTGGTAGCTCAGGTGATATTCTATGAAGACTGAGGTAGCGTAAGATAGTTTTTGGAGGGAGACAAACAAGGATATCAGGGTAGTCGATCCCCACAGATTCTTGTGTGCTGTATGATTAGGTAGGGGTGGTAAAATAAAGGACTATTTGTTAAGTGACTTAAGCAATAGAACTGGTTTTCTCATGCACCTAGAGAGTAGAGCTGTCAGATGGAAGAACTGGTAGGATTGACTCTTTCTAAAGGTCTTTGTCCTTGGCTTATGAAGGTCTTTAACAACCTCTGACCAGATTTGCTCTTCTTGTAACATGAGCCCTACAGCCTGACAATCTGTTCTTATGATCTCACAGTAACTTAATCACTTCTTTTTAGATCCAAAGTTTAAATACAGTTACATTTGAGGCACTGGATGTTCAGACGTCAACCTACGTGGAGAGGTAGGGGTTATCCAGGCCTATGTGGTTTGTACATAGTTTGAGTGTGCCCTTCAAGGGGTGGGCACAAGGGTAAGTGTTGAGCTGGTGGAATCTTTAGCAGAAACATCTAGTGGAACATAGTTGCCCACAGAGGACGAGCTTTGGGAAGGATTAGTGCATTTCTCATAGGATTCAAATTTTTCTGTACAAGCAAGTGGTTGTAAAACTAATTAACTGATGTTAATGAATAACATCTTAATGCCAGGGGTATGTGGTCCAGCCCTATTAATTCTATCCAAAAAAAAAAAAAAAAACCACACTGTGATTTTTGTGTACTGATTCCCATCTTTTGATCCTTCTGACTACATTATTTTGGAAGTTCTTTTCCTTTACATTTACTTATTTATTCAAGTTACATCCAGATTACAGCCCCTCCCTTCTATCCACTTGGCACCACCCTCCCACTGTCTTCCCCTTCTTTCCCCTCTCCTTCTCCTTGGCTGAGGGGAGCCCCCGCCCCCACATATCAACCCACCTTGGTCTATCAAGTCTCATGAGGGCTAAGAGCTTCCTCTTTGAGGCCTGACATGGCAGCCCAGCTAGGGGAAGGTGTTCCACTAACCTGCAACAGAGTTCATGTCAGAGACAGCCCCCTCACCCAGCTCCACTTGCTAATGGACCTGGATGAAGACCAAGCTGCCTATCATCTACATATGAGTAGGGGGCTTAGGTTGAGTCTATATATGCTTTATTTTATTTTATTTTATTTTTTTGGTTGGTGTTTCAGTCTCTGTAAGCCTCTAGGAGCCTATCTTGCTTCGTTCTGTTGATCTTCATGTGGAGTTTTTGTTCCCAGTGGATCCCTCTATTCCTCCTCCCTCTATTATACACAATTCCCAGAGCTCCTCTTAATCTTTGACTGTGTGTCTCAGCATCTGTTTCATTCCATTGCTGGGTGGGGTCGCTCCTAGGATAGTTATGCTAAGTTCCTGTCTCTTTGGGTCTGTGGGTTGTAGGGTGTTTATCCTGTACTATATGGCTAATATCCAGTTATAAGAGAGTACATAACAAATATCTTTCTGGGTCTGAGGTAACTAACACAGGATGAGCTTTTCTAGTTCCATTCATTTGGTTACAAATTGCATGATTTACTTGTTTTTGATAGCTGAATAGTATTCCATTGTGTAAATGTACCACATATTTTTTTTTTATACATTCTTCAGATGAAGGACATCTGGGTTGTTTCCAGTTTCTGGCTATTATGAGTAAAGGTACTATGAACATATAGTCCTTGTAGTTTGGTGAAGAGTCTTTTGGGTACATGCCCAGGAGTGGTGTGGCTGTGTCTTGAGGTAGAACTTCGGTTCCATTCCATTGATCAACCTGTCTGTTTCTACGCCAATACCATGCGGTGTTTATTATTATTGCTCTGCAGTAGAACTTGAAATCAGGGATAGTGATGCCTCCAGAAGGTCTCATGTCGTCCCCTTCCCTTCCTGCTTTTTCTCCATTTTGAATCTCGCCTGATAAAACTTATGCACCTAAACCACCTCTCCTGTAGCAGGCTGGCCACCACTCCAGAGAGAATATGCCAGAAACACTGAAAATATGGCTGTGAAGGGGGAGATAAAAGAGAAGGAAATTAAATGGATGCAGGGAAAGTGAAGGAAAGGGAAGGAGGAAGCAAAAGAAGTATGTGAGGAAGAAGAGAAAAGGAAAACTGAAGAGTGGGAAGGAGGGAGGCGGTAGGAGGGGGAGGAGGGGGAGGGGTAGGAGGGAGGGGGAAGGGGGAGGGGGAAGGGATTAACTAAGCCATTGATCAGGCTGGGTTTGTCACTCTGGGGGCAGTTGTGCTGTCCAATGATCTTCTCATTCTGTTTGGATTTCTCACTTAAATCTTATGTACCATCAAAGCAGAAAACCTCTTATTTCAGTGTTCCCAAAGAATGGCTTTCAGTTTGTGTCCCTTAGAGATTTCACAAAATGTTTAAGTCAAGTGAATTTGACTAAAATTATTCAACACAAGAATTGCTGTCACAATGCTTTGGCCTGTGACAATGAAAAAAAAAACAACAACAAACAAACAAACAAAAATGAGGTTTAGTTTAGAGAAGGATTTACTGAAAAGAAAAAAATAAAACAAAACACAAAAACCCTGACCCACCCCACCCCCCAAAGGCCTGAACCAAGGGATGTAAAAGTCAGGCCATAGAGTTCCCATGGGATCAGGTGACCAGCACAAGTAAGAGATAAGGAGTTTTTTGTGTCTGTGAAGAGTGGGGTATTTCAAGAACATTAAAAAAAAAATAGCACCAGATCAGAATATTCAATCACAAGACAAATAAAGTTCACATTTCTATTAATATTTTTTAAATAAAATAAAAATAACTTAAAAAGTCAAATAAATCTTGTGTTCTGCTGTGTTTGGCTAGGATCCTTCAGGCCCCAGCAACACCAAGTCAAGAAAGGGAGAGGGGAGCCCAGCTCCCTACCCCTTACCTCTGAACTACTGTTGCCTACTGACAGCATCTGGAAAAGGGGAAACTCTGGTAGTTAGTGTCTCCACTGCTGAGCCAATCAGACTCCAGCAGCTAGCTCCCAACCAAGGTCACACAGAGACACAGCCCTTTGTGGTCTGTGTGTCACCAAACAAAATGAATCTGATTTAGATTTAGTTTTGGTAGGTGGAATTTATTGAGGAAATTGTCCATTTCACTTAGGTTTTCAAATTTAGTGGAATATAGATTTTTAAATAATGCCCGAATATTTTCTGGATCTCCTCAATATCTGTTGTTATTTCTCCCTTTTCATTTCTGATTTTGTTGATTTGGGTTCTTTCCCTTTGCCTTTTAGTTAATTTGGCTAGGGGTCTTTCTATTTTGGTGATTTTCTCAAAGAACCAACTCTTGGTTTCATTGATTCTTTGTATAGTTCTTTTTGATTCTAAGTTGTTGATTTCAGCCCTAAGTTTGATGATTTCCTGCCTTCTGCTCTTCTTGGGAGTGTTTGCTTCTTTTTTTTCCAATTCACCCAGCTTAGCTGTTAGTTCACTAATATGAGCTGTCACAATTTTCTTTTTGAAAGCACTTAGTGCTATGAACTTTCCTCGTAGCACAGCTTTCAATGTATCCCATAGGTTTGGGTATGTCGTGTCTTCATTGTCATTGGATTTTAAGAAGTCTTTGATTTCCTTCTTTATTTCTTCCCTGACCCAGTGGTCGTCCAGTAAGGAGCTGTTCAATTTCCATGTGTGTGTAGACTTTCTGTTGATTCTTTTGCTGTTGAAGACCAGCTTTATTCCATGGTGGTCTGATAAGATACGAGGTGTTATTTCAATTTTCTTGTATCTATTGAGACTATCTTTGTGTCCAACTATGTGATCGATTTTGGAGAAGGTTCCGTGAGGTTCTGATAAAAAGGTGTATTCCTTTGTGTTTGGGTGAAACGTTCTGTAGATATCTGTTAGGTCCATTTGGTTCATGATCTCTGTTAGACTCAATATTTCTCTGTTTGGCCTCAGTCTTGATGATCTGTCCATTGTTGTGAATGGGGTGTTGAAGTCTCCTACTACTAATGTGTTGTGATCGATGTGCGATTTAAGTTTAGAAGTGTTTCTTTTACAAATGTAGGTGCCTTTGTATTTGGGGCATAGATGTTCAATATTGAGATTTCCTCTTGATGAATATTCCCTTTAATGAGTATATAATGCCCTTATCTGTCTTATCTGTCTTTTTTCATTAACTTCAGTTGGAAGTCTGTTTTGTTTGATATTAGGATGGGTACTCCAGCTTGCTTCCTGGGTCCATTTGCTTGGAAAACCTTTTCCCAGCCCTTTACTCTGAGGTAGTGGCTATCTTTGATACTGAGATGTGTTTCTTGTATGCAGCAAAAAGACGGGTCTTGCTTGCGTATCCACTCTGTAAACCTGTGTCTTTTTATTGGGGAGTTGAGTCCATTGATGTTGATGGATATTAGTGACCTGGGGTTGTTATTTCCCATTAGTTTGGTATAGGTGATGTTCCTGTGCCTCTTTTCGTTTAGTTGCTGAGGAGTTTTCTATTCCCTTTGTTTTCTTGGGTGTAGTTTTCTTCTCTGGGTTGGAATTTTCCTTCTAGGATTTTCTGTAGGGCTGGGTTTGTGGGTAGATATTGTTTAAATTTGATTTTGTCATGGAATATCTTGTTTCTCCATCTATGTTGATAGAGAGTTTTGCTGGGTATAGTAGTCTGGCTGGGCACCTATGTTCTCTCAGGACTTGTAGGGTATCTGTCCAGGCCCTTCTAGCTTTTAAAGTTTCTGAGGAGAAGTCAGGTGTAATTCTGATGGATCTGCCATTGTATGTGACCTGACCTTTTTCTCTTACAGCTTTTAATATTCTTTCTTTCTTCTGTACATTTGGTGTTTCTATTATTATGTGGCGAGAGGAGTTTCTTTTCTGATCTAATCTGTTTGGTGTTCTGTAAGCCTCTTGGATTTTTATTGGCATCTCTTTTTTCAGGTTTGGGAAGTTTTCTTCTATGATTTTGTTGAAAATATTTCCTGGACCATGGAGTCGGGAGTCTTCTCTTTCCTCTATGACTATAATTCTTAGGTTCCGTCTTTTCATTGAGTCCTTGATTTCTTGGATGTTGTGAGTGAGAGATTTTTTAGCCTTCTCATTTTCTTTGGATATTGTATTGATTTCTTCCATTGAATCTTCCATGCCTGAGATCCTGTCTTCCATCTCTTGCATCCTATTTTTGATACTCACATCCGTAGTTCCTGTTCTCTTCCCTTGATTCTCTACTTCCTCTTTTAACTCTGACTGTGTTTTCTTTATTGTTTCTATTTCTATTTTCATGACTTGTATGGTATTGTTTGCTTTGTACATTTCCTTCTCCCTTTTGCTTGTTTTTGTCTGGAAATCTTTCATTGCTTTGTCCTTTTCCTGTTCAAACTGAGTCACCTTGGCTTGGAGCTCTTTAATGGTGTTATTCGTTGTTTTGACTTGTAAAATTGTGGCTTCTTTGAATTCCTTCATAGATTTAAGTCCTTGAAGGGACTCTATCACTTTCCATAATGCAGAATTGTCATCATTTTCATGTGTTTCTGCTGGTGTGAGGTGATCCGAATTGGATGAGCTAGGATAGTTCTGCGTTGTTGGAGTCATATTTCCTTGATTTCTATTTTTTTCTTAGACCTTTGGCCATATGGATGTGTTTAGCTGTCTGCTCTCGTCGTTTTCTGGGCTTGGATCCACAGGGGATGCTTTGGTGTAGGTGTCGAATTGCTTGGCTATCTGTCGTTGCTTACAGGGGGATCACAGTGTCACTGTGATTCTAATAGCCTGAAGCACTATGAGCTGGTGCAGCCTATTCCCCAGGTAGTGAGAAATGGCCCAGAATTGTTTCACTGCTCCCAATTCAGACTTCTCTATGTTGCACACTGAGTGATCAGCCTGTAATTGTTCTAATGTTATGGACCTGTTTGCCCAGGCACAGATTCTGTGGACTTTGGTTGTCATCATGGAGACTGACAGGGCCCAGCTCCACGCCTTATATGTCAGGGTTTTCCAGAATACAGCTATGTTCCCCTGGCTTCTGGCTTCCCACTAGGCTCCTCCACTGCAGGCGTGGCCCCTCCACCCCATCCGCCTATGCCGGCTTCCCGCCCCGGTTCCTCTGCCGTGGGCGCGAGGAACCTCAGCCCCGCCTGCCTGTGCCGGCTTCCTGTCCCTGCTCCTCCACCGCGGGCTTGCGAAGCCTCAATCCCGCCCGCCTGTGCTGGCTTCCCACCTGGTCTCCTCTGCCGCAGGTGCACAGAGCCTCAGCCCAGCCCACCTGAGCCGGCTTCTCACCCTGGCTGCTCTGCTCCTGCCCGACGCTTCTGTCCCGCCCGCCGGCTTCCTGCTCGGATCTTCTGTGGCTCGAGCGGCTGTGGACCTCCCGCTTTGCGCCCTGTTTCTGCCTTGCTAAGACTTCAACTAGCCCACAAAGTTTCCTAAATAGCTATAAGGTCCTCCTGAGGTGTGGGGAGCCTAGTAGGCTAGTGAGTGATCGCCATGTGGGCTCTGATTCTGCCTGCTGTGTATTAGGGTCGATCTTACCAGGCGCCTCTCCAAATGGGAGTCCCTGAGTCCCGGATTTAGTGGCTTCCATGTCTGAGAGAGATTGGGGGAGAGCCTGCCCTGGGACTTTTAACAGTCCCTTGGGAGCTGTGTGTTCCCGGAGGGTCTGGCCCCTCTGGTTTTTGCACAGTGATCAATAACTCTGTGCTTTTTATGGCTCTTTTCCCCCACATTCAAAATGCATCAGTGCAGGTCGCCGCCATCTTGGATCGCCCGCCAAATGTAATCTTAATTTTGTATCAATAAACAAAGATACAAGAGCATATTCAATAATCTGACCCTTTTTCTTTATCAGTCCTATATTGTGTCTATATCCTAAACAGGTTTCCTACATCCAAAATCAGCAAGAAGCAATTTTAAGAGAGCAACATCCTACTACCAGAAGGTGGGGTGGGTGATTTTTCCCCCTTTTGGTTGTTTGATGGGTTATAGATGTTTGTTGTTATTTAGGGGGATTGGTTAAAAGTTGTTAAATGGTCTTGTTAAGTAGGTTTTGGAGATTAGACCCAGGGATTTCTCTTTTTTTCTTTTTTCTATCCTTCTTTCTCTCCTATGTGGCAGGAGTGAGGGGAAGACTTGAAAAAAATTGGGACATAGACAGTTCTCACTTTTAACCACAATACAAGAAGAAGAATAGGTTAAACCAAACTAAGTTATCAGGTCGCCATACGAACCAAGAGGAGCTTAGGTAAGAAAGTATTCTCACATATCACTGATTACATGTCAAGTATAGAGAATTAAAATTATTACCATATCTGTCTTGTAGAAGGAATGGAGGTCATTGATTCATTCATTCTGTTTAGTAATGATACTAAAAATATGAGTTGAAGTCAATATAAAATAGTTCAAGAGGTCAAATAAAGAAACATTAGCCTGAAGATAGAAAACTAAAGGAGTATTAAGCTGCCTCCTTCAGAGAACATTTAAGGAACCAGGTCATATTAATTTTAGTTTCAACAGTCTTCTCAAATGAAGACCGAAATAAAACCAAAAGACCACCATCTGTAATACACAAAAGATTCAGAGTCTATCACCTTGAAGTAAGGGCTAATTGAACACTACCATGCAGGTCACAGTTTGGGCATTTTGAATATTTTTGATGTTGGTTTTAGATGATTCCAAACTCTAAGAGAATCAATAAACTGGAATGTGCCACAGAGATAACCTTCACTCATTTCAGATCCCAATAATAATTTGATAAATTATTATTGCATATAGGATACCTAGCGTACAGCAAAGATAACCATATGTGGAAAGAATTATACTCAAAGGATGGGAACTATTCTTTAAAAACTTATAAAAGCAGATTTTAAAGACTAAGCGATTAAAATTCCCATATCTATATCTATCTATCTATCTATCTATCTCTATCTCTAAATCTGCCTATATCTAATCTATCTCTTTATCTATATCTATATCATCCGTCTCTATCTCCATCTCCATATCCATTTCTATATCGATATCTATATCTGTATCTGTATCTATATCTATATATAATATATCTGCAGGGAACTGGGCCTGTAAAAATGACAAAACATCTGAAGAATAATAGAATTTACAGAAATTAAAATACTGTGCTTCTCAAACTTAAAACCAAATAGATAGTGTTAACAGAAGAACAAACAGGAGAAGAGAGAATTAGTTAATTGGAAATAAGGAATGACAAACATTTTCAGAAAATGGAACTCCAAGGGAGTCAGAACAGGTAAAGTGTTCTAGAAGTGGGACAAGCTTAGAGCCATCCATCATATTCCCTCATTTTAAAACATACTACAAAGCTACAGTTACTAGGACAGCAAGGTACTATCATAAGAACAGATATTTAAGCCACTGGACCAGAATAAAGAAGCCAGACATGGTTCAGTCAATAAAGTGCCTGCCATGCAAGTATGCTAAAACCTGAGTTGAGATCCCTGTACCCACATAAAGATCTGTGTCATCTCATCATAGGTAGATACAGGAGGATCCCTCCAGTACATTCATGGAGTATAGGTCAACTTTGTAGAAATATGACAGTGGCCATTAGACACTAGAGATTAGTAGGGTAAATAGGACAAGACAGAGAACAGTAAAGAGGGACTTGCAGAGACTGAGAAAGGCCCTAGGAAGGGGCAGTTAGGATCTGGGTGACAGAAGGCTGGGTGGACATGCTCAGTGTAAAACATGTGTATGTATGGAAAAATCAAGATGAATTAGTATAGGAAAATCAGAATATTTTAAAGGTGAAAGAAGAAAGGAGCAAACCCTAGTAGAATAGACTGAAAAGTTCTAGTGTAAGTTTAGTAACAATTCCAAATGGATGATAGTTTGTTAATATATTGGATGAAAATGTTCCAGAACTAAGGGTGAATAATAAACAATAGATAAATAAAATCTAAGAATTAAGAATAACAATCATGCCGAGTGTGGTGGCACAAACCTTTAATCCCAGCACTTGGGAGGCAGAGGCAGGTAGATCTCTGTGAGTTCAAGGCCAACCTGGTCTACAGAGTGAGTCCAGGACAGCCAGGGTAAACAGAGAAACCCTGTCTTAAAAAAACAAAAAAAAAAAGAAAAGAATAACAATCACATCTCTAAACATGACTTTTTGAAATTCTAGGAAATTAGAGACAGTGAAAACACCAAAGTCTAGGTGCTAGATAGAAGCCTCAGCAGTTAAGAGCACTTGCTACCCTTGCAGAGGACCAGAGTTCAGGGGTCTCACTAATTAGAGTCGGTTAGATTTGCTGGTCAGTGAGCCCTTCGGACTCATCTCTTCATCCCCCATCAATGGTTAAATACATACACACACAAATGCAAATGAGAGGACTACTATAAGAGGAATTAGCTCATGCAATTATGGAGGCTGTCAAGTAACATGCTGTTTATAAGCTAATGGTACACTAATAGTATACCTCAGCTTCAGTCCAAAAGCCTCAGAAATATGAGAGCCAAGAATATAATTGAGTCTGAGGCCAAAAGCCTGAGAGCTAGAGGTGCTACCAGGTAATTCTTGGAGTCCAAATGCTGAAAAGTCTTGAGTTCCGATGTCCAAGAGCCCTTTTCTTTCTGTTTTTAACTTATTTGCTTGTTTGTTTGTTTCCTGGGAGTCATGGCTCCCTGCAGTGATATACCACTCCATCACAGACACAAAGCCAATGGGACCAGCGGGATTGAAACTACAAGTGGGAACTAAGCTTTCTAATTTATAAGTTGATTTAAAAAGAAACTACAGCCAGTGCACCAAAGGGAACATGAACATGGACTTTGTTACCTGTCAATGAGACACTTTGCCCTAGTGGTGCTGCCTTGTAGGCCCCCAGTGTATGAGGAGGCTCTTGGCTCTCATATGACTGTTGAACTGGGGTGGGAGACTGTTATGTAGGGATACTCCACTCCAGAGGAGTGGATGGAAGGGATAGGGGGTGGAGGGTGGGAGGGTGGGACTGGGAGGGGTGGAAAGAGGGCACTATGATGAAGATATAACCTGAAGTAATAAATAAATATTTAAAAAAATAAAATAAAGGCAGGAGCCACCAAAAAAGAAAAAGAAATAAAAAAATAACACAGACAAAAACTAACACAGAGACTGTCTCCGGTGGTCCTAGTGTCATTTCTATTGCTGAGATGAAACATCCTAACAAAAAACAACTCATGGAGGAAAGGGTTTATTCCTGCTTACAATTTCAGGTTACAGTCCATTAAGGCAGAAATTTCACATAGTTAATCATATCATATCCACAGTCAAGAGCAAAGAGAAATAAAGAAATGCTTACATGTTCACTTGCTGTGTATACTTAGAGTTCTATATCTTCAATCTTATACAATTCAGGATCTCCCACATAGGGCATGGGATACACTGGGCTGGGTCTTTCTATACCAATGAACTTAGGATAACTCTTCACAGATATACCCGCAAGCCAACTCAGGGTAAACAATTCCTCATTGAAACTCTCTTCCTAGGCAATTCTATATGTGTCTAAGTCAGGTTGGCCATTACACTGACCTAAGGTATTTCAACTTTATGATGTCATGAAAGAAAATAATTCAGCATAAACTCTAGCATTTTAAATTTCAATATTTGCTCAGATTAGTGATACTAACATTGCTACTGCCCCATGATGCTAGGTGGTGGCAGTCACACTATCACAAAAACAAATTATCAGTACAGTAAAAGGAGCCACTTGCTGTCTGGGGGTAATGTTTTGAATCATCATACTCCCTTCCATGTGCAAAATGCTCATCTTTTTGTCTTGGTTTTACTGAGAAGGTTGGCAATGATTCCTGTGATGAAATATGTTTATTGTTTAGCAGGAAGAATGCAAGCCAGTAGGAGTCTGGAAATAGAACTACTCTACTCAATGATCTTTACTGTCTTGAAGGATAAGAAACTGATCAGGGATTCAGTGACAACACAAGCATGGGTTAAATCCAACCTTATCAGACAGAAAAGAGCTGGACCAGCTCATGACATGGAAAAACCCGTGTGTGGGTAGAGGACCAGATAAAACATATAAAACTGAGCCAGCTGGCGATTAAGAAAGGAATAAGTCAAGGACACACATGCATGTGCATGCACACGCACACACACACACACACACACACACACACACGAAGCCGCAAGGATTTTTGTACTTCAAAAGATCATCTTGAGACTATCAGTATCATCAGCAATGCAGCAGATGATAGAGTTTGGAAAGAACCGCCTTAGATAATCATGAATGAGAAACGTATGTCAGAACAAACATTTGGTATTGACAAGGCAAGCCAGAGTTGTTTGCCAGAGCAGATAGCCATTCATCCAGAGGCTAAACAGAGCAAGATTCAAGGAAGTAAACAGCATGTGTCACTGCTTGCTGATGGAAATGCTAACAAGCTAAATGAAAACTTGGCCCAAATCACCACTCTGAGGACCCTGAGCATTCAGGAATGTGAGCAAGCAAATATTTCCTGTTTACTGTCACCAAGGCAAAGATGCCTGGATGGCATCAGAATGTTTGCAGACTGGCTTTTGAACTGTTTTATTCTAAAGAAAAGACAATGTTATAGACAGAACAATGACCCATTAAGCAATCTTTCAATCTAAACAGCGCCCCAAAGGTATCCCAAACATACAGGCACCATGCATCCTGATAAACAGATGTATATTTGCTCTGAACAAAACCACAGGTGCTCAGCCAAAGGACCAAAGCACAATGGTTGTGTTCAAATAGTATTGTTTATTCATGTGCCATGGCACATGTTTGTGACCCCAGGATTTGAGAGTTTGAGAGCCTCAAGGAGGAGAATGAGGAGTTTGAGACCACATTGGGCTTTATAGTGAGACCCTGTCTCAAAAAAAGAAAGAAAGAAAGGAAGGAAGAAAGAAATAAACAAACAAACAAACAAAACAACCCTAAAATCGTGCCTCTTTATGCCAAGATCAATGAGGCCACTAAGCTTGGCCCAGTGCTCAGAAGTTTCTGGGATGATTTTTAACATACTCTTCATCATGAAAAGGGGGCCACACAACTGTGACTAAATGGCTCTCAAAGGTTCTAACTAGACTTTATGCAGAAAAAGCAGTAAATCACAAGATCTCAGTGCTTGGCAAACAGCCAGCATGGGGCATGGTGAGGATGGGGAGCTGATCAAACTGGAACTACAAAGGAAGGTGTGTTCTGGTATGGAGGAAGCTGTGCCAGGGACCAGGGAGACCAACACCAAAGAAACTGGTGGAGCTGTTTCCTATTTTCAGAAGTAGTGTCTGGCCATTAGGCAAAAAAAAAAAAAAAAAAAAAAAAAGGATGTCAATTATGTGAAAAGCATCTAAGCTGACAGGCTGATATGGAATGTTCCTGCTGGTAACAGAGACAGAAAATGAAAACAAGAAACACACTGTAGGGTGACAGCTTGATTTATCCCTAAAAGCACCTTGGCTGCTACAGCATGAAGTGCCAGAACCTGCTGCCCTCTCCCAGCTATTCTTGGGCCTCAGTAGAAAAAGCTGAGGGCTTTCTCCTCACTGCATATTTATCAACCTGAAATTAAATTTAGTTCAGCATTCTGACTGTTCTCAGATGTAGGTATTCATGACAATGCCTCATGTTTTTCACTTTAGTGTAGTATCCAAAAATTACAGGAGACATTCCACACTTGATTATAAAATACTTTGTGTTCTATGCTTTTGCCTGACTGTAAACTAATTTAAGTGCTCTAGGCATGTATAAGTTGGGCTGAGGTAAGCTACTATTTGCAGTAGGTATATTTAATGCATTTGTGACTTAGAGCATTTTCAAATTTCTATGGATTTATTGGGATGTATGTCCTCCATAAATAAAGGATTATCTTACACTTACAACTTTAAAGTATGAAAAAATGATTTATCAAATGATATCATAAAAAAGCACAATGCCAAGCTTTGGAAAAATACTTAAAATGTAACTGACAGAAGGGTCATAGCTGGAACATATAAAACAGTAAAATAAACATATAAGTGAAAGATGAAAGAGGACAGGCATGTCTAGGAGACATGGGGAAAGAGATGAATGAGCTTCCACAGGGAAACTTGCTTAAGTCAGATCAGCTAAAATAATAAGGGGAAATAGGAAAGGAGCTGGCAAGCTACTTTCTTGCTGTGAGTGACATACATTCATCGAGTCATGGGGAACAAGTTTGTCATTTTTTTAGTAAAGCTAGATTCATATGCCACGTGCCTTAGCATTTTTACTCCTAGATACGGGCCCTATAGAAATGCATGCTTATATGTTCAAGATACCATACAACAACGACAACAACATTCATTAATACCCCATTTAAACATAATTTCATTGATACTCCCATATATGTCATGCAGAATAATTTTATATCATTTATATTATTTGGGGATAAATGCATAATACCTGCGTTACTAAGTCACAAGAAGTGATTGCTGTAAAAGCCAAGATAATGATTCTCTGTAGATGACTTGGGATTCAGGAGAGAGGGGGGTGAGATAAGATGAAGCTGCTTCAGGGAGCTAACCATATTTCATTTATTTACCTAGATGTTAGCCTCTTATCAATTCATGTAATAATATTTCAATAAATTTCACAGTAATATATTTTCTTAACATCTCTTTATTTATATTTCATGACAAACATATGCTTCAAAAGGAATGATTTGCAAGGAGGTGTGGATGCTGACTGTCGGTGATCACCAGAGGCCCCAAAGGGGACTTTGTAGTTATAGATAGAGATTGTTCATGAGCGTTCATCAATCTGTATATTTAGAATTTGTGTGCTCTGTGCATACGTGTCTAAATAAACTTTTTAAAAATTATATTGATGGAGCTGGGTGTGGTGGTATACACCTTTAATCCCAACACTAGGGAGGCAGAGGCAGGTGGATATCTGCGAGTTCGAGGCCAGACTGGTCTACAAAGTGAGTCCAAGACAGCCATGGCTCTGTTATACAGAAAAATCCTGTCTCAATCCCCCCCACACACAAAAATATTATATATATTATATTGATGCCATGTGGAGATGACTGAGTGTTTAAGAATGCTTGCTTATCTTCCAGAGAACCAAATTCAGCTCCCAGCACCCACATGGCATCAATATAATATATATAATATTTTTGTGTGTGGGGGGGATTGAGACAGGATTTTTCTGTATAACAGAGCCATGGCTGTCTTGGACTCACTTTGTAGACCAGTCTGGCCTCGAACTCGCAGATATCCACCTGCCTCTGCCTCCCTAGTGTTGGGATTAAAGGTGTATACCACCACACCCAGCTCCATCAATATAATTTTTAAAAAGTTTATTTAGACACGTATGCACAGAGCACACAAATTCTAAATATACAGATTGATGAACGCTCATGAACAATCTCTATCTATAACTACAAAGTCCCCTTTGGGGCCTCTGGTGATCACCGACAGTCAGCATCCACACCTCCTTGCAAATCATTCCTTTTGAAGCATATGTTTGTCATGAAATATAAATAAAGAGATGTTAAGAAAATATATTACTGTGAAATTTATTGAAATATTATTACATGAATTGATAAGAGGCTAACATCTAGGTAAATAAATGAAATATGGTTAGCTCCCTGAAGCAGCTTCATCTTATCTCACCCCCCTCTCTCCTGAATCCCAAGTCATCTACAGAGAATCATTATCTTGGCTTTTACAGCAATCACTTCTTGTGACTTAGTAACGCAGGTATTATGCATTTATCCCCAAATAATATAAATGATATAAAATTATTCTGCATGACATATATGGGAGTATCAATGAAATTATGTTTAAATGGGGTATTAATGAATGTTGTTGTCGTTGTTGTATGGTATCTTGAACATATAAGCATGCATTTCTATAGGGCCCGTATCTAGGAGTAAAAATGCTAAGGCACGTGGCATATGAATCTAGCTTTACTAAAAAAATGACAAACTTGTTCCCCATGACTCGATGAATGTATGTCACTCACAGCAAGAAAGTAGCTTGCCAGCTCCTTTCCTATTTCCCCTTATTATTTTAGCTGATCTGACTTAAGCAAGTTTCCCTGTGGAAGCTCATTCATCTCTTTCCCCATGTCTCCTAGACATGCCTGTCCTCTTTCATCTTTCACTTATATGTTTATTTTACTGTTTTATATGTTCCAGCTATGACCCTTCTGTCAGTTACATTTTAAGTATTTTTCCAAAGCTTGGCATTGTGCTTTTTTATGATATCATTTGATAAATCATTTTTTCATACTTTAAAGTTGTAAGTGTAAGATAATCCTTTATTTATGGAGGACATACATCCCAATAAATCCATAGAAATTTGAAAATGCTCTAAGTCACAAATGCATTAAATATACCTACTGCAAATAGTAGCTTACCTCAGCCCAACTTATACATGCCTAGAGCACTTAAATTAGTTTACAGTCAGGCAAAAGCATAGAACACAAAGTATTTTATAATCAAGTGTGGAATGTCTCCTGTAATTTTTGGATACTACACTAAAGTGAAAAACATGAGGCATTGTCATGAATACCTACATCTGAGAACAGTCAGAATGCTGAACTAAATTTAATTTCAGGTTGATAAATATGCAGTGAGGAGAAAGCCCTCAGCTTTTTCTACTGAGGCCCAAGAATAGCTGGGAGAGGGCAGCAGGTTCTGGCACTTCATGCTGTAGCAGCCAAGGTGCTTTTAGGGATAAATCAAGCTGTCACCCTACAGTGTGTTTCTTGTTTTCATTTTCTGTCTCTGTTACCAGCAGGAACATTCCATATCAGCCTGTCAGCTTAGATGCTTTTCACATAATTGACATCCTTTTTTTTTTTTTTTTTTTTTTTTTTGCCTAATGGCCAGACACTACTTCTGAAAATAGGAAACAGCTCCACCAGTTTCTTTGGTGTTGGTCTCCCTGGTCCCTGGCACAGCTTCCTCCATACCAGAACACACCTTCCTTTGTAGTTCCAGTTTGATCAGCTCCCCATCCTCACCATGCCCCATGCTGGCTGTTTGCCAAGCACTGAGATCTTGTGATTTACTGCTTTTTCTGCATAAAGTCTAGTTAGAACCTTTGAGAGCCATTTAGTCACAGTTGTGTGGCCCCCTTTTCATGATGAAGAGTATGTTAAAAATCATCCCAGAAACTTCTGAGCACTGGGCCAAGCTTAGTGGCCTCATTGATCTTGGCATAAAGAGGCACGATTTTAGGGTTGTTTTGTTTGTTTGTTTGTTTATTTCTTTCTTCCTTCCTTTCTTTCTTTCTTTTTTTGAGACAGGGTCTCACTATAAAGCCCAATGTGGTCTCAAACTCCTCATTCTCCTCCTTGAGGCTCTCAAACTCTCAAATCCTGGGGTCACAAACATGTGCCATGGCACATGAATAAACAATACTATTTGAACACAACCATTGTGCTTTGGTCCTTTGGCTGAGCACCTGTGGTTTTGTTCAGAGCAAATATACATCTGTTTATCAGGATGCATGGTGCCTGTATGTTTGGGATACCTTTGGGGCGCTGTTTAGATTGAAAGATTGCTTAATGGGTCATTGTTCTGTCTATAACATTGTCTTTTCTTTAGAATAAAACAGTTCAAAAGCCAGTCTGCAAACATTCTGATGCCATCCAGGCATCTTTGCCTTGGTGACAGTAAACAGGAAATATTTGCTTGCTCACATTCCTGAATGCTCAGGGTCCTCAGAGTGGTGATTTGGGCCAAGTTTTCATTTAGCTTGTTAGCATTTCCATCAGCAAGCAGTGACACATGCTGTTTACTTCCTTGAATCTTGCTCTGTTTAGCCTCTGGATGAATGGCTATCTGCTCTGGCAAACAACTCTGGCTTGCCTTGTCAATACCAAATGTTTGTTCTGACATACGTTTCTCATTCATGATTATCTAAGGCGGTTCTTTCCAAACTCTATCATCTGCTGCATTGCTGATGATACTGATAGTCTCAAGATGATCTTTTGAAGTACAAAAATCCTTGCGGCTTCGTGTGTGTGTGTGTGTGTGTGTGTGTGTGTGCGTGTGCATGCACATGCATGTGTGTCCTTGACTTATTCCTTTCTTAATCGCCAGCTGGCTCAGTTTTATATGTTTTATCTGGTCCTCTACCCACACACGGGTTTTTCCATGTCATGAGCTGGTCCAGCTCTTTTCTGTCTGATAAGGTTGGATTTAACCCATGCTTGTGTTGTCACTGAATCCCTGATCAGTTTCTTATCCTTCAAGACAGTAAAGATCATTGAGTAGAGTAGTTCTATTTCCAGACTCCTACTGGCTTGCATTCTTCCTGCTAAACAATAAACATATTTCATCACAGGAATCATTGCCAACCTTCTCAGTAAAACCAAGACAAAAAGATGAGCATTTTGCACATGGAAGGGAGTATGATGATTCAAAACATTACCCCCAGACAGCAAGTGGCTCCTTTTACTGTACTGATAATTTGTTTTTGTGATAGTGTGACTGCCACCACCTAGCATCATGGGGCAGTAGCAATGTTAGTATCACTAATCTGAGCAAATATTGAAATTTAAAATGCTAGAGTTTATGCTGAATTATTTTCTTTCATGACATCATAAAGTTGAAATACCTTAGGTCAGTGTAATGGCCAACCTGACTTAGACACATATAGAATTGCCTAGGAAGAGAGTTTCAATGAGGAATTGTTTACCCTGAGTTGGCTTGCGGGTATATCTGTGAAGAGTTATCCTAAGTTCATTGGTATAGAAAGACCCAGCCCAGTGTATCCCATGCCCTATGTGGGAGATCCTGAATTGTATAAGATTGAAGATATAGAACTCTAAGTATACACAGCAAGTGAACATGTAAGCATTTCTTTATTTCTCTTTGCTCTTGACTGTGGATATGATATGATTAACTATGTGAAATTTCTGCCTTAATGGACTGTAACCTGAAATTGTAAGCAGGAATAAACCCTTTCCTCCATGAGTTGTTTTTTGTTAGGATGTTTCATCTCAGCAATAGAAATGACACTAGGACCACCGGAGACAGTCTCTGTGTTAGTTTTTGTCTGTGTTATTTTTTTATTTCTTTTTCTTTTTTGGTGGCTCCTGCCTTTATTTTATTTTTTTAAATATTTATTTATTACTTCAGGTTATATCTTCATCATAGTGCCCTCTTTCCACCCCTCCCAGTCCCACCCTCCCACCCTCCACCCCCTATCCCTTCCATCCACTCCTCTGGAGTGGAGTATCCCTACATAACAGTCTCCCACCCCAGTTCAACAGTCATATGAGAGCCAAGAGCCTCCTCATACACTGGGGGCCTACAAGGCAGCACCACTAGGGCAAAGTGTCTCATTGACAGGTAACAAAGTCCATGTTCATGTTCCCTTTGGTGCACTGGCTGTAGTTTCTTTTTAAATCAACTTATAAATTAGAAAGCTTAGTTCCCACTTGTAGTTTCAATCCCGCTGGTCCCATTGGCTTTGTGTCTGTGATGGAGTGGTATATCACTGCAGGGAGCCATGACTCCCAGGAAACAAACAAACAAGCAAATAAGTTAAAAACAGAAAGAAAAGGGCTCTTGGACATCGGAACTCAAGACTTTTCAGCATTTGGACTCCAAGAATTACCTGGTAGCACCTCTAGCTCTCAGGCTTTTGGCCTCAGACTCAATTATATTCTTGGCTCTCATATTTCTGAGGCTTTTGGACTGAAGCTGAGGTATACTATTAGTGTACCATTAGCTTATAAACAGCATGTTACTTGACAGCCTCCATAATTGCATGAGCTAATTCCTCTTATAGTAGTCCTCTCATTTGCATTTGTGTGTGTATGTATTTAACCATTGATGGGGGATGAAGAGATGAGTCCGAAGGGCTCACTGACCAGCAAATCTAACCGACTCTAATTAGTGAGACCCCTGAACTCTGGTCCTCTGCAAGGGTAGCAAGTGCTCTTAACTGCTGAGGCTTCTATCTAGCACCTAGACTTTGGTGTTTTCACTGTCTCTAATTTCCTAGAATTTCAAAAAGTCATGTTTAGAGATGTGATTGTTATTCTTTTCTTTTTTTTTTTGTTTTTTTAAGACAGGGTTTCTCTGTTTACCCTGGCTGTCCTGGACTCACTCTGTAGACCAGGTTGGCCTTGAACTCACAGAGATCTACCTGCCTCTGCCTCCCAAGTGCTGGGATTAAAGGTTTGTGCCACCACACTCGGCATGATTGTTATTCTTAATTCTTAGATTTTATTTATCTATTGTTTATTATTCACCCTTAGTTCTGGAACATTTTCATCCAATATATTAACAAACTATCATCCATTTGGAATTGTTACTAAACTTACACTAGAACTTTTCAGTCTATTCTACTAGGGTTTGCTCCTTTCTTCTTTCACCTTTAAAATATTCTGATTTTCCTATACTAATTCATCTTGATTTTTCCATACATACACATGTTTTACACTGAGCATGTCCACCCAGCCTTCTGTCACCCAGATCCTAACTGCCCCTTCCTAGGGCCTTTCTCAGTCTCTGCAAGTCCCTCTTTACTGTTCTCTGTCTTGTCCTATTTACCCTACTAATCTCTAGTGTCTAATGGCCACTGTCATATTTCTACAAAGTTGACCTATACTCCATGAATGTACTGGAGGGATCCTCCTGTATCTACCTATGATGAGATGACACAGATCTTTATGTGGGTACAGGGATCTCAACTCAGGTTTTAGCATACTTGCATGGCAGGCACTTTATTGACTGAACCATGTCTGGCTTCTTTATTCTGGTCCAGTGGCTTAAATATCTGTTCTTATGATAGTACCTTGCTGTCCTAGTAACTGTAGCTTTGTAGTATGTTTTAAAATGAGGGAATATGATGGATGGCTCTAAGCTTGTCCCACTTCTAGAACACTTTACCTGTTCTGACTCCCTTGGAGTTCCATTTTCTGAAAATGTTTGTCATTCCTTATTTCCAATTAACTAATTCTCTCTTCTCCTGTTTGTTCTTCTGTTAACACTATCTATTTGGTTTTAAGTTTGAGAAGCACAGTATTTTAATTTCTGTAAATTCTATTATTCTTCAGATGTTTTGTCATTTTTTACAGGCCCAGTTCCCTGCAGATATATTATATATAGATATAGATACAGATACAGATATAGATATCGATATAGAAATGGATATGGAGATGGAGATAGAGACGGATGATATAGATATAGATAAAGAGATAGATTAGATATAGGCAGATTTAGAGATAGAGATAGATAGATAGATAGATAGATATAGATATGGGAATTTTAATCGCTTAGTCTTTAAAATCTGCTTTTATAAGTTTTTAAAGAATAGTTCCCATCCTTTGAGTATAATTCTTTCCACATATGGTTATCTTTGCTGTACGCTAGGTATCCTATATGCAATAATAATTTATCAAATTATTATTGGGATCTGAAATGAGTGAAGGTTATCTCTGTGGCACATTCCAGTTTATTGATTCTCTTAGAGTTTGGAATCATCTAAAACCAACATCAAAAATATTCAAAATGCCCAAACTGTGACCTGCATGGTAGTGTTCAATTAGCCCTTACTTCAAGGTGATAGACTCTGAATCTTTTGTGTATTACAGATGGTGGTCTTTTGGTTTTATTTCGGTCTTCATTTGAGAAGACTGTTGAAACTAAAATTAATATGACCTGGTTCCTTAAATGTTCTCTGAAGGAGGCAGCTTAATACTCCTTTAGTTTTCTATCTTCAGGCTAATGTTTCTTTATTTGACCTCTTGAACTATTTTATATTGACTTCAACTCATATTTTTAGTATCATTACTAAACAGAATGAATGAATCAATGACCTCCATTCCTTCTACAAGACAGATATGGTAATAATTTTAATTCTCTATACTTGACATGTAATCAGTGATATGTGAGAATACTTTCTTACCTAAGCTCCTCTTGGTTCGTATGGCGACCTGATAACTTAGTTTGGTTTAACCTATTCTTCTTCTTGTATTGTGGTTAAAAGTGAGAACTGTCTATGTCCCAATTTTTTTCAAGTCTTCCCCTCACTCCTGCCACATAGGAGAGAAAGAAGGATAGAAAAAAGAAAAAAAGAGAAATCCCTGGGTCTAATCTCCAAAACCTACTTAACAAGACCATTTAACAACTTTTAACCAATCCCCCTAAATAACAACAAACATCTATAACCCATCAAACAACCAAAAGGGGGAAAAATCACCCACCCCACCTTCTGGTAGTAGGATGTTGCTCTCTTAAAATTGCTTCTTGCTGATTTTGGATGTAGGAAACCTGTTTAGGATATAGACACAATATAGGACTGATAAAGAAAAAGGGTCAGATTATTGAATATGCTCTTGTATCTTTGTTTATTGATACAAAATTAAGATTACATTTGGCGGGCGATCCAAGATGGCGGCGACCTGCACTGATGCATTTTGAATGTGGGGGAAAAGAGCCATAAAAAGCACAGAGTTATTGATCACTGTGCAAAAACCAGAGGGGCCAGACCCTCCGGGAACACACAGCTCCCAAGGGACTGTTAAAAGTCCCAGGGCAGGCTCTCCCCCAATCTCTCTCAGACATGGAAGCCACTAAATCCGGGACTCAGGGACTCCCATTTGGAGAGGCGCCTGGTAAGATCGACCCTAATACACAGCAGGCAGAATCAGAGCCCACATGGCGATCACTCACTAGCCTACTAGGCTCCCCACACCTCAGGAGGACCTTATAGCTATTTAGGAAACTTTGTGGGCTAGTTGAAGTCTTAGCAAGGCAGAAACAGGGCGCAAAGCGGGAGGTCCACAGCCGCTCGAGCCACAGAAGATCCGAGCAGGAAGCCGGCGGGCGGGACAGAAGCGTCGGGCAGGAGCAGAGCAGCCAGGGTGAGAAGCCGGCTCAGGTGGGCTGGGCTGAGGCTCTGTGCACCTGCGGCAGAGGAGACCAGGTGGGAAGCCAGCACAGGCGGGCGGGATTGAGGCTTCGCAAGCCCGCGGTGGAGGAGCAGGGGCAGGAAGCCGGCACAGGCAGGCGGGGCTGAGGTTCCTCGCGCCCACGGCAGAGGAACCGGGGCGGGAAGCCGGCATAGGCGGATGGGGTGGAGGGGCCACGCCTGCAGTGGAGGAGCCTAGTGGGAAGCCAGAAGCCAGGGGAACATAGCTGTATTCTGGAAAACCCTGACATATAAGGCGTGGAGCTGGGCCCTGTCAGTCTCCATGATGACAACCAAAGTCCACAGAATCTGTGCCTGGGCAAACAGGTCCATAACATTAGAACAATTACAGGCTGATCACTCAGTGTGCAACATAGAGAAGTCTGAATTGGGAGCAGTGAAACAATTCTGGGCCATTTCTCACTACCTGGGGAATAGGCTGCACCAGCTCATAGTGCTTCAGGCTATTAGAATCACAGTGACACTGTGATCCCCCTGTAAGCAACGACAGATAGCCAAGCAATTCGACACCTACACCAAAGCATCCCCTGTGGATCCAAGCCCAGAAAACGACGAGAGCAGACAGCTAAACACATCCATATGGCCAAAGGTCTAAGAAAAAAATAGAAATCAAGGAAATATGACTCCAACAACGCAGAACTATCCTAGCTCATCCAATTCGGATCACCTCACACCAGCAGAAACACATGAAAATGATGACAATTCTGCATTATGGAAAGTGATAGAGTCCCTTCAAGGACTTAAATCTATGAAGGAATTCAAAGAAGCCACAATTTTACAAGTCAAAACAACGAATAACACCATTAAAGAGCTCCAAGCCAAGGTGACTCAGTTTGAACAGGAAAAGGACAAAGCAATGAAAGATTTCCAGACAAAAACAAGCAAAAGGGAGAAGGAAATGTACAAAGCAAACAATACCATACAAGTCATGAAAATAGAAATAGAAACAATAAAGAAAACACAGTCAGAGTTAAAAGAGGAAGTAGAGAATCAAGGGAAGAGAACAGGAACTACGGATGTGAGTATCAAAAATAGGATGCAAGAGATGGAAGACAGGATCTCAGGCATGGAAGATTCAATGGAAGAAATCAATACAATATCCAAAGAAAATGAGAAGGCTAAAAAATCTCTCACTCACAACATCCAAGAAATCAAGGACTCAATGAAAAGACGGAACCTAAGAATTATAGTCATAGAGGAAAGAGAAGACTCCCGACTCCATGGTCCAGGAAATATTTTCAACAAAATCATAGAAGAAAACTTCCCAAACCTGAAAAAAGAGATGCCAATAAAAATCCAAGAGGCTTACAGAACACCAAACAGATTAGATCAGAAAAGAAACTCCTCTCGCCACATAATAATAGAAACACCAAATGTACAGAAGAAAGAAAGAATATTAAAAGCTGTAAGAGAAAAAGGTCAGGTCACATACAATGGCAGATCCATCAGAATTACACCTGACTTCTCCTCAGAAACTTTAAAAGCTAGAAGGGCCTGGACAGATACCCTACAAGTCCTGAGAGAACATAGGTGCCCAGCCAGACTACTATACCCAGCAAAACTCTCTATCAACATAGATGGAGAAACAAGATATTCCATGACAAAATCAAATTTAAACAATATCTACCCACAAACCCAGCCCTACAGAAAATCCTAGAAGGAAAATTCCAACCCAGAGAAGAAAACTACACCCAAGAAAACAAAGGGAATAGAAAACTCCTCAGCAACTAAACGAAAAGAGGCACAGGAACATCACCTATACCAAACTAATGGGAAATAACAACCCCAGGTCACTAATATCCATCAACATCAATGGACTCAACTCCCCAATAAAAAGACACAGGTTTACAGAGTGGATACGCAAGCAAGACCCGTCTTTTTGCTGCATACAAGAAACACATCTCAGTATCAAAGATAGCCACTACCTCAGAGTAAAGGGCTGGGAAAAGGTTTTCCAAGCAAATGGACCCAGGAAGCAAGCTGGAGTACCCATCCTAATATCAAACAAAACAGACTTCCAACTGAAGTTAATGAAAAAAGACAGATAAGACAGATAAGGGCATTATATACTCATTAAAGGGAATATTCATCAAGAGGAAATCTCAATATTGAACATCTATGCCCCAAATACAAAGGCACCTACATTTGTAAAAGAAACACTTCTAAACTTAAATCGCACATCGATCACAACACATTAGTAGTAGGAGACTTCAACACCCCATTCACAACAATGGACAGATCATCAAGACTGAGGCCAAACAGAGAAATATTGAGTCTAACAGAGATCATGAACCAAATGGACCTAACAGATATCTACAGAACGTTTCACCCAAACACAAAGGAATACACCTTTTTATCAGAACCTCACGGAACCTTCTCCAAAATCGATCACATAGTTGGACACAAAGATAGTCTCAATAGATACAAGAAAATTGAAATAACACCTCGTATCTTATCAGACCACCATGGAATAAAGCTGGTCTTCAACAGCAAAAGAATCAACAGAAAGTCTACACACACATGGAAATTGAACAGCTCCTTACTGGACGACCACTGGGTCAGGGAAGAAATAAAGAAGGAAATCAAAGACTTCTTAAAATCCAATGACAATGAAGACACGACATACCCAAACCTATGGGATACATTGAAAGCTGTGCTACGAGGAAAGTTCATAGCACTAAGTGCTTTCAAAAAGAAAATTGTGACAGCTCATATTAGTGAACTAACAGCTAAGCTGGGTGAATTGGAAAAAAAAAAGAAACAAACACGCCCAAGAGAAGCAGAAGGCAGGAAATCATCAAACTTAGGGCTGAAATCAACAACTTAGAATCAAAAAGAACTATACAAAGAATCAATGAAACCAAGAGTTGGTTCTTCGAGAAAATCAACAAAATAGACAGACCCCCTAGCCAAATTAACTAAAAGGCAAAGAGAAAGAACCCAAATCAACAAAATCAGAAATGAAAAGGGAGAAATAACAACAGACATTGAGGAGATCCAGAAAACATTCGGGTCCTACTTTAAAAATCTATACTCCATCAAATTTGAAAACCTAAGCGAAATGGATAATTTCCTCAATAAATTCCACCTACCAAAACCAAATCAAAATCAGATTAACAGCTTAAACAGCCCAATAACACCTAAGGAAATAGAAACAGTCATTAATAATCTCCCAACCAAAAAAAGCCCAGGGCCAGATGGCTTTTTTTTATAGGACCTTCAAAGAGGAACTAACACCATTACTCTTCAAACTCTTCCACCACATAGAAACAGAAAGAACACTGCCAAACTCATTCTATGAGGCCACTGTCATTCTGATTCCTAAACTACACAAAGACCCAACAAAGAAAGAGAACTTCAGGCCAATCTCCCTCATGAACATAGATGCAAAGATTCTTAATAAAATACTAGCACACCGAATTCAAGAACACATAAAAAATATCATACATCATGATCAAGTAGGCTTCATCCCAGGAATGCAGGGATGGTTTAATATACGAAAGTCTATCAATGTAATTCACCATGTAAAGAAGATGAAAGAAAAAAACCACATGATAATCTCACTAGATGCAGAAAAAGCATTTGACAAAGTCCAACACCCCTTCATGCTAAAAGTTCTGGAGAGAACGGGCATACAAGGACCATACCTAGAAATAATAAAGGCAATATACAGCAAGCCAGTGGCCAACATAAAATTAAATGGAGAGAAGCTTGAAGCATTTCCTCTAAACTCAGGGACAAGACAAGGATGTCCACTTTCACCATATCTTTTCAATATAGTACTTGAAGTTCTTGCTAGAGCAATAAGACAACTAAAGGAACTCAAAGGGATAAACATTGGAAATGAAGAAGTGAAATTATCCCTATTCGCAGATGATATGTTAGTATACATAAGCGACTCCAAAAACTCCACCAAAGAACTCTTACAGCTGATAAACAACTTCAGCAAGGTGGCTGGATACAAAATTAACTCAAAAAAATCAGAAGCCCTTCTTTATACAACAAACAAGCATACCGAGAAAGAAATAAGGGAAACAGCCCCCTTCACAATAGCCACAAACAATATAAAATACCTGGGGGTAACTCTAACCAAGTAAGTAAAGGACCTATACAACAAGAACTTCAAGCCCCTGAAGAAAGAAATGGAAGAGGCATTTAGAAGATGGAAAGATCTCCCATGCTCATGCATAGGTAGGATCAACATAATAAAAATGGCTATTCTACCAAAAGCAATATATAGATTCAATGCAATTCCTATCAAAATACCAACACAATTCTTTATAGTCCTGGAAAAAGCTATACTCAACTTCATATGGAACAACAAAAAGCCCAGAATAGCTAAATCAATCCTGTACAATAAAAAAGCATCTGGAGGTATCACCATCCCAGGTTTCAAGCTGTACTACAGAGCAATAATAATAAAAACAGCATGGTACTGGTATAGAAACAGACCAGTGGATCAATGGAATCGAATTGAAGACCCAAACAAGGAACCACACACCTATGGCCAACTAATCTTTGACAAAGAAGCCAAAACTGCACAATGGAAGAAGGACAGCATCTTCAACAAATGGTGCTGGTCCAACTGGATGTCTACTTTCAAAAGAATGAAATTAGACCCATACCTATCACCTTGTACAAAACTTAATTCCAAGTGGATCAAAGACCTTAACATAAGGCCGGCCATACTAAAGATACTAGAAGAAAAAGTAGGAGAAACCCTCGAACTCATTGGCACAGGTGACAACTTCCTGAACAGAACACCAACAGCTCAGGACCTGAGATCAACAATCAATAAATGGGACCTCATGGAACTGAAAAGCTTCTGTAAGGCAAAAGACACAGTCATTAGGTCAAACGGCAACCAACAGACTGGGAGAAAATCTTCACCAACCCCACATCTGATAGAGGGCTATTATCTAAAATCTACAAAGAACTCAAGAAACTAAATGCCAAGAAACCAAATAATCTAATCAAAAAATGGGAGATGGAGCTAAATAGAGAATCCACAAAGGAGGAATCCCTAATGGCCAGGAGTCTCCTGAAGAAATGCTCAACATCCTTAATCATCAGAGAAATGCAACTCAAGACGACCCTGAGATTCCATCTCACACCTGTCAGAATGGCTAAGATAAAGAGCTCAAATGACAGCACATACTGGCGAGGGTGTGGAGAAAGGGGAACCCTACTCCATTGCTGGTGGGAGTGCAGGCTTCTGCAACCACTATGGAGGTCTGTCTGGAGATATCTTAGAGACCTTGGAATAACTTTGCCTCAGGACCCAGCCATACCACTTCTGGGTATACACCCAAAGGACACCTCACGGAGACATAGGGAAGTCTCCTCATCTATGTTCATAGCAGCCTTATTTTTAATAGCTAGAAACTGGAAACAACCCAGATGTCCCTCAAATGAAGAATGGATTAAACAACTGTGGTACATCTATACAATGGAATATTACTCAGCTATAAGAAACAATGAAATTATGCAATTTGCAACCAAATGGATGGATCTAGAGAAGCTCATCCTGAGTGAGCTAACCCAGCCTCAGAAGGATGCACAGGGCATCTATTCACTTGTATAGGATTTTAGCTATTTCGCACAGGATATCTGTACTACAACCAACACACCAAAAGGAACATGGACATAAACTTTTTTTTTTCATTTCTTTTTCTTTTTCCTTTTCCTTTTTTTCTTTTTCTTTTTCTTTTTCCTCTCTTTTTTTGTTGTTGTTCTTTGTTTTTGTGGGTTTGTGTGTCTGTTGGTCTTTTTTTAGTTTTCCCCCCTTAGCAAGGAGACACCTTTTACTGGCAGTACTGCCTCATAGGCCCCCGGTGTATGAAGAGGCTCTTGGCCCTCATATGACTCCTGATCTGTGGTGAGAGAATCTTTTGCAGGGACACTCCACCCCAGAAGATCAAGACGGAAGGGTCAGGGGGTAGAGCCTGGGAGGGTGGGGCTGGGAAGCGGGAAAAGAGTACAATATGTTAAGGATGTAACCTGTAGCAACAAACAAATAAATTTATTAATTAAAAAAAAGCAGGTAACAACGTTAAAACACTGTAAATAAAATAAAGGACATAGCCGTTCAACCTGGTTTTATAAACCTCCAAGTGTCGAAAAAACGTAGAGCTAAGGTAAAATACAGGAGAAATGTGGTGTTAACCCATGCCTTTAACTTCAGCAGAGACGGGAGGAGCACCCCAGAGTTAGTGGGCTTATAAATTCTAGAGTTACATGGAACAGGGTGGTGAGGGTACACACCCTTAATCCCATCATTCAAGAAGAGTACACCCTTAACCCCAACACACTAGAGACAGAAACAGGCAGATCTCAGAGCTCAAGGTCAGCCTGATACAAAACAAACTCTAAATAGAGAAAAACTTCGATCCAGGAGTGGTGGAACACATCTTTAATCCCTTCAGATGGGAACTACAGGTCTCTGATACCAATAATTAGAATGCAGAGACACACACATAGGATTTGGAAGGACCTAAGTTTAAAAGCTACTTACAAAAGGCCCACTCAATACAAACAAATTGTCCTTCAAGATCTCAAATTATATACACTAAAGCTGGTTTAGCTCCAAAATAACAAAATAATTTCTTCTTTAAACCAGATTGAAAGATAACACTTTATATGTTGTCAAAAAAACAAATTTGCTTCAGGAGAAATATTACCTACCCCCCCCCAAAAAAAAGGGTGATTGTCCCTGAGTGAGGATTAGGGCAGGGCTCTGTTCTTATCTTTCCAGGAGAATCAAAGCATCCATTCAAGGAACCCATGGACAACTGGACAACGGAAACCTCAGCAGAAAACAGAATCAGACACCAAAAGAAGACGAGTGACCCAGATGATTCAGCCTGACAGACTCCCTCAATAGCTGTCTCCATCAAAAGCCTACAACCACAACAACTCAATATCGCTAAGACCGTTCAGCTCTACACAATGCCCCAGCCAGAACCTCAGTAAAGCCTGGAAGTTCAGCTTCTGCCTACAAACTCCTTAGGACATCTAAACAGCTGAGAACAGAAGGACTGAACATAAAAGGATTGTACTAACATTTTTAACCGTTTTTCCATTTTGGTTCGGGCCCCAAACAGGTTTACTACGATCCAAATCAGCAGGAAGTCATTTTAAGAGAGTGACGTCCCATACCCAGAGGGTGGGGAGGGTCTTTCTCCGCCCCCTCCCCTTTTGATTATTTGAAGGACAACTGAAAACTCTGTTATTTAGGGGAAGAGATTACAAGTTGTTAAATGGTCCTGTTTAATGGGTTTTGGAGGTTAGACCCAGAGTATTCCTTCTTTCCCTTTTCTGTATCCTTCTTTATCTCCTATGTAGGAATGCACGGACTTGAGAAAAATTGAGACATAGACATAGCACAGGAAGGACCAAGAAGAAGGGTCAGATTATTTAATATTCCTTTATACCTTTGTAGATTGATACAAAATTAGTAGTATATTTGACTAAAGTGGTATTGACCATTGTTTATTGTGCAAAAATAAGATTGTATTGGTCTACGTCGGTATTGATATTTGTATATTGATACAAAATTAAGATTATAGTTGGCCACAATGGTATTGACCCTTTTATATGGATGCAATATTAAGATTGTATTGGGCCACATAGGCATTGATCTTTGTATATTGATACAAAATTAAGAGTATATTTAGCCACATTTGAATAGATCTTTGTATATTGATACAAAATTAAAGGTAAAGCTTCCTAATGGTATCGTACCTAGAGTTACTTAAAAATGAAATGTGAAGCTCTGGCCTCTTGATACCAACCGTCTTAAACTGTTTAGGATAGTTAAGAAAAATAAACTCCTAGTCATACATCCATGTCACCTTGTTAGCTACTATGACAGTCTATC
>CAJQZJ010004750.1:7354634-7371603 GCA_907164525.1 Lophiomys imhausi | reverse complement strand
ACCTTTGCTCTTGTGGTGCGGCTCGAGTGCAGGCTGGATATCAGGCAAGGAAGACCTTTTAAGACAGATGTTGTCAACGATAACTCAGAGAGCAGCAATGAACCTAAGAGATGAGACTTCGGGCAGAGCTAGTAGAAGCAACTATGTACTCATATGGGGTTATTTTCCCATGAATGCTCATGTCTCAAAGAACTTCATATGCAGCGTTTGTCACTTGAAAACAAAGCTATCTCTAATTAGCTTTTAATGTCTATGTTAAAGAAAGAGACAACTACAAACTATTTTCTCAGAAATCAGAATACAATGTGTAATATTTTTTCAAGGTCTGTTTGTCTTCACTGGTTTCTTTGGGAGAGTGTTCAAACAAGTTTGCATTCCCTGAGCAAGTAAGACAGCACATGGATTTTGCAGTGCTGCTATGGGTGAGGGGAACTAGGCAGGATGAAAAGGGAAAAGTATTTCTGAATCAATTTCATGCTGTCGTGACTAAACACAAACAGCCTACCATCTGGGCTTCTCTCATTTTAATTCCAAGTTGTCATATTTTCACACATTCTTGGGTTTGCATTGTTGGGCTGAGATTTTCTTTTTCTAATGTGATTTATGGCCACTTAAAAATTGTTAAGAATTCCCATCAAATGGAGACCTTAGATTTTCCCACACGGTTTGCCTCTTTGAATGGGAAATCTGCTGAGAGGGAGAGAAAAGTGAAATTAAAGAAAAATAAAGAGAATTTCTGTCTGCAAATGCAGTATCAATATCAAATTAAGTTGCTACAAAAGTTCCCTAAAAGCTCTCTGTAATTGCAAGCAGACACATCATTGGAGCCAGTGATTGACATTCGGATGACTATTTAGTGGACACCTTTAAAATGGATCTAGAAGTTCTATTTACTCTACACTTTCTTATTTCTTACTCTCTTCTGTGCCTTGGTTTTTCCTCCTAAGCCCTTGTTATTTTTTTCCCTATCATATACATTGAAAATTTTATCCTATTTATTTTCCATCTGTGATAGGTAGTGAATATCATAAAATTTTGCTCGCAAATTCAGAGAATGTTGCTTACAATACTGTTCAAATGAGTATGTTCCAACTCCTGTACCGAAAGCTCAGGGATCATTGTGGAAGGAGAGGAAAGACTGTGAGAGTCAGAGAAACAGGGAGTTTGCTGTGAGACTGTGTTTCCTATGAATGTCAGAAACTATACCCCTGAAATCTCAGCAACATTGCTACCAAAACATGAACTGAATAAGGACAACTACAATAGACATGGTAAAAATGGATAGAGGGATGAGAGGACAGCCTAGGCATCAGCTCGAGACAAAGAATTACAGGCAACTAGGGAATGCTGAGAGCATTCCTTAGGAAAGAGCACATAGGTTGGTTATCCAATACCAAATGCTCACATACATACAAGTAACATTACATGGACTGAACAGGTTGTATTTATATATTTAGGAAAACACACACACACACACACACACACACACACACACACACACACACAAATTAAAGAAAAAAGACCATGAATTTGAAAAAGGGGTGGGGAGAGAAAGATGACAGGGATTGGTTAGAGGAAAGAGAAAGTGGGAAATGATGTAATTATACTATAATCTCAAAAATACTTTTAAAAGTATGTTGAAATATAGAGGTACTTCAATACTACTTGTTATTGAATAAATTCTAAATCCATATATATGCTAAGGACTGGGAATATAGCTCAGTAGTAGAGCACTTGCTTACCATGTGTGAGGCCCTGGGCTCTATCTCCAGCACTGAAAAAGAAATAAAATCTACATGCTAATGGAAAAGCATTTGCATATGAAGTATTTCTATAGTACCATAGTAGTAGTCAATTTTCCTAGTAAGTTAAATTAACTATATCTTATGTTTCTACTATGAATAGAAAATTACATTCAAATTTAAATAGCAATAGTTTCTATCAATAACATAAGAACAAGTATAGGGAAGATAAATTCAGGTGCTTAAAAGTGTATGCACTTGTTAGCCATGAGTAAATTTAACACAGCTTTCTTCCCTGAAATAATGGAGTTGTCTTCTTGTTTTAGTAGTAACATTTGGCTTAGAATTCAACTCTCCTCCGTGACTAGTTATCAGTCAGACTGCTGAAAAGGTAGAAGGCATTTTTTACTTATATGCTTAACTGCAAGGGTAGCTTTACAGAATAAAAATTTTTGAATAATATTTTTCACATTGTGCAACAGTAGTATTTGTTATAGACAAATTATTAGACAGATGATAGTTTTGAAAAACCAATTTAACTATGATAAATGGTCAAATAAGATATATCACAGATGAAAAATAGATCTGAAGGTTTTTAATGTTTATTTATTAATTCAAGTTACATCTCTATCACAACCTCCTCCCTCTTTCCCTCCCAGTCCCACCCTCTTCCTCCTCTCCCACCTATCATAGTCCTCCAGTGTGGGGTGCCCCCCCACATATCAGCCCCCCCTCAGTTCATCAGTCACACGAGAGGTAAGAGCTTCCTCTTGCACGGAGGCCCGACATGGCAGCTCCACTAGGGTAAAATATCCCACTAACAGGTACAAAGTCCATGTTCCTGTTCCCTTGGGTCTGTTGGTTGCAGGATAGTTATCCTGTACTACATGGCTAAAATACAATTATAAGTGAATGTATGCCATGTGTACCTTTCTGGGTCTGGGCTAGCTCACTCAGGATGATTTTTTCTAATTCCATCCATTTGGCTGCAAATTGTATGATTTCCTTGTTTCTGATAGCTGAGTAATATGACATTGTATAAATGTACCACAGGTTTTTTTTTTTTTTAATATCCATTCTTTGGTTGAAGGGCATCTAGGTTATTTCCAGTTTCTAGCTATTACAAAGAAAACTGCTATCAACATAGTTGAGCCAATGTCCTTGTGGCTTGGTGAGGAATCTTTTGTATATATGCCCAGGAGTGGAATGACTGGGTCTTGAGGTGGAGCTATTCCAAGTTTTCTAAGATATTACCAGACTGATTTCCATAGTGGTTGTACAAGTTTGCACTCCCACCAGCAATGAAGGAGTGTTACCCTTTCTCCACAACCTCACCAGCATGTGCTGTCATTTAAGTTTTTGATTTTAGCCATTCTGAGAGGTGTGAGATGGAATCTCAGGTTCATCTTGAGTTGCATTTCTCTGATAATTAACGATGTTGAGCATGCCTTCAAGGGTCTCTCAGTCATCTCAGTCATTAGAGCAACCTAGAGATTGGAAAAAGATCTTTACCAACCCCACATCTGACAAAGGAAGATTTTTTTTTTTGTTGTTGTTGTTTTTTTTTTTTTGAGACAGGGTTTCTCTGTGTAACAGCTCTGGCTGTCCTGGACTTGCTTTGTAGACCAGGATGGCCTCGAACTCACCACAGAGATCCACCTGCCTCTGCCTCCCAAGTGCTGGGATTAAAGGCGTGCGCCACCACACCTAGCTGGGGAAGATTTTTTAAAAAGATTTTTCTTTTAAAAAATTTTGGTGGTTTAGTTTAAGGTATTTCTCCCCCCCCCACCCCCCAACAGCTCTCCCTTTCAGTCCCACAAATGGTTCTTTTTCTTATAACTATAAATACAATACAAAACAACAGAAATGAATAGGCCACAATTATAAGAGTTATATGGCTTAGCATACATTCCCAATGTCCAGTCCATATGTATTTGGCACCTGACTTTAACATTCTACTATCTAACCATCTCAATGAGTTTAAAGTTCTATATCTAACTCAGCTTTCATACTAACTTGCCTCATAATTTTAAAAATATCTTCTTAGATCCAGAACACCCTCTTGATTCCTAAACAACTCAAAATTTAACTATGAGACTCTAGGTATCTATTCTTCAACCACCTCAGAGACCTGAGAGGGATAAATATATCTGATTATATAGGAAGTTCAGGGCCTGCAGCTTCCAAAACTAAGAAATGACATACCAGTGGCTGCCTGGACAGTTCCCATTTTCTCTCCATACATTCCAGCATCAATCTTCAGCCATTTGGCCCCGTTTCTCTGACAGACATTGATTGTAGAGCAGAAATTATGAAGGACTTACCTACCCTGTCTTGGCAGAGCTAGGCTGTCGACTTACCTGCTTCCAAGTTTTGTCATTTTTGGACAGAAGTCTGTCTACAGTTGAAGCAAGGGATTTTTCTTGCCAAGAGAAAGGCTTACCACCAATTCAATCATCTCCCACTGGAGATTCTTCGATGCTCATCTTTTACTTGGAGTAGAATACGGGGTGCTGTCAGGAGCTGACATGTCTCGATATCAAAAAATCTTAAGTTAAGAAAACATCTTTGGATGCCATATTCTGCAGATCTCTTGAGGTTTTTGAAGATACCCTATCTATATCTTATATTTAGATTAAAAAAAAGAAGGGAAGAGGATGGGGGGTTGAGGTGGAGGAGGGTGGAAGGGTGGGACTAGAGGGGGGAGTAGGGAGGGGATTGTGATTGAGATGTAACTTGAAGAAATAAAAAATAAATTATTAAAAAAATAAAAAATAAAACGCAAAAAAAGAGAGGGAAGAAGAATAGAGAGACCCAGAGGGGTCAAGGTCAACACATGAAGATCAACAGAACCAACTAACCGAGGACCCTAGAGGCTTACAGTGACTAAAACATTAACCAAAAATAAGAAAAAAGCTTAGACTTGATCTAGACCCCCCTATACAAATATACAGGATAGGCAACTTGGTCCTCATACAGATCCCCTAGCAAACAGAGATGGGGTGATCTTGGTCATGGACTTTGTTATTCCACTTTGTCCTACTAACAAGTGGGACACTACCAGAGTGGAGCTCTCAAATCAGGCCCCCGGGCAAGAGGAAGCTCTTAGCCCTCATGTGACTTATGAACTGTGTGGGGGGGGTTAAATTTGGGGGTCCTCCCACACTGAAGGAGTAAGATAGGTGGGAGAGGGGGTAGAAGGTGGGCAGGAGGGACCAAGAGGGGATAAGGGAGAGGGTTGTGATTAAGATGTAACTTTAATAAATAAATAAATATATTTAAAAAATTTGGTGGTTTGTTGATAAGCTAGATCATATATTGGGTGGTGATATACTTATGAGTTATGCTATAATAAAACAGTTTGATGGCATTTATTAATTTATGAATTCCTTGAAGTTGAATTTAATTATTTAAGGTTGCTTTAGAGAGTTTTAAAACCAATAAGTAAGTTGAAATCACATAGAATTTGACCTATGTACATTATGAGGAAGAATCTATTAATAATGTGAGCATTTCAAAGCTGTACGGAACCACTCAGTCTAATCAAACCATCCATCAAAGGTGAAATAAAAGCTGCGAACCCTAACTGTCTAGCAGACAGTGAGCCTATTCTTCTCCTCCTTATGCTGCTAATTTGTGAATGTGTTAACTAGTAGAAGACCTACATCAAGGAAGGGCTCAAGAGTACAACCAATCCATTCCCAGTTGCATGTACAGGAATCCATGAATGTCTGCATGTTTTGGTGTGGCTCAGGCTCTGTGAGCAAACACTAGCTAACTTAGTTGAAGGATTATTTAATAGAGTTAGAGATGGTATGCAGGAAAAAAGTTTTGAAGACTACATACTTTGGAGCCATTTGTTCATTTACCAAGGTAGAAAATACTATCTTTTCTTTACTCCCTCCTCAGAGAAGATCTGTTTAGATCCCCGAATGACTTTCTCTTCCTAGAACAAAGGGAAATAATGGGCCCAGTTTGCAAGGATACCTATTCAAACATGAAGTCTTATTATTCCAGGTATTCTATGTGGAGTCAGGAAACCAATGCTAGAATAATTCATGAATGTCATTCTGCATATGGTGGGGGATTCCAGCCTTGTCAGTATCAACCCAGACATTTACTCTCCTCCACCAGAAAGGCAGAAAAGGGTGGAATACAGGATGGGTTCTATGCCTCAGGATGTCCTGGAAAGGTGGCAGAAAGGATTTTCTTAACTCCCTACAAGTGTTACAACTGTCTTAGTGAAGCATGCAGGGGAGTTAGGGTAGCCCTAACCCCCTCATGCAACAAAAGATTACAACAGCTCCTTTAGTTGATCTGCTGGCATCTGGTCAGGCAGCTGCAAGGAGCTGTTGGAGCCCCTGAGCCGAGCCAAGCAACTGGTCGAATCCTGTGACTATTTTGTGAACAGCTAGCAACCAGCTATTGCATATAAACTTCAGTGAATTGTCTCCATGAGCTACCAAGGTGGCTACTAGGATGAATGGGACGGTGATCTGGTGATTGAGATGTGAGCTTAGCTATGCAGCTATGACAACAGTGAGGCAAAAGTCTGTGCCCATGCAAGCCTGGCTAGGCAAGTGGAGGTGGTGGAGGTGTGAACTGGTGCATCATGTGCTCAAGGACAAGCCCCAACTTCTAGTGGTAGAATATCTGGCTAGGCAGTGACTGCCAAGCAGGAGCTTGTGCTCCAAGTAGGCCTAGCTAGGCAGCTCTATCCAGCAACAAGTTCTTCATTCTCAAGCCCAAAATAAACAGTCGAGTTTCACACAGTCATGGTGAAGGAGTGGAGAAAGAGTTTATTTCGTGAATCAGGGACATTATAAACCTTTGGGCAGTGGGAGTGATTTTGGAGATGAATGTGTTTGATTCGATGAAGCTAAGAGTGCCAGAGGTACTCATTAGCATGTAGGAGCACTGTCCTACCAGAAGAAAGGGAATATTGTACCTAATTATCCCATGTGGAGTGGGGATGGGGGTGGGGGAAGAACTCCAGGTCCTGTTATAGGCATGGACAAAAGGTTATTGACTGAAAGTCAAGGCTTTGAGAGCTCTCATTAGCATGGGGAAGTACCTTCAGGAATCTCTAGTGTTCACTGAGTTGTTTTCTTATCAGGAAAGGATTGGGCCTGTAACTTCCATGAGGGCTACATGACACTCCTTAGAGGATCTGGAGTTTTCCCAGATCAGACAGAAGAGGGGACCTTGCTGAAAAAAGGGAGTCCATCATATAGCATTGAGCTTAGGGGCTTTCTAGTAATACCAGACTTGAGCCTTAACAGCAGACATTCCCCACACATGAACAAACAGTTTTTTTCTGATTCAGACACCTGGTACCTATCAGAATTTTCCATAGAAGGTGGGAAAGGAGGGAGAGAGGAAGACAGAGAGACAGCGAAGGAGGGAATGAGGAAGGGAGGGAAGATGGAATGAAGGAAAAAAAAGATTGGGTATGTGTATATTAGGAATTCTTTTTAATCCCTTCACTGGACAGACCACTTCACTAGGAAGTGATGAAACACCTTTAGATATACACTGCTCTACACATGTACACACACTAACATATTTCCAGAGTGATCTCAGTATTTTTAGTTGATGTTTCACTTCAAAGTCAACAAACAAGCCAAACAAAATTCAATCTGTGAAGGAGAATGTTCAAAGTCTAACAAGAGAAGATTTTTAAAGTATCTATTTTGGAGCATTTGTGACATGTTCATCATAAAGACCTACCACTTACCTTCAATAAAAAGAAAGAACAAATTATCTCAGGCAAGGCAAGTAGTCTGAGGTACATTATTTAACATAAGTAACAAAAAGCTTTCTACGTGAGATAAAACAAATTATTCCATGAAATCTCTTCAATTGTTTGACACGGAAAAAGAATCATTTGGCCTAGGATTTCCTCAGGGCCAGGTAAAATTATAGCCAATTTTCATTTCAGCAGCAGAAATCGACAAGTGCCAATCTCAGAATTTTAGATACACCAAATTTGCTACTTCAATAGCATTTGGAACCTTCAAATTATGTTAATCAAATAATTAACTTTTCACAATAACTATGGGCATTTAAACTGAGACATGATTTAGTCAGTTGGGACATAAAGTGACTATGGGAAATTCCCAAAGCATTGATAAATGTAGATCTAGTTTCTGTAGTTAAGACTTTTAAAAGCAGTTTACTCCCCCCCCCAATTTTATGGTGATTCACCCAACAAAATCTCTCTCACTGGCAGGAACTCATGCCAGTCTATTATACACTTAAGAGAAATAGCACCAAGACCTAAACATTATGTTCCTAAGCTAATGACATACATACCACATAGAATTCACTGTAACCAATATCTGTGTCCACATCAGCCTCAGATCAAACAGTGCCCCGACATTAACTCCTCTGGTCCCTTGCCCCGACATTAATTCCTCTGGTCCCTTGCCCACAGCCATTGCAGATCTCGTTATATGTCCTCTGTCACATAATATCTCATCATCACCAGCATGTGTTCTGACTGCAGCTGCTGCCTGTATCTCTGGGGATTTTGGCCTGACGGCTCAATGTCAGCTTGAATACTTACTCCTGTATGAATAGAACATTATGTTACAAGGATGGCATGCTTCAGTTCTATAGATTTAAAAAAATATTTTCATCCAGTCATCTAGCAGAGAACTGGGGACTCTGACATTGATAGAGGAAGGTGGCACACAAGGGTCACCACATGCTGAATATCAAATTCTTTTAATTGTCTACTATGTCATGAATATTCTCAAAGCATGCTGTCTGGCATTACTTTATTAGATCTTCAGCATTTTGGGGAAAGTCCTCTGATTACTAGGGCTGTCATGTCACAGGGGTTAGTTAGGCTCATTCTGAATGACCCCAAAAGGCAGAAAGAAACTAAACTAGCTGATGAAATCCTTAGGAAGACAACTTTTGTCTTATTTTAAAAATCTTTTTATTGTATTTACTTATGTAGGGGATGGGGCATGCCACAGTGTGGGACTTAGTTTTCTTCTACCATGTTGTGTCTCAGGAATCAAACTCAGGTCATCAGGTATGGCCAGCATCTTTACCCATAGAGCCATCTTGCCTGCCCTGACAGTTGGACTTAAGCCAAAATCAAGGAGACTCTCCACCTATTAGATCTTTTCAGGTACACTGATAGGCATTGAAAGTCTGTTTCTTACAGATGAAAATGTGTAACACAGCAGTGAAGACATATTTGGTAGCCACTGTATAGTCAGATGAGATGGTCACTGTATTGTCTCAAATTCTGGAACTCTCGGGACGCAATGTAGGACTTCTCTGGTTAAAGAAAAGGCAGTAGATTACTGTCCTTCAGATCCTGAAAGGGAGTCTCTTAGCCCTGGGCTTTCACTCTATAGTGTTTCCTGACTTCTGCCTGGGGAAGTTGAAGAACTCAGTTATGGGCTGCAGCTGCTGCGTGGCTAATGGCAGAGGGGCCCGGGAATGCACGTTCTCTCTGGCTCTGCTCAGTGCCAGCACACTTGCCTGATCTAAACAAAAATCCAGTCAAGCTGCCCACTTGGCCCTATGCAAGCAGTGCATCTGGGGGTCTCACAAGATTTCCAAGAGAGACAAGGGGTTGTTTTCAAACTGTATAAGTGCAACACAGAAATGATTCTCCCCTTCTCTGAGCTCTCCCACAACCTAGTAGTTGTGTTCCTGGGGTCCATGTTTCTGTGTTCTCAGTGAGGCTTAGAAAGTTCTACCACACAATTTCTCAGAATGTGTTCTATGGAAATGCTGTGAAAGTCATAATGAAGGTAATGGTCTGAGATTAAAGAAATTAAAGAAATACTGCATACTTACGCCTCTAGAAGGTTCACAAAGCACATGATTGTGTTGAATGCTCTCACAAGTTTTATAGCATAGAAACTTTGGTAACTCAGCTTGGAACTATAAAGTTTTCCTTTTCCTCACAGAGAGCTCATTAACATGCATAAAACACACACTGGAAAATAATGCTATTTTAGTAGCAATCCCTCATTTTCACATGGGAAGAGAAATGTAGGGCCAGGGAGATAAAGTAATTTTGTCTCAGGCTGAACATCATTGATAATGAGGAATGGAGTGTGTGTATCTTGGCCTCTAACCTGATATTTTCTCCTTTCTTGGAAGGGTTGTCTTTTATGTATCACTTCACCACCCCAAGGTCAGGCTGCTGAGCTCTACATTGATTAGCTCTGGCCATGGGACTGAGGCTGCCACAAGCCTTGGGGTAAGTGCTTGCCTCTCCTACAAGTACATGGGCCAGAAATTTGAGGTTAGGTTGTCTAAAACCAAAAATGTACCAGATGGAGAAAATATGTTTCCACAAATCTGGAGATAGCCCAACCAGAAAGTTATCTACCATGCATATTTCATGGCTAATTCTTAATAGACACACTTCTTCATTTTCATATTTAACTCCTAAGGAGTCTAGCCCAGTGTGATCCATCTGTCCCATACAACACTCAATTTTACTCACTCCAATTTGAGAAAAAATAACCCAAGGTGGCATCTTGTCAGTATTCCAGAAGTAGAATGACAGTACTATGTTCAGCAACTCAACAGTCCTTCTCCAAATGGCTCCGTTATACCTCCATCTGGCATAAACTTTAGAAACATAGACCTCATGCTAGTTGGACCTCATACCACTTGCATTTCTAACACAGTTGGATATACAACAGTGAAGAGGGAAAGCTAGAGCAACAGAGACAGCATCGGTGAAAGCATCAGGAAGTGGATATACCAGACGGGGCATTTCTAGACGGAGAGAGCAAGATGCTCAGCCAGTGGGTGACTGACAGACCTCTTGACAACTCACCAATGCCGTGATTGGTCAGTACCTACTGGCATGGCCACCACCCAAGAAGCACTCCTCTGACTCTCTGAGTCTCTCAGGACCAACTATGAATACAGCACTGCAGACCCTTCTTGGGTCACTTTACTTTATTTCTTCAATTCTCTTAATTTCTTTGTTGGTGACTGAGTAACATGAGAGGCAAGAAACACAGTCAACTTCTCCTTTTCAGTTCTGAGAATAGTTTTCACATGACCGTCGACACAACATGCTCATGAAGCTGCTATCCAGTGCCAGTGTTGAAGACACACTGTGCTAATTAGAAATGAAGCTGCTATCCAGTGCCAGTGTTGAAGACACACTGTGCTAACTAGAAATGAAGCTGCTATCCAGTGCCAGTGTTGAAGACACACTGTGCTAACTAGAAATGAAGCTGCTATCCAGTGCCAGTGATGAAGACACACTGTGCTAATTAGAAATGAAGCTGCTATCCAGTGCCAGTGATGAAGACACACTGTGCTAATTAGAAATGAAGCTGCTATCCAGTGCCAGTGTTGAAGACACACTGTGCTAATTAGAAATGGAAGCCATTTTATAGTCTAATCAGGACTGAGCTAAAAACTCAAACAGTTCCACAGTCTCCTAATTTGTGTTTAAGTCATCAGTCCTGGAGCATAAATGAAACACAATAGGCTGAACTAGGGCAGCTAGAAGTTTTCCTCATAAATGAATTCGTTCTGGATGAGAGCTGTTCAATAAAACTTCCTGCAATGATAAAAAAAAAATTTCTTTGTTTTGTACTATTCAATATGGTTGGCACTGGGCACACCTGGCTACTGAGTATGAAACATGGCTAGTGCCAATGAGGAGCTGGATTTCAGTTTAATCTAATTTAAATTTATGAAACCACATGTGTTTAATGACTACCATATTGGACAGCACACATCTAGTGAGTCTAAGCCAAGGTTGACTTCTGATCATGGCTGTACATGGTAGCACTTAGCAGGAGGTGCTCTGTGGTGTAAGAAAAGGGGACATGAAATCAACGATCTCTGACTCACTTCTATGTGTGCCTCCATTCCCATTTCAAAACCATAGTTTGTTGTTATCGTCAAGATCAGAATCTAGGACTTTTGGCAAACGTTTGACAAATTTCACAGCTCAGAACAAATTGGTGATATTCTGATTATACACACTTACTAGTTTTCCTTCCATAAACTTCTTAGTTGCTTCTGACTCCATTTTTAGGTGAAAGGATAGGATCTTTTTCTTATGTTTATTTATTACTTCAGGTTACATCTCCATCACAGTACCCTCTTTTCATCCCTCCCAGTCCCGCCCTCTCACCCTCTACTCCCTATCCCTCTCATCCCACTCCTCTGGAGTGGAGTGAGGGATAAGATCTTGAACAGGACATACTGCTCTTTTAAAGCAAGCCAAGGGTGGCCACTGGAAATATCCAGCAATAGTCGACACTCAGAGTTTGTCATCAAATTCCCAATCTTCTATCCCTGGAGAACACAATATTTGATCCTTATGGAGAAATTGAGGAATTATTGCAAGTTTCTGTCATCCCAGACCTGGAAAATGAGCCCTGCTTGTGACCATAGTGAACAAATATATTTTTTCCCCAAAGTTTTGGGTTTTGTTTGTCCAGTATTTGTCAGTTTGGGTGCTATCCTTCTTTTGGTTGCGACAATCAAAGCAGGAAATCCATTTAAGACAAACACCTGGACAACTGTGGAGATATCAGGAGACTAGATGGGCTGTGAACACAGATGTCAACAGTGTTAGAACCCAGAGCTGCATTTTCACTGATCAATATGAACGGGTGAGAGGCACACCATCTTTTGAATTCACATATAAAGGTGTGGATTTTCTTTTGATCTCTAGTTAAATCTTCATCAAGATGCCTAGATTCTTGCTTATTTCCTTTGTTACACAGACTGTTTATAGGTTAGTTTTTCTTTGCATCTTCTAACCAAGACATTAAAATTTAGTGTTGCCCCAATCCACAGCTTATGAAGAGAATTAATACCACTCCGCTGATGTGATGCTCACCGTAATCTCCCCTTGGCATAACCTGCTTGATTTTCTGTTGTCGCTTCTTTCATTAAGTTACTTCTAGCTTCCCTTCCAAAGAAAGAGAACTTTTTTCCTGCCTACATTTGTACTCCATCTCCTTTCCTCTCTGTTTTCCATTTGTTTCTCATTTCAATTAGTAATTCTGTCACAGAAGCCCAGAAGGACTGAAACAACAATCATGTCAACAGCAGCCCAACACACTGAGCAGTTGGTGCAACTGGAAAAAGAAGGGAAGGAGCAGGCAACACAAGTGTGAACAGGGTTGTCTCTTTGCTACTAAGAGTTGCCTGACAAAAGCATGAGCAGATGTATCAAGAACAAGTAAAATCCCATAAGCTATTAGGACAGCCTGTAGCAATCAGAATACTGATGCATAAAGGTCACTCTCAGGACAGTATCTGTACCCAGAGGACATCAGTCACAATGGTGGTTGGACATGAGGAGGACTGAGGAAAACTGGACAGGTTAGCTTAGCAACAGAAAAATCTGTGAACTGAAGATATATACCACATTCCCATAAATGCACATGTATACATGTATACACACATTTGAACATGGATACACATACTTTGTACCGCACATGTGTGCCTGCAATAAAGAGGACGATGGGGGTAGTGTAAGCACAAAAAAAAGACTCAAAAGTCAGTAGATCTAATCTTCTGTAAAATGTGCCTCCATCAACATTTTCCACATTTAAAATGACTCTGGGACTAAGGTTCTGCCTTAGTGCTCCCTTCGTAATAAAGTAGCTCACAAAACAAGATACTTTAAATAGAATTTGACTGAGCTAAAATATGCACAGAGAATGTTCTCAAGATACACATACTGAAGATCACTCAAACGATGAACTCGCCCAGAAGTTCCCCTAGCCCCATTCTCAATGATGACCACCTAGAAGTCACTAGTTCACTGACTTCTGCCAAATTGCTTAATTTTGTGTGTCTTGGAGCATGAGAGAAAGTGAACCATTCAGTGTGGAGACTTTGCGCTTGGATCTTTTATTAATGTACACCTTGTATATAGCTGCAAGCATTTTATGAGACTGCTATTATCTGCCAAAGACAAATGTAATTTGTCCTTGTGCTTCCTTCGTTCAAGGTGCAACCTAAACCTAAATGTGTCTGCATGGCCACTAAAAGGCAACATTAAGAATGTTTATAATCACATTATACATCCTAACCCTAAATTGGAAACATTGCAATGTAGATCATTGTATAATTGACAAATTATGGTGTATGCACAGGTCAATAATAAAGACATATTATTTCAAACAATAAGGTAAAGGTGAATCTCACAGTCACAAAGTAATTTGGTAGTCTCAAATGCACGTGGAAGCAAGGCTGGAGAGTTTAATATCTCTAATCCTTGAAAGTGTTCCCATATTTAAGTGCCCAGCCCTAGTTTTCAGAGTAAATTTAATTATGGAGAAATTTAATGTTTCCACTCTACAGGTAAGAGTTGTCATTCAGAATTAGTCAGATTCTTTGGAATATGTTTAATGTGACAGTGACTTATTTTAATGGGCCAACAAATATTTAGAATGCAGCCAAATATGAAGTCTAAGATGATTTGAAACTTACCACGTCACACACACTCAATAATCAGCACCCAATCACATGTTCTGAGGAAACATGGCTTTGTTCCTGTGGCACATTCTCCCGTAGAACTGTTATCCTCCTACTTGACTCTGCTCATGTTACCCCCAGTGCACACCCTCTTCTCGGAGAGTCCAGCCAGCTCTACTTGTGTGACATGGGAGAGACCAGCGTTCTTCAGTAGGATGAGTTACACAACTGAACATTTCAGCGATAACTCTGGCTTAATCTAAGTTGACCAGTAGCCAAAATTCAAACTGACCAAACTACAGATGAATCTTTGCCTTATTTGAACTTACTTAATAGCAGCTATGACTTTTTAATTGCCTGTCATAGAAGAAAATTAAAATATTCTATACTAACCAGCAGTAAGACATAATAAATACTGGACTGCAAAGAACTGTGCTTTTATTTACTCATAAGAAGCCAACCCTCCCTAAATAGTTTTGATGCAAATTTATCATTTGATATCTGTAAGATATTCTAAGGAGGTGACAGAAATAATTTTGTATAAACACTGTAGATAGCTATGGAGGTATTTACCAAAGAACAGTCTATTTCACTGCAGCAACAGAATGCAAATTCAAAATACATCTGGAAAAGAAGGTGAAGAAGAGCACATGGGTGGTTATTTTCCCAACCTATACTCTAATAAATCAGAAGTTACTTTAATGTAAAAATAACATATATATCATCTCTCACATCTTGAAAGCTGCTAGAATCATTTCATGGGAGAGTGGACAAATGCCTAAGCCATCTCCAATCAAAACCCACCAACCAAAAGCACCTGTTTACAAAACATTTATTTGCTCTTCTGTATGCTGTGAGCTTCTTGCTGACTTCCACTGTCTGGAGCAACTATTAGATGGTCACAGTTCTGAGTTGCTTTTTCAGAACATCATTCAATCTTTTTCTTATTTGTGTTAATTTAACTTCACATTTATACTTTAGACTTTAGTGAAAGAATTTTTTTCAATTGTTTTGGAAGGGATTGTTTTTGCATTCCTTCTGTTATACATTAAGGGTCAAAACAAATAAGAAACCTGGACAAAACCAGGCCGATCATTTATCCTCTGAGATGTGTAACCACAAAAAGAACCCTCACTTATGATAAACAATCACACAACACATTTCTTTTAAAATAAAACTCTTCCCCAAACCTTTGCTTTGTAGCCCCATTCCTTAACAGTGACAGTGAAGAGGAGATATGGAAAAGGGCAGAGTAATAACGCTCCTCTCTTCCAAAAATACAAAAAAAGCAATTGTCCTAAGAGTGGTAGCTAGATCCACAATCAAACTTGGTGAGGCATAAAAATAATCTCAACTCTACAGCAGAAAGATAATTGATTGCCAACAATTAGAAGCAGCCCTGCGCTGTACACCTAGTTCATCTTGATACTTCACCCTTTCTGAATGCCATTCACAGTCCTCAAAGAGATGCCCAGGTGACAATTGCCTTTGAGTTTCCTGCAGTGCTGCTCACAGCTCTGGAGAACACACATGAGGCTGTGCACCTGTACTTAATCACTTTTCGTTTGTTGGGAGGAACGGAATAGCTCTGTCTGCCGAAGCCGTGAAGACACCGGTTGGTTCTTCAATAAGGGGATACATTGTATTTTAGGAAACTGCCCATGTGAAAATGATGCTGAATGCCTGGGATACTCATTGAATGTGGATTTGTGTGAATGTACATATGTGAGTTCAGATACGCACGAGGATGGATGTACTGGAGACTTCAGACACCACTGGATCTTCCCTAATAAGGATACTGTCCTTTCCATTTTGGACAGGTGGAAAATGTTTCCTAAAACTGATTTCTGTTTTTATCATTAAATGTGGGAATATACCTTTAAAACCACAGAAAAAAATATTCTTTCTGTGTGGTCTGAAATATCCCTTACTTTTTCCTATAGCAGTAAGGAAATGCTATATTTAGCCTTTGCGGTGGGAAGTAATAAATGTGCAGTCAGACAGTTTGGAGAAGATTCATTCTAATAACCAATGAATAATCTCCATATTTAAAGTATGTATATTTAGGAGACTTTAATTAGTAATCTGGTCATTGAAGATTAAAGAATATATGTTAGCTAACATATTCTATTTTATCATTTTAATAATAACATAGTTAGAATTTTCTTTCTTATTGTCAAAACTGGATATTTCCTATAAGAAAAAATAGTTTCACTTCCTTTTTAAAGAAGAATACAAAATTTAAGAATTATGAAGGGAACCTTTAAGAGCAAACTCAAGAGACCATGATAAATAATCACTGAATATTCTGTATTCAATAACTCAATAATATTCATATTAACCACCACATAGAGATTTCACAATCATGCTTTTGGCTACCCAGATCAAATGTAGTTCCCACCTGACCTGACTCTCACACAAACTCTTTGTCCATTCTTCTTTGTTGCATGACAAATGCTCAGTGCTCACAGGCAAACTCCTTCTGGACAACGCAGGGCCTCCTCTCATCCTCAAGGGAGAAGGGTCTATGGTCATCTTCAGGTCTTCTTTCATCCCGACTAGTGTGTTATCTACCAGGCAACCTTTTTCCAATAGAACTTTTGTTTACTTTGGACATCATCCAGGAATATTACGTCTTCTTTCTTTCTTTCTTTCTTTCTTTTCTTTCTTTCTTTCTTTCTTTCTTTCTTTCTTTCTTTCTTTCTCTCTCTTTCTTCTTCTTCTTCTTCTTCTTCTTCTTCTTCTTCTTCTTCTTCTTCTTCTTCTTCTTCTTCTTCTTC
>CAJQZJ010004750.1:7318350-7330833 GCA_907164525.1 Lophiomys imhausi | reverse complement strand
CACACACACACACACACACACACACACACACACACACACACACACACTTCCCCTTCCATCTGTGAACTGATGAACATCAAGACCCAGCGCTGAGTCCCTGGTTCTTAGAAGTCTATGCTTTACAATGAACATTTTGCTGTTCATTCATTGATCAGAAAATCAACTCAATAAATCATAATCTTCCTTTGATTAAAAAAGAAAAAGCCTCAAGATAGATTACAGGGAGAAAAAAAAGAAAGAATGCTAGCAACCACAACAAGAAGTGACCATAGGAATGTTCCACAAAGCTATTATTTTTGAGTAGGAATGATTATGTGTGTGTACTTGTAATGTACAACTCATTTTGTGAACTTTTTATGATTTTCCTTTATGGGTGTAAGTGTTTTGTCTGCATATATTTATGTATACCATGTACATGCCTGATGTCCTTAGAGGCCAGAGAAAAGTGTTGGATCAATTGGAATTGGAGTTACAGATGGTTTAGAGCTGCCACGTGTGTACAAGGAACTGAACCTGGGTCCTCTGCAAAAGCAGCTAGTGCTCTTAACCACCAAACCATGTCTGCACTAGTTTTGTTGTTGTTGTTGTTTTGTTTTTTTGTATACTTCCTCAAGACGTTTCAAAACCGCCATTCAAATGATAATAAAGCTCACATAGAAGACCAATGCCTGTGTGTCCCTCTCTGTGTGGGCTATGCTCCCTGGCATAAACAGAACACGTGATTGTTCTGCACTCTCATTGGGTCCTTTCAAGGAAGTTACTTCAAAGTAAATCCAAATGGGCATCCACACAATCTGGTCTTCATGCCAGAGACTCCTGTCTGCCTGCTTCAGTAATTCCCTTCCTCCTTCCTTCTTTCCTTTTCTACTCCCCTCCCTTTGTGCCTCCTTTCTCTATTGGGAGACTGGACTGTATTTCAGAGTAAGGGAAATTTACCAGCCAAGGGAAACTGTGGTTGGAAGCTTAACTTGCGGCAAATAGGCAATTAAGGTGGAAACAATGTCCCCACACACCTTGGCCAAATATTCCCACCCTAGAGCAGGTTCCCGTCACTTCACACCTTGATTATTGATGTGGTTTCCAGCTCAGTCCCTGATTGCAGTCCTTCCTCATGGGACTCCATTCTGCCCACATAAGCCAAATGAATGCTTTTAAAATATTGTTATCATCAGGGATTTCCCTGCTCAAAATTACCTGGATTTTTTTCACCTACAGGTCTGATCTGATCTCCATAGCTGAGTATGGACACACCACATCTTGTGTATCAATCAACTGGTCAAACTTATCTTTAGATGCTCTCAACTTGAGCATAATGTATTTGCCCTATAGCCTCCTGATACACAGAAAATGTGACAAGGAATTCAATGAAGAGCTTCTGCAGTGTTCTCAAAGATCTCCCAGCATGCAGGCAAACACATACACAGATGCTCTAGCAACCGAACAGATGGGACCACTGACTGTGTCTGTGCTTGTCTTCGCCCTTGCTTTGCATCTGTAAACACATACCTCTTTTCTAATCTGCTTAATTTTGCTCTTATCCCGATTACAGAAGCACAAGAGCCTTGTGAAGTAGATAGCCTCCCCCGGGGGGGGTATTATTATCTCCGTTTGATCAATGAGAAATCTAAACCCCAAGAAGTTATTCAATAGACCCAAGGTTACACACTTTATACACTCCATTCTTCCCCCATCCTGCCCCTTCATTATACCTAGCTACAAACCAATATGCTCTTCAGGGAAACCAGAACTACTTCAGGTACATTATTGAAGCTAGGCCAAGTTGAAAGCAAAGACATTGGAATTTGATCTTGAAACCCATTAACAGTAAGTAGTAACGATGTCTCCCTAACAATAATTCCAGATGCCTGGCCTTTCCGTACTCACCTGGTGACATCTGTCAATATCTATAACCCTTATGGGATGGCGAAAGTGCTGTTGAGATATGTAATGTCACCTATTCTCACTAAGTCAGTCCATCTATGCTAGTCTGTCTCTCCATAGAAAGCAGGCTTTCAGATGGATAGTACCTGCATTGCTTTGTATACACACTTTGATTTAATAAGTATATATAAACAGGAGAGGGGGAAAACCAGAATATCAGCCCCAGTTTATTTATAGTTCACACTGGTCTTTCCAAGTCTCTGCTTCCAGAACCCCTTATATTTTCTGCCCCATGAACTCTTAATGAGTTCCAGTTGAAGTACAACCATTCCATATTCTTGCTATGAGAGAAGGAGGGAGGGAAAAAGGAGAGAAAAATATCTATTGTCTATCTATCACTATCTATCTGTCTGTCTATCTATCTATCTATCTAGCACCTATCTATCATCTATCTCTATCTCTAATCTATCTATCATCCCTCTATCTATCTATCTATCAACATCTATCTACCTATCTATCTACCTATCTGTTTATCTATTTCTCAAGAATGTTCCCACCGACTACCAGGGTTTGAACTGATATAACTTATCCCTTTTTCTTCTATGTTGGCAAATGTTATCAAATATGTTAACAGTTAGACAGGCCTGCTATAATTTTAAACCCTTTTAATCATCTCTGTAGTAATAGAAACACATGAGCTGATCTTTGAAGACTGTGTTGTGCAGAACATCTGTATCTCAGTGTTCTGTTAACAGACACCCATGGTGAACTTAACCCAGCTGGGCAGGCATAGCTGGCTCCAGGTTCCTCCTGCAATAATGAGGGTTTCTCTCCCCTTCTGACCTCACCTTCCTCTGCTTAAACCTGCTGTGTTGAATGGTACCCTTACCCTCTGACCCCCCCAAATAGCTCAATGAATCACATAAGGGCTCATAAAAATGATTTGCTGATTTGTTAGGAAATGGGGGGGAAAAAACCCAAAGTTGATATCAGCTCAGGAATGGTTCAGCTTACTTGTAAACTCCTCTTTTTCTAGAACAGTTGATCTTCTAGAAGCAAAGCCAAGCTTGAAGACAGCTTTGTAACAAAATGGAAAACAAAAAACAAATGGCATGCTCTCTCCTCCTCAACCATTGTTTCAAATAATGAAGCAAAATTAACGTTATATTGCCTATAATCCCTCTAACATTTGAAATCTAGTCACACAAATTTCAAATTATTTTATGTTTATCTCATTTAAAAAATACTACATTTGTTTCTATAATTTATATTGTAGTCCCATTATGAGTCTTTGTTCCGCTAGTCTTTGAATGATTAAAACAAAAAAATTTTAAATTACTTATTTAATCCAAACCACCACTACACTGAAAAATTCTTGTTCATCCAAGGCATACATACACAAACTAATTAACATTGATTAGCTGAAATCTCTATTTTTCCTATGGAAAAGCACTATATTGTTTTAAATACATTTGACTAGAATTAAAAGCCAAAGGACATGTGAGAAACATCACTCAGGGTGTTGTTTCATTGTTTAATGGAAAGAAAAAGGATCTAAATGTACCTGGGAACATCAGGGGCATCCAAGACTACACAGTAAATCAGTGCCCAGGACAAAGAAAAGAAAATAAACAAAAGTTTACACAGATGTTTTCTAAGTTAATCAGAAATCAAGTTGCTAAGAGACAAGCAACATTTGATCATCCAAATATGCAGAGATAGATAGGTGGTCTTCAACCTCAAGAGATCTGTAGAATATGGCATCCAAAGATTAACTTAAGATTTTTTGATATTGAGACATGTCAGTTCCTGACAGCACCTCCCATTCTACTCCAAGTAGGTGATGAACATTGAAGAATCTCCATTTGGAGATGGATGTATTAGTGGCAAGCTTGTCACTGGGCAAGAAAAAGTCCTTGCTTCAACTGTAGACAGAATGCTGTCTGAAAAGGACAGAACTTGGAAGCAAGTAAGTTGACAGCCTAGCTTTGCCCACACAGGGTGGGCAAGTCCTTCATAATTTCTGTTTTACAATTAATGTCTGTCAGAGATACTGGGCCAACAGGCTGAAAATAGATGCTCATGTATTGAAAGAAATTGAGGACTGTCTAGCAACCAGTTGTCTATCATTTCTTACTTTTGGAACCTGCTGGCTCTGCACTTCCTATCTACTCAGGAATATGTATCCTTCTCAGGTCTCTGATGTGGTTGAAGACTAGATAGTTATGGTCTCATGGTTAAATTTTAAGTTGTTTAGGAATTAAAAGGAGGTTCTAGGTCTAAGAAGACATTTTTAAGTTAGTAATGCAAGTTAGGATGGAAACTGAGTTAGGTATAGAACTTTAAACTCATTGAGATAGATAGATAATAGAATATTAATATCAGTTGCCAAATATGTATGGACTGAACATTGGGAATGTATGTTATACCTTATAATTTTCATGATTGTGGCCTAATTAACTATTCTTATTGTTTTGCATTGTATTTATTGTTATAAGAAAAAGAGCCTTTTATTGAACTAAAAGGAGGAGCTGTTGGGGTAAAAAGATACACCTTAAATTAAAAAAAAAAGCAGAGGGAGGATGAGGGGGAAGAGGACAGGAAGGTGGGAATTGGAGGGGGAAGAGGGAGGGGACTATGATTAAGATGTAAGTTGAAGAAATAAATAAATGTAATAAAATAAAATAAAAATAAAACAGACATTTTAGATTTTTTTTTTTTAATCCTAAATGTGGCGGACCCCAGTTACTTCCCTGGGACCCAGTCTAAGGCTGAGTGTGAGAGATGGCTCAGCAATTAGGAGCAGTGATACTCTTGCATAGAAGAGAATTTGTCTTCCAGCATTTGCATTGGGTAGCTCACTTCTGCCTACAGCTTTAGCTTCAGGAGATCCAACTCCATTTTCTGGCTTCCATGGTCACCCACACACATGTGTACATAGATGCATTCATACACAATTTTGTGTGTGTGTGTTTGTGTGTGTACACACACACTCACATACAAGCTGGCCATGAGCAACAAGTCTCCTCCATTCTAGGTCAACAAGGATGGGTCTCAGCCTAAAGTTCACCATTCCTTCTCTCAGTTTCTAAAGAAAATCCCAGATTTCTTTCAATTATTTCTTCATCTTCCATAGATTTTTCTTAGTCATCACATGACATGCTAATTGTTGTTTACCCGTGCTGAATTTAGAGTTTGAAAGAGTACTACTGCTCTTTCAAAGTGAATTTTTAGAAACTTCAAACTTGAACAAGTGGGCTTCTCTATGCATGGTTGATTAGTGGTCCAATCCAAGAAAAGCAGGACAGAGAAACAAACTCTACAGTTAGTATATTCACTCTCACACCCATGCTCCTAGAATATCGTCACAACCCTCTCCGCTGCCTGCAAGCATGACCTGTGAATGGTGTGTTTCTATAATATGTGCCTATTTTCTGATTTATTCTTTTACTTGAAATTGGGTGCATCACATAGTTAGTAAAAAAATATATATTTCTTTATACTTAATAAAATTCCATGTTTTTATATAAGTAGCCAGTAGAATAAAATGGCCAATTTTACTTCCATTTCTTTCTTCTTTTAATGACTATCAGATAAGATAAGCAGTTTGATAAATAAAAAGGAATATTTGTTTGAATAGAAATTGGAATTTTAAATGTAGAGATTTATTGATTGATGTGTATGAATGTTTAACCTGCATGTATGTATGTGCACGGTATGTGTGCCCAGTGTCTGCAGATGTTAGAATAAATTAGATCTCCTGGGACTAGAGTTACACATGATTGTGAGCTGCCAGAAGGATGCCATGAACTGACATGGGTCTTTTGTAAGAGCAGCCAGTGCTCTTGATTACTAAGTAATTTCTCCAGCCCCAAATTCTAAATATAAGCCACTCAATATAATGAATTGTGAACATGAATATGTTATATAACCCCCACACACACATTTCTGCATCTAAAAAAAAATTTGAGGATTTGGTGAGATTTTATCTGAAGTATTTTTGAGGTTCAGAATTCTATTATTCAGTAACATTTAATTTTGACTAAAAACAAAAATAACATTACCACTATGAAGCTGAATATAATAAAAATCATAGATATGATATTTATCTACTCCCCCATGTATATATCCATCCATGCATATATTTATACCTCCGTTACACTGAGAAAATTGGAGTGACTTACTTTGTTTTATTTGAGACCACAAGATAAAAAGAAAAAATTTTAAATAAAAAAATTAATGACGTGATCCAGAAATGGGAAATACTGAGGGAAAATGCAGTCTGGGTGAGTAAGGATGTTTGCGAACCAAACGGGAAGCTTCAGATCCTATCTAGAGTGACAAGGTTGAAAACACAGTAACATTCTGAGAGATAACAAATGGCAGCAGAGAGTTCTACCTAATTCAACCCTGAAAAATCTGTTAGAGGGAGAAAAGGGCCAACTGCATTCCATTGCTTAGAAACTCTTGCAGTTATGTAACCATTGTGTGTAGGAAGTGTGATGGCTAGTTTTCATTGTCAACTCACCACAGCCTAGAGTCACCTGAACAAAAGAGTCTCAAGCAGGATTGTTTAGATGGTTTAGATTGGCCTGTAGGTTCGTCTGTGGAGGGTTGTCTTGACTCGATTTCCGTAACTGCTGCTGTGGGAAGACCCAGGCCACCATGGGCAGCGCTATTCCCTAAGCAGGAGAGTCCTGAACTGTGTAAGAGAGGGGAAATAGGACTAACAAAAGCAAGTAAGTGGGCATACCTGCAACCATTTTCTCCTGACTGTGAGCAAAATGTGACCAGTCACCCCCAGCCTCTGCTACTGCAAATTTTCCACAGTAATGGAGCTCAGTAATGTGAATAACTGTAACTCAGAAATATGAGTGGATGTCAGCCCTTTCCCCTTAAGGGTTCTTGTCAGGGTGTGCTAGCACAGCAACAGAAATGAAACAGGGAAGGAAGGAGGAAGCTGTTAAATGCTGTGGTTGAAAATACTTACTATAGGAACTAATTTTATCAGGTATCACATGAAATGTCCCCCAGTGTTGGGGAGGATGTGGAAGCTTTGAGAGGCATCAGGCTGAAGGAAGTGAATCACTGGAGGCGGGCCTTGACATCCATGCCCTATTGTACTTCCTGTCATACCCCTGCTCCCTGGTCTATGCAACTTGATGTGGCCAGCTCCTATTTCTACTGGAACTCACAGCTCTGAGCTACTGCCTAATCAGCCATCCAGCCACGAAGGACCGCATTCCCTCAAGTAGGAGCCGAAGTGGGGCCTTCCTCTGTGAAGTTGCTTTTGTCTGGTCATCTTCTACAGGGAAAGGAAGATGATACATCAGCAGGCCCGCTCTTAACAAAAAGAGAAGAGGGTTCAGAAATGCACAGTTAGAAGTGGGACACTCCAGTTAACCTCATCCTGACACTTGCTTTGTTGGACATTTCACCCATCAGATTATAAAAAGATTCCAGAATGATATACAGCAAGATTTTGGTTCTTATCAAATGCTACTAAAATCCACAATGTTCTCTAAAACAATATTCAAAGCAAAACAAATTCTGAGCCTCTAGACTAGGAGTATATGCTATAACATTAAGAAAAAAGAAACACTTAAAAGGTCAGATTTACTTATTACATGTTTATTCTATTCTCTGTTGAGGAGAATGTCATAAAACTGAACAAACACTCATATCACATAGTTAAAAATGCAGGACAAATTCTGCCAATTTAGAATTGATATAATGAGTCCACATCACATATGAAGAAAGGGATTACTCTAAAATCAAATACAGGGATATAGAAATACAGAGAGGAGTCTGTATAGCTGTCACATAGAAATAGGCTAAACATTGATGTTGAAATATTTTATGCAGTTTACACACATGTGTGTAATCCTCTGGAAGTCCAGGCAACAATATGTTAACCAGAAAGATTAATGGAGTCTCTTACTGTTTTATCCTACAGTGTCTCTCATGCCAGTAGAAGTCACACTTCAGTTTACACAAAATGAAAGGGCCATGCTCTTTGTGGTCCTGTGCATCCCAAAGTCATTATTGAAGGCTTGGGAGGAAGGACCTCCAGGAGCATGAGCAGTGAGGGCTCAGGTAGCCATTCCATCTACGGACGGGATGCTGGCTGGCAGAAAGATGGCAGCTGTGGCTCCAGTGGAGGAAAATGAAAAAAGACTTGGGGCGTGTGAACCCAGTACTGACAGCTGCCACTGCACATTCCTGGACACCTTGGTTCAGGTCTACCTGTTCCCTGTTTTCCCCTTCCCCCAGTATTCTCCTCAACCAATCATTGGTTGGACCCTGAATTAGACTCTGAATCTGTGGGATTTAAAGGTGGGAATACTTGCTAAAGCAGGTTGGGATGAGAAAACAACTTAGCAAAACAAAACTTGATGAGGAGTATCAAACCTCTTCCCACTCACTCAGGCTCACAGAAGTGCAGAGTCGAAGGCCTTCTGATTGAGAAGCCCAACAGGCCTTGAACATGCTGTACTGGAATAGCACTGGACACCACATAAACTGGGGACATTTGGTCCCCAGTGAGGGTGGAATCAGCAGAGTGTGGAAGAGTATTGTGTTTCATTCACACTAATCAAGAGAGGGAAACTCTGCCATGGGACAAGTAACTTTCTTTCTTTTTTTTATTATTTATTACTTTAGGTTACATCTCTATCACAGTGTCCTCTTTCCACCCCTCCCACTTCCTCCCTCCCACCCTTTACCCCCTATCCCTTCCATCCCACTCCTCTGGAGTGGAGTGTCCCTACATAACAGTCCCCCACCTCAGTTCAGCAGTCATATGAGGGCCAAGAGCCTCCTCATACACTGGGGGCCTACAAGGCACCACCACTAAGGAAAAGTGTCTCACTGACAGGAAAAAAGTCTATGTTCATGTTCCCTTTGGTGCATTGGTTGTAGTATAGTTATCCTGTACTATATGGTTAAAATCAAACTATAAGTGATTAGATGCCATGTGCATTCTTCTGATTCTGGGTTAGCTCACTCAGGATGAGCTTCTCTAGTTCCATCCATTTGGCTGCAAATTGCATGATTTCATTTTTTCTGATAGCTGAGTAGTATTCCATTGTGTAGATGTACCACTGTTTTTTAATCCATTCTTCGGATGAGGGACATCTGGGTTCTTTCCACTTTCTAGCTATTACAAATAAGGCTGCTATGAACACAGATGAGGAAACTTCCTTGTGATCGGTGAGGAATCATTTGGATGTATACCCAGAAGTGATATGGCTGAGTCCTGAGCCAGAGCTATTCCAAGTTTTCTAAGATATCACCAGGCTGACAAGTAACTTCCTAATTAAAACTGCTGCATAAACATGACACATGAGGGCATGAGAACCCAGTCTTCAGAGCTGAGGCTCGAAGAATGGTAGAGATACTGTGATGGGTGTTTTCATTTGGGCTAAAGGAGAGAGGAAGTTTGGAGCAAAGACTCACATCCTATTCCAACTCAATTATTCCATGATTCTGTGAAAGCAGTTGGCAGTTTTCAAGGAAATGGCTGACAGACAGGAAGCAACCGGAAGCAAAAGGAGAAATATCAAGGAGCCTGGAGAGTCCATTAATGGATACATAAGTCTCTGATTTATTGAAATTGGCCATACTTACTGAGTTCTATTCAAAAATCTTGCTCAGTTGTGAGCACTTGGAAGGTAATGGGAAAATTTTGCTAACAGTGGACACACCTTGCTAATGACCACACAAAGAAAGTCAGGAGGGGAAACACTTGGAAATGTTTCTTAGAGAGAAAATGGGAAGACTTGGAAGAGAAAATGGAGGAGGAGAGGAAACAGAGTGACTAGAAGAGAGAAACATGGCATGTCTGCTCACCTCTGCTCACCCCTGTTCCCTACTTTCTGCTGTGCTTTAAGACTTCTCCACTGGGTCCAATCAACGGCTGACCACATCTGTTCAATGGGAGGTGTACGTCATCTTGGTTTTGGAATATAGGCAAATATGCACTTAGTTCTTCTCCAAGCCAGAAGCTTGCTCAATGTTTAAGGATTGGGCTAGTGGGGAGCCAGGAAACAGGGAACAATGGTCAGAGTACAAGGAGCTGTTCAGTAGGGAGGATTAGATTGTTGTCATTCTGCATGCCGGGGCTACTTCTGTGACCTTTCAAAGAGGCGATCATCCCACCCATGCAGCAGAACCTCACATGAATTATAGTGACATCACTATACATCATCTATGGAAATTCCTTCCTCTAAGACCCCAAACTATGCTTCTTAACTAAAAAGTTAGCCTTTATATACTTTTCAGGGAATTCCTATATTTATTTATGCTGTGCAAGTGGCATGTGCATTTATATCTTCCTGTTTGTGTGCACCTGCGCATGTGCAGAAATGTGTGCCTATGTGTGGAGGCCAGAGGTCTACAGCAGTGTCTTCCTTTCTCTGCAGTTTACTTGTTGAGAAAGAGTCTTTCACTCTCAGTAAACATCATCCATTTTATCAGGTCTAGCTGGCCGGTGAGCTCCAGGGAACCTCGTGGCTCTGTCTTATCAGTACTAGGATTGCATATGTCTGTACCACAGCGCCCAGCTTTTATTTTCATGGGGATTGGGGATCCAAACTCAGATCCTCATGCTTGTGTGGTAACTTGACCCATCTTTTCAGCCACAATATCCATTTTACATGTGAAGAAACTCTGGGGTTAAGAGTGGAAAGGAAAGTTTCTTGGGGCCCTGTGCAAGAGTTATGCAATAGATTGAACTCTTCTTCCGGGACACAGTTTCCATTACTGTTGCTGTTTTGTGTACTGTTTTTTGAGATACTGTTTGGTTTTCTATCAGCTGAATCCAAATTCACAATCGTCCTGCTTCAAATACAGGAGAACTGGGATCCCCAGGGTATACCCACACATCCAGCTCTGATCCTTTCGTTAGGATTTATGACCTTTCAAAAGTATGGTACTGGATTCGAGTGAGGATTAAGTTACCTTGGAGAAATTTGAAATCACAGAATAACAGTGCATCCATTTGACTTGACAAAGAAATCCAAAACTTCTTCCAATATAAGCTCCAACTACTCCACCCCCTTAGAGAAAGGACATGAAGAATTGGACTTAGAATTCTTTATTATGGAGGTCAATTTCTAAGTATATTAAAGTTCCAAGCTATTTCCAGGAATTCTGTTTAAGATTCTGTGCGTACCTTTTTATTTAAACACACACACACACACACACACGCACACAAAGAAACAGTGCTTTGTTATAAAAGTTCAAGTGGTTGTTTCAATTTTATTATTTCTAAAATGTAATAGAGAATTGCTAGATTAAGTGTTTTCTCCATAATTAGCATTTAGCTTAGAATGTTGCATTGTTTCTTTTTCTACTTCAGATGCAATGTCAAAAAGGACAAGTAAATAGTTTATATGAAGTTCACGTAATATGTTGTGGCACAGAAGTAAGTGGGCATGTAATGTGAGAATTGGATAAAAAAAATGGAGATTGCTCACAGCAAGCCCAAGTTTCCTGCATATCTGTGACTCTTAGTAGACCTGACACTTTAGAAGAAAGAGGCCAAATGCCTAGTCAGATGACTTGCAAATTGGATTGACTCTGTATTGGTTACTTTTCTATTGCTGTATACACGGTCAGAGGTAACTTAATGAAGAAGGAGTTGATTTGGGCTGATGCTTAGCCTAGAGTCCATAATGGATGGAACAGCATGGTAGCCCGTGGCAGTGGCAGGCATTGCATCTGGGGTGGTGCCTCACTTGTTAGGGTGCTTGCTGTTCATGCATGAGGACCCTAGTTCACACCTTAGAACCAACATAGACAACCCATAGGTTTTGCTACTGTGATCCTAGCACCAGGGAGGAGGAGACAGGGCAATTGCTAGGGTTCAATGGCCTGCCAGTAGAGCTGAGTCAATGAGCTCCAGGTTCAGTGAGAGACTTTGTCTCAAAACAAATAAGATGGAGAGAACTTAAGCAAAATAGTTGGTGTTGAACTCTGGCCTTTGTATGCCCATGTAACAACTGCCTGTGCATTTGCGTGAGCGCTCACACACACACACACACACACACGCACACACACACGCACACACACACGCACGCACGCACACACACACACCCATAGAAAGCAGAAATCTTGAAGATGTATTTAAGTAGAAACTTCTGGTATGTTTCAGAACACCAGGACTGAGGTCTGGAGCTGGCTTTATTTACTAACGGGGAGCCCAGGATCTCAGAGAGCAGCCTGTGCCTTATCCTTTCCACATTTTATTAATCTCTCTGGTAAAAGATTCTGTATTATTGTTTAGCACTGGGCAGGATGCCAGAGGTCAGGGGTTTCCAGGGAGGATGGGAACTGTTCTTAGATCAAGGACTCCCAGAAGGAGATGTGAACAGGGTGGAGGCTGGGTGTGGGTCCCTGGCTTTCTGCATTTCTATTTTGGACCACTTGTGTGGAATCACAAGGGCGGATGCCATTTCAACACTATTGTGAAAGTCACCAGAAGCAAGCTCTGGCTTTTTGGTTGTTTTTGTTTTGTTTTGTTTTGTTTTGTTTTGTTTTGTTTTCTCCTGTTTGTGTGTGTGTGTGTGTGTGTGTGTGTGTGTGTGTGTGTGTGTGTGT
>CAJQZJ010004750.1:7287491-7311285 GCA_907164525.1 Lophiomys imhausi | reverse complement strand
CTTCTTCTTCTTCTTCTTCTTCTTCTTCTTCTTCTTCTTCTTCTTCTTCTTCTTCTTCTTCTTCTTCTTCTTCCAATCTGGATTAAGGTGGGGTAGGTGCCCTTGGAAATACCCTGATAATTTTGTTTGCACAGAAACGAAGTGCTCCACCTTATAAGCATCCATGGAATGCCTTCTCTCTGCCTCCTGGAGTGAGATAGGCACCACACCTCCTGAAACTCTGAGTTCATGATTTCACCAATTAAGTCAGAAACATCCTGGTTCTTAAGTAGACCACATCTCTTCTCAGGAAACGTTACTCCTTTGCAACTGATGAGCCAGGAAATGGTTTCTCATGACTATGGTTATTTATTACTTCCTACAAGCAAGTCACACATCCTGTGATAAGCTCAAAAATCAGGAATTAGACAGTTACTTTTACCAAAACAGCAGCCAGTACCAGTAGTTATGGCTTAAGGAAAGTCACGTGAAAAACTGTGTGGGCTTCACCTACGCTCTACACAGGAAGAAGCTTCTTTTCAAACAAAACAGAGTACCTTCTACTCTCAAGACTGCTGCTGCTCGGGCTCAAGGCACACTTTCTAGGGAGGCAAACACAAGAACCACTGAAGCTTTTGATAGACATTTCCTCTATTGCTCTACAGAACAGAAACCTGAGGCCTGAGTGAGTAGTGCTGTACTCGCTCTGAAGTCTCTAGAGCTCTCATCTAGGTCTTTCCTCCAGTTCTAGTTGTCACTGTCAGCAATACCCTTCCACCTTCCTTGGCTGGCAACTGTACAACTCCAGCACCCGCTCTGTCATCAACTCACTCAGCATCTCTTTCTCATTGTATCTGTCTGTCTGTGACTTTTCTCCAGTCCTTATGAGAACCCCAGTCATGTGAGATGAAAAGTCAACAACTCCATTTCCATCTAAGTTCACATGCTAAGGCTGAGGAAAAGACATGGATTTGGAAGACAATATTCAAACCAATGCTGGTTCCTCTTGAGAAATCAGACAGAAATTAACATCATAAATTTATTTATTTATTTTTTAAATTAATTTATTTTTTATGTTTATTACTTCAGGCTACAGTTCCATCACAGTGACCTCTTTCCACCCCTCCCAGTCCTGCCCTCCCACTCTCTACCCCCATCCCTTCCAACCTTTCTTATTAGACAGGAGGTTTGTGATTAACTAAGACCACTCTACAGAAGTAGAAGAGGTTTTGGGAATCAGCTCTGATTGACTGAGCTGGGTGATTGAAGCAATTTCTGACTCCACAACAGCATTCTTTGTCACATTTTCTTCCACCTAGCACAATAAGACCAGGAACACAATGCAGATAAACAAAGCCTGTATTCTATAACAACAAGCTTTATAATCACATTTACAATCCCATATTAAACTTGGTGATCTATAAAAATCTGATAACGCAAATTTTCTTGCCCAAAATTTAGTATCAATCCTTTAAGGTTATCAGAAGCTGGCTAGAACTGACATGGCTTCCCTATAATGTAAGCATTTACATGCTTCTACACAGAAATGCTGTTTCATATATGGATGCAGTCCAGAACATACTTCAAGCTTTATATTACATACTACATATGTAACATATTACTTTTTATAGTTTTAAAGCATTGAAATATAATTCATAAGTACGTCTGGCTCCAAGGGTTTTGAATAAACTAGTAGGCTTTATTCCTTCAGTCAGGATTTTTCATAATCAAGCAGAAAATATGCCACCCTGAACAAGCTCTCAGTTCCTCTAGTCCAGTGACTCAGAAGGTCTTGAACATTGAAATAATTCAGGGAGCTTTTTAAAATCCAAATGACCAGGCTTTAGCCCCAAACAATTTAATCTGAACCACAAGGGGTGGGCATTATTTCTAAGTTCAGTAGTCAGTTCCAGGAGTGACCCAAGCCTGGAAATAACTATTCTGGTTACATCCTGATGACATTCCCTTCTAGTGAAGACAATAATTGTCCATCCCAGCTACTAGGTAGTATATTAGTTACTTTGCTACAACAAAATACCTGATGATACAAAGCAACTAATGGAAGAGATTTATTTAACAATCCATCAAGTGTACAGAATTGGGGAAGTTATGGCCACAAGATGTTTGAAGCAACTGTTTATATTGCATCTGCACTCAGGAAACAGTGTGCCACTTGGCCCTTTTATTCAGTATAGGACCCCCAGCCCATGAAATGGTGCCTTCCACATTTAGATTGGGTCTTTACATCCCAAAAGACTTGATCTCGATAATCCTTTATAGATGTGTCAGACAGTCTAACTTATTCCAGATAATTTCTGGCAGGTGTGGCTGAAGGCTTTCTCCAGGTGATTGCTGATCCTGTCAATCAATATTAACTACAAGGGCTAACTGGTTAGACGACAGAAGCCTTAGAAATCGTCCCTCTCATAGTTTGTGAAACCAGGAACTGAAACTTCAGGACTGTGGTTATTGGTCAAAGGAATTGGTTCTGAGTCTTATCTCTGGCTCTGGGTGGAGATATGACATCGTGAGCTTCCCAGAAGCTCGTAGGATTACTATACACTCAAGGATTTTGATAAAGATCATGGGCATACCATTGTCTTCTCCCACAAGAGCCAATTTCAAGTGGTCTGTCCGTCTTCTGGACAGCAAAATGCCCTTCAAGAAAGCCTACTATTCAAGGGACTTTGGAAATAATATAAACAAACTTGCCTAATATTTAGATTTCTGCCATTATCCTCTTACCATTACCCACTTACCCCTTGAGAATGTGATGTCTTCAACTATACAATAGATTATACTTTTCTTCTGCACTGCTCTCCAGGAGCCTTGTCTGAATTCTTTTCTTAGAGATGAGGACGAAACAGAAAGCTGAGGAAACTGCACATGATCCCTAATGCTATGGGTAGATCAATGTCTCTCAAAAGGATATATTGAAATCATAATTTCCAGAACCACAGAACAAGACAGTAACAGAAGTAGGGTTATTATGCGTGTAACTAGTTAAGATTGAAAAGTACTGGATTAGGTTTCTCCTTTAGACTAATATTTTTAGTGCCTTTATGATTAGAGGAGAGACAGGCAGGGGAGAATACACCGTGAAGACAAAGGGACCTATGATGAGAAGATAGTCCCATGCCAACAGTTGTACACACTGGACCAATGTAGTTACTCACAAAAGTTTCTAGAAAATTACCAAAGCCAAGAAAAGGCAGGGTTGGAGTTTTTCTTGCTGTGCTCAGAGATAACATGGCCCTGCTGACTACTGATGCCATGAATTTTCTCGTTTCCAAAACCCTGAGAGTAAATATCTGATGCTTTAGTCCCACCAATGTACTGTCCTGTGATGCTAAAGTTGTAGACACATGCTGTGCCCGAGAAGGACCCACAGTGGTGTGCACAGAAGTTGCTAGACCCTGCAGATCTACCATGACTCACGCATGTCCAAGCAGTGAAGTCGTCACTAGGATCTGCCTCTGGCCTGCCCTAAGCACCCTGCCCTGTGAGCTCCTCTGAAGGAGTTCAGATAGGACAGAGAGACTGCTGAGTAGAGGACAGTTTATTGCAGGGTTAAGTGAAACACTCAAGGGTAAGGTGGAAGATTCCCAAAGGTTCCACTGTCTGTGTCTGTATAGTCCAGGCAGGTTTTGCACTAATTCTAAAGTCTCTGGAACTTTCCTGAGGAGTGTTTTTCATCCAGGTAATTGACACGCCCATCTAATTTGACTCCTAGAGAGAGAATAATGTATGACCCCACTCTTTACCAGAAAAGCTACCGCTAGATAATAATCACATGATATTCTGGGAAGTTAGGAATGACATGTCTCCATCAGAGCCAGAGATAAGGAGGCAGGTCCCACTCTTCTGAATAATCAGCAGAGTCCTGCAGTTTCAATTCCTGATTTCACAAACTTCTGATTGTGAAGGAGAGGCCCATCCAGATGAACTCTGTGCCTGATACTATCTAATTAGCTAGCTCATGAAATGGGGAACACACTGGAGGGAGCCTTTGTGAAAAGGAGAAACAGTAGTTACTACCTTGTTGAAAACTTAATGCAGTCCAGGCCCCCATTATCTAAACTAATTAGTTTAATCCCAGACAACCTTTTGAAGTAAATAGCATTTTTGTCCTCACCTTAGCAAAGAGGAAACTGAGGTCTTGTTGATCAAGTAATTATTTAAACAATTTATTAGATGACAAGAGGATGACCAAGGATTTGAATTCAGTTATATCTGACCTGTTGGTTCTGCTTTTAACATTAGCTTGAGAGAAAAGCTCCTGGCCTGCCCAGAAATCTCACCAACAAAACTCTGCTGAGAATTCAGAGGCTCAGTTCAGCCAGCTGTGCCATGCCAGTGGGAGTCTTGGTTCTGATGTGACAAACACAGGCATTTGGCATCCAGCCCTTACAGCTGCCAAGAGGAATTAAACAAAGTCACTGGAAGCAAAGGAAAGACACTAACTATACCGCCAGCAGCCACAGCAGCAGCAGGAGGGAGGCCCAATTACTACTGGTGGAAGTGTGAGGAAAATTAAAGTTGGTGACGGTTCAAGGTTATGTTGAAATTCCAAAGCAGTGGGCTTGCATAACCACGGAACATGGAAATTAAAGCATTAACTGATGTTCATACTGTTGAGTTCAAGACTCCATTCTGTCTCCCTTTGTCTCAACAAGTCTCATTTCAGCCATGCATCAGCCAACACCAGGAAAAGAAAAAGATGGAGATGAGTGTTTGGGATGAATAAGCATGTGCTTGTGTGTACATTGAAAATACAAGTAAATTAGTAATAGGAGAAGTTTTAAGATATGTAATAGAAGTTCCCTGCTTTAGTTCCCCATGTCCATGTTTATTATGTGAAAATAAAATAAACCAAGTCCGTTACAATCCTCCAGCCATTTTTCCTTTTTTTTTTTTTTTCTAATACAGTTTTTTCTTTTTAGGCAAAAACTAAAAATCTAATACACTTTTTCTCCTCAACACTAGGTTTGTTAAATACTTCTTGATGTCACAGATATAGCAACAGGCAACCCTCCTGACTATGTTATGAAATTAGCATGTTCATCAGTATTTTGAAGAGGAGGCAGCTACTGTCTAAAAGCAGAATAAGTGGCCGAGCTGGCCAAGCTCCTAAGAGTTAGAAAGAAGATGTGATCTAGTAACTACGCAGCTTTATTTTCTTCAAATTAAAACTGGTTGCCAAATCACATGGGTCAGCCCAGGCTTGCCCTCCAAACATTTGGCTGCCATACCTTCTTCCGTGCGATGGCACTTTCAGAAAACGACACCCCTGACACACTACACAAACTTGAAATTCCAGCTCATCTTCCCTTGGTGATCTGCAGTAATGATCTTCTACCTGCCTTTGCCAACTGTACTTCAAAGACACAAATTTTTATATCTGTGCCTTCTAACTGGATTTCTTCCAATTCCTGTAAGAAATGGGATAGGAAAGACATGAACATTGCTTACTCTTCTACTCTCATTGCATTCCACACGTGGGTAGGTCCCTGAGAGAACTGCAGAGAACGGGCATTCTACACTTTATCTTTCAGAACTTAGGTTAAAAAAATAACTAGAATGCTAAATCTAGCAAAATAAATTACCCTTAACTAACATACTCACCCCCATTTAAAAAATAATTTTGTGAGTCAACAGAGTGGAGAAAAGTATAGTTGGAAAACTTATGTAAATTTCAGCATTCTGTCTAAGTAAACTATATTTTTTATTTTTCTTAATACACTAGACTTTCTGATCAATTCAGAAGGGTCTTAGCAAGGACTTTGGGGTCACACACAGTAAGAAATCTTCACCACATCCGGCTTCACAGTATGCTTGCCTGGGAATACTGAAGAGAGTATTTTCTGACCCCTTGAAGCTAAGCAGAACTATGGGACGACATCCACCAAATAACTTGTAAGTACACATGGCAGGAGTCACTTCCAAAACAAGACCATGAGAAGGAAGTCCAGGGTCTCTTTTTCTCTACCTCTGTGGTCAAGAGGTGTCCTGGATGGTCCGTGGAGACATTGCTGAGGTATGGGAAAGTTTATACTGAGACTCATATGAACCTGGGTGAGGGATATCATTCAAGGCCACCCAACAGGAATACCATTTGTTTAGATCTTTGTGAAGTGTTTTATGAACACAATCAGTGTCTTTATTAGAAAAAGTGTCTTGACATTAAAATATCATTGACAACCACACTGTGTATTCCATGACTTTGTCTCTTGGGAAGTCTGATTCAGCTAGGTGTTAACCTATAATACTCACACTGGAGCTATGTTCATTGTCTTGGCATTTTGGTAATTTTTTTTATCACATTTCTTTCCTTCCTTCCTTTCTTTTTCTTTCTTCCTTCCTTCCTTCTTTTCTTTCTAACTATTTGATATGCATTTAAACTTTTCTCTATTCAAGATGAATAGAGACATTGACTGTAGACACTGTTTTAAAAGTACAGGCAATTAATAATCCATGTGTGCCAGAAAAAAGTGTATGCTGTGTTATTAGATGAAGTGGTTTTTGAATACTAAGTAGGCCAAGGTAATGAAAGCATTTTTCCCACTGTAATCTTTTATGTCCTAAATGTTTAGTTCTCAAATAGCCATACTGAGTGTTTCAAGAGGGATCTTAAAATCTACTATAAATTAAAATGTTTACTTTAATCTTCTAATTTTTGCTTTACGTATTTTAAAATTCTGTTAGTGAGTGCATATATATCCACAACTCTTACACTTTCCTTTCTAATGAATAGAACATATGGTCACTAATATAGATCCCTCTCTCCAGGCATCTTTTTGAAATATTTTTGTCTGGGATTACTATTTCCATTCCAATTTCTTATACTACCAATTCTATTGTATCTTTATATTTAAGATCATGTACTAATAATAAAACATAGGTAAATATTTTTAACAATTCAACCTGAAGAATCTCTGCTTTTTAATTAGAGAGCTTAGAACATTCATATTTATATTATTTTAAAATAACTAAATTTAGGTATATCATTTTACTACTGTTTTCCAAATGCTTATTTTTTGTTTTCAGTTATACCTTTCTCGACTTATTTCAGATTAACTAAATGTTCCTCATATTACATTTTAATCTATCTATTAACTTTTAAATTATATTCTCTACATTAGTTTTAGTAGTTACAATTATAATTCAATTATACATGTTCAACTATTTAGTCTGTTTAGTATTTGTATTACTTCCCACAAGTTGTAAGAAGCTTGTCATATGTGTCCATTTGTCTCCTTCATTGTCCTACAGGTTCAAATAGTCACATACACTAAATCTATGTAAACTACTAAACTCTATAACCTATTATTGAAAATATTGCTTTAAGTCTGTATGGATTGTTTTTAGTTAAGAGGAAATGTAGACTTCTGCACTGGTGATTTCCTTAGCTCATCAGTATTTACTCAAGATCTGAGTGTCCATCTATGTCACTGTTTCTATCTGAAGATTCCATTTAACATTTTTATTGGGTATAAATCCACTGGTGAGGTGATATATTCTCTTTCTCGTTTGTCTGAAAATATTTTTCGTTTTGAATCCATATTTGAAGACTAAATATATCCAATTCAAAATTCCACCTTTAGAGCTTTCTCTATTCAGCCCTTAAAGATGCTACTCTATTTTATGATATCTATTATAACTGATGATAATTTATAGTTTTAATAAAATTTCTGCCCACTATTTGTGGTGTTATTATCTATTTGAAAATCTTTCTCTTTCTCTTGTTTGGAAAGTTCTACTATAATATGCCCATTTTCCTTACATTTTTATCTTATTTATTTGGAGAAAATTGTGCATCAAAAATTCATTTTTTATTAATTTGCACAATTTTAGTAATTTCTTCCTCAACTGTTTATCTACTATTACCTTTTTTACTCACAAGGTTACAATTGCACATGTGTTAGAGATTTCTAAATTGTTCCAACGATCCCTAAAATATTGTTCATCTTTTTCAACTATGTGGATTTCTCTATTCTTTTTGTTTGGTTTGGGCTTTGTAGCAGTGGAATGGAACACAACCATGGTAGGCAAACACTCCACAGCTGAGCTCTAGCTCCTCCTAGCTTTTGTTCTTAGACTGGAGGGTTTTGATACCCATTGTCCTGTTCACTGTCTTTTTGTTCTGTTGTTTCCAGCCAATAAGCCCATAACATGGTTTATTTTTTTTTTTAAATTTCCAATATTGTATTTTTTGTTGCTGTTTTAGAATCTCTATTCATTCTTAATGGTGTCTATCTGTGTGTCAGGATTTTATTCATTTTCATTAACTATGGACGTACTTTTATTTATTTCTTTGAGCATAGTTGTAGCTGTTACAAAATCTTTTCCTGTTGATGGCAAAGTTGAATGTTCTTTTCTAATTTCATAGATAGAAAATAAATTTAATATTGAAAATGTTTTGTGGTAAAGTCCCTAGATTCAGTTATTTCCTTAAAAAATAGAAGATTTTTTTAAAAAGCCAATAGTTAACCTTGGTAGAACTCAGAAAAGATCGGCACGTTCAGGGTGGCATGGCATTGACAACCTTGGTGGAACTCAAACGATACTCTTTGTGATCTTTGTACAGCACAAGCTCATTCTGTGCCTTTGGTTTGCTATCCTGCCTAGGATCTGATTCATGAAGCTATGACGTCTTGTAAGCTTCCACCTGAGTTTTCTTAGTCTCTCAACGCAGACTGGGGCCCAGGAGCAAGCTAGGCTTGTGTAAAAATTTGAAAGCATCTCTTACATGCTGGATGGACTTTGTGGCACAAGATAGAGTCATTTGGTAAGAGGGAAACTTCACCAAGAAAAGCTCCCCACAGAGGGCCCTTACTATGGATGGCACCACTGCTAGGCTGGTGGTCCTGGGCTCTGTAAGAAAGCAGGCTAAATGCGCCATGAAGAGTAAGCTAGCAAGTAGCACTCTCCAATGACCTCTGGATCAGCTTCTGCCTCCAGGTTCTTTCCTGCCCACGCTTTGCTTAGTGACAGATTAGAAAGTATGATAAAGCCTTTCCCCCAACAAGTTGCTTTTGGTCATAGTGTTTTATCACAGCAATGGAACTCTGAACAAGACACTCCGTAATATTCCTTTCTTCCTAATGTTGGCTTCTCTCCCATATTTTCATGGCCTGGCTATTTTTATTTGATTTTAGGCATCTAAACTCTGTATTTTGTTCAGTGTTTAAATATTACCTGCAGGAGGGAGGGTTATTCCAAAAGGAGACACTTGGCCTTAGTGAGAACAAGCTTTGGGTGGTCCCTCCTGGGTGTTGGGACGTGGTCTGTCACTACCGAATGGTATCGGCTGTCTCCATTAATACAAGGTGTCAACTGCCAGCTGTTTCACTTTCAAAGTATTCACTTTGTTCTGAGAAGAGATGTTTTAATGTGTTTACAATCATAATGTCAATTTTGTTGGCTTTCATAAGTGTTCAGTATTAAGGCACCGATATTTCAAAACAAAATTTTGTCAGCTGTGCTACATTTCAGAAAAAAAATATTCTCTATAAAGAGCAAATATTATTTTTTTCATGGGTTTTTACCACATTAGCTCAATACCACACCTTATTGCCCAGTAAGATCTTAAGACAGCATTCTTTCTCATCACTAAAATTCTTCTGGATATTTTGCATTTCCTCTAACTTTGTTTTTAAATTTTATATATCCAAGCCACTTAATACCATTCTAAGATTTAGTTGACTGTTTCTCCCCACTTTTTATTTAATTTTTTGTTAATAATGTCCAGGATTCTGATTTCTTTTACTTGATGCCACAGAACAGGATGCAAATGAAGTATTTCTTAATCTTTGTTTTATTTAATAATCACTAAAAAACACTGAGACCCTCCCACCTACAACTTCTTAGTTTTATTCTTTTTTTTTTTTTCCGAGACAGGGTTTCTCTGTGTAACAGCCCTGCTGTCCTGGACTCACTTTGTAGACCAGGCTGGCCTCGAACTCACAAGATTGGCCTGCCTCTGCCTCCCAAGTGCTGGGATTAAAGGCGTGCGCCACCACTGCACGGCCATTTTATTCTTATCTTTGTAAGTAAGGGCAAGTCTACCTGTGGCGCAAATATTCAAACCATTGCAAGATAAAATACGAAGTCTAAAATCATGTGAAATTGTCAAAATGGAGTCAGGCATTTTAGCTTACAATGTAATTCTCAAGACATGTCAGGGATTTTGTTCAGTGATTTATCAGATTTTTCTCTTGCATTCAGAGCCTCAATTCAGTATTAGGGACTGAAACTAGGACAATCCACATGCCAGTGGATGCTCTACTAGTGGGCCATATTCCCAGCTCTTTTTTTTTTTCCTTGATGGAGAAAGGCCTTGTACACATTGATTCTCAGAGGCTGATTTCCGTGTTCAGACAGCTGGTTACCGCTCTTTCTGAGGCATTCTCTGATTGGATAATAAAAGTCACTGATGGCCATTTAGCTGGGCAGAGAGAGATAATAGGAAGGCAGAATTTCCTGGGACTAACTAAGGAATCCTGGGAAAATACAGAGGAAGTCTTTCTTCCTGCCTGGACTCCAAAGCAGAACCTCTTGGTGTGAGCTCTGAAAGTCTAGCAAGTCACATGGTGGATTGAGAATAGTTGGTTGGGTTAAAATATATTAGTTAATCGAGAGTCAGCTTATGCCTAAGGACTGAAATATTAAATTTTTAGTTACTGGTATATTTAATTACTGGGGAAAAGGCCACCCTTTGTCCCAGGCCTTATCACCAGGACAGTTCAGGCCACCAGCTAAGGCAAGTCAAGCCTGCTGATCTCTTGCCAGGTCCCGTCAGCTGCTCCACTGGCTTAATATAGTTATAAATAAATATATTTGTTAACTAAGTTTCGGTTTCACTTCTTTAAGAAAAATTTAAGACTAGTCTCTAAGTTAGCGCCCAGGCTGACCCTAAACTCATAGTATAGTCAAGATGTCCTTGAACTGCTGACCTATTCCCCCAAAGCTCCTATTTTTCTTTAAGGAACACTTGGCAATTTATTACCTTAATTCTTCTTTCTTAAATGTCTTCTACTTTAAAGTATAGGGAAGTTTTGTTCCTTTCATCTCATATCTTGAATTTTTTTTCACCTACCCTAAGTTTTTGTTTCTTATCCTTAGGTGTCCCACACCATCTTTGGCTGATTGTCATTTCTACTCCTGTGGTTCACTATTGCAAAAATAGGCATTAGAGGTCCTTCTGGGTGGAGAACCATAGACAAGAAATCTATTCTGCCCTCAAGCTATTAATTAATTTTTCTTGGAGAGTTATGCAAGAGTGTGCATAGTCTCATAATCTCAGCAGTATGTGTTCAAACCTGATAGAGGAAAGGAGAAAAAAAACTCCAAACATTCTGACCCATGTACACTAGATACTGCAACAAATGCAGTGGCTGACTGGTCAATGAAAACAACCTAACAGAAAGCAAGGAGTACTAACTAGTACTTTTCCAATTGCTGTGAGAAAATATCTACTGAAAAGATTGGTATTGGCTCAGGACACCCAAGACCAATTTCTTAGCACAAAGGAGATTTATTTGCCTCAGAGGGAAAAAGGATAGGGAATAAGAGAGGAAGACAGGAGGTAGAGGACAAGGGATAAGGGGAAAGAAACAAGGGAGGGTTTGGAAAGGGTATTTGCCCATAGGAAGGAGGGACAAAGGAATGCCTCTGGATAGGAAGGAGACAAATGTGGCCTATAGAAAAATGGTGGTTTATAAAGAAACCCCATGTTAGGAGGAGGTGTTTAATTTTAATTGGGCATGTTAATTAGGTAAGCAAAGAGGGCTTTTGATTGCTGGACTTTAATACTTTGATAGCTGGACCTTGGCAGTAAGCTTAAGGAGGAGGAAGTGTTCCCAAATAAGGGAATAGACCTTGGGGGCTAGCTTCAGAAATGTAATCTAACAGTTTTTAGCAAGGCAGAGGGGATGGGGAGAAGGGTCAGGCCTGCCAGATTCATGTTTGCCATGTTAGAGTCCCTTCACCCACCAAAGCCACTTAGAAAGGAAAGATTTATTTTGACTCACAGTCTAAGAACACAGTCCATCATATGTGATAGCAGAGTTACATGGCAACTGGTCACATTGCATACAGAGTTGAAAACAGAGAGATGAACAATGATCCTCAGCCTACCTCTTTTTATTCAGTGTAGATACCTGGTGTATAGCCATTTCCTCCGAACTGAAACAATCCTTCCAGGAGGGAGTGGGGTGCTCCTGAGACAAACAGTACATGTCTGGGAAAGCTGAAACTTGCAAGATCTAGGGGACATCTCCTCAGTTTTATAGAAGCAGAAAACACATTCTAGAAGAGACTCTTACCAGTGGAGCCAACGAGAGGCAATTTCTCAGACCTGGTGAGCTGCCTGCAAGCAATGCAGGGATGCAGCTCTCACTAGTCTTCACTCATGCTGGGGTGGACTTGTTGGATGACAGCAGTTTCCAGTCATTCTTTGTGTAAGGGACTTCTGACCCATAGTCCTGCAAGTAACCCCAGTGCGAACTCATTGGTTCACCGAGTTGGACACTGGCCATTTGTAAATTCCCTGTCTGGATTTAGGAGATATGTATGTTGCTTCTCCTCAGGAGAGGTCTCCCACACAACAGACCCTAGCCCTGGGGTTCCGTGACCCACATTCAGGATTTAATTCTTCATTTATTCATAATTCTTATTAGAGGGAACACATTTTCTAGCCTAGATTTTTTTCTTACCTTATCAAAAAGCTTAAGGGGAGGGAATTATGTTGCTCCCTGTTGGACAAAAAAATAATTCTATTATTTATCAGGAAAACCAAAACAAAACAAACACTCCTTGAGTCCTTGAGTCTACTTAAAAAAATTATTTAGTTATTTAGTTTGGTTTTTCTATACAGGGTTTCTCTTGTGTAGCCCTGATTGTCCTGGAACTCACTCTGTAGACCAGGCTGGCCTTGAACTCACAGAGATCTGCCTGTCTCTGCCTCCCAAGTGCTGGGATTAAATAAAGCCTTTCAGTTTACTTTCTAAAGAGCCTTGGACACAACTGTGTCAAGGTGGAATATTCAAGAATGTGACTACTAAACACAACCCTGTGTGAAAATTTTTTATTTTTTTTCTGTGCTTGGGCCTATCAGAGGAAATTGCCATTCTACTGGGTACTAAGAGATGGCCCTTCCTATTGGTGGCAAGGACCCCACTTTACTCCAACTTCTGCAAACAGCTCAAATGTTTTTTTTTTCATGACCTAAAGGATAATAGGAATTTGTGGGGTACTTCCATTGACAATCTGGTGCCAAAAGCAGTACAAATTCTTAAAATCAAGAAATGTTTTGGCTAAAGAAAGCATATAAGAACATATTTAATTATATTAAATTTCTTAGTATTAGGGGGACCTTTTAACCTCTAGTACTATCTCTGATGATAATAATCTAAGAGTCCTATTTATTCTCTTCGACACTGACTGGCATTAAAAAAAAAAAAAGACCCACAAAACTGTCATAGATTAACAGATTAGTAGCTAAACATTTAACTAGATCTTTCCTGTGAACCAGTTCAAAGACAAAACTTTGTCTTGTTTCCACAGTTTGAATGTAGTTTCCAAGAGACCAGAATCACTGTATCATTTCCAGTATCTACCCCAGTGCTGAGCACACAGTGAGGGCTAACTAAGTGTTTGTTGACTAAATTAACTTGCCTGCATATTACTATCTCACTGTAGCAGTCCAGTGGGAGATATTCCCACCGAAGCAAGCTCGGTGCTGCGGGACAAGAACTGGCACAGGATGTACACATGGTACATGGCAGCTTGTAGAATAGACGCCCACTCCTGAAGTCCTCTCAACAGTTCCCTACCAAGCTCTGTAAAAAGCAACCTTAACCCTGATGTTTTCTTTCTAGAAAAATCTGCATCTTCATGATAGCTTATCTTTAAGTATTGCCACCAGACTCACAGTAGCATTTGTCTTGCTTGCTTAGTTACTACACTCAGTCCTGGCTGCGTCCATCTATCCTATATCTAGATTATACTAGCACCCACATAACAGCGCTAACCTGGGCTCCAGATTGCAAAGGTTCCCCAAGGCAACTCTTACATGCATGTAATGGTTTGAATCTGAAGCGCCCCCTGGAGGCTCATGTTGGAACACTTGGTCTCCGGTTTGTGCCACCACTTTGAAAGCTGTGGAGCATTTAGGAGCAGGGACCTGGCTGGCAGACGTGGGTCATATCTGCCGCTGGTAATAATCCTGCATGCTGTGTGTCCTGGCAAGTTTCCATGTAAGTTGTCTTCATCACAGGCTTCCAGAAACATGTCTTCTGAGCATGGCGAACAGGAAGTCCTCTGAAACTGTGAGCCAATATAAACCTTTCCTCCCTTACATTGTTCTTCCAGCTCTTTTCTTACATAAGTAGTTTATATAACCTGGGAGGATGAGTCTTTATAGCCGCTAAACTTTAGTGTGTGGAAATCAGGAGGTCCACTTTGGATCTCTAATAAAATAATTACTATAACATGCATCTGGAACATTACAGTGCTTAAAATGACAATTTGGGTCTGAGAATGAAATTAAATTTGATGTAGAGAAACAGCGCGTGTTCATAGTGTAAATTTTGTAAAGTGCAGGTGAGCACACGTGAAGGGAGATGTCATATCCAATTAGTGTTGGGTTTTAATATGACAGGTCTGGAAAAAATGCAGACTGCAACAGATTAAGAAAAGAAAGTCTGACCACCTAAATTCCGTGGACCGTCAATATTGATCAGTCACTGTGTGCTGGTTCATTATGGTAAAATGTCCTTTTGAGTGCACTGGTTTAGACATCAGTCTTCCCTCATATATGGTGAGCTCCTTAAGAGTTAGAAACAAAATTCCCAATGGAGACCCTCACAGAAAACAACAACTTCACATAATGCTCTAAACAACTGGAGCCCTTCCCCAAGGGATATATCTACATCATAGTTCCTGCATCTACAACTCAGGGAACATCTCAAAAGAGGGGAAGGAAGGATTGTAAAGGACAGAACACCAGGAAATCTGATGCCAAACAGACTCCTGAAAATGGCTGCATAAACAAAATTGGAACAATGGTAATATCAATAAATATGTTTACCTGGAATGTGGAAAATTTTACAGAGTCCCAACCCTAGACATGGAACTATGAGTAACTAGTGGCTTCTGGGAGGAGAAAAATTAGCCTTCCCTGGGCACCAGCCCTCTGACAGGGTGTCCAATGCAGCAGCATCAACCCTGAGACTATATACTGTGTATATGGCATGTATGAAAAATCAACAAAATGCGGACTCAGGAGATTTTGTGTGTGTGTGTGTGTGTGTGTGTGCATGTGTGTATGTGTGTATGTGTACATGTGACAATAATAATAAAAGAGAAAAAGAGGCTCTCAATTAGAGAGTGGGGAAACATGGGAGAGGTTGTTGAGTATGGGTAGCTGAGAAGGAAGGGAGTAGGGACATGATGCATTTCTATTTCCATCAAAAACATTTTAAAAATTAGGAAAAAAGGTAGAAACAAGTCTGCTTCCTAACAACTACTTTACTAGAAAGCCATGACCCACAGTTCAAGCTGAACCAACACTATAAAAATAGCTAATTGTGGATCAACAATAAAAAATAACCCAAAACATAGTGAAAACATAAATAGTTTCACCAAAACAGTTGTCTTCATGAGTTTCTCATCCATAGCTTTGAACACTCAAACTCCTGCTGGAAGAATGAGTGGTCATGTCTACACTGTACAGACAGAGATGGTTTCTGTTAGCAAACAGGCATTCTCACTGGCCTACTCTCTAGGACCTAGCACAAGTTCTAGTCATCACCTGCCACCAACAGGTGTGTGCTGCCCATAAACAACCCCCAGCCACCCTAGATCTCTCTACCTCTCCCTCCCCCTCCATATTCTTCTTCCCCTCTCCTCCCTGTTTCCCTCCCTCCCCCTCCCTCTCTACCTTCTCTTGCTCTAGCTCTCTCCTGTTTCCTCTGTTCCCTCTTCCTGTCTCCCTCTCTGTCTTCATCTATGTCTCTATTATTCTTGCATTCCCAGTAGCCTTTTGCTCTCCCCTCCCTCAATAAACCTCCTACACTAGATCTGTTACATGGTGTAAGTTCTCAGGGACATACCTTGGCATGGGCCTGCCAAAAGTACCCTACCCTCACTGCATTTTTTTTTCTAACAGCTTTACCCATACTCCTTTGTCTCAAAAGAAGAATGAAAGTTTCCCTTGCCTGAATATTCCCTAGCCTGTCCACTCTAGTAGTGAGATATGAACTTCTGTAGCAAGCATTGGCCAGTTTATCTTGCCTGAGCAGTACTATAAAAAATAAAGATTTCTTTAAAGATGCCAACTGAAAAACATAGTTGACTTGTTTATGTGGAGTTTCAATTGCATATCATGATCTCTCATGCCACAAATATACCTATATAAGAAAAAATAAGAGAATGAGAATGAAACTGAGGAGAGATAGCAGGAGGAGGGGAAGGAGGAAGAGGAAAGACAGGGAGAAGAGAGGGAGGAAGAGAGTGAAGAGGAAGAGGAGAAAGAGGAGGGAGAGGATGTTGGAGGGAGAAGAGAAGGAAGAAGGGTACAAGGGAGAACAGGAAAAGGAAGAGAGGGAAGAAAAGAATGAAGTGAAAGAAGAGAGAGGTGTAGGAGACAGTGGAAGGAGAAGAGGAGGGGGAGAAAGAAAAGGAGGAAGACATGGAAGAGAAGGAAGAGGAAGAGAATGAAAAACAGTGAGGAGGAAAGGGAGATGCACCACCATAGCCCTGGCAAAAATTACATTTTCACAGGTTCACAAGAGAGCAAAATATTTTTTCATTCTTGCCTCAAATTTATGGCACAGCCATGAGGCACAGTTTTTAAACAGTGAAGAATAGTGGTGGTCTGAGGATGGCAAGGTCCAGAGCTTTGGAAAGGTGGCTATGGCGAGACAGGGGCCTGGGGCCTGTTGGCTGTGGAGCTTTTAGAGTGCTCTGCTTGTTCCCTGTATCTGCTTCTTTGCTTTTGATTGAAATGCATATTTTCCTACCCATCAAGATTTATAGTTTGTGGACAGCTTCCCTGGAACCAGTCTTGCTTTTTAATTTCACAATGAACATATAAGACTGTGGTGTGCCCATAAAGACATTCCCAGATAGTGCCTATAAAAGGCAGTTTTCAGGAGTCAAGAGTAGAAATGCAGGGTCCACAATGTAGTCCCACCACAGGACCCCAGCCATCTCCACCAGAAAGTCAAAAACAATAAAATACACATCTCCAAGTTCTGACAACCATATAATATCAGAATTTTTTAGAAAAATAGGACTGCCATTGATTGTTTCTTTCTGGCTCACTGGGCCCTCTGTCTGGCTTCATCCACAGCTGTGACCTCAGGACATATTCATCTTCATTTTCCCATCATTGCCAGACCCAGGGACTCTGTGACATTTGCTACACTAAGCAGTGAAGGCTTATGAGGGATTTTAAGAGAAAGAAATATTCTTAATCTTGCTTTCATAACTCTGAGTCTAACAGTTGGTTTAAATTTCCAAACAATCCCTTTCAAAAGGAGAGTATCAAAACACATGCAAAAAATAAAAGCCCAAACAAAGCACAGTAAATTATTTCATTGCTGAGATATTGGATTTCAAAGGGAGAAGAGAGTACACACAAGGATATTACAGTGGACTATATTGGATCTTTGGGAATTGCTGTCAGATATTGATAAAACAGAGAGACTGTAGGAGATCAGATAAAAGAGAAATGATTGCATTTGGAAAAATGATGTGAGATACGTGGCCAGCAGAGATTTAAGGCATAAGCTATTAACAGTCCACAGAAGAGCAGAGCTGGATCAGGCCCCCCGTGTTAACCGCATTACAACCTCTCAGCATCTGTAACTTTTTCATAGCGTTTTTCCTCCTTTCAGAATTTGCAAAATATATGTTTAATAGGTTTAGCATGTCAGTCAAAAATTTCATGTCCAAACAGTTCTGAGGATTCAAGCTTATGAAAAATGGAGTTGGGTTTTAGGAACACTGTCCCTTTCCCCTTGCCCCAGCCAAACTCAGTCATGCTAATTCACATCCCAGAGACACTGTAAACAATGCTAACCTCTGTGCTTCAGGACTTATGCTGGAGAGAAGTACATTTTTGCATTTCCATCTTTACCACCCTGCCTTTTGTATCCCTTCACCCAGAAGAGACACTGCCTACTGCCCTCCTTGTTCAACAGTCCTCAAACAGAATGGGACAAGAGAAAGGGTGTCCCCATAAATGACTTTCTGAAAGGAACAAGTCAAGCAATGATCAAAGGACACTCAAAGTGAAGTAAAAAAAAAAAAAATCGGAGAATAAAATCAATAATCTAGAAGCCAGCTGTGACAGTAACCGAGAAGCTGAGCAGCGTTGGTCATTTCTTCACGGTCAATGTGCCTGAACACACCTAGCCCTGAACACCACTTTGTGATTGATGTCATTTTATTAAGATGAACTGAGATAGTCCCAGCAGTAGTAGAAGCGGTTTGGCTCATTTCAGTCATACAGATGTTATTTCATGACTTAACTCAAAGGGTTGAGCTTGCCTCGATTGCAGTGTGTCCTTTGTTCCTAGCCCTCATTGTCAGCACTCGCCCCAGTGAAGCAATTAGAACTTAAAAAAATAAAGAAAGAAAGAAGAAGAAAGGATAGTAAATGTCAGCGGCATGCTAGAGGGATACCCTTAACTGGTTAATAATGCACATCCTGACCATTTCCTATCTTAGCATCTACTGCAACAGACATGTGCTTCAGGTTGGGGCATGAGTGTCTCAATTAGCAGCAGATTTTTTTTTTTTAATTGGAAGCCTTTTCTATTTTTGTGGACAATATCAATTTTCAAAGTAACACATAGGTGAAAACGATCTCCTAGCTACCCCAACCACACCACTATTTGTGATCTCTACAGTGCCTTGATGTGCAATCTTTATTTGTATAAACAGAGTTCAGAAGCTTTCTCTACTCAGCTCATTCCATCTGACATCTGTAGCAGCGCTGTGTTTACTTTGTGTTTGTGTAGTCTGTCTTCCAAGGGTTTTAGGACACACCCAGATCCTCACAGCTGAGCTACAAATAGAATGAAATACATACAGCCTAACCATATTTTCTTACTGGTGATGGTTTAGGAAGGGTGTAAATTTTCATAATTTACTTTGTCATATATGATCTTGTGAATTCACTGGAACTAGAAAGAATTGTTGTCTTTAGTCATAAATTTTGGGGGAATTCACGTCTGTTGGCACTTGTCAACAAATATCCCTGGGACAGATTTTTGAATTAGTTTCAATCTTGATTACAGTCTACACAATGAACAAAACATATTTCCACACAATGGCAAATCTTACTTGAAAATAATATTGTTTTAGTTTGAAAAGAAAAAAAAGATTCTCCAACAAAAGTCACCCCTTGGTGCTACAGAGGGGAACAAATAGGGCTAGAGAGGATCAGCTTTCTCTGTGGAGCAAGTGACAATTTCATCTGGGAGAGCTTAGGTGGCATGGTGGCAGGAACCTGAGTGAGATGACCCTTGAGTTCTAGTGTCCTGCTGTTCCATGGTGGTTTCACCTTGAAGCTCCTTGGGTGCTTTCTTTCTGGTCTCTCCCATCCTCTTTCAGTTCTTAAGGATGGAGCAATCCAGCAGTGTGTTTCAGTGAAGGTTCTCTGAGGTCAGACAGCCAGGCCTTCGGTCTTCAACCAATCCTTTTGTACCTGTGTGACCCTACAAAGTCTCCCAAACTTCCCAAGCCTTCTTTAAAAAAATCACAACACTATTTCTTCCATCATTAAGATTGTGGTCAAACTGGGGTAATATGAATTGTCAATGATATAGCATCGATGGTATAGTTAATATTATATTTGAAGCATTTTTATAACTGATTTTCTTCTGCTTTTAAAAATCTAAGAAAACCTATAAAGTACTATCAGTGTGGAACCCCCTCCCCTCCTTGCTTCCTCCTATCAGGACACCTCATTCTTCCTGAACACATATATCATTCATGACTTCCCTCTTCTCAGTCAGTACATCATTATGATTCCTTCAAATATTAAATCTAGCCTTTTCTTATTCTCCTGTAGACATACCCATAATTCAATCTTTTTTGTATCTTTATAGACTTTCTCCTTGTTTTGTTTTTTCTTTAATGGCCAGTCCTCAAGTTCAAGTTTTATTATCATGGAACTGTTTTTGTTGTAAATCAAATTGCAAAGAAATATACTATCAGGAGATTTCTTCTCATTAAACGTATCATCAAGCAATATAAAACAAAAGATTAATTAAACACATGATCAATCTGTTGGGAAAAAAAACCCTTTGAATTATAGATTGACTTGCAAATGTGGTATTTGGCTCTCAGAGGACAAAAATCACACTACCACTGCTGCTGGTTATACTTGAAGAACCTGGCTCAGTGGAGATGTGTCAACTTACAGGAGGATTTTCAAGTGGGTATCTCTCCATTGTTTCTTGTGACTACATTGTCTGGATTGGTTCACAGCCATGATGTGAGAGGTGAAAGGATTCCACTTTCAAAAGCTCAAAGATATCAAGCTATCTACTATTGCATAAAATGTGAAAACTATCCCAAAGCTTAATGACACCTCCATCTGAGCTGGGCTCAGTGGGGAAGGTTTACTGCTTATATCACATGGGGTCTCTAATAAAGTCTCTGTGGTCCAGGAGCTTGATTCAAAGGCTACTGTGGCTTCACTGTTCTCTCTAGACTTTCATGGTCACTGTCATGAAGCCAGTATGTCTCTAGCAGGATGGTGCCTTGGTTCTTAGCGTGCAACAACAGGGTTAGGAGGTCTCTTAGGGTCACACAGTATCACTCATGCTGCCCTCTATTGGTCAGGGAGAGTCACCAGCACTATGCAGGCTGCAAATAATCTCCATAGCTAAAAAAAAAAATTTGTGAAAAAGAAGCAGGTAAGTCGACAGCCTAGCTCTGTCAAGACAAGGTAGGCAAGTCCTTCATAATTCCTACTTTACAATTAATGTCTGTCAGAGATACTGGGCCAAAAGGCTAAAGATATATGTTCTAATGTATGGAGAGAAATTGGGGACTGTCCAGGCAGCCAGTTGTCTGTTATTTCTTAGTTTTGGAAGCTGCTGGCTCTGCACTTCCTGTGTATATTCAGATATTTATACTTCTCAGGTCTCTGATGTGGTTGAAGACTAGATAGTTATAGTTTCACAGCTAAATTTTATGTTGTTTAGGAATTAAAAGGATGCTCTAGGTCTAAGAAGATGTTTTTAAGTTGGTAATGCAAGTTAGGATGGAAACTGAGTTAGGTAAAGAACTTTAAACTCATTGAGATAGATAAATAATAGAATATTAATATCAGTTGCCAAATATATATGGACTGGACATTGGAAAATATGTTATACCTTATAATTTTCATAATTGTGACCTAATTAAAATTTCATAATTGTGGCCTAATTATTAAAAAAGAATTATGAGTTCTGAGAGAAGGGGGAGAGGGAGGGAGGGAGGGGCTGGGAGGAGTGGAGGGAGAGGACTGAGATGGAGATGTAACATGAAGTAATAAATAAACATTTTTAAAAAAACACACTTAGATCTTGTTAATTTGGATCCTTGCCTTCTGGATGGATACCTTTAGCTGATCTTCTTTAAAGACCATGTTCTATGTGACACAGGCTATGGATACTATTTTATTTAGTTTTCTATTACTGTGAGGAAACACCAGAATGAAGGCAGAAGTTATATACATATACATATATATCATATATAACATGTCACTACATATGTCATTATATATATTATATGACATACACACACACACATATACATATATATATTCTGTGAACACACACAGAGTTCATTGTGGGCTTACGATTTCAGAGGGTGAACACGTGACCATCATGAAGAGACCATGAGCAGGGCAGCAGGAAGACAGGCAAGGTCCTGGAGAACTAGCTAAGAGCTTACACTCGGATTCACAAGTTGGAGGCACAGAGGGAACAGGTGGAATGTGGGGGAGCAGTAAGTGGACGTATTATGGACTTTTGAAACTTCAAAGACTCAGGTTTTAAATAAGTCTTCACTGTTTTCCTTTTGTACCATCTGCTATTTAAAAACATTAGAAAACAAAATCCAAGTAGATAGAAAAAGGTTATAGTTGTATATTAATCCTAGGCACAGATCTATTTTTTCTTGTAGGAACTTTTAAATAAATACACTGGAAAAGACCACTATGTGTGCACAGTAGTTGTACCAAGTGACTTTGTCTTCTCTCTGATAGAAAATCCAATTCCATATAATGCATCTATAAAATTATCTTACTCTTCAAGAGTGGCTGAGCACACAAAGAAAGCTTGCCATTAGGCTTGCCCCAAAGTCACCCTGGAGACAAACAGCACGATCCAAAGGCACAGCCTCTTGTTCTCTGTGATGCCGATGACCTACTGTTAGGGCCACAGTTGCAACTTAAGTAGTATTCATCTATTCACAGGTTGTGCTGTGGCGTCAGGTAGAGAAAATACATCCCTTCTGGACTCCACCAGCCAAGGCTGATACATCTCTGCAGATGACCTTTTCTTACTCTGGAGTTGAGAGATTTTAGAATCTGCCTTGATACATCATCACTTCAGTATTATTTAAATATATTTCTCCTTTTAATTCAATTTCCTGTTTTGTGTTTTAGAAACCATAAATTGCCTGTTAAGAATTCTTTACAAAATATATACTGTTGTCCCCAGAGACCCGTGCAGCTCTCGGGCAGGGCATCTCCTGCCAAATGACATTTTAAAAACATTTCCTTTTATTGGTTTTGCATAATGGTTGAAGCAATTCTCAAATAATGAAAAAAGAATGAAGAATGTGGTGTCCTTTCCAGCACACAGCTGCAAAGTCAGTGTTAAGACAAAGCAACCCGCAACAAAACAAGGACCTACCCAAAAAGTGCCCTTTGCCACACAGTCCTCTGCCAGCTCCTTGTAAGTTCTTAGATGTTTCTTATCGTCTATGCTCAATGAAATTCTGTTGTGTAGGACATCTGTGATGACATTCTCGTGGTCTGAGTTGGACCCAAGCTCTATCACTGACTACTGTAGAATCCACTGGGGATGTTACTTAACTTCTCTGGGCAAGTATCATCTCATTTCAAAGCAAGAACTAAGGAGCCCAGTTCTTTGTTTTTGAAGGTTAAATGAGGCCTCTGTGGGTGCTTTAAATACTGATCTGCATCTGTTCCAGGGGAAAAAATTGCCATTTTCTGGCCCCATGTATAGCTGGCAGGTGAAGTATGGAAGAATTACATTAGAAAGGGACAATGACAAAACTGTGATCTATTGGTAAGGAGATATTTCCCGCACAGAGAATCTGCTTACTAGGAAAAAATGTTTGTACCTAAAACCGAACCTTAACTCATTTCTCTATTGACAGCAGCACACGAAGCACTAACTAGTGTCTACTGACTTGCTTATGAGGCACGTATAAAATATTATGCATAGTATCCCATAGTAGGAGTTAATGAATCATAGCCTGTAAGCCAATTCTGGCCTGTGGCCTGTATTTGTAAATAAAGTATTATTAAGAAGTCACACCTATTTATTGAAATAGGCCTTCTGATACTTCTGTACTACATGGAAGAATACGGTAATTCTTAACAGAATTTGTGTGACCTGTAAAGCCAAAAATAATTATCTGACTTTGGCCCTTTACAGAGGTTTTTGTTGTTGTTTTCCAAATATTGTCATATAAAATTGAGTTACCCATTTCCCTTTTCCTCAGACGCGTGTACCTGTTTCTTTCAGGACCATGTACCTGTTTCTTTCAGGACCAT
>CAJQZJ010004750.1:7241591-7280769 GCA_907164525.1 Lophiomys imhausi | reverse complement strand
AGGAAGGAAGGAAGGAAGGAAGGAAGGAAGGAAGGAAGGAAGGAAGGAAGGATAGAGGAGGGATGGACAGAAGGAAGGAAGATTTAAGTTTATAAATCAAATTACTTAAGACAAAAATAATCAATGTCATTGGCACTATGTTTTGTTTAATGCAGAGAATTGGATTCAGCTTTTAAAATTAAGCCTTATGCACATGAGAATGGAACTGGCATAGGTCAGAGAAAGGGTTTCAGAGTATAAAGTAAAAAATATACAGGAAAGCATTCATATATTTGAGGGGTAAGAGTTAAAATTCTCTCTATTAAAAGCACTGTAAATGATAAACCAAGGATGGAATATTTGAAACATGCACAGCAGACAAAGGGTTACTGTTCTTAGTACATAAAAATGTTCTTTTATATCAACAGGAAAAAGAGGAGTGTTTTCATGAAAAAATAGGCAAATGATACACAAAGCATCAAATTCCAAAGACAAACAAACCTACAAGTTGAAATGAGTTCACGGCACCAGCATCACACAATGACTTCCATTTTTGGCTATCACACTGGCAAAGGTGAACACCAAAATGAATTCTTGAAGATGGCAAGATTAAGGGAGGACAGGCCCCCTGCACCCTGCTGGCTCCACAGTTCACATTTGTATGTTGCAGATAGGATCCGGCTGAGAAAAGCAGGGCCAGCTGCTGGGGCTTTAGGTTTCACTACAAATAGGCAAGCTGGAGGGCAAAGCACACAAATGTGGCCCTCCCCTGTGACGTGAGCTACAGAGGCAAGAATTTAGTCTGGCATTCATATGTCCAATGAGCTATGTATTATGCAGAGAACTTCCTATGTGTGCACAGGAGTTGGGAAGTAAAGAGCTGACCATGAGGAACTGTGTTTGATCCCAGAAACTACCTAAAAATGTGGGTGTTTATACCAACTGTGAGGGGTGGCAGAGATGGGAGGCTCCCCAAGGCATGCTGGCTAGTCAGTCCAGGTTCACCAAGAGCAATTGGGGAAGACACCTGACATCGATCTCAGGCCACCACATGTATGTGCACACATGTACCTGTGTACATATGCATACAAAAAAGAGAAAGATAAAAGAAAGCAGCCCAAAAGTGGACTCAGAGGCAGGTTCAGGGGACAAAAGGACATTCCTTTTTCTATATTTCAACTTTAATAATAAACAAAGAACTAAGGATAAAACTTGTTCCATTTTTGATGTGAAAGTATGTATAATTTACAGTACAGTTTGGCCTAACACATTGAAAGTTTGGATCCTAGGATCCCACATCAATTCCCCTCTGTAAAATGCCTATCCCAGCACTCCGTTATTAGCAATTTCTTCACCCAACGGGGATTTTCCTCCCTGCTAGGGTCTTCAAGCACTTCCAGAAATGCTTGGGTAGCAATTAAACGTTTTCCAGAACCCTGTCCTTATTCCTAGCTTACTGGACAACATTCCCTGAGTCAGTTAACACTCTGCAGGAAGTGACTCTGTTGAATGCACAGGAATAGAGTATCCCTGTTGGTCCCTGGCGATCGTCCTTTTTTTTTTTTTTTTTCCTCCTGAAATTGCATCATGTGGAAATTGTCAGCTCTGGTAACTGTCAGACTTGACCTCTGCCATCTGGCAGACTGAGGTGGGAAGAACGCTTCCCTTTGTGCTGCGTGTTCACTCCTGTGATGGCTGATGAGATACTATGGCTCCTCTGTGTCCTCGAGGGTCTGGAGACGAAGTGCAGAGGTGTGGGGCGAAGTTCAGTCAGACTCCTGGGCTGCTGCTCTCACTGTCAAGACTCCCTGTGTCCAACAAGCATGTGTGAGCAGGGTTGGTTTTCCAGGAGCATAACAAAATGAATCCTTTGCTGGAATACATTTTAGCTATTTTCAACAACCCAGTGACTCCGACCCTGGAATTTCTCTTATGAAAAGAGAAATTGAAGTGAAGTTCAAAGTTTTATGGACCTCTCAGTATTATTTAAAGACATATTAAAAAAGCAGAAAGAAGTAAAATGCTCTACAACAACCTAAAACTGAGCTAACTGAAGACTTTTTGGAAGTCAGTAGCATTTTGATTCTCATATGCCGAAGAATGAATTTCTTTCTGAGTGTTTTTAAATGAAAAAGAGTACAGAAAATGGTATGTTGACCATATCCGCATACTTTTACTATGTTTGTGATGAGAAAGACCCACCCTGGTCATTAAAATATCAATTTCCATTTTTCATGGCAGATGGTAGAAATGCAAATGTTTTGCCTTCTATTTTGGAAATTTCTATACTCTAATATTTCTGCAGGAATAATTGAGGAAATGATTTTAAAAATTACTGTTTGGGATCTACATAACTTGTTTTACTTCTCCACGGGATGACGTACATCAGAAATCAGGATGTTTCTCTTGGTAACCACAAGTTGCTAGGAAGTAATTCTTAAACTTTTATTCTCCCTTTCCTCCGGTGTACCTTTGCTTTCTTACTACTCTAGTAATTCCTGCTGTTTCTATTTAAGATAAAAGAGAGGAATTACATATCCGAACTGTAAGAAAATAACAGTATATCTTAGTGTTTAAGGAAGTTATTTCCAGGTGTGTGGTTTTGTTTTGTTTTGTTTTGTTTTTCAATGCCCACCTTGTTATTTCCAATGACCACTTATGGTGTTAGTAATTTTTTTTAAAGGATTTTCAAAATCTGAAAACCACCTAGAGCCTCACCCTCTCTCTGCTCTTTCATGTGCAACTATTGGTGACTGTTTCCAGAAGGACAGTGGTATTTTGCATCATTCTTGGGAAACCCACATTTTTATATTTGATGTTTTTAAGTTGCAAAAGTCAGTCCTGATCAGTATAAAGGAGGCACACAGGTGAACCAGCGACAAAGTTGTGAGTCTCACAAAGCTGGCAGCCCCACAAGGCTTACTCTCAGTCACCGACACTTGTTTTCTTGGGCTGTTTCTCTATAATTAGATTTTTCTCCCAACACTCATAATCATACACTATACAAACTAGAATTATATTTTCAGTCTCTTTTCCCCTTGCTGTGGCACTCTGATAAAAATGACGTTAAGGAAGAAAGGGGCTGTCTGGGTTCACAGTTCAAGGTATCCTGACGGGAACTTCAAGGCAACAGGAGCTTGAAGCAGCTGGTCACACAACTTCTGTAGCCAGAAGAGGGTGGTTGAAGCATGCTGTCACTCAGTTCTATTTCCCCACTTACCCATCCCAGGATTCTATCTACAGAAGGTGGGTGGGTCTTCCCACCCCCATGCATACAATCAAGATAATTCCCCAGTCATGCCCAAAAATTCATCTCTTAGGTGACTCTAGATCTGTCAGACTGACACATCTAACCCTCACAGATAACACTAACCATCACAGATTAAATTTTATGTATAGCACATAGTGGATAAAAATGTATCTACAATATCCTTCAGAAGGTAAAATGGATTTAATCATATGCTTATTATTTTCTATTGATAGTCTAATGGAAAAAAATTGCTTCTAATTATCACCATCATAAGGGACATTGCATAAGACACTCTTGGAGGTGAATGAGAATAAGATCTTATTTGATCTGCTTTGATGTATATTAGAGCTACAGCCCTGATGCTAACAAAGTCCCCTTTATATGTGATCTGTTTGTTTCTTCGCTTGTTTTCTACATAACTAACATTATAGAAATTTTATTTGGATGTAGGTTTTGAACTATCAGCACAGATGCCAAATTACTACAACAGATTACTAAAACAGCAACAGATTCTTTTTTCATTTTTTGAAACATTCACAAACATTTCCTACATAATTGAAGACATAATAGAGAAATGGTACATCATTTTTCTTCATTGTCCATACAATGGAAAAACAAGTGTGTGTATGTGTGTGTGTGTGTGTGTGTGTGTGTGTGTGTGTGTGTGTATAATTATATATATATACATATATATAATTTTTGTTTTACAAAGTTCAACTAATAGATATTAGCAAGTTGACATTTTAAGTATATAGGTGAGAAATTAGCTAACAAAAATAACTGGTGATCTGGGTTTTAAATCAATATTTTTTTAAATTTGAGAAATCTGTGAATCTCACTTAAAGAATATGTTCTTCAACGGGCTAGAGAGATGGCTTAATAGTTAAGAGTGAGTACTATTCTTACAGAGGGCCTAAGCTTATTTCTCAACACCCAAGTCAGGCAGATCACAACTGCCTGTAACTCCAGCTCTAGGGCTATCTAATTCCTCTGAATTCCAGGTACTTAAGTTCACATGCACATACCTACACACACGCGCACACACACACACAAGTGAAAACAATAAAACATATTTTTTAAAAAGATGTTCTGCAGACCTCATCTTGAATTTAAAACATCTTTTTATCAAGTGCCCCTTTACTATAGATCAATATAAAGTGGATGTATATTAAAGGAGCAGACAGACAAGCTCTCCACTGATGTGCGATCAAAACAAATCTCTGGAGTTGTGGGCATAGGTCAGTGGCAAAGCAGTTGCCACGCATGTTTGAGGCTCTGTTTCAATTTCCAATGCTGATGGCTTATTTACTGATCAACAGACATAAAGAACTATGGCCATCTGCTCTTTCTAAGCAACTTTCATCTGAAGTACTGAAAAAAAAAAAACCTCAAAACTTTCTTACAGGCCACCTTAACACTGCTGAAAGTTCATTTGCTAGGCATTGCCACTTGAGTGTGAACTCTCACTCATTCCTGAGCCTCCATTACCCCAGCAAGAAAGCAGCAGTATATGACAGGGGTGCCAGGACCCATTGAAATGTAAATGTCATTGTAGCAGGGATTCAGTTCTAGGGGAAACATGTATAATTCAAGACATAGTGCTAACATGTCTATGATAGCACCAAAATTCATAGAAAAGATGTAAAGATTTTCTTTAAAATCTCACCAAATCCCAATCTTCTCCAGCAACTGTAAATGTTTTTACTTCCTCAGATGAAGGGATGAGAAGAAAGTCCTACCCAAGCTTCCTGAATACATGACTTGGGTTGAGTCCAGAGCACTTCTATTTAGTTATACCTAGGCCTGGGCATGGAAGTTTCTAACCTCCTTACAATCTAATTTTCTGCAAGCCCAGACCTAGTAGAAGGCTTTAAATTTCACCTTAGATTCCAGTCTGTTAACTTAGGCCTAGCATGTTTTGAATGCTTCAGCCTCTGAGACTTACTGCTGAATAAGGTCACTCTCTCCAGCTCTTTCTGAACTCTGCATGGCTGGTTCAACTCAGTTGTTCTGCTTCAAAATTCCTCTCCAAGCTGACTGATTCAAACTGGCTTCTCTCAACTTGGAAGAACTGCCTCTGAGCTCCACAAACTGAACTGCACTCAACTGCACCAAATTGTATTGACTGAACAGTACTCAACTGAACTGAACTCTGTTGTACTATCACCATGAACTCTTCTGTATTCCTGTATTTCCCTTTTCTGTACAGTTCTCTCTCTCTCTCTCTCTCTCTCTCTCTCTCTCTCTCTCTCTTATCAGAGTTGAGAGTATCCTTTCTCTGACTCATTCTGTAAAATCTTTTTCTGATTCATCACTTTATCTGTCCTCAATTAGATGCCATTGTTTGGGATCAAAGGTGTGTACTAAAGGCGTGTCTATACTCAAACCAGAGAGATTAAAGGTGTGTATTCCAGTCAGAGTGATTAAAGGTGTATACCAAGGGCATGGCTGGATCATACAGACCCAGGTCTTTGGATGTGATCCCTTGCCAGAGTAGCCACATTGTTGGATTAAAATTCCTCTGCAAATGACAGAAGTATAAAAGACCAAGGTGCTTTTGACACCTAGGGAGATATCAGCAAACTTCTTGCTGTTTTTGTTTGAGGAAACCCCAGCAGTTTTGATTATTGGACAATACTTCAGGTAGAAAGGCTCCCTGGCTATCCATCCTAAATGCCTGAGGTACAGTATACACCTATATACACTGAAAGACTACACAGCTGCCTGGAGGCAGGATTTTTAGTCAATCAGATTTAGGATATCATCTTGATTTGTCCCCCTGTTTTGTAGTTTATAGTTATTTACACTCTCTTATTCTCTTGCTATTCATCTGAAACTTCAAAAAAAATACTAGTATCTCTCAGGATTTTTGTGTGCCTCGCTGAAATGAAGTTTGGCATAGAACTAAACCCAAATATCAGGTCCAAATGCTACTGTGTAGCCCACACCCCATCATCTTTCTAGATCATTTCCATTTTCTGTATAGTGCATGCTTGAAACCATCTTACAACCCATTCAGAGCTCTGAGCTCCTTCTTGCCTCAAGAACTTTGCCTGGGCTGGTCATTTTGCCTGAAAATTCTTCTACGGACACAGAATAAATAATCTTTCTCCACTTTCTGTTAAGATATCATCTCTGCCTAAAATACTCCCATCCTCTGTCCTAGATCCTCCCTATGTTTAGCTCTGCTGTGTTTCTTCCAGAATTTATTACTCCCTGAAATGACACATGCTTATTTGTTGCTCCCTGTCTCCTCACCAAATGTAAGTTTCCTATCAGTTGGAACTTTCCAACCCATATCTCATAAGCCACAGGTGTGTTTTCTAACATATGTCAGATGAATCATCCCGTTTACAAAGTAAAGAGCTGGCATCTTCAGGAAGATTAGAATCTATTGTTTTGAAACCTTGATCCAGAAAATATAAATTTTCCATATGCACAATTATATGATAAATAGCATTAATTAATGTACGCCTACTACCTGCCTATTACTGTGATAAGACTTCTGAAGAATGGGAAAAAAAAAACATGACAAGAAGCTCAAGCATGGAGCAAGGGAGATGATGTAAGAGCTATGTAGTTCATTACCATATATGAGACATCTGTATTTAAATTCATACTAACAAAAGGAACTAATGAACACAAGAAAAAAAATCAGGAGAAGAAAACTCAAAAACAAGCATGACTATTGTGAGGTTCTGATGTCTTCTCTTTGTCCTTCTAGGCACTAATAAGTGTGAGATGACAGTATTAGATTCCTTAATTCTAGTGGATTATAAAGTAAAACAGTCATATTATAGGTTCTTGAACCTTGAGGCTCTGTCATCTTCTATAAGGCTGGATTCCTCGATAATCATTAAGTAGAAAGGACATGAGTTTGTGTTGTATATGCATCAGACCTAGTCTTGCTGTGTGTCACTTCAACTCATATTCTATTGCTGAGAACTGCTCACATGGGGACTTAGGAGTCATGGGAACCTGGAAACCACACTCTAGTTGTGTAGCTAGGGAGTACAAGGACCCAGTAAGTAGCACATTCTTTATCCACAAACAGAAAGGCAGTTATAATAATTGATAATATTTATTTGGGCTATCAATCTGGAAAAGCACTTAATGAAAGAGAAAGTTTCCTATTATATGAATACTTATAAAAATTTGTTTTTTTTCCATAATAAATTGAATGGCATATAACAAAATATATTTGTCTTATACAGATATAACTATGAAAGCTATCACCATGTGGTATACTTCCTTGCAGATTTATTCTCATCATCAGTTCAATTATGTGTCCCAAGATTCATCAGCACTGTGTTAGGAAACTGTATCCTGTCATTAGATAATCTATCAGCTGTTCCCTCATTTTGATGCCTCATTCTTGCCCAACATACTTAACATAGACAACATCTTCAGGAAATCTCTTAAGTGTCTATGAAAAATTCATTTTTATGAACCCATTCCACACATTTTGTATTTTTCTACTGCTCCCACACTAAATGGTTATAATGATAATATGCATATCATATAATTTCCAACTCAAAACCTGTGATTAATTTAAATTAAAAACCAGACTAACTTTTTTTTTGTTTCTTCATGCTGTCTTGTAGTTTGACCCAAATAGCATGCCAATTCTTTTCATTAATTTTTACCAAGAATTTACTGACAATTTCCAATTTTATAAATAAATACTTTCAGTTTCATACTTTAAAAACAATCTTATTTCTTCTGTTTCAATTATATTAACTTCCTATCTAGGGAAATTCAGAATCCTTATGTCAGGGGCCTCTTCTCTGTTTGCCATGTCTTCCCTGGTCTCCTCCATCACATTCATCTCTTAATTTCTTTTATAACCTTGGAAGGCCTCTGAAACTAAAATTATACATGTCTCCAGGAAATGGTGTAAAATAGCATCACAGGAGGAGCAATGAAAGGAAATTCCATGAGAATTATTGTGGAATACATATTATATTTCATGGGAGTATTTCGTGTTCCCTAACCCTAACGTGTAGGTATGGAAGGGCTGCTAAAGGAAATGTACATGACATAGGCCTTGAAGGATGACTGTCTTCAAGAGTTAAACAAGATGTCAAGTGTCATTTTATACAGAAGAAAGGACATATTTGAAGGTCCACACAAGGTTGGTGAAGGCTGAAGCATCATCTAGTAGGAGGTCCAGTGTGAGGCCAGATGGTAACCCATGTGGTACAAAGGTAAGGTCAGACAGGCTGTGGGTAAAGGTCTAAGAGCAAAGATGAAGCCTGTGGCATCTGGCATAGGAGTCTGATTAGATGTTTTTTACATTAATTAAGTTAATTAAGGATTATAAAGAAGTTATGTGTGGTAGCTCATGCCCATAATTCTAGCAGTTGTGGGGCTGAGGCAGGAGGATTTTTTTGTTTGTTTGTTTGTTTGGGAGTAGCATGCATGACACAGTGAGGTACAGGCCAACTTTGGCTACAGCATGATACAAAAAAGTGAAAATAAAAGATAATACAGAAGAGGGAAGACCACCCTTGTTGTGAAATAATTGGCTTAAAACTGCAACATTATTTTAGCATGGCTGCAGTACAATGGGTATAGGAAATACAATGGTGCCATTCATTTAAAACACAAGCTTTGAATCATGAAGATTTGAGGGATAGAGATTTGAGACATTAATCAAAAGCTGTGTACCTCAATTTATCATACATTTAAAATATTTTATATTACTATGGTATGATACATGCTTTTAAAACATTTTATATTTCTGATTACAATAATGCTCTATGAGAAAATTAGAAAAGTTAGACTTTTAATATTCTGATACCACACTTAGAGAAAATGCACACACCCTTCAGTTATCTTCTTTTTTTAAATATGCCACATTTATGAGAGTTAAATGGCCCAGTATACCTTCCCAATGTCCAGTTTATACATATTTGGCCCCTGACTTTAACATTCTACTATCTAACCATCTCCATGAGCTTAAAGGTCCATATCTGACTCAACATTCATACTAACTTGCAACACACTTTTAAGAGTATCTTCTTAGATCTATAACACCCTCTTGATTCCCAAACAACTCAAAATTTAACTATGAGACTCTAGCTATCTATTCTTCAACCACCTCAGAGACCTGAGAGGGATAAATATATCTGCTTATATAGTAAGTGCAGGGCCTGCAGCTTCCAAAACTAAGAAATGACATACCAATGACTGCCTGGACAGTTCCCATTTTCTCTCCATACATTCCTGCATCAGTCTTCAGCCTTTGGGTCCTGTTTCTCTGACAGACATTTGTTGTAGAGCAGGGATTATGAAGGACTTACCTGTCTTGGCAGAGTTAGGCTGTCGACTTCCCTGCTACCAAGTTTTGTCCTTTTTGGACAGCAGTGTGTCTGCAGTTGGTGCAAGGGGTTTTTTCATGCCAAGAGATAGGCTTGCCACTAATTCAACCATCTCACACTGGAGATTCTTCGATGCTTATCTTCTACTTGGAGTAGAATAGGGGGTGCTGTCAGGAGCTGATATGTCTCGATATCAAAAAAAAAGAAAATCTTAATTTAAGATAACATCTTTGAATGCTATATTCTGCAGATCTCTTGGGGTTTTTGAAGATGCCCTATCCATCTCTTGTATTTAGATAAGCAAATATTGCTTGTCTCTTAGCAACTTGATTACTGGGTAGTTTAGAGAATATCTGTGATAGACTGTCATAGTAGCTAACAAAGTGACATGTTTGCATGACTAGGAGTTTATTTTACTTAACTATCCTAGACCGTTTTAGACAGTTGGTATCAAGAGGCCAGAGCTTCACATTTTATTTTTAAGTATCTCTAGGTATGATACCATTAGGAAGCGTTACCTTTAATTTTGTATCAATATACAGTTATCTTCTTAAAACTAAAGTAAATGTGTATGGATCGAGTGCCAGCAGCCCAGACAACTATGCCTGGAAAGCAAGCTCATTTTTTTCTGCTACACATCCCCAACTGTGGTGGAAGTTTTGATTTCTTTAAAAACAGGACTGGGTTGAATGAATGTGTTTTTTGTTTTGGTCTCAAGTATGGGATGTGGGGGTGTTTTGTCCACCTGAAAACTGGACACATGAGAGGGACATGAAAAACATCCTGATGGAAGAACACACAATGTTTTGTCAGCTGGAAACTGTCACGTGCAGTGAACATTGTTTTTTGCTGGAAATCATCCTTTGATGGACGAACTCCTTGGAGAATGTGTGATCTTGGTCAACAGGAAGTACCTTGTGCAGAGGGCATGAGGTTGGCCAATTAGAAAACATCTTTGTGAGGATTTTGAGGGGGTATAAGTAGAAACCCCAGAAGCATAGGAAGGCTTTTAGTGCTTGGCATCGCTTCCTGCTTGGCACTGCTTCACATTGAAATACTCCAGAAAACACTTTGAGACTTGATTCTTCTAAGACTTGCTTCTGCCAAGACTTACTGTTGCCTTTGCTGCTGAAGATCACGGGCCAGGTCAGATTTAAATGGTGGCCCTGAATAGGGGTTAGAGAGATGCTGCTTCTTCGACTGTCCCTGCTGGAGCTCCCCAAAACTGCTTCTCATTTCCTGGTTGGTTGTGTTCCAATGGCTGCTTATATCTGTTCTAGTGTATGCTGTTTGGCTGATCTACCAGTATCCTGATGAATTGCCCAGAGGATAAATGACTAAAGAGGCCTACATCTTTTGTCTCTATTAATATTTCTTTCTCCCATACCTTGGGTTGATGGGTTGGAAGGTGGATAGAGATAGTAATATAACAATAAATAAATAGTTTAAAACCATGCCTTCCCCCAACTCTGCTCCCCAAAGGTATTTTCTATTGCCCATTAATCCCATACTATTTTGGATGTTCACTCACATATGGAGACATGAAAATTCTATAATCATATTCAATCTCAAGTAAATTTGGTATGTTTATAAGCAAACTTGTTCTACATTGCTTCACTTAATTTTAAAATTGATGTTACATGTTTTCAAAGAAAATGCCTTGTATTGATTTCATACCATTTCTTCAGTCATGCAATAAATATTTATTGAGCATCTACCAGGCCATTGGCTCCATTCTCACTTCTTAGGATGCTTCAGTAATCTTGCAGAAAGTGAATGTTCCTACCTTGGTGACAAATCTATAATTGTTCAGTTTATTATATCTTTAACTTTGTGTTCAGTAACCGAAATTTTATCAGTCTATTATTATTATCTTAGGATATAGGTCTAGAAATGCTTTTATTTGTATCAAACAGAATAAGCATTTTAAAGTGTATGTAATAAAATGTCAATTACTTTCCAACCATTTATATCTCACACCAAGAATAAGGCATGTAACAGGTCCTGGCAAATATTTCCCTTTCCCCCCTTCAATTCAGAAATAAAAATCAACCCATGATTCAGTTTGCTCAATAGAAGGACACAGGATTGACTTTGTAGTGCCACCAAAACAATGCTCTAGGTTTTCAACCTGCAGGCATTACATTAAAAATTTTACTCTACTATTCATCAGCATCCTAAAGAGCATCAATAAACATTTTTATTATGTCCAAAGATTTTATTATGAGATGTTGGAGAAAGGTCTTGTACATTGGTTCTCAGGGGCTGATTTCAGTGCTCAGAGATCTAGTTACCACCCTTTCTGAGGCACGCTGTGATTGGATAATAAAAGTTTTGGTGGCCATTTAGGTGGGCAGAGAGAAAACAGGAAGGCAGGACTTCCTAGGTGCAAGAAAGGAACCATGGGAAAATACAGAGGAAGCTCTTTTTTTGCCAGGAGACTCAGAAAAAGAAGGACATCTCGGAGTAAGCTCTGAAGATACAACAAGCCACATGATGACTGAGAATAGTTGGTTGGGTTAATTTAGATTAGTTAGTTGAAAACCAGCTAGGGTCTAAGCATTGAAACATTAAAATGTATTTAATTATTGGGACAAAGGTTGTCTTTGGTCCTGGGCCTTATCACCAGGACAGGTCAGGCCCTAGCTAAGGCATGCCAGGACTTCCAAGCCTGCCCGCCTCCAGCCAGGCCCTGTGGCTACTCTGCCAGCCTAATACAACAGTTTATAGCTATTAATAAATATATTTGTTAATAGAGTTTTGGTTGCAGGTGATGAAAGGCCACCCTTGGTCCCAGGCCTTATCAACAGGACAGGTCAGGCCACCAGCTAAGACAAGCCAGGACTTTCAGGCCTGCCATGCTTGCCAGTCTCCCACAAGGCCCCACTGGCTTCACTGCTGGCCTAATATAACAGTATATAGTCATTAATAAATATATTTGTTAGTGAAGTTTTGGTTTCAATGAGATGGGACAAATAAAATAATCAAAAGAAATAAGAGGGAACAAGTCTCAGGCAAAATCAAATCATTCCCATGTCTGGGGAAACTAGAAGCCTGGTTGCCTCACACAGTGCTGATTCACTATTACTAATTGGTATCTCCCATGCAGGAGAGAAAATTGCCTTGGATCCTAATCATACATCATTACTGTAACCATGACCACATCTAACCAACATGTCGGCTCTTCAGTTAGAGTCAGCCAACCTATCAGAAAGGCACAAGGTCTCACAGGGAAAGAGTAATGAATAATAAATGCAAACAGCAAAACAACAGCACTCAGAACCCTGCCTGCTCCCTCTGTCCTCCTACACCTGCAATCTGTCAGCAGCTTCATTCAGCTCTTGCCAGGGAAATGGAAGAACTCTTTCTCTGCTCTCAGTGTAGGTATAAGCAGGTAAGGAGTTATATGGGTATCTGAACTGAGAGAATCCCTTTTTAAAAATCAGTGCACAGTAATCTCAGAATTTTGAAATATATAACGGAAGTAAGAAACAACTTTCAAAAAATCTTGTTACAGAGATGTATCATCTATTAACTCATTTTATTCTTTTTTTCTGTACACACAGAATTTAATATTGAACCCATGATATGTAGTTTGTGGATAGATAAAAAACTAAGATGGGAACTCTGAGTTGACAAGGGGAAGCTCTGCTCTGCTTCTTCCTCCATGTATGCCTTTTGGCCAGTTGTTCAACCTCTTGGAGCCTTGGTTTCCTCACCAGCAAAAGTGATGATTAAAAACAGTCCACATCAAGCCAGATGTACACGGCTGTACTTCCAACATCTTGGAGATAGAGGCATGGGGAGCAGGAATTCACAGTCATCCTTGGCTACTTAGCAAGTTGGAAGCTATCCTGAGATACAAGAGACCCTGTCTCAAAGGATTTGTGTTTTAACATGTAGCTTTTGTCAGAGAATAATGGGGTACAAAATTTTAGACATTCCTTCATAGAAGAAAACTTTCTTCCTTTGCTTCTTTCCTCTTAGTTAATTTTACTTTCTCTTCCTTTTCTCCTTCCCTCTATTGCGCCCATCTTTATAGTAGACTCATGATTTAAAAATCATTCCTGAAATACAAAGTCCCCCATGAGCTGTGCACCATTTTAACCTCTTTGAGAGAGGCACGCCTCACCTCTGTATTAATTTTCAGTTTTACTAGGATCTTTTTACTTGGAGTTCTGACCATTGGCAAATGGACAAAATGAGATTTCCTGAATGGCTTTAGTGGCTGTTTAGGGGATGGTTAGAATGTGGATCACATGGTAAAATGATCCTGGCCACATTTACTTAAAAACTGTGACAGAGAGGTTGAATGTTATCAAAATATAAACAAATGGAAAGGTCACAATAGAACTTCATGTTCTTCTGTAATGAATTGTGCTGAGAAGATAGTGAAGACACACCTTGGAGGAAAATATCGGAAAGGTATAGCCTTGTGGTGGAAGGGAGTCTTGCAGTCCTCATTGCTGATACTCAGTTTGTACTGCAATTACCTTTACCCAAGACAGCAGCTCACCCAGGTTGGAGCACCAGTGGCCCTCAGAGCACCTCTTGGATCGCATTAGCCTTAGATGTTGAACCCTCAGCTCCTAAGTTGGGAGAGTCTGGCTAGACTGATTGCTCCAGGATTCTCTATTTCCTGACCACGGGATGAGAGAGGCCACCAGATTGCATGGGATTTAAATAGGTGTGTGGGGATGACTCAGTTAGTAAAGCACTGGTTGCACAAGCATTGAGAATTGAGGTTCAGGTCCACACACCCGTGTCTGAGTATCTATTGATGTGATAAGACCCCCATAACCAAAGAAATTTACAGAAGAAAGGGTTTGCTTGAGGCTTATAGTTCAGAGGGTCAGAGTCCAGGACCGTGAATGTAGGGAGAAAGATAGCAGGCAGGCATGGTATTGGAGCAGTAGGTGAGAACTTACTGCCCATCCATAAACACAAGACAGAAAACTAACTCAGAATGTCATGGACTTTTGAAACCTTAAAGCCCACTCCCCATGACACACTTCCTCCAACAAGGCCATGCCACCTAGTCCTTCCCAAACAGTTCCAAGAATGAGGGACCAAATATTCAAACATGGGAACCTGGTGAGCATTCTTATTCAAACCACCACATCTAGTATTTTGTATTTTATGAAAAACTATATATACCATAGTCCATATGTAGATAAAAGGAATTTAAACCCTAAGCTTATAAGGACCAGTTCACAAATGAAACTGCTTCAAGTTGGACTTAGCAAAAGGAGATGGTCTCCCAGTAATTCAGTGTAGATCTGCCAAGTTTAGAATGGGCTCAAGCATTGTTGGCTTCATGCTTTGACCCAAACTTCAGTCTTTGATCTTGTTTGCTGTTCTCTCCCTCTGTGATTGGCAAGGCAGAACTCTGTTTCTTAGAAAATCAGTAATAAAAATCTCCATGGACATTGAACTTGCTTTAAAAAACATTTTGATGAGTAAAGTATAAATGAAAAAGAAACATAAGGCTTACATTTCCCTTAAATACACAAGGGATTGTAAATAGAGAGAACACATTCATAGAAGCATGTTGGGGAATATTCTAGAACTTTGAAAAATAGTTGGAGAGAGACATTTGATGAGCCCAAGTGCAGCTGGATCTTACTCATCCGTGACACTTTTTTTTAAGGTAATGGATTATAAATAAAAACATGTATTAATAATTCACATCAGGGATGATAGCAACACAGGGGGAAAAATCCCTTTGCATTACTCATCCAGATGGAAAAATTCTATGAGGCTTATAAATGCAACATGAGAAAACTGTAGAGCCTCAGCCCTGGCGCTGTCACTCTTCCTATAAAATACAGTGGAATTACAAGCCCCAGATGATTGCAATGAGGAGGATAAACACTGGGTCAGTATGGCTGTCCAGATGAGTTGGTTCCTATTCTCAAGTGGTCCTATTTAAACATGGGGTATTTTCCCTTTGGAATATATGCAAGACAGAACATGGAATATATACAAGACAGCACATGGAATATGTGCAAGACAGCACACGTGTTAGAAATACATGTGTAGTCTCACATATGTTCCAAGGCGAAGTTCTATACAGCCAGGACTGAAAGTACCCATACTGCAAAATTGGTCAGTGATGGTTGTTAACAAGTATGACCCTCAACTTTTAAGTATCTGACTTTTTCACTCTACTAGTACCTCAGAGTTAATTTTGTTTTGTCTCCTTTGGTTTTCCCCCCACATTTTTATCATTATTATCCACAGAGTTGGTTTGCCAGGCTCTTCCCTAGTCTGAGAAGCTGGAGATATTTATTTATGTATTTACTTATTTATTTGTTGGTTGGTTTAATCTTTATTTGTAGAGTATCTACTCTGATTCTTGGCATATATTAGATGCTAGTAAATGAAAATGTAGATAATATTTATAAGTACTCACAGGGACACCTTCATAAAAGTGGACATAAACTCTCTGCTGTTTGTTTCATGATTGAAAATAGAATTTCATAGTTTTGTTAAAATACAAAATGAGCCAATTGTCTTTTGCCACATGCATTAGACTTGGATATTTGCCTTTGGAATATGTGTTAGAATATGTCTATGATTCTTCACATGCATATATGTAAACATACCATTTCAATGTGGGCTTTAAACCCTTAAAGGAAATGCAATTAAAACACCTACAAAATTACATGGTAAGAAAAGGCTGTCAGGGCTAGAAACATGGTTCAGTGGTTAAGAGAACTGGCTGATGTTGCAGAGGACCTGGGTTCTCTTCTCAGGAGCCACATGGCAGCTCACAACTGTTTGTAACTCACCCAGCCTCTGCAGGCACCAGGCATGCACCTGGGACACAGATATACCTGACACACAGGCATAATACCCATAAAATTAAAAATAAGTAAATAAAGAAAAGAAAAGTTTGTCAACTCAATGAGACATTATCTTAACAACATATTTAAGAAATAATATGGTTTCAAATGGAGTTGATTTGTATTTTAAAGCTTTGGGCTTTATAATTTTATATAAAATGATGATCTGTCTGACCCAACAGAATGTGATGATCACATACAATATATGTTCACTAACTGTGGTTAAGTTTTATATCTCTTAAAACAAATCATTTCTTATGTTTAAGTAATCACTTTTTAAACAAACTGGAAACCATGAAGTCATAGCTAACATCAAGATAACACATTTCCTGTGATGAGAAATGAGGCCTGAAATATTTCAGACTTCACTTTGGTAACTGGGATTTCATTTCCTCACAGATTTCAACCAGGAGGTTACCACTACTTTTTTGCAGTAGATTTCCTGTCATGAGAATATCAATAATTACATGTTTGATGTGTTTCATTTGGATCAGGGTATATCTAAGTTTTAAGTATACTGCATTTATTTACCACAATTATATTATATGGATGAAATTGAAGGTTAATATAATTTACAAGGTTCTGTATTCATTTGACAGCTGCTAATGGATTTGACCAAAGTTGCAGGATTGAAAAAATAAGTTGAGAAGATTAAGAAGTTAAGGAGAGAAAGTAATTATCCCATTGATGATGTCTGTGCTATAGAATTTGATGCCTATCAAATACAGCAGGCATCTGATCACGAATCACACAGGTGGACTCAAAACCACTAATCAACAGATAAAGTAGGTATCTGTAGGTGACTTCACTTGAGAGCAGCATAATTCAGTCTTGTCAAGCTCACAAAGAAGACTGAGCAAAGTAAACCACATTATGGGACCTAAAACAACAATTTTAAAAGGGTAGACACTATACAATTTTCACTGTCACACCACAGCAAAATTAAACCAGAAATCAAGAACAGAAGATAATGGGAAATCCATAGCCATCATAGGGCAAACAGCACACTTCTAAATAATGCATGGACCAAGAAGGTGATACCACAAAAGAAACTTCTAAATAATGCATGGTCCAAGAAGTTACCACAAAAGAAACTGAGAAGTACTTTTAAGACAAAATGAAAGTGAAGATACAACCAGCCAAAATTTTCAAGTTTCATCTAACACTGTAGCATTTGAAGGTGACTTTTCAGAATTTAATGTCTCTATAGGAAAAGAACAAAGAAAAGAAAAAAGAAAGAAAATCTAAGTTCATACTTTAGGAAATAAAAAGAAGGGTACATTGACTCTAAAGTCAACAGAGAAGAAGGCATGAAAATGAAAATACATATCAGTGAAACTGTAAAGAATGTATCAACAGAAAAACCAACAACATCAAAACTTGGATTTTGAAAAATGATTAAAAGTCATCTATCTAGCAGGGAGAGGGGAGTTGGGGGAAGAGAGATTTTGGACATCACACTAGTTGGCTCACTGGATGCCTAGATACTAACTGCCAACCACACCTCAGCATGTGTTTAGCAGTGTATGTTCAAAGAATACTGTTATGTGGGTCAGTAAATTGCATGTGAAGGATGTTCCCAGAATCCACTTGTGCACCATGCAATGATGCAGCACCCACACACAACCGGAAGTAGAAGGAGCAATTGTGCGTTCTCTCTAGGATCTTCTTCAGTGGGGAGATTTTCAGCTGTTACTGCCCTTGGACACAGATCCCACTTTCTTTAGCTGCTGGTTTTAAGGACTCATGCCTGCAGCCCTCCTCTTACTATTGGTTCTTCATCCTCATTTTGGGGCTGCATTGTTGACCCCTCTTATTCCAAGGCTTCAGGATTTGGGCATAAACTACTCTTAGCTTCCTTTGCCCCACACTTTCAGAAGGTCACTAGAAAAATTGACAGCTTGTGTAGTCATCTGAGCAACTTAATATAGCTTCTCTTACACAAATCACACAACTTATATGTGTAATATATATTTACCTGGATTAGTTTCTCTGGAAAACTTTGATATGAGTATTTAGGATAATAAAATCAGGTAACTGCTTGAATGATCAAGAATAATAAAAATAAAAGGGATTTAAAGTATTCCTGTCACTTATTCCTTCACTGATGGACTGTAATATGGAAGTTCATTTCTGACCTATACCCTTTTTCTTCTCTCTGAGAAACTACTGTTTTGTTTGTTTTTGTTTATGTTTTTTTACAGTGTTAGTTATTTCTATTTTGTTTGCCTAAGAATCCATTATTTCCTTTTAAACACTTATTTGTTTGTTTATTTAGTGTGTATGTGTGTGTGTGTGTGTGTGTGTGTGTGTGTGTGTGTGTGCATATGTGACATGGTTCACAGGTGGACATCAGAAGACAATCATGGACTGGTTAGTTCTTTCCTGAAAGAATATTTGGATATTCTTTTAAATCCTTTTTATTGTATTTTGTCTTTGCTTTTCATTTTGAAGGTTTCCATTAACATACTCTAGGGGCTGTAGAGATGGCTTAGCCATGAGGACTTGAGTTTGGAACCCAGGTGTCCATGTAAAATTCTGGGGCTGAGGGGTGGGAGATAGACACAAGCAGGTAGATATCTAGAACCTGAGGCAAGGCAATCTACACAGTCAGTGAGTCCTGGGTTCAGTGAGAGACTTTCCCCCGAAAAGCCAAAGTGGAGAGATTGAAGGCACCCAACTGCCATACTCTGGCCTCCACATGCATATGTACAAAATTCACATGAACACAACTTCATACATATCCCACATGAGCACATACACATGTACTACACATGTTGGGGTATGGGGGAAAACAATAAAAGACAAAAACATGCTCAGAGATTCTTTTCTCAGTTCCATCCCCTCATTTGATGACTCGGCAGTCTCAAACACTTCCCTCTGTTCCTTTCATAGAATTCCCAACCCTCTGCGTACCATTCCCATCTGTTCTAGCATACTGTTTCCTTATCCCTAGGACCTGGGTATAGTGATCAATGCATGGCAGGAGGAAGAGGTTTGGTGAAGGATGTCTCCACCCTGTGATCCTGCCATGCCTGGCATTAACATGTTCTTAGTGAAGTGTCATGAATGCTTAATGGGCAGCAGACATTTCTTTCATATCTAAAACTAGCTTGATGATCGGTCCAAAAGCTTGATGTTGAAGAATTTTCACATTTTCCCTACATAGGAATTTTAGTGGGAATTTTGAGGGAGGCTGTTTGGGGCTCCTGGGAAGTTGACTTTATAGGCATAAACTGTCCATTTCAGTTCTGAAGAGTGTCACAAATATTTTTGTCCAGCTAAGAACACCGTTAGTTCAAACGTTGCAGAATCAATGGTATGTTGCTTCTAGTCTGCTTCTTGACACCATTACTGTCCATGGAGCCAGATGAAGACACTGACTCTGCCCATTCTAACCAGAACAATAAAGAGCTGATTTATTTTCCTCTTTGTGTAGTGAAATGGGACGTGAGGAGAAGGGACTTGGACCAGTTACTTTGAGTCTTAGTTATCACAGTCACTCAACTAGAACTCCTGACATAGCCATTGCCAACAGTACTATGAGAAAAGATATAAATACCAATGATTTAGAAAAACCCCGGGAAATTACAGCAGCACCCCTCTGAAGCCAAGAAGTCAGCTATGAGGAGAAGATTGACCTGTGTGTAATAAGGCTACATCAAATCAGTTTGGTAAACAATCACACATCCAAAATCAATGAGATGTCAGGGCACACTTTCCTTCTCATTACTCCAGTATTAAAATTCTGATCACCAAGTGAGAAAACACCATACCGGGTCAGCTGTATGAATAGGGAAGGAGGGAGGGATGTTCAGAATGAGGAAGTTGCTGTGTTCCTAAAATAAGTTGACTTTGAAACTGCAGGGTCTAGGATGTGGTTTCACAATCACCCAGTGTCCATGGTCAGGGTGGGGGTCCAGTCAGCTCTATATCTTATGTAATCCCAAAATAGCTGCTTCCTAGAACTTTGAGCTGATTTTCAGGCATTGTTCTTGTTTTTGTTTGGGGTGGAGAAAACAAACTTGTCTCCTGAGTGATTTTGGATTTTGTTAACAATAAACACTACCCATCACTGCTACAGATTTCAGGATTAAAAAATAGGTCTTTTTTTTTGTGTGTTCATATGGTTAGTGTTTATTGTCAACAGAATCTAAAATCACTCGGGAGACAAGCTTGTCTACACCACTCCCCCAAAATACCAAAATAACAAGTAAAATATTAATTTATTTATCTACATGTCATTAACCAAGATAAAAGTTCTGCAAAGAGATGTAAAATACTTTTATGTAAAAATAAATCAAAAAGAGGGTTTTTTATTTGTTTGCTTGTAAAGGTAATGTTAAATCATGGACAAAGTTTTGGCTGAGTTTTAAAGCATGAGTAAGTAGCTAGTGTCATACATTTTCCACATTACAACTTTATAAATAAACATGAGACAAAACTAATATTTAAAAAATAATCACAGTTGCCACCACCCATTTGTCCTTCGGAATCTATTTCATAATGTGCAGAAGATGTTTCATGATTTTCTCTTGAGTAGTATTTCCATTTTCTGTTATAATTTTTTAAAGTAGGAGTTTAAACTTTTCATGCAGTATACTGTATTTTTGGATTTAGATGATATTTGCATACATACTAGGGATTTATTTTGTTGTTGTTTGGGTTATACATGGGGCTGTGGAAGGAGTTCTTTTTAAACCCATTACAAAAAAAGGCAAGGATGTACAGCGTTAAAGCACAACGTGACCCTGAAAATTAGCGTACGTGATACGAAGTAAAGAGAGCTGTCAATCAGAAGGAGCAATGTGCTTGCTCCCCTATACAATTTGTAAACCATTCCGCAGACCTGTATCTTTAGCACTATTGAACAACATGATGCAACCAATATACAATGCAGTAGGGGCAGGATTAAAATATTATTTGTTCAAAGAAAAATTCTATGGGACCTTGGCTGTCATCTCCATTTCTATTATCTCAGTCTGGGAGAGTACAGTTGAATGAACATTGTTGGTTTAAATTGTTTTGCTTTGCTTTGTTTTGTTTTTTTAAAGATAGAGTTTCATTGTATTGCCTGAACTCTCAGGTCTCTTGTATCAGTTTCCTGAGCACTGGGATTATAGATTTATGTCACTATGTCATTCCTGGCCATATCTGATTCTTCTTAAATGAGGAAAGACTAGTTGGACTGGTTAGTTTATTTGTTTGTTTGTTTATTTATCTATTTATTTATTATTTTATTTTACATCCCAATTGCGACCCCCTCCCTCCTCTCCTCCAAGTCCCATCCTCCGACCCCCTTCCCCCACACCCCTTCCCCCACTCGGTACCAACCCACTCTGCCACATCAAATCACAACAGGACTAAGTGCTTCCTTTTCTGCTGAGGCAAGGCAATTCCTAGCACCTCTGCTAGGAAAATGGGATCCAGAGGGAAGCAACAGAGTCCACTTGAAGACCAAGCACCCCATCAGCTTCATATATGTAGTGGGCCAAGGACCAGTCCATGTATGTTCTTTGGTTGGTGCTTCAATCTCCATGAGCCCCCCCTGTGTGTGAGTTAATTGGCTATATGGATCCTCTTGTAGTGTCCTTGACCCTCCTAATCTCTTAAATCTTCCCCTAACTCTTCCATAAGACTCCCTGACTTTTGCCTAATGTTTGGCTGTGAGTCTCTGCATCTGTTTCCGTTATCTGCTGGATAAAGCAAAAGTGGATGGAGAGCGAGAACTGGATAGGAACCTAGCACTGGTTAGTTTTTGCTGACTTGACATTTGACTCAAACTAGAGTTACCTGGGAAGAGAGAACCTCCGCTGAGAAGCTTCCTCCATTGGACTGATCTGATGGCAAGTTTTTTTGGGCATTTTATTGACCAATGATTGATGTGTGAGGGCCCAGCCAACTGAGGGAGGTGCCAGCCCTGGGCAGGTATCCTTGGGTTGTATAAGAAAGCAGGCAGAGCCAGCCATGGGAAGCAAGCCAGTAAGAAGAGTTCCTTCATGGTCCTCCAAGTTCCTGTTCCCATTCTCCTGCCTTGAGTCTCTGCTTTGATTTCTCTCAGTGTTGAACTGTTACTTGGAACTGTGAGATGAAATCGACCGTTTCCTCCACAAGTTTTGCTTAGGGATCATGGTGTTTATCACAGCAACAGAGAAGCAAACTAGGAAAACAGTGGTAGATTCATTTATGTTTCTGGTTCCTTTTCTACCAGCTTTCAGGATCAGAGCCACTCTTTATTACAGCATATATTTTCTGCCTTGCCTTGAGCACTTGTTGGCAAACAACACCAATGTGACAGTATTGTGATAGAGATTTTTACTCTATAGTTCAGAACCTTAGAAACCTGTCCAGGGACAAACATCTCTGTCCTACAAGAGACTGCTTAGAGCCTACTTTTTAATCCTGAAATCTGTAGCTGTGATAGTTAGTGTTTGTTGTCGACAGCATCTAAAATCAATCAGGAGTCAGCTTTGGCTATGGGAGATTACCTTACATTACCTATACTCATCTTCATTTGAGGTGAGACAATTGCCTGGGCAGGAATCCTAAATGTGTAAAATGGAGAAAGCGATCTGAGCCCTAGCTAGCAGTCATTGTTCTCTGATTCCTCAGGATGAAGGCCATGTAACCAGCTTTCTCCTCCTGCTCCCGCTGTCATGCCTTCCTTGCCTGGTGCCTTGACTTCCCTCCTCATCATGATGGATTCCATCATTCCACAACAGATAAGACACTGTCAACCCTTTCTCTCTTAAGTTGCTACTGTCAGGGTGTTTTATAACAGCAGCAGAAAAGTAACTAAGATAAATATGGTGGTACGTATTTAAACAGACAAAATAAATGTTATGTACTGAGTATAAAAGCAGAGGAAAAAATCAACAGGTTTTATTTTGGTACTTTGTTCATATTATATGGAAACGACTTCTGAATAGAGTACTGTAACTCCAGTGAAACCCAAGAATTTGCAAGGTAGAAGACCAAAAACAGAATCAACATGAGAGAACAACAATAGAATCAACAAGGAAGATTAACAACAGAATCCACATGGGATACCAACAACAGAATCAATGGATATCCCTGTAGGAATGATCTATGCTCAACTCAAGGAGAAAATACAACCAATGTTGAGAATGTAAATATATATTATATGTATTTGTATATATATATATATATAATTGAATCATTCTCTTGCACATTTTAATATTTTAAAATGTATTCTTGTTTGATGGATAGAAGCGCTTACTGTAAAAATCATAAGGGCTTCCAAATGAAACCACAGAACTTTTATAAAACTACACTTGGCACCTTGTATATTTAGTCCCAGGATTGGTAGCAAGAAATGGGAGGTGAAAACAAGAGAATTCCTGGATGCTTGCTAGCCCGTTAGCTTGCTGTATACAGTGAAAAGTAACAACAACAAAATGTCCTTGTCTCAAAAAAAAAAGTGGAAGATGAGGACACCCTAGGTGGTCTCTGACCTTCACATATGCTCAGTGTCACATACCCTCCCTCATTAAAATATAAGAATGTAGGGCTGGAGAGATGGCTCAGCCGTTAAAGGCTAGGCTCACAACCAAAAATATAAGAATGTAGACACATATTCATATGCACATACACACATATACACACACAATGCACACAAGCACAAAAAGTATTCACCTATATCCTTTGCAGGGAGAATTAAACAAAAGTTGCAAAGTCCATATTGCAAACAGCAAAGATAGATAAACTAAGAAAGTACAGGGAGACAGAAAGTCACAAAATATGAAGGGAAATATGTAGAATGTTTAAAGATCCAGTTCCTGTGTCACCATGTCACCCAGTGTGGCAAGTCTATCTACTTCCTTCTCTTCATAGGGGAAAGGGCTTGACACCAGCTGCCCCTCTTGGTTTGTAGCTAATCTGGTTGCAACTCCATACGTAGTTACTCTAACATCTGTGCCCAAATCAGAATAACTTTGAGTTTATTTTCTGTAACTTTATCATGCTAAAAGGTATACAGCAAAGACTCTATACTGACACAAAACCAGAGTTAACTAACAGCCAGGTAACTTCATTTCATTTCCTCTCCTTATCAGAAAGTCATAGTTATAAAATTAAAAGTTCCCTTACTGACTTTTCATTTCAGTCACTGTTACTTTGTACATAACCTGGAAAAGATTGCTGGCAGCTATTCATTCACTGTCACTAAATATTTCCTCAGCATCCACAGTTGATAGAGTAAATGTGGCTAGATGACTCAGACAGGAGCTGAACCTACATATTGTACTTCATCACAGAACTACAGGATTCCAGAATTGGAAAGACTGAAAGAACTGCCTACGCAAGACTGCAAGTGTCAGCTTTCCTTGTCACTCTTCTCACAATTCCCCCACTGCTCTACATTTAGTTAAATTTACAAATTCAAATTCAGAATTCCAGTTATAATTCACATATTTTGGTAAGAACACAAAACTCATGAAGTACAAGCATATTTTACATTCATTACTTTTGCCAACAGGAAAAGATGAAATTCAATAAAACATAAGTATTTACTTATCTAAATTTGAAATCAAATTCATTCCTGTGAACCTCTTAGAAACGGAATGCTCCAGTTTGCTTCTTCATTGCTGTGATAAAACTTTAAGCAAAAGTAACTTGAGGAGAAAAGGGTTTATTTCATCTTACAATTACAGTTCAACCTTGAAAGAAGGTAAGGCAAGAACTCCAGTATGGTAGGAACTGCAGCAGAGACCCTGGAGGAACTGTGGACTGATTTACTCTGAGCTCATATGCAACTATTTTTTCTGTCTTCCTTATACTACCGACTACCACAGTGGTCTGGGCCCTTCTACATCAACTAGCATCAATAAAGTTCCGCAGACGTGACCACAGACCAATCTGAAGGAGGCAATTCCTCAACTAAAGTTCCCTCTTCCCAAATAGTCTTTATTTAATCTCTGTCTACCCACAAGAGCTTCCAAAGTATTTCAGGACTGAAAGTAGCCTATTAAATTCACTTGTGGGCTTGTTAATTAAACCAAAAGGAAGAGAACAGTCTTGAGAAAGTATCTAAAATTTGTTTCTGAACTTAGTAAATCTTACAATAGCTTTTTCTCATACACTCTCAATATTTTACCATCCCGGCACTGCAAACTCTTCCACATTTCTCCTGTAAATCAGTTCCAAGTCCCTAAGAATTACAAGGTCAAGTTTAATACAATGGCTCTACTTTTTGGGAACAATTTTCTGTATTATTTATTTTTCTCATGTGTTGTGTCCAAATACCTGACAAAAGGTATCTGTAAGGGGAAAGGGTTTGTTTGGTTTACAGTTTGAGAAGTTATCATGGTAAGAAGGGATGGCAAGAATGTGAGTCAGCTGGTCATATTGGACCTGCAATCAGAAGGTAGAGGGAGATGGGAGTTCATACTATGTTAGCTTTTTCCCTGTGTATTTCAGGAACCCAGGAATGATAGCATTCTCATCTTCTCAGCCAAGAGAACCTAATTTAGAGAAAATGCTCATCATCAGCATAGCCAGAGACTTGCCTCTTGGGTGAGTCTAAAATCTGTCAAGTTGACTACCAGTATTAGCCATCATATGACACAATTATTTTTTATGAGGGTGCTAAAGTCATATAATGAGAGAATGATTTACAGATAGTATAGGAACAACTGCATGAACACAGATTTAAGAAATAAATATGGACCTATAACTTATACCATATAAAACTTAATTTAAAATAGATGAGAATTTTACATAGAATAATGGTACCTATAAAGCAGAAGAATACAACAGGAAAGATCTTCATAGTACCAAGTTTGGCAAAGATTCAAGAGATATGGCAACAAAAATACAGCAATAAAAGAAAATATAAAGCAAACTTGAAATGAAAAACTCTGTGTTTTTAAGATATTATCTAAAGAGATGGAAAAACCCTGGGGATGAGAGAAACTATTTACAAATCATGTAACTGGATGGCGATTAATAGTAGAATATATTCAAATGTTTTATATTATTCAACTACAAAAGAGACAAATTAGTCTTAAAATGGGCAAACTGATCTAAATAGACATTTCTCAAAGTACATATAGAATTGGTCATTTTAGAAGGTGCCCAACACCCATTATGCATCATAGAAATGAAAATTAAGTCATTCACAATTTACCACAATGATATGACTGCTAGAGAAAGAACATAGTGAATATGAGTTAACACTGTGGGTTACTAAAATTCTTATGCACTTGTCACAGTAATGTGGTGTGGTCTGGCCTCTTCACAGAACACAGCTTGGTAATTCTTCAAAAAGCAAACTGTAGATTTGTCATATGATCTAGAAATTCCAGAATGGATGTAAACTCAAGGGAATCCAATACATGTATTGGTGCAGTAGTCTGTAAATGAATGTTGGAAGTGTCATTAATGACAGTAGCAGGAAGAAGAACAGCTCACTGGCCCACTATGGATGAACAGATAAACAATGGTGCCAAGGCCATTCCATAGAAAGCCATTCGACCACCAAAACAAAATACATTATTAACAGGCGCAACCACTGAGATGGTCCTTGAAAATGTTGTTTTAGTGAAAGTAGCCAGATCCAAAAGTCTATGTTTTATGACTTCATTGCTACAAAATACCAGCAATGACAAAATCCATACAGATAGACTGTTGCCAGAACTTAGGAAAGAAGAATAAGGAATGGTTATTAGAAGCTCTGGGTTTCTTTCTGGCTGCTATTTGTATAACTTTAAATATAATTTACAAAGCATTGAATTACATACTTACTATGGCATATACACTATATTTCAATTTTTTAATAATTTATTTTTTATTTTTTCAAGTTACATCTCAATCACAATCCCCTCCCTACTCCCCCCTCCAGTCCCACACTTCCACCCTCCTCCCCCTCCACCCCCCATCCTCTACCCTTTTTTTTTTTTAGTTTAAGGTATTTCTTTTCCCCCCAACAGCTCTCCCTTTCAGTCCAACAAATGGTTCTTTCCCTTATAACTATAAATACAATACAAAACAACAGAAATAAATAGGCCACAATTATGAGAGATATATGGCTTAGCATACATTCCCAATGTCCAGTCCATATGTATTTGGCACCTGACTTTTCAATTTTTAAAAAGAAAATAAATAAAAGACAAATATTATCATCCTTATGTAGATAAAAGAGATAAATTGTATTCACAAAAATTAAATAAATATTCACATAACAAAATTTAAATACCAACAAATTAATTTGACAGAAAAATTGAAAAAAAAAACCCTTAAAACAGAGGAACAATATAGGTGATCATTTTCACAGAAAATGGGCTGAGAAGACAAATATGGGAATCTAAGAGAGAGATTTGAGAACTGAAACCATAGTCCACCAACCACACAGAAATGCTCAAAAGTTTTGGTACAGTGATAAGTAAATCCGAGGCACTTTCCAGAATCTGGGAAAAGGATTTTCAAATGAAGTCTCACTCAGAGAGATGGCTATTCAGTGTATTGAAACAGAGAGGGAATTCTGTACAGAGCTGTGCATAACGGACCACAAAACATAGGAATTTGGTTTAAAAAATGTATTAACATTCATAAAAACTGGTGATCATCGAGCAAACATTTTCTGAAGTTTTGAAGAGAAGGGGTCTCTAGAAACTCTGACCTATATTAGCTAAAAGTTTAGTAAAAGAAAGATATGAAGGACAACACCAAGAGACAAGTTAACATGGATGGGGGAGATCTCAAGGGGCTTCAAGCCTAGACCAAGACCTATAGGCAACTAGGGAGTGCTGAGCATGTGAGAGATAGCTTTTCCCAGGAAAGTGGCCCCTGTTTAGTGATCCAATTCCAAGGGATCTGCCCTGAAATCATATGCATACAAGTAGCATTATAAGGACTGAACAGAATATATGGATAAATATATGCATATATGCACATATGTACAAATATGCATGTATATATGCACATACATACAAATATGCACACACACATATACAACAACAATTAAAGAAATGGAGGCTGAAATTTGAGAGAGAGTAAGGAGGAGGGGGCCGGTCCATGGGAAACATTAGAAAGAGGAAAGGGAGAGGCTGAAATTTGAGAGAGAGTAAGGAGGAGGGGGCCGGTCCATGGGAAACATTAGAAAGAGGAAAGGGAAGAGGGAAAATGATGTAATTGTACTTTAATTAAAAAATTAGAAACAATAAAAGATATTTTTAAACAAGCAGAGACTCAAGAATTTATCTCCTGTTACAAATTTTAAAGGAATCCCCTAGAAAATGTTATTTATTAAAGTGAGAAAATAAACAAAGAGAAAGAATTCATGGCCGTGGAGAATTAGAGAGAGATACAACAGCAGAGAAGAAAGGAACTCACAGGGGACTGAAGACTGAGAAGACAGCTGCGGACCTGGTCAGATGGCAGGCAGCCCGCTGACCTTGGAACAATCAGACAAGGGCAGCATCCATGGGGGGAAAAAACTGTGGAGAAACACAGAGCGCTGGTAGAGAGGGCAAGGACTGCTTCATAATGTAAAAACATGTGGGAAAGTTGGGCATTGTGATTCCAGCTACCTGGGAAATGTGATGCCTATCTGGGCTAAACAGTGACGTATACAAAAGGGAAATCTATAGAGGTTCTGGCTCAACATTAAAAAAATCAAATATGGCTAGGGCTGTAGCACATGGATAGGGGGCTTTCTTCTCATCTGCGATGCATTGAGTTCAGTCCCTATTGCTGTGGGGAGGGGAGTAAGCAGAAAAATAAGAAAATGAAAACTAACTGTAGAAATGGTAAGTACAGAAGAGAATGTTCTCAGAGCATACTACGCAGCCTAATCATGAGAACAGACAGACATAAGAGGGTAAACAAAGAGCTAACTCGAGAATTCACAAAAGAGGAATCTCTAATGGCTGAGAGACACTTGAAGAAATGCTCAACATCCTTAATTATCAGAGAAATGCAACTCAGATGACTATGAGATTCCATCTCACACCTGTCAGAATGGCTAAAATCAAAACTTAAATGACAGCACATGCTGGCGAGGGTGTGGAGAAAGGGGAACCCTCCTCCATTGCTGGCAGGAGTGCAAACTTGTACAAGTCTGTGGAAATCAGTTTGGTGATATCTTAGAAAACTTGGAATAGCTGTACCTCAAGACCCAGCCATACCACCCCTGGGTATATATCCAAAAGATTCCTCACCAAACCACAAGGACATTGGCTCAACTATGCTCTTAGCAGCTTTATTTGTAATAGCTAGAAATTGGAAACAACCCAGATGTCCCTCAACTGATGAATGGATAAAAAAGCTGTGGTACATTTATGCAATGGAATACTACTCAGTCATCAGAAACAAGGAAATCATGCAATTTGTTGCCAAATGGATGGAACTAGAAAAGCTCATCCTGAGTGTGCTAATCCAGACCCAGAAAGATGCACATGGCATCTATTCACTTATAACTAGATTTTAGCTATATAGTACAGGATATCTATACTACAACCAAAAGACTGAAAGGAACTGGAACATAGACTTTGTTACTTGTTAGTGGGACACTTTGCCCTAGTGGAGCTGCCATGTAGTCCCCTATTGCAAGATGAAACTCTTAGCCCTCATATGGCTGCTGTACTAATGGGGACTGATATGTAGGGGCACCCCACACTGGAGGAGTAGGACAGATGGGAGAAGGGGGAGAAGGGGAGAGAATGGGAGGGTGTGCCTGGGAGGGGTGGAGGGAAGGGACTGTGATGGAGATGTAATTTGAAGTAATAAATAAACATAAAAAATAAGTAAATAAATGAAAATTAAATATATCTGCTTATATAGGAAGTGCAGGGCCTGCAGCTTCCAAAACTAAGAAATGACATACCAGTGACTGCCTGGACAGTTCCCATTTTCTCTCCATACATTCCTGCATCAGTCTTTAGCCTTTGGGTCCTGTTTCTCTGACAGACATTTGTTGTAGAGCAGGGATTATGAAGGACTTACCTACCCTGTCTTGGCAGAGCTAGGCTGTCGACTTATCTGCTACCAAGTTTTGTCCTTTTTGGACAGCAGTCTGTCTGCAGTTGGAGCAAGGAGTTTTTTCATCCCAAGAGATAGGCTTGCCACTAATTCAACCATCTCACACTGGAGATTCTTCGATGCTTATCTTCTACTTGGAGTAGAATAGGGGGTTCTGTCAGGAGCTGATATGTCTCGATATCAAAAAAAAAAGAAAATCTTAATTTAAGATAACATCTTTGAATGCCATATTCTGCAGATCTCTTTGGGTTTTTGAAGATGCCCTATCCATCTCTTGTATTTAGATAAGCAAATGTTGCTTGTCTCTTAACAACTTGATTACTGAGTAGTTTAGAGAATATCTGTGATAGACTGTCATAGTAGCTAACAAAGTGACATATTTGCATGACTAGGAGTTTGTTTTTCTTAACTATCCTAAACAGTTTTAGATGGTTGGTATCAAGAGGCCAGAGCTTCACATTTTATTTTTAAGTATCTCTAGGTATGATACCATTAGGAAGCGTTACCTTTAATTTTGTATCAATATACAAAGATCTATTCAATTGTGGTTAAATATACTCTTAATTATGTATCAATATACAAAGATCAATGCCTATGTAGCCCAATACAATCTTAATATTACGTCCATATACAAGGGTCAATACCATTGTGGCCAACTATAATCTTAATTTTGTATCAATATACAAAGATCAATACCGATGTAATCCAATACAATCTTATTTTTGCACAATAAACAATGGTCAATAAAATAAGAGTGTAAACAATATGAGTCTTGCATATGTGACATTAGTCCAATGACAATAACATTAAGGAGGCAGTGGGAGTTAGAAGAGTTGTAGTTAATGGTGTGTGGAGAGCAAATGTGCAGCAAAAAAAAAATTGTAGTAGGCTATATCACTGCTCAAAAAAGTATTCATTGTTATCTTTTGACCCCTTTGATAGTCAGTTAGAAAAGTAATGCATGAGGGCCTATGATCTCATGCAGAAGCAGTGTGAGCTGTGAGCTGTCCTTGTGGCTTTCACATTCCTCAGCCATGGCCACTCACATTTATGTCCTCATAAGAAGAGTCCCTAGACCCAGAGTGACTGTGGAACAGATTTCAAAGTAAACCTACAGCCTGATGCAAAAGAGTTAATGTAAGCCAATCTATAGATTTCTAATCTAGAAATAAGCATGTGTTCACATTATGATTAATACTTTGTGGTTCTCTGTTATGAATTGTTGTTGTAGCAACCTAGAGAAGAGAAAAAAACTACCCCCAAGAACCATGAACTACCTAACAAAACCTCCAGTATATTCATGAGAAACCTCCTCGTGAATGTTAGTCAGGGGACTCAAAGAGAATCCCAGCCCCCACTCCAAAAAAAATATAGGCTACTACATTTGACCTTTGTTGTCTCCCAGAACTTGAATGGAAGACCCTATTTCTGAAATATGATGTAATTTGATACAGGACTTAGAGGAATCAAGCTGAGCTGATCCAGAAGCCTCATTCCTGGGGAGTGACTCTTTTTTGTTTGTTTGTTTGTTTGTTTGTTTGTTTGTTTGTTTATTGCTTCAGGTTACATCTCCATCACACTGTCCTCTTTCCACCCTTCCCAGTCCCGCCCTCCCACTCTCTACCCCCTAACCCTTCCATCCCACTCCTCTGGAGTGGAGTGTCCCTATATAACAGTCCCCCGCCCCAGTTGAGCAGTCATATGAGGGCCAAGAGCCTCCTCATACACTGGAGGCCTACAAGGCAGTACCACCAGGGAAAAGTGTCTCATTGACAGGAAAAGAAGTCTATGTTCATGTTCCCTTTGGTGCGTTGGTTGTAGTATAGATATCTTGTACTATATAGCTAAAATCTGATTATAAGTGAATAGAAGCCATGTGCCTCCTTCTGAGTCTGGGTTAGCTCACTCAGGATGAGCTTTTCTAGTACCATCCATTTGGCTGCAAATTGCATAATTTCCTTGTTTCTGATAGCTGAGTAGCATTCCATTGTGTAGATGTGCCAGAGTTTTTTAATACATTCTTCGGTTGAGGGGCATCTGGGTTGTTTCCAGTTTCTAGCTATTACAAATAAGGCTGCTATGAACATAGATGAAGAAACTTCCTTGTGATTTGGTGTGGAGTCATTTGGATGTATACCCAGAAGTGGTATGGCTGGGTCCCGAGGCAGAGCTATTCCAAGTTTTCTAAGATATTGCCAGACCTCCATAGTGGTTGCACAAGCCTGCACTCACACCAGCAATGGAGGAGGGTTCCCCTTTCTCCACACCCTCACCGGCATGTGCTGTCATTTGAGCTTTTGATCTTATTATTCTGACAGGTGTGAGATGGAATCTCAGAGTCGTCTTGAGTTGCATTTCCCTGATGACTAAGGATGCAGCAAGGTGGCTGGATACAAAATTAATTCAAAAAAATTAGAATTCCTTCTTTATAAAACAAATAAATGGGCTGAGAAAGAAAACAGGGAAACAACTCCCTTCACAATAGCCACAAACAATATAAAATACCTGTGGGTAATGCTAACCAAGCAAGTAAAGGACCTGTACAACAAGAACTTCAAGCCCTTGAAGAAAGAAATTGAAGAGGCCATCAGAAGATGGAAAGATATCTCATGCTCATGGATAGGTAGGATCAACATAATAAAAATGGCCATCCTACCAAAAGCAATATACAGATTCAATGCAATTCCTATCAAAATACCAACACAAGTCTTTATAGACCTGGGAGTGACTCTTACAGTATCAGAACATCCAATGCTAGTCACCACAGGAGAGGAGCCGTCAGCAGTCCTACCTAAGCTGACAAGCCTAGAAACTGCACCAGCGACTGGACAAGAAAGGCATCCAGGATGGTAAAATGATGGCACGTTATTTTGATGGAAACCAACAACCATCTAACTGGATTTAAAGCCTGCCCAACAGGGAAATCATGCCTGGTACTGGACACCTAGTCAGCTACCTGGGGCTGGAGTGGTCACAGAACTCCAGAAGACCCAAGAAGAGGACCTACCATTGTCACTTTTCAAACCCAGTATAAATCCTAACTGCATACTGACTTATATCCCAAGATAATGGTAGGCATTGCCCCTCACCAAAGGGGGTTCTTTTTGCAACAGATGGAATACATTACAGAAAGCCACAACTGATCCTAATGCAGGATTCAACTGACTGTGGAGTGCCCATCCCTAATTAACCCACATCCAAAACACTACACAACTCCTGAACCCAGGACTCAGGGAACATCTCAGAAGAGGAGGCAGAAAGATGCAAGAACCAGAGGACCAGGAAACCTGCTGTGAGATTGTTCCTTGTAAACAATATGGCTACCTAAGCAAAGACGTGAACTAATACAATAGTTGACATCTCAAAATGAATGGGAAAAATCTCAAGGGGTCAGACCCCTAGAGGAAGAGCTCTAAGCAATTAACAACTGATAGACAGAGAACTACTCTCTCCCAGGTATGAGCCCCTTGGCCAGTTATCTAATACCAACTAAACAGCCCTAGGATCAGACATTCAGGCAACACTAAATGAAATCAGCAGGTTGTGTTTATTTATTTATGTGTATAAATAACAACAACGGTTAAAGAAGAGGAGGCCATGGATTTGGTAGGGAAATGGGGGGAGTTGACATAGGATTGAAGGAGAAAAAGAAGAAGGGGGAAATGATGTTACTATATTAATTAAATAAAAATAAAGACAAAAAAAAATAATTATCTGAAGCTAGCTCCTAGTTATTGATTCTTAATTTTTTTCCATCATGGAAACATGGTAGGTGATTTAAAATGTAAAAATCAAGTGTCTGTATGTGAGTGTGAGTGTGTTCATGTATGTGTGTATAGTATGTTTGTGTGTGTGCACACACAGGAAACAACAATGAGATGAATGACAAATTATTTGAATGATCTTTAAGTATTTATTTATAGAAAAATGGCATATGAGCAATAAGTTCAGGTAAACATTATTTAAGCAACATTAGTAAAACTACCTGACTATTTATTAGTAATACACTAATAAATACAGAGATAGAGTAAGATTGTTTGACATAGGGTCAAGAATGTATAACTGACAAAAGACAAAACAAAACAAAGACAACTCAAACATTAAAAAACAGAACATAACACGTGAGTACTATAGTAGGGATTTTACAACTAACAGAGAGCAGAGAATGCACGATGCCTGAGAATGTTCTGGAGCTGAATTGAAAAATAACTTGAATTATTAGTAGTTGTTCAAATGTCAAGCAACTAATTTTTTAAGTCTAGCTATTTCAGCTATTTCCTAAATTATTATCTCTCTTGTATCTGATCCCTGTTCATCTCTTTAAGGTTTATAACTGCCTACGTTTTATTTCCTGTTCCTTTGACACCATTTTGCAGGATATTAGCAGGAACACTGGATGGATTATAGGATACTGAAGGAAAGACTTGGAAGATGTGCAATTGTAGCTGTTCTTCACATGCTGTCTATAATGACTAACAGACTTTGTTGCCAGGTGCCCCATTCTCTTATCAGAAAGCAGGACTGTTGGGATAGTTTTAGCAATTTAGGAGAAAGAAGATGGTCAGGGTTTTTCCTAACCCTGAGCATCACTGTCCACTGACAGTCTATTTGTGACACACTCCTAATCCTGGATGCTCAGAGATACACTGAAAAAATCAGAGAGCTGGATAGTGCTTGAAGTAGCTGTATCACTACCCAATGTGCAGGATGGAAGGCAAGCTATTTGTCATCACTTAAAGCAACTCTAAAACCTCAACATAAAAGCTTACAAATTAATTATCTGGAAGCCTTAAATCCCTTCATTGAATCTCTGAAGTTCCCACTGGGTTTAATCCTCACTTTCTAGTAAGTACTAGGAAGGAATCTTAGATAAAGACCACTAATTAGTTGTGTTCCTGCCATTCTTGTCTTTCTCCTTTGTAATTCTCTTCTTTCCTGTGACTTTTCTTAACTTTTCTGTGATGCTCCTTTCATTTACATCTACTGAAATGGAAAGTTTACCTGAGAAGGGATGAGTCTGAACAATGGCTCATCTGTGCCCTTTCATGGCCAAACTATAGTGCTCTTAAGGTTGTTCTGTTGGTGAAAAGAAGCACACACCAGCCCAGAACCTTAGTGGCTCTATCAGTCCACCAAAGGATTTTCTGAGTTGCCAGGCTTTTGAGAATAAAGATAAAAAAGATCCCTACAATTGGAGGGATCAATAGGTACTAAGCTACAACCAGAAAGCTCAGTAAGTTCTAATATACTGTTGCATGATTAGATGACTGTAAATAAGGCCAGAGCATAGTGTAGCTCAAAAAGCTAGCATAAGCAATCCCACCATTGTTTTGCATTTTTCAAGCTTTCTAGTCACACAGTAAATATACACTCTATGGTTTTTGTATGCCAGATAGTTATAGGTACTGAATTTAAAACAATGAATGAAGGAGGTGGGGGACACAATCTTGCTCTCTTGGGACATACCTTCTACTGGGAATAAACAGATATGCACAAGAAGTAATACAAAGACAGATCACATGTCATATGGCTGAAGGGGATATCAAGAAAGTTAAAGCACAGAGATAAGAACAGCCTGGAAGGGTGTGAATGAGTCAGTGTTCCATGTAATTACACATGATGTAAATGAGGTAGCCTGGGAACAATGACTTGAAGGAGGTATGAGTGTGACCATGAACTTTCCAGAGGAAGCTCACTCCAGGCAAAAGGACACCTGCCAGGTCCTGGAGACACCTCCATGTCCTGAGTGCCTTTGACTTACTTTTGCTCTCTCTGTGAATTATCTATCCTCAGGGATGATCTCATCAACACACTTGTTGCTCATAAATAAACTGTCAGTTGATCCTGCCTCTTGCCTCTAGTTCATGAGAATTTCAAATTCAAATTAACGCCAAGCAAGATGGAGTTCTTCTTTGTAAACAGAGATGGGTTACAACCCTGAGCAGAAAGCACCCCAGCCTGTATACTCTGATGTAATTATCAAGTTTGTAAAAAAGAGGGAGAATTGCTGAATGTTGAGGAAATTCCTGGAAAAAAATCTAAAGCATATTTCTTCTGGTATTGTTACTTTCTGGTAGCCATAGAAACACATAAAACCTTCTCTTGTCAAACTAAAAGCATTATAAATTCCCAGATTTAGACACTTACCCCTCGTTGCCTTTGTAGACTCAGTCTCCACTCTGCAGTTTATGTGTCCAACATAACTCTCCAGTTCTTTTAACCTCTGTGATAGTCAGTTTTCCATTACTGTCACAGAATTCCTGAGATACTCTGCTTATGAAGACAAAAGGTTCAATGTCTTGGCAGCCCTGCTTATGATTAGTTGGGCCTGTGGCTTTGGACTTATGGTGAGAAAGAACAGAGGAATTAGCAAAATGGCCAGGAGCCAAAGAAAAAAAAGGGGAGACCATAAGTCTGAAATTCTGCAAGGCCATACCCACAATGCCCAACTTTCTCTAGATAAGTCCCATCTCCTAAAGTCCCACTACCTCCCAGTAGCACCACACTGGAGGCTGAGCCTATTGCTCTTCTGTATACTGAATTTTCCAGGCCAAAAATGATGTTTTCTTGGATTCATCTCCCCTCGCAGCTCCCTATGTGCAACCCCAGAGAACCCCCGCCAACCCGGCCTGCCTGTGCAGCTATATAGCTCACAGCTCCTTCTGTCTTGGTCACCTTTACCACAGCCAGACCACTTTTACCTTTCTTCTGGATTAGTTTGCCAACTTGCATTGTCAGGGCACCGCACTTTGACTTTTTTCTGATATTAAATAAGACCATGATTACCAGACCTGTTCTCTTTCCCCTTGAGAATAAGAGACTTGCATGCCAAAGACACTGAACTGGTTGAAGAGAGAAGTCCCAGATCTTTCATTATATACAGTCAGTGCCCAGTATAAGTTCCAGACATGACTCGCATTAGAAAACACCTTGCTTACTGGGCATGGTGGTGTACGCTTTCTTTCTTCCTTTCTTTCTTTCTTTCTTTCTTTCTTTCTTTCTTTCTTTCTTTCTCTCTTTCTTTCTTCCTCCTTCCTTCCTTCCTTCCTTCCTTCCTTCCTTCCTTCCTTCCTTTCTTTCTTTCTTTCTTTCTTTTTAAAATATTTATTTATTACTTCAGATTACATCTCCATCACAGTGCTCTCTTTCCACCCCTCCCAGTCCCACCCTCCCACCCTCTAACCCCATCCCTTCCATCCCACTCCTCTGGAGTGGAGTGTCCCTACATATCAGTTCCCCACCCCAATTCAGCAGTCATATGAGGGCCAAGAGCCTCCTCATACACTGGGGGCCTATAAGGCACCACTAGGGCAAAGTGTCTCATTGATAGGAAACAAAGTCTATGTTCCTGTTCCCTTTGGTGCATTCATTGTAGTATTTTGGAGGCAGAGGCAGGCAGAACTCTGTGAGTTCGAGGCCTGCCTGTCTACAAAACGAGTCCAGGACAGCCAGGACAATTACCCAGGGAAATTCTGTCTCAAACAAACAAAAAACAAACAAACAAACAAACAATCAAAAAACAAAAAAGAGAAAGAAATGAGAAAGAAAGAAAGACGCCATTTTGCTTTAGCCAGTTAGCTGTTCTTCCAGATAGCCGTGCTCCTGACCAAACTACCCAAGTTAGGTAGTTCAGTGAGATCAGAATTGCTTTTTTTTCTCTGTTGCTGGAGCTGTGGGCAAATTGGTCAGGATGAGGCTGTATTGGGAAGAAGAAAGAAGTGGAAAAGCAACAACCCCTCTCTCCATCTTCAAGAGATGAAGTAGCATGCTAACTGAAGAAAGAACAAAAGGAGAAAATGCAAAGCCTAGCTTCCCTTGTGGAATCTTCATGTATTTGTTAACTTCCTCAACTCCTGTGAATAGGAAGCTAGTCCCCTTGACATGGAGGAGGAAGTGACCATTCTGGGGGTGTAAAACAGACATGCAAGGCCCTAAAGTGGGTGTGCTAACCCAGCCTGGCAGCACTGGTCTCTTTAGGACAGTTTGCTTCAAGTGAGATGCTTGACTTCTCTGTCTAAAACCTAAACATTTGGCATGAATAGTCACAATCTGGCATTTTTAATACTCATACGTCTAAAAGCTGGAGAACTGGAAAAGACTAGAAGTCCCCAACTGGTGTCCACTTTGGAATATTTGGCCCAGAAAAATATCTATTCTCATGCTGCAGGAAGCTGGTTTGCAAAACGAAGGCTGAACCAGAGCCAGAAAGCAAGCACTGTTGGCCAGCGTGTAGATGAAATGCGATCTTGGCTACGCAGGCATCTCTCTCAAAGTTATTTGCAGCTGCCACGACACATCTTGAAGATTCTAATATGCAGAGCTGCTATTTAGACATTCCAAGAGGGGGAAACAAATCTCAGTTGTTTACGTTTAAACATGATGTGGTGAGATGCTGCGGGACAAATGTAAACATAGCACATTGGGCAAGGCAAGGCATGTGACAGCCCTGCTCAAATCGCAGGGTAGACTCAAAAGGTCCAGGGCAAAGGCAGAAAATTGAATTTCCATAGGAAAGCAGTGCTCACTATCATTCTACTTAACCGTGTAAAGTATTGACGGGAAATACATTGTGTTGGAAGGAGTGGAAGTTGAAGTAATTAATAGGTAGATTTAATCATACCTTAGATATCCTCTACAGATAGAAGCAGCCACTGCTTATTGCAGGAGAGTTGGTCGGGTGTGTGTGCGTGTGTGTGTGTGTGTGTGTGTGTGTGTGTGTGCGTGCGTGCGTGCGTGCGTGCGTGTGTGTGCGTGTGTGTGTGTGTGCATGTGTGTGTGTG
>CAJQZJ010004750.1:7195356-7235356 GCA_907164525.1 Lophiomys imhausi | reverse complement strand
ATGTAGATATAGCCTCTCTCCTCTCTGCCACCTACTGATGCACATGTGACATAGCAGCCACATTTGCAATGCCTCTAGGGGTAGGGAGTTGGTGGTTTTAAAGTAAGCATTTTGATGGCTTGATTTCTTTATTCTTTTTCTTCTTTTACTCTTTCTCCCCCTTTTCTCTCTTTTCTCTCCCTTCTCTCTTCCTCCTCTTCCTCTTTCTGTCTCTGTTTTCCATTTCTCTTTTTATTATTGTTGTGAAGGGTCTCTATATAGATGTACTTCTGACTTACTGTAACCCACTTTTATAATGTAGATTGTGCTCAAATTTGTGGCAGTTCCACGGTTTCTTAACTTTTGGGTGCTAGGTCTCTAGATGTGTATCACCACTCCCAGAAAATGATTTGATTTTAAATTCAGAACCTCTGTGCAGCTGACAATAGATGACTGAAGAGATTAAAATCCATAAGAACACAGGAAACTGAGATAATTTCCATAGACAAAGAGAAGGAAGATGAGAAAGAGGGAGGGAGGGAGGGAAGGAGGGAAAAATAAAAAGGACCAAAGAGAATGTCTACTTTTTTATTTTATATTTAACTTGTTCTATGAAGAGTAGCTTGGAGAGTGACAAGATAATACTCACAGTGCTGAAGCCTACTCCAGGCACTGTGAGATGTGGTAAATGTGGGTAAAGTGTGTAAGGCCAGGCCAGGCAATTGTTTATGATTTCCTGACTGGATCCATGCTCCTGAGCTGACAAGAGGGAGATAGAAGTAGCTGTGATGCTCTTTGTGGCCTCATTACCACTTAAAACAAAACAAAACAAAAACCCATTGCTACTGATATGTCTCTGTTCCTAGGAGGATCTACTAGTGGCCAAAATGCTCATCATTAGCACGTCATTAGCTAAACCACTGACAGGGATGATTAGCATTTTTGTTACTCTCTGAAAACATAATGAGTAACACCGAACCCTGGCACTGTCCCAGTTAGCATTAATTGTTAATTTAATTAATTAACCAACTTGATGCAACATACAATCTCCTGAATAAAAGTTTGAGTTGAGTAATTGTTTCTATTTAGGTTGGTCTGAAGGCACATTTATGAAGGATTGTTTCAATTGTTAGCTGAGTAGGAGAGTCCTGGGAAAGTGATCCTGGGCTACATAAAAAAGCCAGCTAAGCACAAACTTGAACAATCAGAAAGCAGTCTTCCTTGGTTTCTTCTAAAGTGCCTGACCTAACTTCCTTTGAATGGACTGTGACCGCTAAGTGTGAGCTAAGTAATTCCTCTCTTCCACTAAGTTGCTTTTGGTCCATCTTTTTTTTTTTCTTTTTGTTTATTTCCTTGTTTATTTTTTATGTTTATTTATTGCTTCAGGTTACGTCTTCATCACAGTGCACTCTTTCCATCCCTCTCAGTCCAGCCCTCCCACCCTCTTCCCCCTGTCCCTTCCATCCCACTCCTCTGGAGTGGAGAGTCCCTACATATCAGTCCCCCGCCCCAGTTCAGCAGTCATATGAGGGCCAAGAGCCTCCTCATACACTGGGGGCCTACAAGCCAGCACCACTACGCAAAGTCTATGTTCCTGTTCCCTTTGGTGCATTAGTTGTAGTATAGTTATCCTGTACTCTATGGCTAAAATCCTATTGTAAGTGAATAGATGCCATGTGCATCCTTCTGAGTCTGGGTTAACTCACTCAGGATGAGCTTTTCTAGTTCTATCCTTTTTTAATTACAGCAACAGAACTAAGACAGGCACCACACTTCAAGAGTTCAAGTTGCTGTCCCATATATCTACCATGTGAACTCAGAAAAGCTATTGTGTATCTCTAGGCACTGACACCACCCCCTGTATAATTTAAGTAATAACAGTAACACCTACCCTCATGGCAAGCATGAGCAACAAATGGGAACACAGTGAGATGCTCACAGTGATGTCTGGATCTGTCTAAGTCTTCAGTAAAGCATAGCTATCTATGATTGTGACTGATTTGTGCTATCAAACTTATCAGAAAACAAATATCAATAAACTTTGGCAGATTCTACTTCACTAATACCATGTGAACATAACTGAGTGTGGTCCTGAGTGCTGCTTCCTGAATGCTGAGTGCTCCTTCAGATGATGATGTTACTACACACAAGTACATATCCCAGACTGCTTTCCTCTTCATGAATGAGAAAATGAATCCTGCATTAGCCACTAAGGGTTTGTAGCTCATTGCTGTCATATTGTCTAACATAATTATCATACCACCAAACAAAATGACTCAGGACTGTTCAGTAAAGAGATTAAAGACAATGATTCTATTTCAACCCCTTAATAAGAGCTACTGAAGTTTACTATCTTAATGAAAGAATCCCTGTCTCTGATCTTCCCAATGTCCTATCCTAGAACAGTGGCTTCTCATCCTTAAAAGTTTAATTTTACTTTCAACTTGGCTAGCACTCTCTCTGGCTTGTTTCCTAGAGACAAATATTTAGATTTAAAAGCAAATGATAGGTTTCTATTAATTTTTTTGTTAATCATCCATGGAAGATATAGAACACAAAATAATCATTTGCTGTCTTGGCTAATTTTATGTCACCTTAACACAAGCTAAAGTCACATGGCAAGAGGGAACCTCAATTGAGACAATACCCACATAAGATCAGGTTGTAGACAAGCAACTCTGTAAATACCCACATAAGATCAGGTTGTAGACAAGCAACTCTGTAGGTCATTTTCTTAATTAGTTGTCAATAGGGGAGGACCCAGCCCACTATGGGTGAGGCATCCTTGGGTTGGAGGTCCTGGGAGCTATGCTGAGCAATCCATGGAGAACAAGCCAGTAAGCAGCTCCCTCCGATGGCCTCTGCATCAGCTCCTGCCTCCAGGTTCTTTCCTTGAGTTCCTACCCTGGCTTCCCTTAGTGACAGACCTATCAGATGTAAGATGAAATAAACACCTTTCTCCCCAAGTTGTTTTTGGTCATGGTTTTTCATCACAGCAATAGTAGCCCTGACTAAGACACTTACCATGTTAGCTAAGGTTCAAGTGAGAACAGCAACACTATACAGTACGACACACACATGCTTCAGGGGCACCATTTGCCACCCAGTGTCACATCACTGTTTAACAGTCATCTAAGTAAATTTTTCCTTTTGCAACCACTAGGTAAAAGGATATTCTATTATATAGTTGGTTCACAAAGATATGTGTAATGAAGAAAAAGATGATCACACTGTGGTAAACTTATGTTTAATGTCATTTCAAAGTTTCTCTAAGAATATTCTGAACTAGGGCTGAAAACATGCCTCACTGACTAAGAGCACTGGCTGCTTTTCCAGGAGATTTGAGTTCACTTTTTAGCACCCACATGGTGACTTACAATCACTTGAAACTCCACTTACAGAGTGTCTGATGTCTCTTTTGCATATATAGAAAAGCAGGTAAATACACACACATAAAAATAAATAAAATGTAATCTTTTGAATTAAGGTAGTGATGATAAAATCCAAATGGGACCTCATGACACTGAAAGGCTTCTGTAAGGCAAAGGACACTGTCATTAGGACAAAATGGCAACCTACATATTGGGAAAAGATCTTTACCAACCCCACTTATGACAGAGGGCTAATATCCATAATTTATAAAGAACTCAAGAAATTAAATGCCAAGAAGCCAAATAATCCAATCAAAAAAAAAATGGGAAGCAGAGCTAAATCGAGAATTCACAAAAGAGCAATCTCTAATGACAGTGAGACATTTGAAGAAATGCTCAACATCCTTAATCATCAAAGAAATTCAACTCAAGACAACTCTGAGATTCCATTTCACACCTGTCAGAATGGCTAATATCAAAAACTCAAATGACAGCACATGCTGGCGAGGTTGTGAAAAAAGGGGAACACTCTTCCATTGCTGGTGGGAGTACAAACTTGTTCAACCATTATGGAAATCAGTCTGGTGATATCTTAGAAAACTTGGAACAACCCTACCTCAAGACCCAGCCATACCACTTCTGGGTATACATCCAAATGATTCCTCACCAAACCACAAGGACACTAGCTCAACTATGCTCTAGCACAGCCTTATTTGTAATAGTTAGAAACCGGGAACAACCTAAATGTCCCTCAACTGACGAATGGATTAAAAAAAAATTGTGGTATATTTACACAATGGCATACTGCTCAGCTATCATAAACAAAGAAATCATGCAATTTGCAGCCAAATCAATAAAAATAGAAAAGCTCATCCTGAGTGAGCTAACCCAGACTCAGAAAGATGCACATGGCATCTCCTCACTTATAATTGGATTTTAGTCATATAGTACAGGATAACTATCCTACAACCAACACACCAAAAGGATCAGGAACATAGACTTTGTTGCCTATTAAGGGGATAGTTTGCCCTAGGGGTACCATGTAGGCCCACAGTGCAAGAGGAAGCTCTTAGCCCACATATGACTGCTGAACTGAGAGGGGCTGAAATATTGGGACACTCCACATCGGAGGAGTGGGATGGGTGGGAGAAGGAGGAGAGAGTGGGAGGGTGGAACCGGGAGGGGTGGAAAGAGGGCACTATGATGGAGATGTAACTTGAAGTAATAAACATTTTTTTAAAATACTGCAAAAGTCCTTCTTGTCCAGTCTTCAACTTGTATTTTAAAACTTAACAAATCAGTAATCAAGAACATGACTCTGAGGACAGAGTCTGTAATGATGAGGCAACAAATGATTTGTGGTCCTGAGGTTTTGCAGGGAAGACACTGATAGATCAGAGATACGACACAGGGATAATACTCTTTTTTTATAATTTATTTTTTATTTCTTCAAGTTACATCCCAATCACAATCCCCTCCCTACTCCCCCATCCTGTCCCACCCTTCCACCCTCTTCCCCCTCAACCCCCCCATCCTCTACCCCCCCTTTTTTTAGTTTAAGGTATATCTTTTCTCCCCCTTTCAGTCCAACAAATGGTTCTTTCTCTTATAACAATAAATACAATACAAAACAACAGAAATAATTAGGCCACAATTATGACAGTTATATGGCTTAGCATACATTCCCAATGTCCAGTCCATATGTATTTGGCACCTGACTTTAACATTCTACTATCTAACCATCTCCATGAGTTTAAAGTTCTATATCTAACTCAGCTTCCATTCTAACTTGCATCACAATTTTAAAAACATCTTCTTAGATCCAGAACACCCTCTTGATTCCTAAACAACTCAAAATTTAGCACAAAATGTATATATGCAATTTTATTTTTCTTTTGCTATTCATTTCACCAAGTCCATGAAGATCAAATTTTCAGAAACTTGGTTTAAATGCTGGAGATACTAAGACCAGCAAAGGGTGGAGAACTAGAGGCTCAGAGACTTCTTTTCTTTTTTTTTTTTTAATTTCTTCCAGTTACATCTCAATCACAATCCCTTCCTTACTCCCCCCTCCTGTCCCACCCTTCCACCCTCTTCCCCCTCAACCCCCCATCCTCTACCCTTTTTTTTTTAGTTTAAGGTATATCTTTTTCCCCCCAACAGCTCCCCCTTTCAGTCCAACAAATGGTTCTTTCTCTTATAACAATAAATACAGTACAAAACAACTGAAATAAATAGGCCACAATTCTGAGAGTTATATGGCTTAGCATACATTACCAATGTCCAGTCCATATGTATTTGGCCCCTGACTTTAACATTCTAACTATCTAACTATCTCCATGAGTTTAAAGTTCTATATCTAACTCAGCTTTCATACTAACTTGCATCACAATTTTAAAAACATCTTCTTAGATCTAGAACATCCTCTTGATTCCTAAACAACTCAAAATTTAACTATGAGACTCTAGCTATCTATTCTTCAACCACCTCAGACACCTGAGAGGGATAAATATATCTGATTATATAGGAAGTGCAGGGCCCGCAGCTTCCAAAACTAAGAAATGACATACCTGTGGCTGCCTCGAGAGTTCCCATTTTTCTCTCCATACATTACAGCATCAATCTTCAGCAGTTTGGCCCCGTTTCTCTGACAGACATCGATTGTATAGCAGGAATTATGAAGGACTTACCTACCCTGTCTTGGCAGAGCTAGGCTGTCGACTTACCTGCTTCCAAGTTTTGTCCTTTTTGGACAGCAGTCTGTCTACAGTTGAAGCAAGGGTTTTTTTGTTTGTTTGTTTGTTTGTTTGTTTGTTTGCCAAGAGACAGGCTTGTCACTAATTCAACCATCTCACACTGGAGATTCTTCGATGCTCATCTTCTACTTGGAGTGGAATAGAGGATGCTGTCAGGAGCTGGCATGTCTCGATATCAAAAATATCTTAATTTAAGAAAACATCTTTGAATGCCATACTCTGCAGATCTCTTGGGGTTTTTGAAGACGCCCTATCTATCTCTTATGTTTAGATAAGCAAATGTTGCTTGTCTCTTAACAACTTGATTTCTGAGTAGCTTAGAAAATAACTGTGATAGACTGTCATAGTAACTAACAAAATGGCACACTTGCATGACTGTTAGTTTGTATTTCTTAATTATCCTAAACAGTTTATGATGGTTGGTAGCAAAAGGTCAAAACTTCACATTTCCTTTTTAAGCATTACAGTTGGGAACCACAGGTCTTGATCCCAATACTTAGTATGCAGAGACAGGCACATAGGATTTGGAAGGATTTAAGTTTAAAAGATACATACAAAAGGCATGCTCAATGTAAACAAATTGTCCTTTGAGATCTCAAAATATACACACTAAAGATTTGTTTAGCTCCAAAATAACAAAATAATTTCTTCTTTAATCCAGATTGAAAGATAATACTTTATATATTGTCAAAAAACCAAATTTGCTCCAGGAAAAATATTACCTGACCCCCCCCCCCAAAAAAAAGGTAATTGCCCCAGAGTTAGGATTAGGGCAGGGCTCTGTTCTTATCTTTCCAGGAGACTTAAAACATCCATTCAAGGAATCCAGGGACAACTGGACAAGGGAAACCTCAGCAGAAAACAGATCAGACAACAAAGAAGACGAGCGGCCCAGACAATCCAGCCTTGCAGACTTCTTCAATAGCAGTTTCCTCAAAAGTCTACAACCACAACTCAAAATCACTAAGATTGTTCAGCTCCACAGACTGCTCCAGCCAGAACTTCAGTAAAGGTTCTGTCTACAAACTTCTTAGGACATCTAAATAGCTGAGCACAAAAGGACTGAACATCAAATGATTCTATTAACATTTTTAACCATTTTTACATCCCTATTTGGCCCCCAAACAGGTTTACTATGTCCCAAATCAGCAGGAAGTCATTTATGAGAGCAACATCCCAGGCCCAGAAGGTGGGGAGGGTGTTTCCCTATTTGATGGATAATAGAAAATTTTGTTATTTAGGGGAAGAAACTACAAGCTGTTAAATGGTCTTGTTAAATGGGTTTTGGAGGTTAGACCTAGGGACTTCTCTCTTTTTTCTTTTCTGTATCCTTCTCTCTCTCCTATGTAGGAATGAATAGACTTGAAAAAAAATGGGACATAGACATAGTATAGGAAAGATCAAGAAAAAAGGACAGATTATTGAACAAGCCCTTATACCTTTGTATATTGATACAAAATTAATACTATATTAGGCTAAATTGGTATTGATTATTGTATATTAATGCAAAATTAAAATTGTATAGGACTATATCAGCATTGATCTTAGTATATTGATACAAAATTAAGAATATATTTGTCCACATTGGTATTGATATTTGTATATTGATACAAAATTAAGGGTAATACTTCTTAAAGGTATTGTACCTAGTAATGCTTAAAAAGGGACAATACTCTTATAACCAATACTACAGGATCCTTTGACGGAAAGGAGACAAACCAAAGGAATTGCCCTGCAAGCCTGAATAGGAAAAGTGTTATTAGTGTCCAAGAACAAACTGCTTTGAGAATTGCTATCTGTCACCAGGTTCATTTTTATGACACTATTCAATTAAATGGATTTTGTTATTGTTTTTCAAGACAAGGTATTTTTTTTTTTTTGTGCAACTCTGGCTACCCTGGACTTGTTTTGTAGACCAAGCTGGCCTTGAACTCACAGAGATCTGCCTGCTTCTGCCTCCCAAATGTTGGGAGTAAAAGCATGCACCACACCTGGGTTTCAATTAAAAGTTTGAAGGCCACATTCACAGAGTTATTTATCTATTATAAGAGTATCCCAAGTAGCTTAGTCCCAGCCCACATATTACAGTAAAAAATCCCAAGGTACAGTCACTGTGATTCATGGAAAACTGTAGGGTTCAATAGACTAACACTTTTTGAATGATGGGAACAACTCTACATTGTTTTCTAAGTATTTATCACATTTAATAGAAGTAGCAATACAAGACACTGGGGAATTGTTATGGCATTTTTTCTATGTGAATACTAATAATAATCTACCAAATACATGTGTAAGAAAGAATTGCTTGTTTAAAGTTAAATCTGCCTTGGTAAAATAACAATGATAAATACTTTCATGGGTAACAAGGCTCAACTGAACAGTTAGGCAAATAATTTTGTCTCTTATATTAACTCTTTGCCTAGAATTATTAAATAATTAAGCCTAACACATTTCTTTTGGGGACTTTCTAGCCACTTGTGACTGACCCATGGGGAAGACATTACTTATGAGCTCTCTCTGCTTAAGAATTTGACTTAAAGTTGAGTGAGTACTAAGCAGGAGAGGATCTGAAAGGATGTGGAAGAGGGGAATAATAAGAGCAAATATATTTAATTTTAAACATTGTTTCTAATAATAAAAAAATGAGATAGAATGTCTTACCTTTCGTGATTGCCCCAAAGAGAAGGATTTCCATTGTAACATCAGTGATTTCTTTCATTTCCTTGTGTTTGTATTGTTTTGGTGTGTGTGTGTGTGTGTGTGTGTGTGTGTGTGTGTGTGTGAGAGAGAGAGAGAGAGAGAGAGAGAGAAACTTTGAAATTATTTGTCATTTAGTTACACTTTGAATTTTAAAAGCAGAAAAGATTGGCCAACTATCTGAGATAAGCAGTATAGGATCCCATTTATAAAACAGTGGTACAATACCAGTATTGAATTAATTAATGACAGTAATTTACACCAGAATTTATTGTTTCAATTTTACTTTCTTAGAAGGAGAGTGGAGTAATTATAACACTAAATGAAAACACACATGAATGAAAATTCCTAGCAAACTGGGTTAGGATTTCTAGTGAAAAAACTGCTCTGAATAAGATGTTTTCTGTATCTCCACATGTTATAATATTGCAAATATTATTTATTCTCAAGGTTTGCATCTGTGTGAATAAAAATAGAGTTATGAGGAAGAATGAAACAGCCATTATTACTCCTAGGTTTGCATTTTAACTATATATAATTTCCTATTTTGTATCTGGCTGGGTTTGCTATGGGCAGCATGGTGTCAAGGGGCTCTCTGAGTTGTCTAAAGTTGTATACAGATGTTCAAATTATAACACTTAAACATGGGAACAGTTTGGTTCCCATCCTTAGAGACTGGCCCTGGTTCTCTGTTTACACACTAACTTACTCAATCCCTGGTTGTGTTGTTTTTGTTTTTTGGGTTTTTTTTTTTTTGGTTGAATTTTCCACATGCATCACAGCAATTGAGGAATTTTATTCTTGTATCTAGACCTGGTGTCAAAAACAGCCCTTGCCTTGTACCCTGTGCTTTGTAGGATGTGAGATGGCTGATGTTACAGGGGCTAGAACTCATTGTTTGACTGGATCACATCAGACCACAGTGAAAAGAAGCTTTGTAGAGCCAGGCAGAACTGGCTTCCAAAGATCAGAGATGTGAAGCTATTTAAGGGAGAAAGAGAGAGAAAGAACCCAAAGCAAAGGGAAATGGGGGTTCAGCAGCCAGTAGCTTCCAGGAAGATATGACCAAAGCAAGCAAAGGGCAGGATTGAAGGTGTTCAGACTGTGTTGCAGCTGCTCACAAGAGCAGTGAGGTTTTCCTTCCTTCTCTCAGAGTGGGAACAATGTTAAGACATAAGCCCAAGTACAAGATTGTTGCAAGGGACAGGAGTGATAGTTCAGTGGGTAAAGAGCTTGCCAGGCAAGCTGGAGGTCAGTGGAAGTCAGGGATGGTGTCATTCACTGCCCTGAGGAGGCAGAGATGGGTAGATGCCTGGGGCTTATAGACTAGCCTAATTGGATTATTTAGAGTAGCCCACTTGATGAGTTCTAGTGACCAGGGAGGGAATCTGTCTCACAACTCCAGGAGAAGAGTGTCTTGCCCCCTCCCAACACAGAAACCTGTTGCTATGTTAAAGAGATCAACATTTCCAAACTGTTTCTTTCTCTGCCCATCAGTGGCTCATCTGTCCCCTGCAAGTCTTTGGTTACAAAAAGCACTTCAGAACAAAAACAAAAGAAAAAAAAAACATGCAAGCTGGTTGTAAAAGCTTCATTCATGGAGGCTGGCCCTGGGGCTAAATGGGAGAGTCCTGCCAGCCATCCAACTTAGCCTTTAAACATGTACAGCATTTCTCTAAGCAAATTGGTTCCTTAATATGGTAAAATGTGTGGCACCCAAGGGGAAAAACTGGTGATCTCACAGCCTAAAACTGATGATGGAGTCACAGTCCATGTTCCTGAAAAGCACTCAGACTTTCCATTTTGATAAAACCAGAAGCAAAGAGGAGAGTCAGTGAGTTTTGCTATTCATTGTTCATTTTCACCAAACTTTCTCCTGTAAGGCAGAGCACAGTGGTTTAATTCACAGCTTATGGGATTTTAAAAATACTAAGCCATTCAAATGTTTTCTGTATTAGCCAGTGTACCTAAAGATCCACAGGGATAAATAAACACAGTGAGCTGGCAGGGTCCTTTGGTGGCATAACTGACTGCTAGTTATAAACAGTAAACAAAACATAGTAACAACTTGAAGCAGAAGAGATTGCTCCTTCATACAGGGCATAAATCATTATCTTAATAACTTCAGCAGCAAAGCAAAATATTCCAAAGCAAAATTAAGCCAACGGTTCCCCCTGTGGCAATAATGAAGTACTGTAATGCTGACATAAATAAATAAATACACAAACAAATAAATAAATAACGGACAGAAGAAGGCATTGTTGTGCCTTGGAAATGGTTGAAAGTTAACATCCAATAAATAACGGTGCAGTTCTCATCTCTGGGCAGCTCTTTGCAAGAGTTGGGGGGGTAGCAGGAGGTGGGGGTGAGGGATGGTCGCTCTCTACCTTTGGGGACATGGAGCTAAGCACAGTGCCTGCCCCCTGCAGTTACCACAGGTAGTGTGTGCTATAGGTAAGGCATGGAGTCACTGACATATTACCAGTCTCAAAATGACAGATTTCTCTCACATGTAAAGGCAGATGTTATTCTCTGAATCAGAAAAAAACCAAAGGAATGCTAAGAGGTGCACAGGACATAGAGGACAATCTTCCAGTCACCAAGGGCTCTCAAGCTAGATGGCTAACAACCTGGAAGGAAACACTTTCCAACTCTGACTTTGGCCACAGAACCCAGTGATATGTCTTCCACATTAATTTTACTGAGTGCTGAAGATCATTAAAAAAAAAAAACCCAAACAACTGGGTAATCACTTGTTCATCTCAGATAAGTGAACTCCACTATGGGATCTTATCACACAGAGCGACTCCCGGGAACATCTTGATCCCTGGCTGTGTTGAGTCAATATCTTGTGTTTCAACTCCAATTTCTTTATCTGTTTTACAAAGTCAATATAGCTTTGTCACAGTCTCTGAAACAGAGAGTTCTGAGTGAACTGCCGTGAGCACACTGTCTCAGAAACATAGACACATTTGTATCTTTCCACAATACCAGACTGTATTAAATAACCATCAATTCACAAGCCATGTTGGTTTTACTGGAAGCCATTTGTCAAGGAGTCCCAACTTCTCCTGATAGCTGGCTGAAGAAATAGATTCTTTTATTCTAATCGTAACCACTCTCTCAGATAACACATTACAAACCACACAGTAGCTATATGTATAATATAACATGAGATCACACGTGGCTACATAAAACTCTAGATTTGTGACCTTCCCCAAGATACACCATTTCACCACCGATTTTGACTCCAAACTGAACATAGAGGATGGCTGTGCACTTCAGTGTACTCACAAATAGCACCATATGTCATGGTATCACCTGTGAAGTACAGACTGATAAATTACTTAATCCTGGAAAGAAAAAGTGTACTACCTATGTTATAAAAGTCCATTGAGATTCCATAAGCATAGGAGCTTGTTTAAATCACATCAGGAAAGCAGCCAGCCTTAGGAAAGGGGGCAGCTTCCTCACCTGGAACACAAATACTGCAGGGAATGGTGGTGAGTCCGCTGACTTGATACCTGGCTGCCTGGTGTGTGCTTTAATGGGCCAACAGGCAGAGAACATTCCAGTGTCCCAGGATCTTCAGTTGGGTATGTCTATACAGGTGACATGGCCTGATTGAACTGCCCTTTCTGTCTGCCATTTGTCCAGTGTGGACTCTGTCCTTCTGTCCACCCCAGCTATCACGTCCTGGCCTGACCTCATTTCTGTTGTTCTGCTCCACTTTAAGACACAGCTCAACCCCATCCCTGTGCTTGGCTCTACATCCTTCCTCCCAGCAGACTTCCCACAAAGTTCATTATCTTCTTATACAGCCTTCTCTGGATCCCTACTCACCTTCAATTAGACTTCTTTGAAACTTCCTGAATTCTGCTGTGGCAGCCATGTAGCCATGTGGTAGCCATGGTAACCACCTAGTATAAATATATATGTCCATTTAGTATAGATATAGTCACTGTGTTGTTTGTAAGGTGTTATCTGAGAAATTAGTTACGATTAGAATAAAAGAATCTATTTCTTCAGCCAGCTATCAGAAGTTGGGACTCCTTGACAAATGGTTGCCAGTAAAACCAATATAGCTTGTGAATCAGTGGTTATTTAATACAGTCTGGCATTGTGGAAAAGATACAAATGTGTCTATGTTTTGGAGACAGTGTGCTACAGTTCACTCAGAACTCTCAGAGTGTGATGAAGTTTTGCACGACATGGAGTAACTGGGTCAGAGCCTGACCTCAACACTGGTTGCTGTGTTATCTTTTGTAAAATTTCTCAATAGTACAGTTGACTCTAAAGTAGCATTTTAACAGTATCCACTGGTTTTGAGTTCCTATCTGGGGACAAACTTATCTTCCATAGTGTGTCATTTGCATAAAGTAAGCTACCAGCTACACAGTCTCCTTAAGTCAGCTGAGATCATGATTGCTTTGATTGGATAGGGACCCAGAAGACACAGATTACAGTTTTACAGATGGCTTCCACAGGACAGACCCTCCAGAGACTTAAATCCCTAACCCTGTCACTCCTCCTCCCCCTTTCTACTTTGCTGCTTCAAACAGATTGTCATTAACAGTTCAAAACCTGTACTTAGTAGACTTAACTGTAGTAATTATAGCTTTGCATCTTTGAATGTGCGTATTCTCCTTTATTAATTTATAATGAGAAAATAGGAAAGGAAGGTTCATTACTTCTGTACTTACAGGAATAAAGCTTCTGTTCATGAGTTGTGTAGATTATGTCCTTACATCTCTCTGTGTAAAGGGATTCACCCAGTAGGGTCACTATGCCGCATATCTGATTGAAATGGTGAGTAACAGTTTATGTTCAAAGCCAGGGCAGAGCCAGGTTCTAGGTACAATTATGAACAAAAAATAGTCTTCACCACTGCTCCCTGCTCAACTCTGCTAGCCTTTCATCTCTCTTTACTCTTTATGGTCTGCCTTACTTCTTCAAGATCCCTATGGATTAATAAGTGTCTCCCTTGATATTTAATTTTGGCTGCATACAATGTCTTTAATATTTACAACCAGTTCAGGCCAATGGCAACAGGAAAAAGAGGAACGTTATCTTCTTCAGGCTAAGAATGAGCCTATCCAGAGTCAGCTGGTCCGGATGGATTGTCAGTGCTGTGCTCTAGAGAGGGACCTTCCAACCTGAACACTCATTACACAGAGAAGCTGCCAGATTTGGTGAGGCACACCCATCCTGTCAGTGCTCAGGAGGCTGAAGAAAGAGGATTATAAGTTCATGCCAACCTGTTACAGGCAAAAATCCTATGCCAAACAAAACAAAACCCACAATCGGAACAATAGCCACAAGAGCAAATAATCATTGCTAGCTGGGAATGGTTGAGGTCCTGGTACACTCCACAGCACTTCCAACACATAAAATGAATCTAGTACCTGCAACTATAAAATGCTGATATTGTTCAAACCAGATCATATATATAAAATAAGAGTTTAAACCAAAACATGTAAAGGAATTTTATGATATATTAATTTAATAAAAAGGCAATAGTCCAACTCAAAAGTAGCAAAGTATTTCTATAGACTTTTCTTCAGAGAAGAAACAAAAATGGCCACTAAATATATGAAAATACACATAGCATTGTTAATCACTAAGAAAATGCAAACTTTACAGAATCTTTTAAGTTTCATGAGGTCCCATTTATTGATTGTTGGTCTTAGAGCCTGAGCTGTTGGTGTTCTGTTCAGGAAGTTGTCACCTGTGCCAATGAGTCTGAGGCTTTCCCCACTTTCTCTTCTATTAGATTTAGTGTGTCAGGCTTTATATTAAGGTCTTTGATCCACTTGCACTTAAGTTTTGTGCAGGGTGATAAGTATGGGTCTATTTGCATTCTTTTACATGTCGACATCCATTTGTTGAAGACACTGTCCTTTTTCCATTGTATGATTTTGGCTTCTTTGTCAAAAATTAAATTGCTATAGGTGTGTGGTTTCATTTCTGGATCTTCAATTTGATTCCATTGATCAACTGGACACTGTCATTCAACAAAATGGCAACCTACAGATTGGGAAAAGATCTTTCCCAACCCCACATCTGACAGAGGACTAATATCCATAATTTACAAAGAACTCAAGAAATTAAATGCCAAGAAACCAAATAATCCAATCAAAAAATGGGGAACAGAGCTAAATAGAGAATTCACAAAGGAGGAATCTCTAATAGCTGAGAGACACTTGAAGAAATGGTCAGCATCCTTAATAATCAGAGAAATGCAACTCAAGACGACTCTGAGATTCCATCTCACACCTGTCAGAATGGCTAAGATAAAAAACTCAAATGATAGCACATGCTGGAGAGGTTGTGGAGAAAGGGGAACCCTCCTCCATTGCTGGTGAGAGTAGAGGCTTGTACAGCCACTATGGAAATCAGTCTGGTGATATCTTAGAAAACTTGGAATAGTTCTACCTCAAGACCCATACATCCACATGATTCCTCACCAAACCACAAGGATGTTTCCTCATCAATGTTCATAGCAGCATTATTTGTAATAGCTTGAAATTGGAAACAACGCAGATGTCCCTCAATCAACACTGAAGAATGGATTAAAAAACTGTGGTAGATTTAGACAATGGAATACTACTCAGCTATCAGAAACAAGGAAGTCATGCAATTTGCTGCCAAATGAGTGGAACTAGAAAATCTCATTCTGAGTAAGCTTACACAGAGTCAGAAAGATGCACATGGCATCTATTCACTTATAATTGAATTTTAGCCATATAGTATAGGATAACTATTCTACAACCAACACACCAAAAGGAACAAGAACATAGACTTTGTTACCTGTTAATGAGACATGTTGCTGTAGTGGTGCTGCCATGTAGGCCTCCAGTATATGAGGAAGCTCTTAGCCCTTATATGACTACTGAACTGGGGTGGGGGACTGATATGTAGGGACACCCCACTCTGGAGGAGTAGGATAGAAGGGAGAGGGAGTAGAGGGTGGGAGGGTGGGACTGGGAGGGGTGGAAAGAGGACACTGTGATGGAGATGTAACTTGAAGTAATAAATAAACATTAAAAAAAAAGAAAGAAAAGAAAATGCAAACCAGACATGGTGGTGCAATCTCAGAGTTCAGGAAGTGAAGACAGGAGGACAAGGAGTCCAGGGCTAACCTTGATTAAATAATGAGTTGGAGGCCAGGCTGTGTTTTTGTGAGACAGGAATACCCTCTCCCACAAAGTGGAAGACAAAACCCAATCACATTTGGTAGCATGACTGCAATCAGAGAGCAAGGAAAAAAAAAAACAGCAAGTACTAAGGAGGATGGGAGAGTTCCAGTGTCCACACAGTAATAATCACACTGCCATTTTGGAGCTTCTTTGGGCAATACTTTGTTTAAGAGGTAAACATAAAGTTTCCATACAACCTAGAAATTCTGGCCAGCCAGGGTAGTACATACATTTAGTTCCCGGACTCTGGAAGCAAAGATAAGTAGACCTTTGAAGTTCAAGGCCATCCTGGTCTACATAGCAAGTTTGAGGCCATCCAGGGCTACATTGTTTCATAACAAACAAACAAACAAAACAAAACACATCCTAGCAATTCCACTCTTAGGAAAATACACATGATAATGAATGTCAAACAAAAACTTTTGTGCAGACTCTTCAGCAACACTCTTCATCATAGTCAGAAAAGGAAAACTACTCAAACTGCCACTGCTGTGAACTAACAATCATAATATTGTACATCCACATGACAAATGAAATCCATGCCAAGAAATTAAGTAGTGAGGTATCTACACCATGGATGACTTTGAAAACACTATGGTAAGCAGAAGAAGCCATACAGGGAAGATCGAACAATAAATTATTATAATCACAGGCATTGTCTGAAACAGACAGAGAGACCCACAGCCTTAAAAAAAAAAAAAGTGGTTACCCAGGACAGATCTCTGAACATAATGGACTATGGTTTAATGTTAGATAAGTAGTTCATTTTTGAGGAAAAAATAAGAACATTTTTGGATGAAATGCTGGTGATAGCTACACAGCTTTATAAATGTGTAAGAACCACTGAAGTACAATGGATAAGTTTCATAATATGCAAATTTTGCTCTCATTAAAAGTAAAATAGTGGTTTTTGTTTTGTTTTACTTTTAACATATCGGCTTGCCATTCTCATGTCTTTGCCTGTTTGGACCAAAGTTTAAAAAAAATAGCATCTCTTCCATCTCTGAATCAAAATAGAGATTGATTTTTTTCCCTCAGAATTGATTATGTTTAGTTTGTTTCAAGTGCAAATATTTTTGAAATTACTATTTTAATTACACATATTTATGGGGTACTGTGTGATTATATATATACATATATGTATATTCAGTATATGATTATCAAGTCAAAACACTTAACATTTCTATCTTCAAAAATATCTTGTTTAGAATTTTTGGTTAGCATTTATAATCGCATGTACTTATGCAGTCTAGGATGGTAGTTCAATACTCATATACTAGATACATTGTTGGAGGTGACAAATCTTTCCTTTTCCTTCTTATTGGTTTCTAGGGTTTAGCCCTCCTCTCTTGTAGACATTCAGATCCAGAAAATTACAGTTCAATGGAAAACCAGAACTTATTACAACTACCAGTGTTTGGGCACTCATCATCAAGGTGCATTTTTCTTTCTGTGTATAGAAATACATCTTCCATATTTGGAAGCTCATATTGGTTATAGGCTACCTGAAAGATTCCCAGACAACAATCTTGGTCATATCCACCAATGTACTTACGTACCATTTCCTAAAATAACCGTCACTTTTCTGGGAGCCTTCCCTGAGCCACCTTGTTTCCTTCTTAAGTATTTCTAAAAATGAGATACATCGTAGATGGGGAGATTGCTCAGTGGGGAAAGAAGCACATGCAGGGGGCCCTGAACCCACGTGAACCCAGGTGTAACAGCTCACATCTGTAATACCAGGCCAGTGCAGGAGACAGGAGAAACCCTGCAGGCTTGTAGAGGAGCTAGCCTGGCATCCACAGATGTGACCAACAGAGAGACCCAGTCACAAACAACATGATAAGGAGGACCTGAACCTAATGTTGTCCTCTGACCTCAAAACCAAACCACTACTGTGGCATTCATGTGCCTGCAATCACACACAAGAATACAAGAGCCTAAACACACACTCATGATATGTCTCTTCAGTTTTTGTGTGTATGCTGCCTCAATCCCTCTCTGGAATGTTAGCCCCATCAGGACAGGGTGTTGGTTTTGTGTTTCTTCCACTTCCACCTGAAACAGGGAGACAGAAAAGAATAAAAATAGGAGAGTCATCTGATAATTGAAGTCTAGAATGTCAGCTCACTCCCTAAGTCAATCTCTTCCTGATGTTAACTCCCTGATCACATGGCTTCAAGCTCTTTGGCAGCCAAAGCCCTTTGAACTGTAAATGTCAGTAGCTTGAACTTCTGCTTTCTCTCTGCTTCCTTCACACATCCTCTCTAGTATTGCTGAGCCCAGCCTAGAAACTTAATCCCTATTCCCTAAAAACTGCCTGTTGCGTAGCTTGGCTTGGGATTCTAAATGCTGACATGGAATTAAGTTCTGATGAACGGTGGGTGCCCTAGAGGCCAAACCAAAGGCTGACGGTCTTTGTTCTTTCAAGATGAATATTTTCTCCAAACAAAACAATGTGTTGCACATTGGAAGGGACATGTAAGTCACAGCCTGTGGTCGTAGGAAAAAGTTAAACAAGAAAGCAGGTTTCTAAAAGAAGACTATGTGGCCTTATTCCTGCTGGTGTGTTCATTTTGTCCTATGCTTGATCTTAAAATTTATTTTTAAATATCGCATTGTAAGACTACATGGTCATCCCAGGTCACCCCTTCATTCACATTTGAGGCTTTTATATTATTGGGTAAAACCCATTTCATGTTTTTGTTTTGTTCTGCTGTTGTTTCTGTTTCAGATCATTGGACTAAAAGAAGCACTTAAAATTTATTTTTGAAAATGGATGGTTTGGTCATTCTTGATTCCAAAGAACTGCGGCTATCTCCAGACTGTAACAAGGTGGGGCTTCTGGATCGCTCTCCGGGGCTCTCTGGCAGAAAGGAGCATGCTCTCCGCTGTCACCTGCAGCTCAGCACACAGAGCTCACTCATGACTTACTGTCACTTAAGCCTTTACTTCAAGACAGCCTCAACTGGATATAAACGTTTGAGGGGAGAGCGTGGAAAGACTGACATCCATACGACCCCCACAGACTTGTTAGTGACGGTGCTGATGACAACGCACATCTGGATGCTTTGAATCATCCTGATGATTGATTTGAGCTTTCCACTCTTCACCTAGGCTCTTGGCACAACATCATGGAGCTGTGAGGCTCACCAGGCTTTAGCTTGCCGTACATTCTCTGTTCTATACTATGCTTCGCTTTTCTTCTTGGCTGTGCTCATGCATGACTCCATACGTTCTCCTCTATATGTCAGCCCAGGCTCACTGAGCCCCAAACATCGGTTCTTTGAGTATTAGGTCGTGCTCTTTGTCAAGATACACCCCTCCCCTGTGTGTTTAGTTCTTATAGTTTATTTGATGCAGGCAGAACTGGTAATCCTACCAAAGACCACCCCCATGAGGAAATCAACAAGACTTAATGAACTTACTCTTTCTCGTCTGAGCACCTAAGTTATGAAATTCCAATCGAATCCTACCCCTCCCAGCATAAACTATCCAATGAACTAGTCAGCTTCACTTAGCAAATGTTATATATCTTGATTTCTTGAAAGGCACAAAGCTAAGATGTCTTGAAGGCTACAAAGATTATTAAGGCCCATTCCTCATCCTCAAAGTAGTTCAATAATACTCGGAAGTGAGTCTAAATTAGGAACGACTTGAAACTGCGGGATTAAAGAAATGTTCAGGCCTAATTTGAACAGATGAGAGGAACCCAATGTATTAAATTCTTCCAAAACAGCATTCTTTGACAGGGGAGTGATCTGCACGCCACGTTTGTGCTGTTGCTCCCCTGAAAGCACCAGTAGGATAAAACACAGACTCTCTTTTGTCAACAGCTGAGTTTCAGGAAGGAATGTTTGGTTTTACAAACTCAGCAAACACCTCTATTATCATGTCTCATCTTGTTTTTCACACACTTCCAGAGTGACATAACAGTTTGCTACATGGTGCTGCAGCTAGGCTGAAACTCAAACTCCAAAGTAACCACTTTGAAGTTCACGTGACAGCACAGTATGCCGGAGAGCAACCGGCCACCAATATTCATGTTGGAAAGTGCCCTTCAGCAAACTAATCAAGGAAATGCAAAAAGAGTAACTTCAAAGCAAATATACACTAAAATTTAAATTTAAAAGTTCCAAAAATGAATTCCTTCCTTTTGGAAAAATTTGTTTTGAATTATTTGCCTTTTAAGTTATGTGAAGTCTCCAGGAAAAACACTTGTCTCATAGGAAAAGCAAGAGCCCTGTACTAAAATTTTATTCCCATAGCTCTACCTTACAGTCCATAGAGTTTAGTCAGAAAGAGTTCTTTATTATTCCACACATCCTCTGCCAAGGAAGCCAGGATTATTCCTCTCACTGTGTCTTTTATTATCCCTCTCTTCCTGTCTTAAATATCTTCCCTCTTCCTACCACTAATCCAAACACAAGGCTTAGCTTCAAAGGCCCACTCAAGATCCACTCCAGGACCAAAGTGGTACCTGCATTAGAGGAGGATGTGTTTGGACTGGATCTTGGAGATTATCTAGCTCAAATATTTTCCAACTGTGTAGAGTAGACCAGTTGGAGCCTTTGGAAAGAGCATTAAGATGGGAGGAGGAGGGAAGAGCAGCCATGTCGGGGAAGACAGCCAGGTTCAGGTGAGTTATCTTTTCCAGAAAGACACTTCTTGAAAAAGTGTTTTCCCTACTTTAGAGTATAAAAACCCTAAGTTTTGTAAAAATAAATGAAGGAATTAAGTCTGATAAATAGGGTACTCAGGATAGGCTAACTCCTCAGGTCTGGGTCTTCCCACCCTGTGTATACTATAGAGTCAAACAACAACTGGGAATTGGTCTTCCTCTTTCTGCCTTCAGTATCTTAGTCATTGCATAAGGCAAGCCAGTGAGTTTCTTGACTTCCCCATCTCCATTTTCCACCCCCTGGTGTATCTCCACAGGGGCTAAGAATCCTCACTACTACATTTGATCTTGTCATGCATTCTGTGGTTCTGAATCATGTCACCAGGCTTGCAGCATAAGCAATGGTTCATGTATGTCATTAGATAAAACAGCTCTCAGAAAGTCCACTCTAGGCATTGGCTAAAAAATCACAAGCTGTGTCTTCTTAGAAACTGTTAAAGTTGACACCAGTGGTAGTCTGCACAGCTGTGTTTTGCATAGAAAAATTAATCCATCTTTCTGTCTTTTTTTACTTGTCATGTTTACAAATTGACATTTAATCATTAGTTAATTTCCCTGTCTGAAATGACTCTGTGTTTTTAATCCTCAACTCTCATTTGGGGAGGGAGCATTAAAAAATTGAGGCAAGATATTTCAAGAAGATAATCTGATAATCTAACTCTTTTTTGAAAACTTCAAACTTTCTTTATTCTGATCCTTTGGAAACACTTCCTCTGTCTGTGCTCTGCTTTTAACAAACATATGGAACAGTGTGTTATATTTTCTCCCTTGTTTTTTTCTCCCCAGGCCCATCATTTGGTTCTGTATCACATTATTTTATAGTGTAGACATCTTACCAAAGAGGCCTTCTCTCTCTGATTCCTTGATAAGCTCTCTAGTGGTTTGAACAAAAATAGCCCCCACAGGCTCATAGAGAGTGACACTATTAAGAGGCATGGCCTTGTTGGAGGAAGTGTGTCACTGGGGGCTAAGGTTTTAGAAGCTCAAACCAGGCCCAGTTGGCTCATTCTCTCTTCTTGCTGTCTGCCAATCTGGATGTAGAATTCTCAGCTACCTCTCCAGCACCATGTCTTCCTGCATGCCATTATGTTTCCCACCATGGTGATAATAGACTAAACCTCTGAACTGTAAGCCAACTCAATGAAATGTCTTCCTATGTAAGACTTGCTGTGGTGATGGTGTCTCTTCACAGCAATAGAAAACCCTCATTAAATTCTTTATTTCACTTACCCATGGGTGTTCGTGACTCTGAAACCAACTTTTCTGGGAGTGTTTTATCAGTTGTTTCCTAGAGTAGGTGAAGAGAAAGATTTTATGGATGTCAAGTTTTATGTCCTGTTCCCCACTCCATCTTTAGGCAAGTTGCCTGTCCAGACCCTAGGACATGCCTACCTGAAGCTTGTCCTGCTGCATATACATTACTCCCAGGACCTCTGAATTCCTTATTCAAATATTTCTGGTTGAGTCTGCTCCAAGTTTGTATCACTTCTGGAATTGGAGGATATACTCTTCCTGGGGGCAGTTCATCCCATGTCCTAAGGGTGGTATAAGGGGAGCTGTTAGTGAGGAGGAGCAGGTAGGCAGAACTTGAGATCATGACATGCCTGAACATGCAGGCTGACCTTCCCTTGTGTGTTCCCAAGGCCTTTGCAGCATGTGACACAGTTAAGACTTCATGAGAAGAAATAGAGGAGACCACTTTGCCAAAGCTATCCACACATTTCAGCACAGATTCTAATGCACATTTGCCTTTAAGACTGATGGGAAAACATGTTTGTCATGAGGGGATTAGCCTGCATGCTATTGAACAGTTTGCAGCTTGATTTATAACCTTTACATCTGTAGCATGTTGTGTGTGGTCCTCTGTGTGCATTCTGGGCTTGGAATCTACCGATCTCAGGCAAAGAATTGGGCCCTTTCAACTTCAGGATGGTGTCTTTGTGGGGGTGTCCACATTTTCTTAACCAGGATTAAGTTCACATTCCTGTCATGTTCCCCATCTACTCCCAATTTTCTGAAAACAAATTCTTTTTTTTTTTATAAATACTTTATTTTTTTTCTTCAAGTTACATCTCAGTCACAAACCCCTCCCTATTCCCCCTTCCTATCCCGCCCTTCCACCCTCTTCCCCCCAGAAGTTTCCCCTTTCAGTCCAACAGATGGTTCCTTCTCTTATAACAGTAAGTATTATACAAAACAATAGATATAAATATGCCACATTTATGAGAGTTAAATGGCCCAGTATACCTTCCCAATGTCCAGTTTATACATATTTGGCCCCTGACTTTAACATTCTACTATCTAACCATCTCCATGAGCTTAAAGGTCTATATGTGACTCAACATTCATACTAACTTGCAACACACTTTTAAGAGTATCTTCTTAGATCTATAACACCCTCTTGATTCCTAAACAACTCAAAATTTAACTATGAGACTCTAGCTGTCTATTCTTCAACCACCTCAGAGACCTGAGAGGGATAAATATATCTGCTTATATAGGAAGTGCAGGGCCTGCAGCTTCCAAAACTAAGAAAGGACATACCAATGACTGCCTGGACAGTTCCCATTTTCTCTCCATACATTCCTGCATCAGTCTTCAGCCTTTGGGTCCTGTTTCTCTGACAGACATCTGTTGTAGAGCAGGGATTAGGAAGGACTTACCTACCCTGTCTTGGCAGAGTTAGGCTGTCGACTTCCCTGCTACCAAGTTTTGTCCTTTTTGGACAGCAGCCTGTCTGCAGTTGGTGCAGGGGTTTTTTCATGCCAAGAGATAGGCTTGCCACTAATTCAACCATCTTACAGTGGAGGTTCTTCGATGCTTATCTTCTACTTGGAGTAGAATAGGGGGTGCTGTCAGGCGCTGATATGTCTCGATATCAAAAAAAAAAAAGAAAATCTTGATTTAAGATAACATCTTTGAATGCCATATTCTTCAGATCTCTTGGGGTTTTTGAAGATGCCCTATCCATCTCTTGTATTTAGATAAGCAAATGTTGCTTGTCTCTTAGCAACTTGATTACTGGGTAGTTTAGAGAATATCTGTGATAGACTGTCATAGTAGCTAACAAAGTGACATGTTTGCATGAGTAGGAGTTTGTTTTAACTATCCTAGACCGTTTTAGACGGTTGGTATCAAGAGGTCAGAGCTTCACATTTTATTTTTAAGTATCTCTAGGTATGATACCATTAGGAAGCATTACCTTTAAATTTATATCAATATACAAAGATCTATTCAATTGTGGTTAAATATACTCTTAATTATGTATCAATATACCAAGATCAATGCCTATGTAGCCCAATATAATCTTAATATTACGTCCATATGCAAGGGTCAATACCATTGTGGTCAACTATAATCTTAATTTTGTATCAATATACAAAGATCAATACCGATGTAATCCAATACAATCTTATTTTTGCACAATAAACAATGGTCAATACCACTTTAGCCAAATAAACTACTAATTTTGTATCAATATACAAAGGTATAAGGGCATATTCAATAATCTGCCCCTTCTTCTTGGACCTTCCTGTGCTATGTCTATATCTCATTTTTCTCAAGCCCATGCACTCCTGCATAGGAGAGGAAGAAGGATACAGAAAAGGAAAAGTAGGAAGTCCCTGGGGCTAACCTCCAAAACCCATTAAGACAGGACCATTTATCAGCTTGTAGTCTCTTCCCCTACATATCAGAGTTTTCAGTTATCCTTCAAATAACCAAAAAGAAGGGCGGAGAAACACCTTCCCCACCCACTGGGCATGGGACGTCGCTCTCTTAAAGTGACTTCCTGCTGATTTGGGTCGTAGTAGACCTGTTTGGGGCCCGAACCCAAATGGGAAAAATGGTTAAAAATGTTACTACACTCCTTTTATGTTCAGTCCTTCTGTTCTCAGCTGTTTAGATGACCTAAGGAGTTTGTAGGCAGAAGCTGATCTTGCAGGCTTCACTGAGGTTCCTGCCGGGGCATTGTGTAGAGCTGAGCGGTCCCAGTGACATTGGATTGCTGTGGTGGTTGCAGGCCCCCGATGGAGACAGCTATTGAGGAAGTCTGCCAGGCAGAATCAACTGGGTCACTTGTCCTCCTTGTTGCCTGATTCTGCTCTCTGCTGAGGTTTCCGCTGTCCAGCTATCCCCAGACTCCCCTAATGGTCGCTTCGATTCTCCTGGAATGATAAGGACAGAGCCCTGCCCCAATCCCAACCCTAGGACAATTGCCCTCCTTTTTTTGGGGGTGGGGTGGGGGGTGGGGGGAGCTAGGTAGTACTTCTCCTGAAGCAAATTTGGCCTTCTGACAACATACAAAGCATTATCTTTCAATCCGGGTTAAAGAAGAAATCATTCTGTCACCTTGGAGCTAAACCAGCTCTAGTGTATATATTTTGAGATCCCAAAGGACAATCTGCCTGCATCGAGAAGGCCTTTTGTAAGTAGCCTCCAAACCTAGGTCCCTCCAAATTCCATGTGTGTGTCTCTGAACTCTAATTATTGGGATCAGGGACCTGTGTTTCCCATCTGAAGGGATCAAAGATGTTTTCCACCACCCCTGGATCGAAGTCTTTCTCTATTTAGAGTTTGCCCTGCATCAGGCTGACCCTGAGCTCCGGGATCTGCCCGTTTCTATCTCCAGTGTGCTGGGAGCTGGGACCAAGGGTGTACTCTTCTTGAATGGTGGGACCATGAGTATGCACCCTCACCACCCTGCTCCGTATGACTCCAGAATACATAAGACCACCAACTCTACGGTGCTCCCCCCCCCCATCTCCGCTGAAGTCAAAGGCATGGGCCAATACCACAGTTCTCTTGTATTTTACCTTAGCTCCACATCTTCTCTACACCTGGAGGTCTGCAAAACCAGGCCGAATGGCTGTATCCTCTGTTCCATTCACAGTGTTTCAGCCCTGCCCCCTGCCTTCTTTTTTTTTAGTTAATAAATTTATTTGTTTGTTGCTTCAGGTTACATCCTTATTATATTGTCCTCTTTTCCCGCTTCCCAGCCCCTCCCTCCCATGCTCTACCCCCTGACCCTTCCGTCTTATTCCTCTGGGGTGGAGTGTCCCTGCCTAACAGTCTCTCACCACAGATCAGGAGTTATATGAGGGCCAAGAGCCTCTTCATTCACCGGGGGCCTATGAGGCAGTACTGCCAGTGAATGGTGTCTCATTGCTACTGGGGGAATACTAAAAAAAATGACCAACAAACACACAAACCCACAAAAACAAAGAATATCAACAAAAAAAGAGAGGAAAAAGAGAAGGGAAAAGGAAAAAGAAAAAAGAAAAAAAGAAGGAAAAAGAAAAAGATTAAAAAAAATTATGTCCTTGTTCCTTTTGGTGTGTTGTAGTACAGATATCCTGTACGATATAGTTAAAATCCTACTATAAGTGAATAGATGCCATGTGCATCCTTCTGAGACTGGGTTAGTTCACTCAGGATGAGCTCCTCTAGATCCATCCATTTGGTTGCAAATTGCATGATTTCATTGTTTCTGATAGCTGAGTAATATTCCATTGTATAGATGTACCACAATTTTTTAATCCATTCTTCAGTTGAGGGACATCTGGGTTGTTTTCAATTTCTAGCTATTACAAATAAGGCTGCTATGAACATAGATCAGGAGACTTCCCTATGTCTCTGTGAGAGGTCCTTTGGGTGTATACCCAGAAGTGGTATGGCTGGGTCCTGAGGCAAGGTTATTCCTAGATTTCTAAGATATCGCCAGACAGACCTCCATAGTGGTTGCACAAGTCTGCACTCCCACCAGCAATGGAGTAGGGTTCCACTTTCTCCACACCCTCACCAGCATGCACTATCATTTGAGCTCTTTATCTTAGCCATTCTAACAGGTGTTAGGTGGAATCTCAGGGTCGTCTTGAGTTGCATTTCTCTGATGATTAAGGATGTTGAACATTTCTTCAGGTGTCTCTCAGCCCTTAGGGATTCCTCCTTTGTGAATTCTCTATTTAGCTCCATCTCCCATTTTTTTTATTGGATTATTTGGTTTCTTGGCATTTAGTTTCTTGAGTTCTTTGTAGATTTTAGATAATAGCCCTCTATCAGATGTGGGGTTGGTGAAGATTTTCTCCCAGTCTGTTGGTTGCCGTTTTGTTCGAATGATAGTGTCCTTTGCCTTACAGAAGCTTTTCAGTTTCATGAGGTCCCATTTATTGATTGTTGATCTCAGGTCCTGAGCTGTTGGTGTTCTGTTCAGGAAGTTGTCACCTGTGCCAATGAGTTCGAGGGTTTCTCCTACTTTTTCTTCTAGTATCTTTAGTGTGGCTGGCCTTATGTTAAGGTCTTTGATCCACTTGGAATTAAGTTTTGTACAAGGTGATAGGTATGGGTCTAATTTCATTCTTTTGCAAGTGGACATCCAGTTGGACCAGCACCATTTGTTGAAGATGCTGTCCTTCTTCCATTGTGCGGTTTTGGCTTCTTTGTCAAAGATTAGTTGGCCATAGATGTGTGGATCCATGTTTGGGTCTTCAATTCGATTCCATTGATCCACTGGTCTGTTTCTATACCAGTACCATGCTGTTTTAATTATTATTTCTCTGTAGTACAGCTTGAAATCTGGGATGGTGATACCTCCAGATGTTTTTTCATTGTACAGGATTGATTTAGCTATTCTGGGCTTTTTATTTTTCCATATGAAGTTGAGAATAGCTTTTTCCAGGTCTATAAAGAATTGTGTTGGTATTTTGATAGGAATTGCATTAAATCTATATATTGCTTTTGGTAGGATAGCCATTTTTATTATGTTGATCTTACCTATCCATGAGCATGGGAGATCTTTCCATCTTCTAAAGGCCTCTTCCATTTCTTTCTTCAGGGGCTTGAAGTTCTTGTTATATAGGTCCTTTACATGCTTGCTTAGAGTTACCCCCAGGTATTTTATGTTGTTTGTGGCTATTGTGAAGGGGGGTTGTTTCCCTTATTTCTTTCTCGGTATATTTGTTTGTTGTATAAAGAAGGGCTTCTGATTTTTTTTGAGTTAATTTTGTATCCAGCCACCTTGCTGAAGTTGTTTATCAGCTGTAAGAGTTCTTTGGTGGAGTTTTTGGGGTCACGTATGTATACTAACATATCATCTGCGAATAGGGATAATATTCTGACACCACCTCATATCGACCCTCCTATGTCTAGAAGGCATGATACTATCCCTATTTATTATAATCTCTCTATTCGCCATTTCCAATTTTTATCCCTTTGATCTCCTTTAGTTGTCTTATTGCTCTAGCAAGGACTTCAAGTAATATATTGAAGAGATATGGTGAAAGTGGACATCGTTGTCTTGTCCCTGAGTTTAGAGGAAATGCTTCATGCTTCTCTCCATTTAATTTGATGTTGGCTACTGGCTTGCTGTATATTGCCTTTATTATTTCTAGGTATGGTCCTTGTATGCCCGTTCTCTCCAGAACTTTTAGCATGAAGGGGTGTTGGATTTTGTCAAATGCTTTTTCTGCATCTAGCGAGATTATCATGTGGTTTTTTTCTTTCATCTTGTTTATATGGTGAATTACATTGATAGACTTTCGTATATTGAACCATCCCTGCATTCCAGGGATGAAGCCTACTTGATCATGGTGTATGATACTTTTGATGTGTTCTTGAATTCGGTTTGCTAGTATTTTATTAAGTATTTTTGCATCTATGTTCATGAGGGAGATTGGTCTGAAGTTCTCTTTCTTTGTTGGGTCTTTGTGTGGTTTAGGAGTCAGAATGACAGTGGCCTCATAGAATGAGTTTGGCAGTCATCTTTCTGTTTCTATGTGGTGGAAGAGTTTGAAAAGTAATGGTGTTAGCTCCTCTTTGAAGGTCCGGTAGAATTCCGTGCTAAAGCCATCTGGCCCTGGGCTTTTTTTGGTTGGGAGATTATTAATGACTGTTTCTATTTCCTTAGGTGTTATTGGTCAGTTTAAGCTGTTAATCTGATTTTAATTTAGTTTTGGTAGGTGGAATTTATCGAGGAAATTGTCCATTTCACTTAGGTTTTCAAATTTAGTGGAATATAGATTTTTAAAGTAATGCCCAAATATTTTCTGGATCTCCTCAATGTCTGTTGTTATTTCTCCCTTTTCATTTCTGATTTTGTTGATTTGTGTTCTTTCCATTTGCCTTTTAGTTAATTTGGCTAGGGGTCTGTCTATTTTGTTGTTTTTCTCAAAGAACCAACTCTTGGTTTCATTGATTCTTTGCATAGTTCTTTTTGATTCTAAGTTGTTGATTTCAGCTCTAAGTTTGATGATTTCCTGCCTTCTGATCTTCTTGGGAGTGTTTGTTTCTTTTTTTTCCAATTCACCCAGCTTAGCTGTTAGTTCACTAATATGAGCTGGCACAATTTTCTTTTTGAAAGCACTTAGTGCTATGAACTTTCCTCGTAGCACAGCTTTCAATGTATCCCATAGGTTTGGGTATGTTGTGTCTTCATTGTCGTTGGATTTTAAGAAGTCTTTGATTTCCTTCTTTATTTCTTCCCTGACCCAGTGGTCATCCAGTAAGGAGCTGTTCAATTTCCATGTGTGTGTAGGCCTTCTGTTGATACTTTTGCTGTTGAAGACCAGCTTTATTCCGTGGTGGTTTGATAAGATACAAGGTGTTATTTCAATTTTCTTGTATCTATTGAGACTATCCTTGTGACCAATTATGTGGTCGATTTTGGAGAAGGTTCTGTGGGTTGCTGAGAAAAAGGTGTATTCCTTTGTGGTTGGGTGAAATGTTCTGTAGATATCTGTTAGGTCCATTTGTTTCATGATCTCTGTTAGACTCAATATTTCTCTGTTTGTCTTCTGTCTTGATGATCTGTCCATTGTTGTGAGTGGGGTGTTGAAGTCTCCCACTACTAATGTGTTGTGATCGACGTGCGCTTTAAGTTTTAGAAGTGTTTCTTTTACGAAAGTAGGTGCCTTTGTATTTGGGGCATATATGTTCAGTATTGAGATTTCCTCTTGATGAATATTCCCTTTAATGAGTATATAGTGCCCTTCTTTGTCTTTCTTCATTAACTTCAGTTGGAAGTCTGTTTTGTTTGATATTAGGATGGCTACTCCAGCTTGCTTCCTGGGTCCATTTGCTTGGAAAACCTTTTCCCAGCCCTTTACTCTGAGGCAATGTCTATCTTTCATAGTTAGATGTGTCTCTTGTATACAGCATAAGGAAGGATCTTGCTTGCGGATCCACTCTGTAAACCTATGTCTTTTTATTGGGGAGTTGAGTCCATTGATGTTGATGGATATTAGTGACCTGGGGTTGTTATTTCCCATTAGTTTGGTATAGGTGGTGGTCCTGTGCCTCTTTTGTTTTAGTTGCTGAGGGGTTTTCTATTCCCTTTGTTTTCTTGGGTGGAGTTTTCTTCTCTGGGTTGGGATTTTCCTTGTAGGATTTTCTGTAGAGCTGGGTTTGTGGGTAGATATTGTTTAAATTTGATTTTGTCATGGAATATCTTGTTTTCTCCATCTATGTTGATAGAGAGTTTTGCTGGGTAAAGTAGTCTGGCTGGGCACCTATGATCTCTCAGGACTTGTAGTATATCTGACCAGGCCCTTCTAGCTTTTAACGTTTCTGAGGAGAAGTCAGGTGTAATTCTGATGCGTCTGCCATTGTATGTGACTTGACCTTTTTCTCTTACAGCTTTTAATATTCTTTCTTTGTTGTGTACATTTGGAGTTTCAATTATTATGTGGCGAGAGGAGTTTCTTTTCTGGTCTAATCTGTTTGGTGTTCTGTAAGCCTCTTGGATTTTTATTTGCATCTCTTTTTTCAGGTTTGGGAAGTTTTCCTCTAAGATTTTGTTGAAGATATTTCCTGGACCTTGGAGTCGGGAGTCTTCTCTTTCCTCTATACCTATAATTCTTAGGTTCCGTCTTTTCATTGAGTCCTTGATTTCTTGGATGTTGTGGATGAGAGATTTTTTAGCCTTCTCATTTTCTTTGGATGTTGTACTGATTTCTTCCATCGAATCTTCCATGCCTGAGATCCTGTCTTCCATCTCTTGCATCCTATTGTTGATACTCACATCCGTAGTTCCTGTTCTCTTCCCTTGGTTCTCCACTTCCTCTGTTAACTCTGACTGTGTTTTCTTTATTGTTTCTATTTCTATTTTCATGTCTTGTATGGTTTTGTTCGTTTTGTACATTTTCTTCTCCAGCTTGCTTGTTTTTGTATGAAAATCTTTCATTGCTTTTTCCTTTTCCTGTTCAAGCTCTGTCACCTTGGCTTGGAGCTCTTTAATGGTGTTGTTCCTTGTTTTGACTTGTGGAATTGTGGCTTCTTTGAATTCCTTCATAGATTTAAGTTCTTCTTGCAGGGACTCTATCACTTTCCATAATGCAGAATTGTCAACGTTTTCATGTGTTTCTGTTGGTGTGTGGTCATTCAAATTGTATGAGCTAGGATGATTCTGCTTTGTTGGAGTCATATTTCCTTGATTTCTATTTTTTTTTTTGACCTTTGGCCATTGGATGCGTTTAGCTGTCTGTTTTCTGTGCTTGGAACCACAGTGGATGATTTGGTGCAGGGGACGAGTTACTTGGCTATCTGTCATTGCTTACAGGGGGATTTCAGGGTCACTGTGGTTTTAATCGCCTGAGGCATTGTGAGCTGGTGCAGCCTATTCCCAGGTTGTGAGTAATGGACCAGGATTGTTTCACTGCTCCCAATTCAGACTTCCCTATGTTGCACTCTGAGTTATCAGCCTGTAATGGTTCTGATGGTATGGGGCTGTTTGCCCAGGCACAGATTCTGTGGGCTTTGTTTGTCGTCACGGAGGCTGACAGGGTCTGGCTCCACACCTAATATGTCTGGATTTTCCAGAATACAGCTATGGTTCCAATTTATGGTTTCTCTCTAGATTTCTCGCCACAGGGCTGGCCTCTGTGCCTGATTCCCTTCCTGTCTGCACCGCCGCGGGTCCCCCTCCCTGGCTGCTAGGCCGTGGGTACCCCAAGCCCCGGATCCTCCGATCCGGCTGCCTGAGTGATCCTCTCGCCCCAGCAGCTCAGCCGTGGGTGCACAGATCCCTGGCCCCGCCCACGCCTGTCTCTCTCCCCAAATGACCTACTGTGGGTTCGCGGGGATTTGGCCCTGCCAGCCAGGCTCCCTCCCCAGCTGCGCTGCCATGAGTGCGCGGGATTTGGCCCCTCCCGCCAGCCTTTGTGTTCTCCGCTTCACGATCGGCTGCGGACCACCCACTGAGCCCCCTGTTTGTTCCTTGCTAAGCCTTCCACTATCTCGCAAAGTTTTTTAAGTGGGTATAGGTTCTACATGAGGTGTGGGGAGCCCAATAGGCCAGTGATCTATGGCCAAGTGGACCCTGATTCTACCTGCTGTAAGTTGGGATCCATCTTACCAGGCGCCTCTCCAAATGGGAGTTCCTGAATCCCGGGTTTAGTGGCTTCCGTGTCTGTGAGAGATGGGGAGAGCCTTGCCCTGGACTTTTAACAGTCCCTTGGCAGCTGTGAGTGTTCGGGGGGGGGTCTAGCCCCTCCAGTTTTTGCACAGTGCCCAATAACTCTGTGTTTTTTATGGCTCTTTTTTCCCCTGAGTTCAAAATGCGTCAGTGTAGGTCGCCACCATCTTGGCCCGCCCCTGAAAACAAATTCTTTTCCATCATTTCAAGGGTAGCCCACAATGGCCCATTCTCTCCTTCCCATCTTCTTTCCTGTAAATGATTTTATCTCTGAGTTTTTTTTTTTTTTTTTTTTTAGCCATCTACACATCCATTTGCTTCATTACCCAATCCATCCAGATTCCCTGTTAATTCCTGGCTATTTGAGAATTTATAAATTGTCATAAACCTTCACAAGGTACTCATGCCACCCTAATTGGACTGTTTTTTCTCTCCTTATTCTATAAAAACCCACTTAACTATTCCAGAACATCCACTCTGTGACACCTTCCACAGTTACCTTACAACAGCACTTCTTTTGTACTCAACTAACATGTTTATGTCACGATCTTGATACTATATGCACTTTGTGTATAAATGTCTTTTTATCCATTAGATGAAAATCTTCATATATAGTGACTATTGTATTCATTCACATATATACATTCATTGGAGTGTATGTATATTTTTTCTGTGTGTTTGTATATTGTCTCATGCAAAGTAGGAACTTTGTAAAAAGTAGCTTTGAGGGCTAAATTTAAACATAGAATGCTTTAGTAAAACTCGGAACAAGTGTTGCAATTTTTCCATTTATAAAGGGTAGCGGGGGCTTCTTTGTTCTGTCCTAGCCCATTCTGCCACTCACAAACATTTACCTGATCCCCAGGTTCTAAGATTTCCAGCTTCAAAATGGGTTTAACATCCTCTCTGAAAGCCACAGAGGTAATGTCTGCAAAGCCTGTCAAGAAATTCTGATGAAAGACAGAGCGCCACGGCAAGCCTTATTACAAAGACAGGTGTGGTGTTTGAACCAGAGCCAGCACCTGTGTAGTGTCAGCTCTTCAGGGAAGACTCACATATGTCCGCCACAGCTTCCCCAAGTCACTTGTCACCCATGTACACCACTCCTTAGATGGAGACCATATGGGATTGCAGAGTTTTCCACTCTCAGCTTCTCTTGTGTTTTGATCACCTGCCCTGACATAAGTCTGGTGTCATTCCGTGTTTATAGTGTGTCTCCTGGGCAGTTTATAGATCTGTTTCTGGCATTTCCCCTAAAAATCATTTTGAGAATCACAGCAGGAAGCTGGAATGGGGGAATACAACTTAGGCTGTTTAATTTTCTGTCATGGGACTTCCATATCCTTTTGGCTTTGGGAACTGGTGTCACTAAAATGCAAGATGTTTATAGAATACACATGCACAGGCAAGTCATCAGAGCCCACTAAACATCTGGATAATCCCAAGAAGGAGCGAACGTCTGCCCATTTCACAAAGACTTCCATGTACTTTGTCTAATTTAATTCTTATAACCATCCTGTGAGGTACATTTCCTGCCTTATAGATTAAATAAAGATTCGCAAATTGCTACACTTTTTCACGGTCTCTCAGAGCTGGTAAGAACCAGGATGGAGCCCATCTGACCTCAAATATGATGATATATCCTAAAGTGTAACATATAAGAAGTAGCAAATCAGCAAGAAACCAAGTATTAGCTGTGTTTCAGACAAAGCACATATATTTTTCTTAGTTGCAGAATTAAGTTGTTTCAATATATATACTAAAGTACATTTGTGAAAAAGTGTGGTGCAGTCAGGAAAATATCCAAATTGTAGTGCTTCAAGATAGTTTTACTATTAATTAGTGTTTGTGATAAACCAAACAATTAGTGGACAATAAGAAGGAAAATTGCAGATCAATGAAAAGGAAGTACTTATCGAAGCCCCTAGATGTACCTTACAGCTGCTAGAACCAAATACTGAATTGCTTCACTCTGTGTGACAGCTGTCCGTTGGTTATATACCAGCCCTGTAGGTTCATGCTGTGTTTTGCCTCCCACAATATGTTTGATTTTCCTCAGAGCACTTATTTAGAATGTTGGTCCGTATTTAGTTGAGTTATTTTTCTTTCTATTGTGGGCATACAGAGATTCTTATATTTTTGGTTGTGAGCCTAGCCTTTAACGGCTGAGCCATCTCTCCAGCCCTCATACAGAGATTCTTTAAGCACTCTGGACATAAGTCTCCTATCAGATATGATTGCTCCTGTTCTGTGGGCTATTTTGTTCATTGTTGTCCCAGAAAAGAATCCACAGGAGAAAATATTAGTGCAAGAGATACCTAGTGAATGAGCTCATGCTATCTCAGAACCACACCTAAAGTGAAATGGTAAATGTTCTGGAAGTTTCAGGTGAAGTGTTGAGAATGTTTTTCTCCTCATAGGCATATCCATATACCTTAATGCACAGTTCAGATATGAGTTATGTCTGTTAAATAAAAATGCTGTTTAAATCCCAGCTGTACTCCCAAAGCACAGAGACCCAAATACTGATAAGCAGCAGATAAAGAGACAAAGGTTTTTAAACCTCTTGTTAACTAAAAGTAAATTCCTTTTTTAAATTGATTAGGAAAAATAACTTTAAATGAATAGTATTTGATAAAGAAAATAAAATATGAAAGAAGAGTGACATTTAGATAATTATTTTTCCTGATGTAGTCAGGAAGTTTGTAGATGGAATTTGGAGACATAGGTTCAACTTTGTTAATTTAGAGGTGTTAGTTTCTAGCATTATCATGCATCATCCCGAGAGATGAGACAAGACAGTGAAACAGTTGAGCCTTTCTTGCTCGTCCTTTATCTCTTTCTGCATATCACTTCCACTTCCCCCTACTTTGGTTGACTGTGGACATTGGACAGAGACAATTTGTCATTTCACTTGATGAGTCTAAGCCAGGGTGGAATAACACACAAGTTGGAGGTCATCAGCAAATATCTTGTTCTTCTTTAAGTTACCATATTTTTAATGTGCAAATCAAGGAGTGTCATTATGGGTTTTCATGTGTGCATCTGGTGTCCTTTGACAGCAGTGAACCATAACTCTGCCTTTTTGCTAATACCTTTCTTCTCCCCAAGTATTCCATTTTCTACTTTTATGCTTTAAAAAGTTAGTTTCTGGGGAGCAGGAGAAATGTCTCAGAGGTTAACAGGCCACACCGCTCTTGCAGAAGACTCTGATCCAATTCCTAAAATCCACATGGAGGCTTACAACTGTCTGTAACCCCAGTTCTGAGGGATCTGATACTCTCTTTTGGTCTTATATGGCTCACATACATATATTCAGGTGCTCACACACACACATAAAATAAAAACAAATAAGTCTTTAAAGTAATTTCTAGAGTACACATGAGAGAAAACTTGGTTAGGTCATTCCTCTTTATAGTTGAATAATATTCTGTTCTGTGTGTATAATTTCATTTTCTTATTCCATTCATCTGTTCATGGGCATCTACGCTGTTTCCATGTCTTGACTGTTAGAAAAAATGCTGCAATAAACATGAATGCAAAGGGTTCTCTGTGCTGTGCTGACTGACATTCCTGTAGGTTTATGCCCAGGAGTGGTATGGTTGGATCAGATCGTATGGTAGTTCTGTTTTTAGTTTCTTGAGGAACCTTCGTACTGATTTCCATAATTTACATTCTCTCTGTAAGTGTTTATATTCTTTCCAGCATTTGTTGTCACTTGTCACTAGCCATCCTGACTGGTGTAAGATAGAATCTTAATGTGGTTTTCTCTGAGGCTAAGGATGGTGAATTTTTTTTTTCATGCATTTATAGGACAGAGCCCAATTTCTAAAAATTACAAGGAAGGTTATTTCATACCTCTCTTTCACACACTCACTCTTTTTCCTTCTCTTGGCCCTTTCTACATTTTAGAATAAGTAAGTAACATCACAGACATGTCCCCTAATTTCTCAATGAATGAATAGCAGCAGGAGTCATTGGAATGAGACCTTTTGCCTTTCAGCCCCAGTGGATCTTCCTTGGTCACTCCTGCAACACATCTTCTGTTTCTATTACACTCATTCATTGTATGTCTCATTGTTGTTTTGCTCCAGCCACTTTGAAAACACCAGTCCCCCTTGCCAGAATAATTCAATTCATGTGTGACAGCTAAAATTAACACCCCCTCTCTTAATTCTATGTTCTCATTCTCCTCCTCTCAAGAAACAGATCCCTGTTGACAGAGAAGAGTTTAATTTGATTTACACACCTGGCTGCCATTTGTGAAAGCCAGGTTATTTCTTCCCACCAAGTCTGAACCGATGATGCACAATCAAGTTCACAGACAGCAAGAACAGAGGAGCGCGATCCGGTTGGTACTCATCTATATTCAGTCTCATCACAGGGCCCCGCCCTCCAGCTCTTTTTCACTTATGCATGAATGTACCACTCAAGGCAATGAAGTCTTCTGCTAATGGGAAAACCTGGAACAAGAAACACTTCGTGTGGGTTAGGTGTGATTCGAAACCAAATGAGTCAAGAGCTACAAGCATGTCCATGCATTATTGGTAGAATAAACTTCCTGTGTCAACAAAAGAGTCTAGTTTTTTTCCAAGGCAAATGAATAGATTCTAAAAGCCTTGGGCTTCTCATGATCATAATTAAGAAAAATGGAGGCAAAAACAAACTCAATCTTTTAAGGATTTCTGCCTTTAAAACCACTTTCTGTAAAAATCACGTAAAGTGAAACATAATTTCACTCTGATTCAGTGAGTTCAGCAGAATAAAATTTAACCTGAAAACATCTCTCATTTCTATAGCTACTTTATTATATTTATACAGGGCTACAAAAAATTAATTGGGTGGTTTAAGTAAGTCAACTGTCACGTATATCATGAGAGACCGGTGTGTGTGTATATTCCAAAGTCCCACTGACTGTGAGTTCACTCTTTTATCCACTTACTCAGCTGAGTTCGTTAGAAGGTGCTTAATGAGAACATGAGCACATAACTTTCAGTCTGTGACCTCAAAGAACCCCTCTGTTAGGCCAGGGAGATGATGAAGTGCATCATGTCGCCAGCCTCTCTGTGTGACGGCACATCATGCTGCCAAAACAAGTGTGGTAAAGCTGCAGAGCTAGGGCAGGGGTGAGTAAGAGGCCACAAGGCTCCAAATCCAACTCATGGTATATACCAGCTAAGAAGCCAGGGAGAAGTACCTTTTTTTCCAATTAAAATGCAAAAAGGCATGAAAATGTGTGGAGTCCAAATTTCGACCTCTCAGTACTTAAGTTACTCCTTGGCTGCGCTTGGCAATCTGCATTTAACCTGTGGGCTCATAGAATAGCTGAGTGAGGAAGAAAACTTTAAAATACCTGTGGGAGACAGGATGTGATGGTGTACACATTTAATCTCAGTATTTCCAAGGCAGAGGCAAGTGGAACCCTGTGAGTTCAAGGGCAGCCTGGTCCACATAGTGAGTTCTAGGCCAGCCATGACTATAGAGAAAGACCCTGACTCAAAAACCAGATGGAATATATGAAAGTTAAATCAGTGATTTGGGAAGCACACAGAGCTGTCTTGAATCCTGATTCCACCACTGACAAGCTTGGCTACATAGGAAAATGGCTTGGATCTTTAAAGCCCTATTTTTAAAAAATCTGTTAAATGAGAATGATAAATAATGTTCACAAAGAAGAGGATTGTGAGTGAAATGAAATGAAAAGTAATCTCTGGCCACTCTCTCAGAATTCTGCCTTTTGCACTTGGCAAATCTATGGTCTTTAGCAACAGGAACTGATTTGGACTAAGCTAAACAGAAAAGGGATGCCCTGGCCCAATATTAGTAATTCATGATCACAGAATGGCCCTCTGGCAGAGACCAAAGGAGGCAGGTGACAAGCATGTGGTGTGCTGAGCACACAGAAACTCAAATGCTGTTAGTGGATTCTTTAAAAACAAGTAGTTATTAGTATCATGTATGTGAGTAGGGTGCAGAATTCAGAGGACAGCTTTCCAGGTATCAGTTCCTTGTTGCCTTGTCTTGCTGAGGAAGGGTCTTTCTCTTATTTCTACTATGCTGTACACTCCAGGCTAGTTGGACAGCAAGCTCCTAAGCAATTTTTCTGTCTTGTCCTCTCATGTCATCACAAAAGAGCTGGGACTGCAATGTGAGCTATTGCTTTGGGCTTTTTGCATGAGCTCCAGGGATTAAAATCTTGTCTACTGGCTTGCAGAGAGTGCTTTACCCATGAATCCATACTGTCATGGCCTTTCAACCCCAACACATTGGTTGGTGAAAAATCTCTAACACTCCAAAAAAAAAAAAAATCTTGTGAGGCAACCTGGAACCATGGACCCTTATGCTACACAAATGTAAATTTGGATTCCTGGAGTTCTCCTGTCCAGTGGAAAAATCTATTGACCATTTAATAATTCCTGCAAATCAGAATACAATGAGGAAAGCTCCAGAAAGGCTGAAGATCTTGCAAAGTACAGGAGTTTAGTTTCTGGCCACTATATATAAATCATAACCTCCTATAACCCCAGTTCCAGGGGATCTGTCACCCTCTTTTGGCCTCTATAGGCACTGCACTTACACGCACAAACCCATGCAGAGACTAGAGTTGGGATTCCTGGTCCCCAAGTAAATCCTGGATTAGTGTGCCAGCCTGCCTGCAATCCCAGCTTTAGAGAGGAGGACCAAGCTGGCTAGGAGGATCAGCTGAATCACCCAGTTCTGTATTTGATTGGGAAACCCTGACTCACAGAATAAGATGGAAGAAAAATCAAACTATCCCTGATATGAATCTGAGGGCTCTACACACAGCACACAAACACACACACACACACAGACACACACAATAAAAATTTTAAAAATCACAAATAAAATAAAGATTTAAAAAATAATACAAAATCAATAACTTGTACCCAAGAGATAGCTTAGTGGGTAAAGGCACTTGCTACCAAATCTGACAACCTGAGATCAATCCATATGATTGAGGGAGATAACCCATTCCTGAAAGCTGTCTGACCTCCATATGCAGGCCATGGCAAACACACACACACATGTGCACACACATGAACATGTGCATGCACACGCACATGTACATGCACACACTCACAATGTAATAAAAATCAGTAATCTAAATTAAATAAATTGGAAATTTTACTTGTAAAGGAATGCATTCCTTAAAAAAAAATCTTATCAAACTGACTCAGAATGCAAACTGATGAAACTTAGGAAACCCCATGCATATGGAATACTTGAGTTGGATGTAAAATGTTCCCCAAATTTACCACCACATGAGATTATTTAACTTTTTCTCCTGGAATACACTTGAACACTGTTGCTACTCTCAATTTAGGAGAACATGAGTTTCTTTGTAACTCACCATCTGAAGCCAGCACTTCTTTGCTCCCACATAGCAGAGAGTACCCCAATGGTTCATTCTTACAAACATAGTGGAGAGTACCCCAATGGTTCATTCTTACAAACATGGTGGAGAGTACCCCAATGGTTCATTCTTACAAACATGGTGGAGAGTACACCAATGGTTCATTCTTACAAACATGGCAGAGAGTACACTAATGGTTCATTCTTACAAACATGGTGGAGAGTACACCAATGGTTCATTCTTACAAACATGGCAGAGAGTACACCAATGGTTCATTCTTACAAACATGGCGGAGAGTACACCAATGGTTCATTCTTACAAACATGGTGGAGAGTACACCAATGGTTCATTCTTACAAACATGGCAGAGAGTACACCAATGGTTCATTCTTACAAACACGGTGGAGAGTACCCCAATGGTTCATTCTTACAAACATGGTGGAGAGTACACCAATGGTTCATTCTTACAAACATGGCAGACAGTACAGTAATGGTTCATTCTTACAAACATGGTGGAGAGTACACCAATGGTTCAT
>CAJQZJ010004750.1:7150771-7195346 GCA_907164525.1 Lophiomys imhausi | reverse complement strand
TGGTTCATTCTTACAAACATGGTGGAGAGTACACCAATGGTTCATTCTTACAAACATGGCAGAGAGTACACCACTGGTTCATTCTTACAAATGAGTCAAGTCTTTGGAAAATAAATCCACCATATTTAATGAAACAGTATTAAAAATATAATCATCCATAACAAAGTTCCACATTAAAATAAATTCATGAGTCCATTTACATTTTTAAAAATTAGTGAATCCTACATACCAAACAAGCAGAGTAATGTAATATTCTACATGGGTAAAGTAATGGGAAAAATATAACTTTATTCATGAGATCATTGCTATGGAACAGGAGTCAACACATTTTCTTAGTCTTATGAGGTATGTCTAGACTCAGGACATTGTGCAGTATGAGAAAGTACTGGAGGGATTCTCTGTATAAAGAAGGCAAGAATGCTGGGCATTGTTTGCCTTTTAGTCAATGTTTTCCTGAAGAATATTATCAGCAGATAACTCAAAAATGCAAACACACACACACAAGAAGATTAGAAAAAAAATCCAAAATTATCATGTCTTTAAATAACACTATATGTTTTCAAGTTTCAAAGAATTTAAAGATAGATGGTTAGAAAATATGGAATTCAGAAAGAGAGCAACAAACAACACCATTATGCAAAAAATGAATTGTATTCCTATGTATCTTTAACAATATGGATGTATAATTTTAAGAGGTGGTATTTTCATGTCAGCAAAGAATATCAAATAAGGCCCAAAGTTAGACATAATTAAATAAACTCAAGAAGGGAGCATAGACAATTGTTTTAAAATCTACTAAAACATACACAGAATGGGGAGATGTTCCAGTACATGAAATACCCACTATACAAACACGAAAGTCCCTAGCACCTACATAAAAACCAGGCAGGATAACACACATACTGGGATCCTAGTACTGGGGAGCAGGTCAGAGAGAGCTTGAGGGCTCAATAGCCAGCCATGCCAGCCCAAAGAAGAGCTCCCGATTCAGTGAGAGACCCTGCCTGAAAAAATATAAGATGGAAAGCGACAGAGGAAGACAGCCAAACTCTCATGGAGCCACTGGCCTCCATAAATACGTAGATAGGCAAGCTGACCTCTATATACAAGTGCACATGCAGCAGAATCCACCCTGCCACACACACACAAACACATCCCCATACAGATGGGTGCACCCGCAAATGCAACTCACACATACACACACACACACACACACACACACACACACACAGAGAGAGAGAGAGAGAGAGAGAGAGAGAGAGAGAGAGAGAGAGAGAGAGAGAGAGAGAGAGAGACAGAGAGAGAGAGAGAGAGAGAAAGAGAGAGAGAGAGAGAGAGAGAGAGAGAGAGAGAATAGTTCTTTTGGAAACTTAGGCATATTATTATAGAATATAAAGCAGGGCATTGACCAAGCACTTAGAGACACCGTGTCAATAGTGAACATCAGGAATGCCACAGGGAGCCAACACTTAGGAAACACTGGCAGCTGACTAATGTTATTGCCAACATGTGCCAATGCTTAAAAACGGCATGTTAGTAAATGGACTATAACAATCATTCAGGAGACAAATATTTAAAACAATTATTGTGAGGGCAACAAAATAGTTACAAAAGCTTTTGACTGAAAATCTCAAGAGCATTTTTTTGACTTTTGATTAAGCAATGCTTAATCAAAACCTAACATTAAACACACAATCACAAATCTTAAAAGGAGAAAATCTAATAAATTTAACTACATTAAAACAAAAACAAATATTCATCAAGAGATATTATGAAGTAAAATAGAATGAAAGCTAGCAACAACACATATTATTTTCTTTCCAAAGAATTAAAGTCCAAAAAGAACTCTAAAAAATTAAAACAAAACAGCATAGAAAAAGAAAATTTAATATAGATATATAGTTCATAGAAAAAGAATTCCCAGGTATGTAAGAATAGTTCTTAGCTTCAGAACAGTAATATCAGAAGGAGATATTCCAAATCCAATAGCTGTCGAACATTGAGTTTAACCTTGTCAAGTGTTGAAGTGAGTATCACTATACATTGCTTTCAGATGCATAAATTTATGTAGCCACTTTAGTAACTTTAGACAATGTGTTATGAAGTTGAATACTATACAGAACAATCCAGAAATTACCTCTATAGTATTTATGTCCTAGAAGAACAATATTTGTGAACAACAAGGAACTTTTCAAGATGTGCAAAGATATTTATAATAATACTCATCAAGATACAAAAAAAACAACAAATGGAATGGGTTCTATCCCAGACTTAGACGATGTTGCCTCCCTCTGGAGCTCATTTTCCTAGCAGGGCTGCCTTATCTCGCCTCAACAGAAGAGGTGGCACTTAGTCTTGATGCCACTTGATGAGCGGTTTGGTACTGGGTGAGGAGATGGGATATGAGGGGTGTGGGTGGCAGGGTAGGACTGGGAAGAGGGGAGGAAGGGGGACAGGATTGTAATGTAAAATAAACAAAATTTTTTTTTAAAAAGTACAAGAAACAAAAGCAAAAATAGACAAAGACAAACGGGTTACACTCCACTAAAAATCTAAACTGCTCAACAACAACAAAACAGAAAAAAAATTGACAACCTGTAGAGCAGGAAGAAAATATTTGCAAACTATACTGTAACAGGGTATCAGTATCAGTTATTAGTATCAGGAATATATAAATAACTCCAAAACATCAATAGTTTTTTTTTAAACAGATTGAAAAATGAGCAATACCTCTAAACAGATACTTCTTAAATGAAGCTATACAGCTGGGCACTGGTTGTCGAAAAAATGCTCATCATTTCTAATTTTCAGGGAAACGCAAATCAAAACCACAGTAAGTCACCATCCATCTGTAGTAAGAATGACTGTCAAAAGATCAAAAGTAACAAACACTGGTCACGGTACAGGGGGAAATGGAGAACTTTGAGACAGTGCTGGCTGAAATCTAAGTTAGTACAGTTGTGGAAAACAGTAAAGATGTTCCTCTAAAATTACCTAAGAGTAGAACTACTGTATGATCGAACAATTTTGCTATTAGGTACATGTCCAAAGGAAGTGAAATCAGTATGTCAAAGAGACTTCTGCACTCCCAGCATTAACACACAACTGTTCTCTCAAAGTGGAGGTGAGGAAAACGTCCTCTAAATGATGAATCAAGAAAACACAGTGCACATGTGAGTTCCTATTCAGCCTAAGAAATAACAAGATCCTGATATTTGCAACAGAAATTGTCAAAGGATAAGTAAAAAAGCTAATATACATAGATGATAGATAGATAGATGGATGAATAGATAGATAGATAGATAGATAGATAGATAGATAGATAGATAGATAGATAGATAGATAGATGGATTCTTGGCTGTCACACTCCACCCACCCAGGACATCATATGCAGATGCTGTATATGCTACCTGCTTTTATCTCACCTAGCAGCCACCCAAGTGATCAAATGTCACATTACTGGAGTTCTTGTATTCAAACGGTCCTCATGCCAGAGCCTGCATCAGTTTACCTAACATCATCTCATCACACAGGCATTGTGTTACTTCAGTGTCACAAGAGGAGTTAGAATAGGGCACTAATATGCCCTGTAAGAGAAGGACCTCATACAGCTTAGCCTAGTGTGTTGTGTAATAGTTTTTAGACTACTGTAGTTAATAACTATCGTGCCTAATCTGTAAGTTAAATTTCATCATAGTGATGAATAGAAAAAGGGCTTTTCTCTATTCAAAGTTCAATATTTCTGTAAGATTACCAAGGCATGACCTTTGAAAATGGGTGTATCACGGTATTACTGTGCCATGTTTAGTCTGAAACTGTTTCTTTCATTCATTTAGCTATTCTGTCTCTGATCCATCCATCTCTCTAATTCATTTATGCCCCAGTCATTATTTATAGAGAAAGAATGACTATTGCCATGTTTTGTAAATATGTTATAAAAATTTCCTCTCTTTATGTTGACCCTTTTGTGTTTCCTTAATTTTGTAGTTAATATGCTTTCATATATTCTCCTTCCTCCATGTTTATATTTTATTGCTGTTTTCTTTTGTGGTTGTTGTAAGGATTGCATAAAACATAACTCTAGCATTCTCTTTTTAATTTTTTGAAAGATATTTATCTTTATTATTTATAAATTAAGGAGGTAGGCTAGGGGTGTGAGGGTGTGAGGATATGGATGCTGGTGCTCTGGACTCCAGAAGAATGGTGCTGGGATCAGAACTCAGGTCCTCTGGAAGAGCAGCACGTTTCCTTAACTGTTGAGCCATCCTGGTAGCCCTATGGCAGACTCTTCACAGTTTTATTTTACTCACACACAAAAACTGTATTCTTTTTCTGCTCTTCATTCTTTGGTGGAGATGATTCAATTTACACATTTTAATGTATATATTCATTAACATGTTGTATTTGTAATTGTTGTTAATGTCTTTTTAATTTTTCTTTTCTACTAAAATTAAAAGTAATTAACAATTGTTAGGGGATCCACTTGAAGAACAAGCAGTCCACCATCCTCATGTGTGTAGTGGGCCTAGTACCAGTTCATGCAAGTTCTTTGGTTGTGGTTCAGTCTCTATGAGCTGCCCTCTGTCCAAGTTAGTTGTCTATGTTGATCTTCTTGTGGTGTCCTTGACTCCTCCAGCTGTCTCAAACCTTCCTCTAACTCTTCCATAAGGCTCACTGAGTTTTGCCTAATATTTGGCTGTGGGTTCTGTATCTGTTTCCATTATATTCTGGATAAAGCCTCTCAGATGGCAGTTGTTTAAGTTCCTGACTATCTTAGACTTGGTCTCTGTTGTCTCCCTCTGGATCCCATTTTACTAACAGAGTTGCCTTGTCTTGCCTCAGTAGAAAAGGAGGTACTTAGTCTGATGTGATTTGGTGTGCCAGAGTGGGTTGGTACTGGCCAGAGAGAAGAGTACAGGGAGAAAAGGATGGGAGGGTGGGACTGGTAGGAGGGGAGGGAGGGGGGTTGTGATTGGAATGAAAAATAAACAAAAATTATATATATATATGTGTATATATACATATATATATAGTAATTAACAGAGACTTCATAGGGGATGCGGTGAACTTATTGATGTTATCTAAGAAAGCAGGGCTCTCTAGGCCCCTTCCTTTCATTCTGTGGGTCTTGGATAGAAACTGTGAGGGAAGTGATCAGTATCACTGGGAGGCTGAGTTGGGACAGGGATCCCTCAGCAGCTGAGGGCCTCTCTCTTGCCCTAACAATTAGAATGGGCTGTCTCTGACTTGGACTCTGTTGCCTGCCTTTGGATCCCTTTCCCCTAGCAGAGCTGCCTTCTCTGGCCTCAGTGGAAGAGGAAGCACTTAATCCTGAAGTGACTTGATATGCCAGGGTGGGTTGGTAATCTCCCTGGGAGGAGGAGGGGGAGGGGAAATAGGGAAAGTGGGTGGAAAGCTAGGACTGGGAGGAGAGGAGGGAGTGGGGCTGCCAGTAGGATGTAAAATGAACAAATAAATTAATTAATGAAAAAAGCAGACAAAGCATGTGTATTGTAGTGTCTTGTTTTTGTCTTTGTATTGACTTTTACAGGTGAGAACTGTCATCCCATATCTTGCATTGTTACTTGATGTCATTGTATTTTAACTTGATGAATTTCATTAATTTATTTTACTTATAATGCAGAGATAGTAGAGATAACTTCTTTCAACTTCATCTTGGAAAAACCTTTTAATTTTTAAAGACATGATTTCTGAGTATAGTGCTCTTAGCTGACAGTTGAGACTGTTCATCTGTGTCCATTTTGAGATAGTGTCAAACAGGTCTTGAATTCACTATGTAGCCCAGGCTAGCCTCAAGCCCATGCCTCCTTCTTCTGCCTCCCCAGTGCTGGGATTATAGACCTATAGATCATACATGGCCTAAGTCCCACCCCTCCCCTCTTCATGTCTTTGGGTTTACTGTCTCATCATTTACTGGGTAGAAAGCTTTCGTTGGATCATCATCTAAGAATTTCAGATGAGGTGATGTTCTACATAGTAGGTCACTCTGTCTCAATTCTTTTAAAATTTTCTTTGTCCTTGATGTTTGGAAATTTGATTACAATGTTTCCCAGTGTCTATTTCTTTGGGTTCACTCTACTCCTCACTTTTTAGGCTGTCTGAATCTATACATTAATTTTCCTTCCAAAATTAGGGAAGTTGGAAGATTTTACCTCTTTAAGTAATCCATTTGTTTTTCCCTCTTCCTTCTAAAGTTTTCATGATGTATACTGACTCCTTTCCATCTGAGTAGATATTTTCCTCTTTTCTTGTTAATCTTCATTGCTAACTTGACTAGATTTAGAATCACCTAAGAGACAGGGAGCCACAACTCCAGTGTTTTTATAGTGCGTTTCCAAAATGGATTAACTGAGAAAAGAACCCTGCTCTGAAGTGGATGGTATGATTCTTTGGGCTGTGGACCCAGGAGGAATAGAAGGGGCAGAGGAGAGAGCTCACTCAGCCATGAGCACTCATCTCTGCTTCCTGATCCCCTTAACATAAAGAACTGTCTGTCTTCCTCATGTTCCCTTCTGTATGATGTGCAGTTCAACTCCATCATGTGAATCTTTTCTGGTTTATGTTGTTTTACTCTGGGATTCTGTCACAGCTATGCAAAACCTAACAAAGCATGACAAAGTCAGTGTTCAGACAGAGACCTCTGCTGAGCTCAGTTCAGAGATTATACTATTCAGCTCCTGAATTTGTTTGGTTCTTTATGTATAGTCCCCATGTTTGGTATTGTCATTTTCCTGTTTTTTAAAATATTTATTACTACAGGTTACATCTCCATCACACTGTCCTCTTTCCACCCCTCCCAGTCCTGCCCTCCCACCTTCTACCCCTTAACCCTTTCATCCCACTCCTCTGGAGTGGAATGTCCCTACATAACAGTCCCCCGCCCCAGTTCAGCAGTCATATGAGGGCCAAGAGCCTCCTCATACACTGGGGGCCTACAAGGCAGCACCACTAGGGCAAAGTGTCTCATTGATAGAAAAAAAGTTTATGTTCATGTTCCCTTTGGTGAATTGGTTGTAGTATAGTTATCCTGTACTATATGGCTAAAATCCAATTATAAGTGAATAGATGCCATGTGCATCTTTCTGAGTCTGGGTTAGCTCACTCAGGATGAGCCTCTCTAGTTCCAACCATTTGACTGCAAATTGCATGATTTCGTTGTTTCTGATAGCTGAGTAGTATTCCAATGTGTAGATATACCACAGTTTTTTAATCCATTCTTCAGTGTCGATTGAGGGACATCTGGGTGGTTTCCAGTTTGTAGCTATTACAAATAAGGCTGCTATGAACATAGATGAGGAAACTTCCTTGTGATTTGGTGAGGAATCATTCGGATGTATACCCAGAAGTGGTATGGCTGGATCCCGAGGCAGAGGTATTCCAAGTTTTCTAAGATATCACAAGACTGACCTCCATATTGTTGCACAAGCCTGCATTCCCACCAGCAATGGAGGAGTGTTCCCCTTTTTCCATAACCTCGCCAGCATGTGCTGTCATTTGAGCTTTTGATCTTAGCTATTCTGACAGATGTGAGATGGAATCTCAGAGTCATCTTGAGTATAAAAACAGCATGGTACTGGTATAGAAACAGACCAGTACATCAATGGAATCGAACTGAAGACCCACAAATGTACCCACACACCTATTGTCACTTAACTTTTGACAATGAAGCCAAAACAATACAATGGAAAAAGGACAGCATCTTCAACAAATGGTGCTGGTCCAACTGGATGTCCATATGTAAAAGAATGAAATTAGACCATACTTATCACCTTGTACAAAACTTAAGTCCAAGTGGATAGAAGACCTTAACATAAGGCCAGACACACTAAATCTACTAGAAGAGAAAGTGGGGAAAACTCATTGGCACAGGTGACAACTTCCAGAACAGAACACCAACAACTCAGGATCTAAGACCAACAATCAATAAATGGAACCTCATGAAACTGAAAAGCTTCTGTAAGGCAAAAGACACTGTCATTTGAACAAAACAGCAGCCTACAGATTGGGAAAAACTCTTCACCAACCCCACATCTGACAGAGGGCTAATATCCATAATTTACAAAGAACTCAAGAATTAAATGCCAAGAAACCAAATAATCCAATCAAAAAAATGGGGAACAGAGCTAAACAGAGAATTCACAAAGGAGGAATCCGTAATGGCTGAGAGACACTTGAAGAAATGCTCAGCATCCCTAATCATCAGAGAAATGCAACTCAAGATGACTCTGAGATTCCATCTCACAGCTGTCAGAATGACTAAGATCATTTTCCCATGTTACTTATCACACGACAACTGCCTGTTGTTGAGCTTTCTTAAGCTGGTTTTGAAAATTTGTTGCTAGGTGATTCAAAGGTCTTCACTTTTATAGGCAGGCAGCTATTGGAAGCATTTTCCTGTTAATGTGCCCTGTTTTCTTAAGTGTGATTCTTGTAGCTCTGCCCTGGTTCAGCACACTAAACATCTAACTCACCTCTCCCAGTCTCTACAGGCTGGTCTCAGAAGTGAAAGATTTTCAGCACTCATCCTTGTTACTGAATTTTAGAGCCACTCAAACTTTTTCTCTATAGAGGCGCACACCCTCTGCCTTGGCCTTTCTCCTGTGGAGAACCTCAGCACTTCATTTTCTCTCAGTCTGATAGCATTGTGACAGTCACGCTTTCTCCAGGCATCTCAACTCTGACTCAATCAGGAAGCCCTTTTTGTAGATAGACACCGTACTCTTGCACAGCAAGCTGAAAGAACTGGATGTTCCAATATCCATTCCCTAGCCAGAGAAGCCATGAGCTTAGATCAGCTTTCTAGATGCTTGTTGAGCTGCGGTGGCTGAGTCAAACGCAGACACAAGTAAACAGGAAACTGGTATGAATGTTCCTGAGGTAAGCACAAAATGTCTCCCATATTTCCTTGCCTCCATTTGATTATTCTTAATTCTTGTTATATATATGAACTATCCAGAGAAATTCAAAATTCTACTTTCTGTGGCCCATACCAAGACATTATGCATTAATTTATCTCAGGATGGATTCCAGGGATTGATATTTGGCTAAAAATTCCTTGGAATTCCTAATGGTCAGCCATAGATGATGCTGTTGTCTACACTGAAACTCAATTCTTCTGAAAATCCGTACAATATAGACTAATGTTTCTATTCATGCTGTTATAGCTCAGCATTGCACTGTGAATCAACTCAATTTTCATCATTCCCTTGCAACCAGAACTCACTGATCCTCAACAGCCCTACTCCTATGAGGACCAATGCGTAGGAAATTTCTTAACTATGACATCAAAAGCTTAATTCATAAAAGGAAAATACTATAAACATTACCAAGAATTAGAATTCATAGATCTCAAAAGGCATTAGTGTGTAAAAAGACAAGCCATTACACTAGGAGAAAATATTTGCAAATAAAATATATGACAAAGAATTTGTACCCCAAAGATGTAGCAAATTCCCAACTGCCTTCAACAAAGAAAATAGATACTTATTGAGTAAAATTTGAAAACATGTCCACATGAGCAGTCATTAAGAAGATGTAATTTGGTGGCTGAAGAGATGGTGTAGCAGTTGTTGTCCAGACCAGACCACAATTTTGTCCCAGCATCTACTCACATGATGACTCATAAGTGCCTGTCACTCGAACTGCTGGGCTCCCGACACCTTCTTCTGCCCTCTGAGGGAACCACATGTACTTGGTACACATACAGAGAAGGAGGCTCACAAGCAGACACACATAAAAATAAGTTAACTATTAAATTCAGAAAAAGGAGATAGGAACTAAGCATCTTCCAGACAGCAGCAGCCTTTCCATACTAGCTCAGACTCCTGGGAGCTTGCGGGCAGGGGATGTGCAGGTGGAGCTAGGGAAGCAGTGGTATAGGCAGAGTCCACCTTAAGTAACTTCCTCAGAAAAGAAGAGAGTTTCTAGCTTCCCTTATCATCTTGTTACTCTTATTATTAGTAGTATCATTATCATCTTGTTACCTCAGGAAACACTTAAGAGAAATAATTATATTCTACTACAAATGATTATGTTTTCCTGGGATGTATGCTTGTATCGATTTCAACATTGCATTCCTCTCCAAAGGAATTCACAAAGGGGACAGCTAAAATGTGCAGCAATGGCTCCTCCCCCCAACATATGTTTCTGATTTTAATTTGGGTTCTGCCTGGATGAGTGATGGAGCATGGCTCTGTGGCCTCAATTTTTCTTTTAAGGAGCTTGATTATTTTGTGACACAAACAAGCTTTATAAAGCAAAACAAATCCATACCCTATTGAACAAAAAGTATCTCTTTACTCATAAACACAAAGTGTAAACAACTGCTGCAAAGTGCAGGCACCGACAGCCGGGTTTCAGGTCTTTTGTTTACTTTTAAGGCTGAGCATGCCCTTCGACAAGCCAGGCCTGAGTGTGCATTTTACGAAGCTTCTCTCTGCACAGAATTTCCTTGCAGAAATTCCCTTTGTTCCTTTTCGCAATCTCCATCCAAGTTGCAAATCAATGGATCTGTCATCATTTCTCAGAACGTGTTGTTTTCAACATGACCTGCTGATTTTCCCAAGTGCTGGCTGTTATTGCGGAGTCATGGTAGCATGGCCCATCAACCCCCTTTGCTTGCTTTTTGGCCACTGAATCCCCTGCCTTTCCTTTGACCTCTACCCAAGTATACAGCCTTGCATCATTCTTTTTTTCCAGATGTCTCTCCTTTTTCTTTTTGACTCAAGTCCAAGGAATTTTTCATTTCTTGACTGCTCCCAAGAATAAGAACAGAACAGCTACTGGAAAAGAGCCGAATCTTCAGAGTGAAATCTTGGTAGCAGAACTCCCTCACAGGCAGAGCAACCTCACTATCCGTTTCCTGGAAAAGGAATGTCTCCTCTGGTTTTCATTCATCCCACAGAGTGCTTTTGAGAAAATCAAATGAGATCAAAGCGGTGGCATTGCGTATGTTCTGAAAGGCAAAAAGAGATATTTCCTTTATATTTTTACTCTTTATTTGACTTATCTCTCTTATTCCACTAAACAATAAATTGAATGAATTTTTTGTTTGTTGGATGGATGGATAGATGGGTGGATGGGTGGGTGGATGGATGATTGGAAAGGTGTGATACCCACTTTATCCATCTCCCAAGTTCTTTTAGGTATCACCTTTAGGAACTATGAACCTTGACTTTAACCTGGCTGCACATTGTAATGAGCAGATAGTTTCTTTAAGATCACAATGCCTAAGTCACACTTCTCATAGTTACAATAGAAACTCTGAAAGGTAGACACCAAGATTCTGTATCTGTAATACTGAGTGTGGCCAAGGATTGAAATACAGAGGCAGCTACATTAGCTGTGCTGTCACTGTATGATGCTTTACCAATACTGATTGTCAGAGAAGAGGGGTGGGTATTCTGGCTGGTCATTTGAGGGGACAAAGTAATTCACAATGACAAAGGTATGAAGGCTCTGTGGCTGTGGGAGTAAGCATGTCACATTGCCTCTGCTGTCAAGTAATGAGAGAAAGATCAGCTTAGCAGCAAGGAGGGATGTCACCCAGAAGATCCACACTCAGTGGTCCATTTCTTTCAGCAAGACCCTGTTCTCTAAAGGTTCAACAGCCTCCACAAAACAGCGCCACCCACTGGAGATCAAGTGTTCCAACACATGAGCCTGTGGGGGACATTTCATATTCAAATCACAATAAATCCTAAACACAACCAGACCTTCACCATAGCACTCAGCAGAGCATCTCCCCTCCAGGACAGCAGACTCTTTTCAGTAAAGAGTCATCATCTTTGGTATGTTTTATTTATTTCATTTTGTTTTGTATTTGGTCAGGGACCTCACACAATATTTCTCACATACAATGAGCACTTAATAAATGTTAAAAATAAATGGAAGGGAACTATAAATTGCTGTAGAGTCCTTTTGATATTTTTTTTCCTACTCTGATCAGAAAAGATTTTCCACAGCTGATTGGGATAAGATAATATAGTAAAAATTGAAATTTTGCTTGTTCTGAATGTTTAAAGTATTGGTTATAAAATTTAAAAGGTACTAATCTCAAAGTGTATCTGTGATAAAATATTTTCAGGATCAAGCTGCTGATTGGGATAAGATGATTTAGTAAAAATTGAACTTTTGCTTGTTCTGAGTTTCCGCTGAGATTCAGAGGAAAATCAGAGCCTGAAGATAGTCTTCATTCCTTAAGACTAGTAATTGATACATTCTGGATATAAGGGAGAAAATGATCATTGTCTCCCAGGGAGAACATTGAAGACTCAGAGGAGCATAAGGGAAGCAGTGTGTCGTATGACTGCAGTCAAGTGCCAGCCCAGAATGACAAGCTTACTGATTGAGGCAGAAAACAGTATTCATAGCCCTGAATGCCTGATGCTGCAACCTTTCACATCACCTAATCTTATCTTTTCCTTCTTTCCCTTTGTCTTTTTGACACAAAAACTGTGCATGGGTTCACCTTGTCATATCTGGAGGCTGTTAGTCAATCTTGGATCTTACTAAGCATTTTCTACTATAAATTACTAGTTTTGGCAGGGGCACTGTACCTACACTATTACAGCTGAGGGGGGTTGAGTAGCCTAATAGAGTTTGGGGAGGGAGGGTTGAGTAGCAGACTGTTAGCTGGGATCCATTGATTCCTGTTAATCTGGATCTGGGCCTAAGCTGGTTCAAGGAACCTTTGAACATGAATGAATGAATTTTTTATTACATTGGATTTTCCCTCAACATGTACACAGTCGCTGAAACTCAGCCTTTTCAGGGAATTATATTTGTTAAATCTCCATCTTTATCCCAAGGATTCAGTTTCTTGCTTCTCTTCTACTTCTACTGTAAAAGTAACTTTTACTTGCCTGAAGTAATTGTCATCTCAGAGGCTTACTGCCTCCTTCTGCTAAACTACAACTAGACCCAGAAACTTCTAGCCTCTGTATAATCTAATCTAGCCCTAGAATGTTTTCAGCCTCTGAGACTTACTGCGGAATTTGTTCACCCTTTCTAGCTCTGTCTGAATTCTTGCCGGCCTGTTCAACTCAGCTGTTCTGGCTTAAACTCCTCTCTAAGCTGACTGATTCTCTCTGGCTTCTCTCAGTTTCTCACTGAATTACTCTGCTTGACCTCAAACTAGCTCTAGCAATCTTTTCTAATCTTCTGGCTCCTTCTCATTCTCTGGCTCATTCTGTCTTCACCTGTGTCTAGTATGTTCTGTCCTCAACCTGTCTCTGTAAAATTCTCCTGGTAAAAACTGCCTCTGAATTCCATAAACTGAACTGCCATAAACTCACCTCCACTGCACTGCCTCTGAACTCACTGACTCAGCTGAACTGACTGAGCAGAACTGACTGGCACCCCATGCCTCTGCCTCCTGAGTGTTGGGATTAAAGATGTGTATTGACATGCCTGGACCTAAACTTTTCTTCACCAGAAACTTGCTCTGTACCAGGCTGGTCTTGAACTCAGATATCTGCTTGCCTCTATCTCCTAGGATTAAAGGCACATCTGTATTCCACACGAAGGTCTTGGATGTAATCTCTGCCAGAGCAGCCATGTTCTGAATTAAAATCTCTCTATATTCTACCACTAAGACTCCTGTCATTGGCCTGAAGGTCAGCACACTGTACATTGCCCAACTGTAGCATCCTGTCCAGTTCACACAAGTGCCATAAGGCTGGATATTTGCTGCTGGCCAGAGATCTGACCCATTTTGGAAATATCAGAGACTCTGCTAGCACAACCAGCCAACCAGAGGCAACCATTTCTGTGTCCTACAAAGTGAATCAGACTCTTTAGCCTACTTGTGTCAATCTAGATAGTATCACATGATCTCTGTGCACCTGAATATGCTGGTTAATGTCCCCAGCCTTACCTCTATCTGTGCCAGGATCAGCACAAGTTTACCAGGTCTCAACATACTTTTTCTATGCATCATATAAGTTATACTTCTTCATTTTAACTATCTGTTGAGTCCCCCTTTTTGGTGTGAGGCTCAAGCTGACCTCAAGCTCACTATGTTTCATAAAATGACCTTGGCCTTATGACTTTCTTCCCTCTGCTTCCTGAGTACTGGGATTGTATGTGCACCCAGCAGCCACTGTTAGTTAATGTGGTACTGGTGACCACAGGTCCCAGGGCTTTGCAAATGTTCCTCAAGGACTCTGGGAACTGAGCTATATCTCACGATGCTATTTCTTCTTTATTCCAATATGAAGTTCTGGGTTCATGTTATTTGATGTTCATAAGATATATCTTTAATCCCACCATCTACCTCCCAGCATTCTTTCAAAGAACATTTCGATGAAGCCTTCATTAAAGCCTTAAAGCCGCCTGCCACTTGGCACATGCCTTGGATGTGGAGCTTCTCAGAGTGCATTGGAATATTTTGTTCTTACCCCCAAAAGACTGAGACCTCTTCAACAACTAGCTTAACCCTTAACAGCTCTTTCCTCACTCCTAGCTAGGACCATCTGTGGCCTATAAAATGTGTCCTGGGGCAGCTTCAGCATAGCATGGAGTGGATACAGAATCAACGCCCGTTCTTTTATCCAAATCCCCTGCTCTAGTTTAAGACTCATGGGTCTCATATCCAAGTGTTTTATTCCTAGGTATTTCTGTCTTACCCTTTAAGGTTGAGCCCTCATATGACTGTTAATTTTAACTCAGTCTTTACCTCTACTCAAATGCCTTGCTCTTATACATTCTGGCCAGAAACACCCAGACCAACCTCAAGGGACTGTAACTGGGGTCTTCCACATTACAGCAAGGAGTTTTGACAAAGCAAATAAATGCATCTGATTTTATGAAATTTTTCTAATGAAAGAGAACAATGGCTCTCTCTCTCTAAAACCCAGTTCTAGGTTTGTGCTCTGTAGTTTCACACAGTAAGATGTTTGCTGTCCAGCCAGGCCAAGTGATCCAGGAATAAAACTCAAAGTGAGAAAATGTTAAAAAACAAAAAAACAAAACAAAACAAAAAAACAAAGAACATTTCAGATATTTTAAAAATGTGAGCAGTAGGAACCAGCTGTGGAAATGCCCCTGTTGTCATTTCACCGGTCCTGCTGCCTTCACCTTCACACTGACATTTCTGGGTTCTACCCACATGCTGCGGTTTTCTTAGGCCCTTGAATCTGCTATAAACTACCCAGAAGAGTTTCTACTCCATGTTTTTTGTTTTTTTGTTTTTTTTTTCTTGATCATGTTATTTGCTCTTTCAGGTTTCTGGAAAGTTCCATCTCCTCCTAGAATTCTTTCTTAACCCATAGTTGAATACAGTGTCCCTCTTGTTAAAGATACCTTTTTTTAATTTGATTGAAATTCCTATTAGATGTTAAATTCAATTCAGCAAAGATTGGGAATCTAGATATATGTGTTTCTCAGAGATCATAGTGCAGCTTTGATTTCATGCTCAGTAAGTATTGAACAACTATATGAGTATCAACGATGTGTATCATTAACAAACTACATGACCATCCATAGGAAATATTAGTGTATAGAAAGAAGGAGTCTAGGCATATAAAAACACTGGGGAGGTGATAGCAGATAGTGCTGCAACCCATACGATGTGGGCCTGGAAATGTGAGGGGATGAAGAAAGAATAGACAGTAAAGAAATGACAGACATTTGGACACAAAGAGCTGGGGTCAAGTGGGCTGTGCACACTCTGATGGAGATATACCACCAATGGCTACAACCAGGAGCCTCTGTGCATTGATTGTATACACCAGAGGGAAGGGGTTGGCTAGTCTCAGTGGGTGGTCTCTAAAGGTAAGTAGTCTCAGGCTGCAGTCATCAGGGAGGAGAAAGATGCAGTTGTTAGTTTTTGTCCACACTGATCAGGAAGTTCATAAATACATGCCCTTGCACATAGGAAGGTCTTACCTCTCTGAACCGGGGAAAAGCTTTTCTGAACCCAAGGGAAAGGCTTTGACAATTTCCTATGAGTCTGATTCCTTTGTGCTAGAAAGGACAGAAAGTAAGAAAAGAAAGTTCCAAAAGATAAATAATGATGCACAGACAGACACAATTAAATCAAGAAATTAAATTCCGTTCCTGTAGGTGAATCAACAAGTACATCAGTAGCTAACTGCTTCAAGGGAAAAGGGACAGATTACATGAGTCATGTGTCATATACCCAGAAGACATCATGAAGGGATGTGTTGTAATATTCCTCATTTGCCTTCTGTTGTTGCAATATATGACCAAAACCAACTTATAGGAGAAAGTTTATATATTTGGGTTTAAGGTATAAGAAGCAGAGAGACTCCAAAATGTCAGGGGAAGCATGGCAGCAGGCAGCCAAAATAAGAAGCCAAGAGGTCATATTTCAATGGCATATAAGAAGTAGCAAGAGTTAACTGGAAGTCGGTGAGGCTATACACCCTTAAATCCTACACTCAATGATATATTACCTCCAGTGACACTCTGCTTCCTAAATATTCCACAACTTCTCCCTCCAAGTACCACAATTAAAAAGAGAAATATACTTTATCTTACCTTTAAAATATACACATAAGGTTGGAATGACCATAGAATTAATGAAGCAGCAAAGTGCCTACAAGGCAGCTTCGGGGGTTGGGGGTGGCAGGAAGAGATTTTAAGGGGTTTAGGGGATAGTAGAATACATGTAATGTGAAATCGTATTGAGGGACTATTGAGGGTTAAAGGTTAGGTGAGGATTGGGGTGGGGGTGTAGTAGAGAGAGGAGATGGGGGGGGGGGAATAGCCAAAACTAAGATTGTATGAAAAAACACTATGGAAACCCACTACTTTCCATGTTAATTTTTAAAATATGCTTTTTTAAGAAAAGAGTTTGAACATGGGTATCCTGCATTGGTGACAATGCTTTCATCAGAAAACATGAGTTTTTAAATGAAAATCTCATTGCTAGAGGTGGGTACTTCCCTATGAGTTACTGGTCAGGGATGGGAGAGGGTTGCAGGGCACAGATAGCCAAAACAACATGGGCTATTGTTGTTGTTCTTGGATGCCCACCATAAATAGATGGTAGGACATTATTGATTAAAGACACATAATACATTTTTTACAAGACGTGGAGAAATCAAGCTAGAACTGACTTGAAAACGTCCTACCTGTTGACTAGCTTTCCAAAGTGCCAGGAAGTGCTATACAGGCCCCTGGGAGAGAAAAGTCATCTGTGGCTCCCCTTCAGCCATCCCTGACTGATGCAGCATTGACCTGCACAGCAGGTTGTATTCACTAGTGCAATAGGGTCATGAAGGTTATGTTGGGCTGGGGGAAGCAACAACTTTATTTTTGGATCTGAGGCTTGCTCCATAAGAATGAATCTGTGGGGCACTGTAAAAATTTTCAAAAGTCTGTGGCTGGGGAGATCATAGGCTATAGGTGGGAAACTGGACATGATGCCAAATTTCCTTTTAAATATTTGTTTATAGATATAGCTTAATCTTTCCCTCGACCTGGGCCAGTGGGACTTATTTTTTTGGTGGTGGGCAGCAGTTAATGTCGTGATTCATAATAAGTTGAAAGTGCTGAAATAGCTTGCGACTCGATGCTTACCCCTAAACTGAACATCTATATCACCATCCTCACCCACCAAGGCTCAGGAGACAATGAGGAAGGGGACAGGGAAAGAACGTGAGAGCAGACAATGGGGAAGGGCTCTGAAATGTTGGCTGTTCTTACCAGCTCCATCTTGTGCAGATAACCGTACTTGAAGTGAGTCCCTGCTCTCTCCATTGCAGTAGCCTGCGCTGATTACTCTGAGCAGGTTTACATGGAAGGGGCACAGGTTCTGAGTGTCTGGAGGAAGTGGGGAAGGAGTGTGGGGAGTTGGATAGGAGCCAGACACATTGGATTCACATGTGAACCTGTCAATGATAAATAAAAGGTATTTTTAAAAGAGAACAGGAATCTGTACATAAGATAACTAGATGTGAGTACTTCATTGGAGTAGTTCACTCTGAGAAAGCGCAGAGGACCCTGACTCTGTTTTCTGATGGCTTCTGGGAAGCTTCTGTAAGAAGAAGAAATATACTTTTAAAGCTGCTAACTACCCAGAAATAAAAACTGTTTCAAATTAAAACCAACCAGAAAAAGGGTACTATGCTAGAGTTGGAAAATGGGCTATAAACCATTTACATGCAGAAAGCCTCCAAAAATATAAAAACCTAATCCAGAGGACTTGGGGGCGCCATCTGCAAAAGTGAGCTGAAACGGGGTAAGGACTTTTTACCTTTAGTAGTGGGTGAAAGGGCTAACCGCCACACCACGAGGGAGGCTTGCACATTCTTGGAACAAAGGAGCAAAGGTAGAAGCTATTCTGCCCACTAACTTCCAACTGGAAGCAAGGCATTTTATATTAGTATTGCGGAAGAAGACAAGAATCAAACGTCATAACCCAGTGATTGTTACATCCTTGAGAAGGTGGTGCAGTGAGCAGTCAGCGCTGACCATCTGCTTCTGGAGAACAGGAGCGAGGTTTGAAAGTTGGGTGGCAGAACTCAAAGCTGCACTGAAGTGACTGATAAGTGAACACACCCCAGGTCTCAGTAACACCATTGTCACTAGCTTTCCAGCAGGCTGTGGCACTGTATTTAAACCCCTCTGATGCAGCAAAGGGATCATTTAAAAGGATCAATAAAACAACCCTTTACAACAATAGAGCAAACATATTCCACATGTTTTAGGGGAAATAAAAACAAAATTAGTTAAGATTTAAGCTTGTTTAGATCCCTTATGCCAGGTTTGATTAGTAAAAATCCAAAACAGAAGTAAACGTTATTCTTCTAAAGTAGGGAGAATTTAAAAATCAAAAGGATGTAAGCAGTGCACACCAGAAAGCTGGCAGTCTTGTAGTTACTTTTTTAGTATAGATACACTCCAGGTACATGTGTGTGAGTGAGTGAGTGAGTGTGTGTGTGTGTGTGTGTGTGTGTGTGTGTGTGTACAGCTTATGGTCCTAGAATTAACTTTCTATTTTCTATAATACTAATCTCATTGTAACTAAGTTTCCTCTTTGGGCTTCATTAAATATATCATAAGGAATCTAAAATGTATAATTTAAGACCTTTTAGTAATACAGCAGCAAGTTACACACTTAAAACATAATATACCATTAAAATAGAAGGGGTGTAGGCACACATGATGATCAGAGAAAGCAAAAACCTTTCTATAGGATAAATTAACTCATGTCTTCACCAGAAGTAAGTTATCCATCTGCTAAAGGAGAACACAGAGGCCTGGAGGCTTGCAGGAAGTTATCCAGGTCACAGAGCTTAGAGCTTTGGCTTGAGTTGGGACCTCTGGGGACCTTGGTCCCTCAACCATTACAGTACATACCCATTGCATGAACAAGAGCATGCATGCACACTGGTGAAATCTCAATTTAAAGTATGAATATGCACACTATATGAGAAGAGGGGTAAGTTGGAGCAAGACATTTCTTGTAGAAATATAAATCCATGGTGGTGTGAGAAGGAATTGCAGAGAGAAAGCACAAAGCAGAGTGCATGTGTGTGTGTGTGTGTGTGTGTGTGTGTGTGTGTGTGTGTAGACATGTGTGTGAGATACATGAGTATACATAGATGTACAGACGTGTATAGAGGACAGAAATCAGCACTGGTTGTTTTCTTTGTTCACTCTCTGCATGATGTTTTGAACCAGGTTCTCTAACTCTACTTGGAGCTCACCAGTTTGGCTAGAGTGGCTGACCAATGCTCAGCAGAGGCCTGTCTACCCCGCTTTACCACTGCCATTATGAGGGCATTGCCTCTGTGCCTAGCTTTGATTCAGCCCTTGGGCTTGGATAAGCACTGTAGTGGTTGAGCCATCTCCTTGGCTATGAATTAATTTATCTTCATAGCTTCTTGGAGACGAAGTGAGTATTCATTTGTCACATTAACCTCCTTAATGTATAATAAAAAGTATCCCATGTAAGTACAGTACATTAATTAATCTAGTAACTTTAAGACAGAGTAACAAGTGATAGTTGTTTAGGAGGTAAATTTTGTCACAATGGATAAAGTAATCACCTGAACATTTCAAATTGAGAAAAAAAGAGAAAATATTGAACCTAGTTCATCAGTTTGAGCTACTTGAAATTGGTTTAATTTTTAAAATTTATTTATTTATTTGTTACTTCAGGTTATCTCTCCATCATAGTGTCCTCTTTCCACCCCTCCCAGTCCTGCCCTCCCACTCTCTACCCCCTATCTCTTCCATCCCACTCCTCTGGAGTGGAGTGTACATAACAGTCCCCCACCCCAGTTCAGCTGTCATATGAGGGCCAAGAGCCTCCTCATACACTGGGGGCCTACAAGGCAGCACCACTAGGGCAGAATGTCTCACTGACAGGAAAAAAAAGTCTATGTTCACGTTCCCTTTGGTGCATTCATTGTAGTATAATTATCCTGTACTATATGGCTAAAATCCAACTATAAGTGAATAGATGCCATGTGCATCCTTCTGTGTCTGGGTTAGCTCACTCAGGATGAGCTTCTCTAGTTCTATCCATTTGGCTGCAAATTGTATGATTTAGTTGTTTCTGATAGCTGCATAGTATTCCATTGTGTAGATGTACCAGAGTTTTTTTTAAATCCATTCTTCAGTTGAGGGACATCTGGGTTGTTTCCAGTTTCTAGCTATTACAAATAAGGCTGCTATGAACATAGATGAGGAAACTTCCTTATGACTCCATGAGGAATCATTTGGATGTACACCCAGAAGTGGTATGGCTGGTCCCGAGGCAGAGCTATTCCAAGTTTTCTAAGATATTGCCAGACTGACCTCCATATTGTTGCACAAGCCTGCACTGCCACCAGCAATGGAGGAGAGTTCCCCTTTCTCCACACCCTCACCAGCATGTGATGTCATTTGAGCTTTTGATCTCACCCATTCTGGCAGGTGTGAGGTAGAATCTCAGAGTCGTCTTGAGTTGCATTTCTCTGATGATTAAGGATGCTGAGCGTTTCTTCAAGTGTCTCTCAGCCATTAGGGATTCCTCCTTTGTGAGTTCTCTGTTTAACTCTGTTCCCCATTTTTTTGTTTGGATTATTTGTTTTCTTGGCATTTAATTTCTTGAGTTCTTTGTAAATTTTGTAATTAGCCCTCTGTCAAATGTGGGATTGGTGAAGAATTTTTCCCAATCTGTAGGCTGCCCTTTTGTTCGAATGACAGTGTCTTTTGCCTTACAGAAGCTTTTCAGTTTCATGAGGTCCCATTTATTGATTGCTGGTTTAATTTTTTTGTAATTTTAAAGCCTATCAAAAGAATTTTATCTTAGAAATATTCTGTCTTCTTTATAGAACACATATTCTAAAATATGACCTGTTTTCTCACAAACATTTTTCAAGACAAATTTCCTCTGTTTCTTGTGCTCTCTCTTTACTACTGTTTGCCTGTTTTTTATGTTTGTTTGCTTTCCAGAGACACAGGAAGTATGGAGCTGGGTGAGTAGGAAGGTGGAGAGGACCTGGGAGAAGTTGGAGGAAGGAAAAGAAGAATCAGAGGAGGAGAGACCAAGGTCAAAATAGATTGTATGAAAAATTCATTTTCAATAAAAATTCATCATCCATTAAAAAACAAAACAGGGTTTGCTTTAGCCCTGCTGTCCTCTGACTCATGAGCCCAGGACGATTCTGAACTTGTGATCCTCTTGCCTCCACCTCCCAAGCTCTGTGATTACAGGCACTGTTTGTTAGTGGCACCATGCCCGATTTAAGAGGCTCTGGGGTGGAGCCCAGGATTCTGTCCACACTAGGCAAGAAGGCAAGCAAGCAACCCCTCCATCAACTGAGCTACAACCTCAGCCAGAACCAGTTCAGGCTGGCATCAAACTCACCATCTGCTTGCCTTTGTTTCATCTCTTCCTAATAGCATGCACCACCATATCCACCTATAGTATCTAATAGGTATCAAAATACAGGCAACACCGTAATGAATATAGATTGTTAAGATAGATTATTAATATATTAAGCTTGGCCATTAATATTCTAAAGTCAATCAGTTATTGTTTTTAAAAATGCTACAAGCTTTATATCTTTTCTCCTAGATATGAGATTATATTCTTAGTAAAAACAGTTGACATGCTTCGAAATCTCATCAAAGAAGACATAATGGTTAATGTTCTAGTGCATAGTTGGTGCCCAGAATTAAATGAATTCGGCAGTTGATATTGAGATTTAGAAAATTTAATTCTCACTCCCCATCACTTCCTGAAATTCTGCCAACACACCACTCCTGTTTAACTCACTCATGTTTTCCTGGAATGAAACTGGACCCTGGTTTTGAAAGCAATATGTGGGATGTGATATCTCAATTTAACTCCTCACACTATTTCAATTACTTTTTTTTCCTTAAGCACCCCTGCTGCCTCTTCTCCCAAGAGCAGTGAAGCCACTAAGCAGGAACTGACTTTTGGATTTGCTCTTCTCGCTAACATCTCTGTGGCTGATCAGTCTGGGCATAGAAAATAGAATCTGAGTTATTTCTGTCTTTAGGCAGCTCCTAGCTAGCAATTCACAGAAACTTCCACCCAACTATCTCTTAACACCACCTCCTACATACTCCACAGTTGTCCAATAGTAGTAATGAAAAAACAAACAAACAAATCCAACCTCTTGTCTGATTCTCTCCATAAACTGGGAATTAAGGCACTCCATCCACTCACTCTGCAGAGCTACCCTGAACCTTGGTTGCTCCCCACCTTCCCAGCACACCCTTAAGCTGTTGGTTCCAACAATGTGGTTTACATGACACTCTCATCTCTCCAGAGAGATTAAATAATTAGAACCTATGCTTCTATGACCACCAGTTTGCCTAGATGCCAACTAAGGACAGATCCTTGTCAAGCTGTTTTGCTACAACAAAATACTATGAGGAAGATTTGTTGTCTGATAAGAGTCTGCTTGTTGGTTCATAGTGTCTCCTTATATTTAAAGTTGATGAAAGGACAAAGAAAAGGCTCTCTGGAATCTTTTTTATTGCATTACATCCTATTACATTTGATTCCAACCTCTAATCCTATCACATTAGCGTTATATCTCAATTCTCTTTTAATTCCCCCATGGTCTATTAAAACTCAAATAGTTTTTATACACAGAATACAACCATTCCATCTCAACAGCTCTAACTCACTTCAACCCTGATGTTGAATCCAGCTTCTCATTCATCTGTCACCTCAATTAGATATGAATAAGACAAGAGACATGATTCATCTAAGAAACAATTTATCTTCAGCTATGAGCCTGTGAAATGAAATAAATCATATGACTTTGAAATAGGGTGGCGACAGCAAGCATAGGGTTAATGTTCCCATTCCAAAAGGGAGGAAAGGGAAGAAAAATAAGGACATCTGGTTATAAGCAAGTCCCAACCTAGTAAGGTAAGCCCCATGAGACTGTAAAGCTGGAGAGTAATAACTTTTGGTTCAATCTTTGGTCCCACCTTCAAGGTCTGTTAGCACATACTCTCTGTATTTAGGTTGGTCCTTGCTAACAGCACAGCCTTCAGCAGAAAACTACCCATGCCTTGGTTTTCTTCCAGAGAAAGGTCCCAGGTCCATTCTGTCTCTGAATTACCAAACACACACACCGAAAGAGACTCAAATCCAGAAGCTGTCTCTATTTAGGCCTTTGGTTGGTGGATGTTGTCAGTCTAAGATATTGACTTTGAAAAATAAAATATGAGATAAAAAGGAAATTGATCCTTTCAGAACACCTGGATCATTTTGTGTGGAGTCAAGTTCAAGAAACTTACATGTGTTTAAAGTAGAAATACAGTGAGATGAGACTATTTTAGTATTAATGTGTAATTTCTGATACTTAAGGGGTACATTTCTTTGCCTTTTCAACTTTACATAAACTACAGTTCTAGGTGATTTCACATAAACATTAGGAAACAAATCAAGACTTAATTCCCCATCCTCATTATGCATTCACTCTGTTTGTGCATGTGGCATGTGTACATGTGTCTGGGTGTGGGTATGTGTTTGCATGCAGTTGTGTACACCAATGTATGCTCAGGTGAAGTCCATAAGTCTACATTGGATGTGCTTTAATACTATTTTCCACATTATCTTTTAAACTAAATGTATGTATTTATTATTAAAATTTGATAGTACCATGCTTGTATAAAATGTACTGTGAACACATTCACCTTCCATTGACCTCTCAACCCCCTTGAACTTCTGCTGTTCCACTTTCTTTTTCCCAACAAATCCCCTACGTAGGCTCACATCACAGTGTGCAAGGATCTGAGAGATATGTATGCTTGTGAAGAGAAGTCTAAAGGGAGGGGACAGTAAAATATGTCTAATATGAAAGTAGAAGAGCAGAATACTGAGGAAGAAAATGGTTGAAAAGTAGATGGAGATAGAGTAGGGAAGAATGAGGATGTAAGAGAGGTCAGCCATAGCTAACGATGGATGAAAAGCCCTGTAGAAGCTACTTCATAGACCATATATTCCTGGGTGAGATGGAATCTCAAAATAATTTTAATTTGCTTTTCCATGGTGGCTAAGGATGCTGAGCACCTTCAAAATGTTTAGTAACTGCTTTTACTTCTGCTGCTGAGAATATTTTGTTCAGTACCACAGGTTTTGTTTGTTTGTTTTATTGAGGTATTTGTTTTCTTGATGTTTGGATTTTGGGTTCTTTGTATTTTACACTTATCGATTATCTGTCAGGCATACAACTAGAAAAGACTTTCTTCCATTCTGTAGACTGCCTCATCATGCAGCTGATTATTTCCTTTGCTGTACAAACCCTTGTAAATTTCATAGTGACCATTTTGTCCATTTTTGGCCATATTTCTAGAGCAACCAGAATCTAATGTCAAAAGTCTTTACCTACGTTTTGTGGTGTACTTCCTGCTTTTGTCTTTAGCAGTTTCGGAATAAAACCCTGAAAATCCAAATGGAAACACAAAAGATCCCAAATGGAAGAAGCAGTGTTGCTGAGTAGAAGGAACATTGCTGAAGACAGAACTATACACGTTGTACAAATTATGCTACAGGAACATAGTCATAAAATCAGCATGGCACAGAACCAAACAGACCTAGAGATCAATGGAGTAGAAAAGAAGATTCATATGTAAGTCTATGTACCTAATGCCACCTGTAAGTTTGTTTGTTTGTTTTTTAAGATGCCAAAGTACACATTAGAGAAGGAACAATATCTTCAACAAATGGTGCTGGGAATGTTGGATAGTAACATGTATAAGCATGAACTAATCAACCTCCACAAAACTTAGCTGTGCACCATGGCTTCAAGCCTGGTACAGGGCCTGTCATGTACTTCTTTCTCAGGGTAGCATTGTCTAACCAGGTTTTCTGTACTTTCGTCATGTGAATTTAGGATTTTGTTTACTATGTCTTTGAAGACTGTCATGTAAATTTTGATTAGGATTACATTGAATCTACAAATTACATTTGCTGCATGGTCATTTTCATGATATTAATTCTTTAAATCCGTGGGCATGTTTCCATTTTCTAGTATCTTCCTAAATTTATTTCTTCAGAGTTTTGAAATTTTCATTGTAAGGTCTCTCAACATGCTCTGTTAGATTTGTTCCAAGATATATATTTTTGACTATTGTGAATGGAATTGTTTACCTGATTTATTTCTCAATGTGCTTGTCATTTGTACATAGAAAGGCTACTTACTTTTATATGTTAATTTGTGGCCTGTCTGCTATATGAGTTATCTGTCTACCTTAGTTTTTAAGAGAGGATCGATCACTGAGCTTGGGATTATCATTTTCATTCGACTGGCTGGCCAGCAAGCCCTCGGGACCCATCTGTTTCTCCTACTATTAGTTCTGGGATTACAGGGGAGTATCACTATTACCCAGATATTATATGGATTGAAACACAATTCTTCAGAACTCTTCAGCTAGTACTTTACACATGGATCATCTCCAGAGTCCCTATTATTATTATTATTATTATCATTATTATTATTATTATTTGGTGGTGGTGGGGATCTTATTCAGGCTCTTATGTATTCTAAGTGAATGTGGTACAACTGAGATACACCCTGGTCCCTCATTATGTATTCACCTCATAGCCTTTAGTGGATTTAGAAATAGTCACTAGAAAAACCCTAAACTGCCAATGACAAACAAAGTCTAATTAACCCAACCTTCTCTTCTCCATGGAGGACTACTAGTAGAAATGCTGCATTAAGAATTTGCATGGAAGATATTTTCCAAATATCTTAAGAGTGAAAATGATTGTCTTCTGAAATACACCATTACATTAATACTAATTGTGTAAATTGTATCATTTCTATAGGTTTCCTTTAATAGACTCTTTCCTACCTCAGAAATTCAACTCTAAAACAGAAATCTACAGTACTACATATAATTAAACTGTGGTAAAATTATTACATACATCCAATTTTATAATAACTTAATGCAAGGGCATGTTCCGTGATGTCATGATCCACATGCTTTATTTATTTTTAAATCTGCCTGAACCCTAGGCATGTAAGGAAAGCGCCTTAAACAAAACTAAGTAATGATAAATGAATCCACAGAATATGTTCCCTTAAAATGATTTAAATTCAATGTACTGAATAACTTCAACCTCAACATTTCAAAATTCAACTTCTTTGTAATTGGGCCAAATTCCCTAAGGTTTAAGTATATTTGAATTATTCTGTGATGAATTTGATTACTTGAGATTAAAGAGCTAGATTGGTAACCTCATTGGAATACATTACAGTGATCTGGGCTCTACACATCATATAAAAATGAAAGAATAAGGAAATCGAGAAAACACACTATTACAGAAGAATAAACTGGAACAGGCTCACCAGAAAATGTTAAAATATTTTGCTGGATTTGGGTTTTGTAAAATTCTTAAATATGTTTGGCCTAACACATTTCCCTTTAATTCCCTTAATATGCCCTGTGGATTTCCACAGAAATTTGAACCATATGTTTCAGATTCGTTTATACTTAACTCATCAACATGTTTGGGGAGAATAATGTGAAACACAAAAGTCTCGTGGACACTTTTTGTGAGCCCTTTCGTTTTAGTTGGTAAACAACTGGAACCTGAACCCAGAAATCCTGGATCTTCATTTAATACTCAAATTCCATCAAGAACAAGGGAGTTCTTAACTGGATCGGGCACACTTTGCCTTCAACCGTGCTTTGCTCCAAATCTTGCAGCTGGAAGGAATTATTTTGATAGTTCACTATGCTCTTGTCACTTTCGTTTTAGGGAATGTAAGTAAGCCTTTGATGGAGCAGAGCTTGTGGAGTCCCACCTCAGTGACACCCCATCAGCACTGTTTGGTTTTGTACTTTGTGATAAATGCTGCACCTGCTGTAAGCTTGCTGGGCAATGAAGAGAATTAAGCAAACCAGTTCAGAAGTCTGGCTCATACCCTGCCTGCTACAGTCTGTTTGCCTGGGCAGAGAGAAGAGGACAGAGACAGAAAATATGACCTGGCCTTCTCTGGTGTCTGTTCAAACAAGTAGAAAATTATTTAATGGATGTTTTTACAAGCTGATTATTCTCATCTGACTCCACATCTTTGATATAGCATAGGGCCAATCTATTTCCTTTCTCCGTCAGCTTAGGGGAATGTACCCTAAGATCCACAGCTGGGTGTTTAATGTCCCGACATGATGAACACTGGCTGTTTGTTCTCTGCCATGTATCATTCTGCAAAGCTTTACCTTTTCATTAAGATGGCAGGCACCTCAGTGTTTAGGCAACTAGCACTCACTCCTGTCTCACTTCTTCCTCGTGGGCATTCCTCCAGCAGCTGTAGCTCTCAGTTTCCCTATGGTTTGGATTGACAAAGACCCTTTGTAGTCTGTAAACATTAAAGATAATATGCTTATATACTGGGATTTGCTTTGTCCTCTGTCAAGCTCCACTACTTCTCTGTGATCAAACTTCAATGCCTCCCTGTTGCTTCTGAAAAATCCTTTGGAAACAAGATCTGGGGTCTGAAAGCATTCCTTTCATTCTGTTTCTCACTGCAAATCAGAGGTAAAAATCCTCTGGCTTTGATATATATGTAATTTCTGTATAAGAGATGTAAAAACAGAGGATTAACAGATTGAATGAGAATAATCCAGAGAAAACTCTATAGAAGGGAGGCATATCTCTTTCTTCAACTCTCCCAGGAATTAAAGAAAGATGAACCAGGTATATGTGTTATGTAGAGAAACAAAGAGAGGGGAGAGAGAGGGAGAGAGAGAGGAGAAAGAGAGAGAGACTACTTTTCAATCCACAGCATAATATCTACCTTCTGAGTTCACAAATGAAGGTCCTGATAGTTTCTTTTTATCAAGGTAGAGTGAAAAATTTAAGGGTTTGAGGGGGTTGTGTGTGTGATCACAGTGAAGGAAAGTACAGGAATGGGACCTGAGCACCTCATTTAGTAAACATTCCTGGCCCAAGGTGTTGCGGAAAATAAGGCACCAGGGATGGAAGTATATTGCCCTCCACTTATAATCATTAAGGACTTTTATTTCCCTGTTTCCATAAATCATTCTGCCCTATTAAAATAAGATTCTGCTAGGTCTCACTCCAAAGTGGGGAGAAGAAAGTTCTAGCACATTGATAAGTTACCGTTTTAAACTTTGTCTTTTAAAAGAGTATTTTAGGGTTATATTGTATAATATGATTAAAACATTTCAGTGTGCAGGTAGATATACACATGACACATAATAGTGGGAGGATGGCGTCAGAAGCCTTTTGGTTGTCTGTTTTGTTTTAATGAAGAGACAAAGGATCAGAGCATGTGTGGGGCTCACTCACAGACCTATCAGAAAGTACCCTGGACTGATAACCATGGAACTGGGACACAGATCTCTCACCACTCAACTGCTTCCTGTTGTATTTTGATCTCTCATTATCTTTCTTTTTTCTTTCATTGAAGTGATGGGAATTAAAACCAGGGCTTCGTGTATACTGGGCAGGTGCACTATTCATAAGCTATATTTCCAAATCTACCGTTTCATATTGAGGTCAGAGAAGACATTGCTAAAGTTCATCACAAGAATGCCAGTTAGATTCTTACACGTGCTTGTTAATAATTGCAACTCAGGGCTAAGAAGATATCCCAGTCCATAAAGTACTTGCCATGCAAGCATGCAAACCTGACAGATGCCTTGAACCCGTGTGAAAGTGTGATGTCATATACTTAGAATCTCTATGCTAGGAGTTAGAGACCGGTGGGTTCCTAGGGTCACTGGCCAGCAAGCTTGGAGAACCTGCATGGAGAATTCCAGGTCAATGAAAGATCCCACCTCAATGAACAGGATGCACAACACCTGAGAAATGAAACCTGAGGTGGAACTCTAGCCACTACACACAGGTTGACCTGAACACATGCAAGCAAGCAAACACACACACACACACACACACACACACACACCACATTCATCTACAGACACACATAGAAATATACATATATCTATACACACATACTAAGATGGACACACATACTTCATGCATATATATATATACATATGTACATACTCAATATATACAGACATGCACACATATACATACAAATATATACATTTGCACATACACAAACACACACACGCCTGACATAATATACAGATGTGCATACATATACACATGCATATATATATTCATGAATATCCACAGACATTGAGTTCATACACACACAAAATTCACTTCCATAGTGATGAACAACTGTACAGGTCATGAGGATGAAGACAAAGAACAATAGAAATCCTACTCTATTTCTCTTTTATTTTAGAAGTTGCTTTTTATATATTTTATTTTAGAATATGTCTCTGAGTCTGTGTGTATGTGCATGTGGATGTATATTCTACTCTCAGAGGCCAGAAGAGAGTACCAGATAGCCTGGAGTTACTGGTGACTGTGAGCTGCCTGACTTGGGTCCAAGGAACCTTACTTCAGCCCTCTGCAGGAGATGTTTAGCTGCTGAGTTAACATTCTTCAATGAGGCCACCAGGAACTGTAACCAGTTTACTGTAAAGGACAAGGATGCAGGTTCCAGACACCTCAGGATTTTCCTGACTGGTGAAATTTGAGGCAAAATAGTGTACGTACTAAGGGAGGAAAGCTCTAATGGAATGAATTGGGTGCAAACGTCTGAGCCATAGAAAACGAAGTAAAAATCAGTCACTCTGTGAAAGCCAGACCTGTTAAGTTTTCTTTTAAGCTTTGCTTAGTTACATCTTCATACTTCTTCTATAGGAAATCTTTAGATGTAATATCTTATATAAGATTTGACTCACTTTTCTTTCGCTTTTCTCTTTCTGTGAGTGCATGCTTACACTGATGTGGGTATACGTGTGCATGTGCATGTGCATCTGCATGTATGTTTCCCTGAATGTGTGTGCATGCATATGTATATGTGTGTGTGTGTGTGTGTGTGAGAGAGAGAGAGAGAGAGAGAGAGAGAGAGAGAGAGAGAGAGCACGTGGAGGCCTCTTACTAGCCGGGAACTTACCAAGTAGGCTATCATGACTGGCCAGTGGTCCTGCTGGACCTGTCTGTCCCTCCTAAGCCCTGGCATTACAAGCAGATCATCACACTGACTTTTTAAGTATTTCTGGGGCTCTGGCTCAGGTCTCTGTGTTTGCAGGGCGAGTGCTTTACTGATGAATCTCCCTAGTCCTTCAAGGTATATTTCATATAATATCATACCTTTTCTAAAATTATCATTTTTGGGTGTATCTGCAGTGAGTTCAGCATGCTGATTATTAAAGTCACACAACTACAACTTATCAAATTCTGAGCCCTAATACCATAACTTATTTCAAAGACTAGAATGTCAACCATTCTTTATGAAATCAAGAGATGTCTGTGCCTTTTCTAGCTCACTATAATTTGGGTGTTTTCATAAACAAAGGCAGCATTTAACTCATTTTCAGTTCTCTAATGTATAAGTAGAGTTTATCGCAGTCTCCAAACATGTTCTGAGCACAGAAATGAGGAAAAGACTGAATAGCAAAGCAGAGTAGTAGCTAATCCAAATCTAGATGTTCATTTTCAGAAAGTGCTCTCTGTGTTATTTGTGTTGCTCATAAATTTTCACTGTTGTTCATTATGAACTGTTGGACCCATTCAAACCCCTAAAATCTTCCATGCTATTAGTAAGCATACCAAGAGATCTGTGAGACCTAAACTTTCCATTTGCTTCTGAATTTTTTTTATAATAATGTTTGTATCCTCAACTCCACATATTTATGGGAATTTGACCATAGTAGTGAATAATTAGGAAGCACCTAGAAATAACAGCTAAAATTAGCTACAACGTATTAAGTAGTTTGGACATGCAACATTTTATCAATTTATAATGATATAGTTTATTTAATATTCTTACTAATTCCTATTTATTAAATACTATTATTTGATCCATTTTATAGGCAACAGAACTGAAGCTTAAGAAGGGTATTCTGCTCACTTATGGCTATATGATTAGTAAGTGGAAGAGCCAAGGTTGAAATTCAAGCAACGTGGTTCTAAGTCCAGATGCTTGGCAATGAAGCTAACCTGCCTACAGGAAAAATGATGAAGAGAAATTTCTGGGTAAGAGAGAAGACTGGAGTTCGGTCTACAGGAATGTGTGATGGTCCACAGGCCGGAAAATCCAGGCACACTGGGAGGTAGAGAGTGAGCAATCCTGGAGCAAGCTCTCCCTCTAGACAAGCCTTATCAGTCATCTCTGGGTTCAACTGATCAACCTCAATGAATAAGGTGGAGAGAATCAGCCTTGGATCTCTACGTGCACAAACTCACACCTGCAAAGACACACACACACACGCATGAGTGCACACACACACGTATGTATGCACATACACATAAACACACATACATGCATGATTTACACACACACATACACACACATTCAGATGCACAGACACACACATGAGAAAAATAAAAGGAATATTTCTAGTGAGTACAAAGGGAACTCACTAGAAATTTTTTATGCTATCACTAAAAAATTGCTAAGAAATTAATGACATACTTCCTGAGAGCTTTTTCCTGAACAACCATTGCTGAGAAGTGTTCACCTCTACTTTCCAGTCATACTGGTACCACTTAGAACTAGCATCCAAAGGAAATCTTAGCACAAACTGTCACTCAGGGAATTTGAGGATTCAGTGTAAGAAAACAGAATTTGGGGTACCTTAAGATTTGAATTTGAAGATCCATGAGGCAAATTAAGAATTTCATGTGAAATTAAAAAAAATTACAATTTGTAAGTAATGTCAGTTGTTCTCTTCTTCACTGTGGGTGACTGGAATGTCACAATGAGGAATTTCTTACACATCTGAATGTGGCATCAGGTTATGTGAGAGTTATCAAAATAGAAGGAAAATGAGAATAGTGACTCCATATTGTGTCATATTGTCAGGCTTATGAAATACCTTGGGCCATGAGGCATCTCACTCACTTAGGCTTGGGCTAGAAGGGCAGCCAGGCTCACCACTGAAATGGGTTTTTCTTGGTCTTCTCAAAACAAGAACTGGAACACATTCACTTGTTTTTTTGTGCCAGGGTCTTATCTGTCTCCTGGAGTTAGACTTAGTCCTCGTGGAGATGCTATTGGGATGTGGTGGAAATCTTTAGGTGAGTGGTTAAGAGTTTTATTTTCCTTTGATTGTTTTGCTTTCTGGCAATGTGATGAGCAAGTGTGCTTTATTACATCTCCCAAGGGACAAAAACAACCAACCAAGATGATGATCTGAGATATTTGTAATAGTGACAAAAACCCAACTTACATAATAGCCATAGTGGTGACACCTAATTATCACTACATAGGACAAGCCACACGTGTTTTACAATCTGCTTAGTCTCCAAAAGACTTGAGTCATTCCTATCTGTGTGACCAAGAGAATGGAGCAGTTGAAAAAGGAGTTTGGACCCAGTTTTACTTGTGTACCCGACATGGACCACACACTTCACATGTTCTGCAAGCACTTTCTGAATGCTTGTTTCATGCCATGCACCAGGCTAATCCCTGAGGCGTGGTGTAGGTCCAGGAAACCATGCAGAAGGAGTATGCAATTGGGCAAGAAGAAAGGGAAAAAGACAGATCCTAGCCACAAGATCTGGTGAACAAACTCAGGGGAGGCTATAAAATAGAGCACTGAGGGGCAAACCGAGGCCTGGATAAATCCTCAGGGTAAGCTCTAACCAAGTCTCTTTCCCCCAACTAGATAGGATGAATTATTTTCCAAAACAAATCCCCAAAATATAATTGGCAAAAGTGAAGGATCTTTGGAAAAAAATATGAAGCAAAATCTAGTTCTCAAGATGAATATTTCAGCACAACTCAGCATGTATTTAGAATGAAATGTGAAGTATTCCTATCAAGAAGGTTCAAAGCTCTGCAAGTGAAATTGTTTGACCTGTTTGGCAGCAAACTAAATACAATGGGTGGTCTGTTTCAGGACCCTGTCCAAGTCCAATCACATTACATTTTCATAGTCTCAACATTTAAAAGCTCCATCACTGTTGTGTCAACAATGGCATATGGGAACATCACCCAAACACATGGTAACCAGCACGTTATGCAAACACGTTTGCTCCATGAGCCAGAATCGGCTGATTTCCAGAAAATGAAATCTTAAGCAAGTGACAGGAGGATTTGTGTGTTACAGCTCAGAGCTCCTTCATTTGAAACACAGCACACGAGTTTGAAGAGTGAGGATCCACTCCATGGACAATCAGCTGACCTTCCAAAATCATGAGCATCTTTTTTTTCAGCTCAAGTGAGGGAACAGAGGCTAAAATGCCAGGTCCCCGGTTTTGAAACCAGTCTGCTTTCCATCGCACAGGGTGCTTAGCTTAACTTTTCCACTGAAGTCTGAGATACAATTAGTATGTACCCACCAATGTTTTTCCCTTTTCACAATTTATAAAACAAACAATATAGGACAGAAAACTTGAGTCCACAAGCTGGCCACCATGGATTTAAATTAATTGCTTAATTTTCCTAAACCATTTTTATAGCCTAGAACTATGTGGCATGAACTGAAGAGGTTTTGAAAGACAGAATGAAGAGGATTTCAAATTATAAACACTGTACAAATATGTCAGTATTATTAATAAGAATCACTTTTCTGACTGGGATTAAGACTCAATGGGGCATAGTAATTGCTGCCAAGCCTGATGACCTGAATTCTATACGTGGGACGCAGGTGGTAGAAGGAAAGAACCAACTCCTGTGGCTTGCCCTCTGCCCTCCACAGTGTACTGTGATAAGCTTGCACGTGTGTATGCACAGACACATAAACAAAAAAGATTTAAAGAAGCATATTCAACTAAATTTCCTTGAGAAGAATAGGAAAAATAATCAAGTGTGTGGCTTGGTCATGACTACTGAACTAGCGATCAGCAAGACTTTCTCTGCTTTCTAGTTCAGTGACTTCCTAGGCAGAGCCCAGAACAAAACAGATGTTCACAAAATACTTGCTATGTGCAGGAAGCCACAGAAAGCTTAAGTTACATATTTTCCACAAATGTCTAAATCCCAGTGTACCTGCTTGCTTCGCTGGCATGTATAAGGCTCAGTGAGCAAATGCATTCATATGATAGTAGTGTTAGGTGTTGTTCACATATTGGCTAGCGAATGAAAGCATTCGAGTGGAAAGCTGAATACTCATTTCATCCTTTCTTAGGTCCAATCTAGAGTATGAAAAGTTTGCTTTAGCCTTCAGGGTGCGGCTTGCTTATTCTTTCCCATTTATCAAAAAGTCAGGAGACCATGGAGACATACACAAGGCCAAGGAGCCTGCTGCAAGTTCATCCGGTAAATCCTCTCTGGGACACACAGATCCTGAGGGAGGGTTCCCCTGCCAGACCGCTTCCTGTGTTAGATCCTGAGGCCTCCACATAACTTGGCTCCTCTCTCCAGCAGGCCCTTCCCTTTACAGCTGGTCTGGCTGACAATTTTCAAACTAAAACAATGCATGTCTGAGACATTTTATAACCACCTGCTTTAAGGTGAATACTGCCCCTTTCTTCCAAATGTATGCCTCTATGTCAAATATCTGAATATCAGTCACTATTTGGGTAGATGCAGTGTCTTTGCTGATGGAATCAGATTGAGAATCTCAAGTAGAAATGATCTAGGAGTCCTTGTAAGAGAAAAAATGATGTTTTGAGCATAGCGACATAGTGGAACCAGATATACAGAGGAGAATATGATGTGAATACAGATGCAGCCACTACATCAATGTACCTATAGTTCCTATAATATAACAGCCTGGGCAACGAGCTGGCACAGATATGTATACAGCATCTCAGGGGCAAGAGGCCCTGGCTGACACTTGGATTTCAGACTTGTAGTTTCTAGGGCTATGAATGAACATATTTGCCTTTCTAAGCCACTGGTGCATCTGCCATGGATCATGTCTTAAGACAACTGAAAGAAATTAAGGTATCACAAGACTGCTTGTTCCACAAAGAATAAAGAGGAGTACTGAGGTACTTTATAATACACTTAAGGATCAGAGATCCTAATATATAGGTAAAATAAAATTGTAAATCATACTCTACATGGAGAAAACCTCGTATGAATCACGCTGTACATGAGGAAAACATCAGCTATAGTTCCCCAACATCCATTCTTGCTTTAGATGCAAAATCATCTAATAGTTACAGCAAAGCTGACTTAAAACATAGCACCTCCTTCCTATAGCATACTTCCATATACCTATAAAGCAAAATGTTCTTAGAGGTTACATCCTTTGTTCATTAAAACAAAGGAAACATTTTAGGAAAAAATATTGTACTATTTCTTCCATGAAATAACCATTTCAGAAACCATCTTCCTTACTCTTAGTTTTCGATGATTGGTCTGGCCCAGTTGTAAATCTACAATACAGTAGATTTCATTTAAAATATCCATTAATCCACATATTCCCACAACCCAAGTAACTAGGAATCATCAACTCATTAAAAAATTTTTTTTTAACCAGGTCCACTCAAGCACTTTTGAGTATTTTCTCCTAGATGAAACACAGAAAAATGAGACCCTGACTTTTAACTTATCAGAAAGAAGAAAATTGCCTTCAAAGAATGTGTGCTTGGCAATCAAAAGTAGTGTTCTCAGCATGGTGACTGCTACCCATGTGCAGCTGTGACTGAGAAAACCTCAAGGTGTGATTAAACGCTCTTTTCATATTATCCTCCCTTGACAGTTCTCAGTTGAAGCACAGCCATCGTCCACAGAATCCACTCCTAAAACAGAGGCCACTGCGCCAAAGGCCCAAATGAACCACCAACCTCTGTCCTCTCCACACCTTATGAAGGTCAGCTACTGATGCTCTCTGAACAGCCTAGGGCTTTTCTCCATGTCAATATAGTAAAGGAAAACATGACAGAAACTGTTTTCTGCTTTTCACATCCTGTAACTTCCTATGAAATGTTTTTCCCCCACAACACAGACAAAGAGCATCAGGGAGGAGCCCCTCTCCCTTGGCTATCTCCTCACTTATTTCTTCACAGTCCTCAGTGGGAAGATTATTATCTGCTCTCTTATTGCAACCTCTGTAACTCTCCTTTTCCTCCCCCCCTTTTCTGTGTGTGTGTGAGTGTGTGTGTGAGTGTGTGTGTGTGTGTGTGTGTGTGTGTGTGTGTGTGTCTGTGGGTGTGTGTGTGTGGGTGTGTGTGTGTGTGAGTGTGTGTGTGTGTCTGTGGGTGTGTGTGTGTGTGAGTGTGTGTGTGTGTGTGTGTGTGAGTGTGTGTGTGTGTGTGTGTGTGTGTGTGTGTGTGTCTGTGGGTGTGTTTGGAGGGGTGGGAAGTCAACCTCAGATGTTGCCTCCCTCAACTGTTTCTCCACCTTATGTTTTTGAGACAGGGTCCCTCACTGAACCAGGAGTGTATTGATGGCCGGAACACCCAGTCAGTGAGCTGTAGAGGTTGTCCTCTCCCAGTGTTGGGGTTGCAGGTATCCAGCATTTAATGTGGTTGAAGATCCTCATGCTTGTCCAGAAAACACCTCAGAGACTGAGCCGTCTCCCTCGCCCCCAATCCTGCCATCTCCTGCTCGAAGCGGTCTCTATTTACGTCACTGCTACAAATGTCAGGCCTCCTGGATCCCGTTTCCTGAGGATTTTGATGACCCTGCAGTGACTGCAAGGGTCTCTGTCCAGGTAATTGTGTCAAAAGCATCGTGCACCGTGAGAGATTCCCCAGTCGATATTCCCTCTAGGTCCCTGGATTGTTCTGTAAGTGAAGGCTGCTGTTCCAAAAAGCCGTTACAAAATTGCCTATTCTTGGTGAGAAATATCCATCTCCTTTAACTGCAGCACACAACTTCCCAACTGGTCAGTTCACTTCCTTTCTATCCAGATGTCATTTCTCATGTCTCATGAAAACTCTTTTAGAGTCCTCACTTCCTCTTTGGTGTGGACCACAGAGCGTCTTTCTGTCCCACCGTTACTGATCAGATCGGTTCTTGAGATCCAGTGCATACCCACTCTCCCAGGAAGCCTTCTAATGCTGCTCTGAATCCCCCACCTCTGAGGCTCAGTGTCCTTTTTCATCCCTCACTTCCCATCCTTCTGCTTCTCTCAATCTCTTCTCTACACCAAACTGTTTCAGACATTCCACTGAAGATAGCAAAGCTTTATTTTTTAATTATTCTTCCTATATATTTGGCATTTTTGACTTAAATCTTGCCTTGTATAGAGTATACAGTGCAATAATGATATCCTACCCATCCAAACCAAATACCTCACCCCTTCTCAATATTCACATTTACAATCTACATTGCAAGAACAACAAGTCCTGCATTTTCTATGCTTCTCGTTCTTTTTTTCATTATAAATTTGAGGACAATGTAGATTAGCTTCATTGCAGTTTCTACATTACCCAAGTTTAAGAAGTGACTGCTCCAGCTCTCAGCTCTTGTTCTTCAGAAGTTTATAGATTTTCCTTAAGTCACCAACAAGTTTTTCCATTCCTCTCATCCCTACATAGGATCTTATTAGATAGCCTAAACTTGCCTCAAACTCTCCAGGTAGCCCAGACTTCACCTGAATATGGGATACTTCTGATACTGCCTTTTGAACGCTTGTAACATCAACATGAGAGCTGGGACCTACTTGTACCTTGTCAGTCTTAGAAGAAGCACGTTGCTTTCTCAGCATCTCCATCACTTTTTGAGCCATTTTTTTCTTGAGTTCTTGCTTGTCATTGTTTTGTTTCTCTCTACTCCTTGTATTGCCTTGTCAGTTTATTTCCTAGAATAATATTTTTAAATATTTGCTTCCCCAACTATGTTTAGTGTTTCTTGTCACCTGAACAAGATCTGGAGTCCCCTAGGAGACAAGCCTCAGGCCCACCTTCCAGGGTTTATTTTTATTAGGTTAGTCTCTAGGCATACTTGTGAGGGATTAATCTTGAACAAGGTATGATTGGGACCTTTAGGACTAATGTCCCACTCTAAAGGTGGGTGGCATTATTCTCTGTATGTGGGTCCTAGATGGAATAAAAAGGAGGATGACCATGAGCATTCATCTCTGTTTTTCCTGACTGGAAATGAAATGTTGCCCCAATCTCCTGTTGCCATGATCTTCCTTCCTTGGTGGAACGTACTCTCAAAGTGTGAGCCACAATAAATCCTTTCTTCTTCATCTTTGCTTCCTGTAGAGTATTTTGTCACAACAATGAGACAAGTAGCTAACATGGCAGCCTCATCACTTTCTTACCTACATGTGTATTGAAGCCTCAATTGTACTTGCTACATGCACTTGTTCACTCACCGTTTCCAGCTAGGGCTGCAATCTCACTGCTGTACTGGATCAGTTTTCCAAAGCCTTCTTGGTCACCTTGCTTCCAGATCTCAAATTCAGTGGCCCAATTTTTTCCCACTTATGGCACCTACCAGCAGTTTCTCACATCTCAAGACAGCAGTCTGCTTTCATGACATCCCAACTCTTTTGTCTTCCTTGTCCTGTTACTGCCTCTGTGGACAAATTTTTTTCTCTAGGACTGCCCTCCAGGTGAGATTAGTGACAACCAAATATTATTTCCACCATCAATCTAACCTCTAGATCCTCATTTCTCACCCTCAATTACTGTTTGGCATCTTAAACAATCCACAGAAAATAAAACGCATTATATTTATACTGTTCTTTCATTTGTGCATCATGTCTTGTTAATTCCTTTACCAGAACACGTTGAACAGGCTTTTAGAACTATTTCCCAAATTTTTCCAAGTGCACTGGATCCTCCCCTCTTTGGCCTTTTTCATCTGCTCTCTCTCTTTTCCCCTCTGGTCTACTGAAACAGAGTTCTAATGGGTCTCTTCTCACAGCCTCTTTCAATATACCCACATATTGTTCTTAAATGTGATGAATGAACACGTCACTCCCATATTAATAACAGAAACAAAAACAGCCTGATTTGATAGAAATTCTCAATTGTTAGCTTGTCTTTTATTTCTTCCCAAGTGTAGTCTAGACTTAAAGGCTAGTTAAGGAGACCATGTATGACTTTGGCCCACATGACTTTTAGTTGACAAATAGCCTTTATTTACCTCAGTTGCATAAAGGCAAGGTGCTACCTATGAGTCTCTTTCTGATCTCTCCAGATTCAGTCTCTTGGTCAAACACAATCTATGCCTCTCAAGGTTATAGACCAGCCACTGTTGCCTATGGCTACTCTTTCTTACACCTCCAAACCAGGCTAAGGGATATAACTCACACTTCTGTAAGCTTTATTAAACACTCCACATTTATTAATAAAGAACAGTCTTTTCAGTTGGCATTAAAATTAATGTTGCTTTAGAAAATGTCTACTGAACCACCCTGTGTCTTGTCTTTCTGTCTAGGCCAGTGGTTCTCAATCTGTGGTTCACTGCCCTTTCATAGAGGTTGCATACCAGATATCCTGCATATCAGATATTTACATTATGGTTCATAACAGTAGCAAAATCACAGTTATGAAGTAGTAATCACAATTATGATTGAGGGTCACCAGAGTATGAGGAATTATGTTAAAGGGTCATAGCACTAGGAAGGTTGAGAACCATCAGTCTAGACAAAGATCATGATTATCACAATCAAAACAATTCACCTAACTGAATAGGTCCCTGGACTTTCAAAAGGACCTTCCAAGATGTCTGGCAGTGTGCGTTGCACATGTGCAAACAAGCAATCAAGTCAATCAACTGCACTTTCCGTTAATTCTGACCAGACTGGAAGGTGCTTCCTGGCAATAAGGGCCAGCATGAACTTTCTACAAGTCTTGGCACAGAGCTCTCTTCTCCCCACAGTTGCTTCGAGGAGCTGGGCATCTTTTGCTAGCCTTGTTCCAGAGTGTCTTCTCCCACTCTACTCTTCCACAGTGATCAGTACTTAGTAGATGGCTGAAAACCCGACCCTGCAATGATCAATGAGCCTTCCACACAACACAAATGCCCACACCGTTATCTGAATACACCTGTTCTGCCTCACTCAAGATAAACAAATGCTTCAAGATTCCTCCCTTTGTACTCCACACGCTAGGGTGTGCGTGAAAACAGGGAAGAAGCCAAGGATTGCTTATCTTAAGACGGTTAACTCATCATCAGTTATTAAAGGTCCTACACTGCGTTAATTGTTCAAACACTTTCTTTCTGGACACATCAGACCTCTGTGACATCAACCTAGTTTTGTCCTTTTGAACTTGCTCTTCATGTTTGAACACTGACGGCGAGTTTTGAAGCTATTCCACAGATAAGTGTGTCAAAAGCTAAGTGAAATCTGAGTCTATCGCACTTTTATCTGTTGCCTTTACAACTTTAAACATAGTTTTCGGGCAAGGCCCTCACAGATACATTTTTCAGGAACTGGAGCCACTGAAGTCACTCATTAAATAATTAGTTAATTCACTCCCTGCTTCAGTTTTCCTCTCATCACTTAGCTGTTAAAATTTCTTTAAAGGAGCCAAACATAATAGACCAAAGACTATTCCCTTGAGTTATTGTTCTATGTTATACAGGCTATAACAGAAAGTCACAACATCAAAATATAATTAAAAAAAAATCCTTCCCAAATAAAAGCTACGAGTGTAAGCCAGTATAAACGTGTCTCAGTGCTCCTCTCGATCTCTCACAGGGCGTGGTACTGCACAGCTGGGGAGCTGAGCTAATCAGTGTTGACAAGTAAAAATGCTGCCTCACAGAGTCACAGAAACTGGAAAAAGGATCCTTTTCACCCACCCCATGCTTACAAACCATCAGCATGATGTAGATGCTGTGAGAAGGAGGCTCCACAGTAGTACACTTATGAAACACAGAGAGCTGTAGTTTGGGATTTGTCATTTTGTGGGCTAGTTTAAGAAAACAGATGTGTCATGGCTTTTATAGAATGAAATCACCTTTAGGTTGCTTTTTGAAGCTCCGAGGGGTCGAGGGGTCATTTCTAGGAAAGTTGTTGGAAAAGCTGCACAATGATCTGTTTATCCGTGGAGAAATAGGACTGTCTCTTCCACAGGGTGACTGAGCTTTCTCTATCTGAATATTGCCATCTAAGTATGGGACTTGAGACACCTCAAGTTCAGCTTCTCAGCATTCAAGGAACTAAGCTAAGGGTGCTCCTTAACTGACATGAAGTTGTACAATCAGGCCCCTTGGCTGGTGCATTTCCTAGCTGATGGCCACTCTCTCCTTTACACACTCAGTCACTCACAGGTCAACTGTTCAGTGTTCAGTCATCCCTTGTCGATGACAAGTTTACAATCTCTAGGCCACATATGCTTGATAAATCCAACAGAAGCATCACGTTATCATATCGAGATCTTGCCAGTTAATCAGAGAGGGAATTGCTTTATTCTTGGGCTTGGGGAAAATGAGAGGGAGCCAACATAAGGAAAAGAGGCAAGGAGAGGTGACAGAGTGTGTTACTGAGCATGTTGATTTGGCATAGAGAAAGATGGAGGTAGCTAGTCCTGTTCTCTTAGACCCTACTGTCTGAGACTTTCTACTACAGGACTGATTTGGGGGACTGTGGTGTCAACTGCACCAGAGCCTTATTTGATTTAAATATCTATGACAATGACGAACCACATGACACCGTTGTTTTTTTTTTTGTTACCGCTCTCTAATTTAATAACATTCAGCGCTGCACAACTTTCTCCACAAATATAGATACAAGTCAGGAAAATGGTGGATGCCTCTAAGGACCACCTCTATTCTCGTTACTATCATATTTCTAATGTTGCATAAAGTATCCTAGAAATGTTAAAATAACAATTTCAGTGTCTGTAATAGGTTCTAACTATTAAGCAGATAATATAAATTTTGCCCCTTATCTCATCATTCAGCTTCTTATTTTATTTTCCTATTTATAGAAATTAGGAAATTTGTGAAATTTCTTATTTCATACATTTATACAATGTATTCTGGTCATATTCATCCACCATTACCCTCCTTCCATCTTCCCCTAGTGCCACTAACCTCAGCATCCTCCCAGCTCCCTCCTTGAGTCCAATTAATGCTGGTTATTTGCAGATGGATGTGTGAAAGCATCCACAGGACCATCTACTTATGACCAGGTCCCCAATGGATAGTGACTCTTCCTCGTTTTTTATACTATCAAGAAAATTTTAAAAAGAATACAAGTGCCTTAAGAGTGTATGCTTGTCAATTATACCTTAACATAGGACAGGCATGGGAAGCAACCCATTCTACTAACAGCTAAACCAACTTGGTTTAAGTTTAACCAATCTTCAGGTAGTGATAACTAAGGTTAGCTATGCAGTGGAAATACAGAAAAATTAACAGACCACAGGAAAGCCGCTTTACTAGGCTTCCATATCATCTCTAGAACACTAACACTGAATCCCAACTTCTATCTGGAAGGAATGGTTAATGAGTTAATATTTTTTTAACACTTGAGCTATCACATTTCAAAGATGGTAAATATGGGGCAATTTTCCATTTCTGGTTATGTCATACAAGCGCTGATTTTGACGCACTATAATTGTGATTTTCACGCACTAAAATTGTGATTTTCATCCATTTGAAATCAGGTGACATTCACAGCTACACAATCCCACTGAACATTAGAGAGCTTGTATGACTCAACTCCAAGCAGCAAGAACAGAAAGCGAAAGCGCTGTGAGGAGAGCCATAGCCCCTTCCTCAAACAGTGGCGTGGGGATGTAGGTAAGACTGGAGCTTCAGTGATGTCACAATGAGTAATGTGGGACATCTGTGAGGAAGGAATTTAGTCAACCAGAGGTTAAAAAAGAAGACAGCAGTTAAAACCAATAGTGTCCTCTGAGACAAAGGCCAGAAACACAAACACAGTACTGTATTCAGATTCAAAGATAATTGTGATGATCACCATAATTTTTGACAATAAAAAAACAATCTATTCATCCCAATAGAGACTGTTATTTAACAGAAGAAAAACTGGGTTTCATTAGATTGTTCCCATCCATTTATAAAATATACTCTGATCATATCCCCTCCCCTATTTCTCCCTTACCTTCTTTACCCATTCTCCTGATTCCTTTTTCTTCACTAATAGCCTCTTTCAACGTTCATGTCTTTTTTTTTTAAAAAACTGGGCTTTCTATATAAAAGAAAACATATGATATTGTCTCTCTGAATTCATTTTATTTCACTTGACATGATGAACTCTATCTAGCTTTACCCACTTTTCTAGAAACCACATGACTTAATTTCTCTCTGTGTTTCAATATCCCATTGGGTATATATGCCAAAGTATGCATACATCTATTTGTAGGCACCTATACTGATGCTACAATTTGGTTGTTGTGACAAATATGGGAATGCAGGAGTTTCTTTATGTACAAACTTAGATTACTTGGGGGTATATATACTCAGCAGTTATACAATTTGATCACATAGTGGTTCTTTGTTTTTTTTATTTTCACATATTTGTTGTGTATATATGCTTGTGTGTGTATCCCTGCATGTATGTGCATGTGTGGCATGTATGACATGACTTGGGTTGGAGGTCAGAGAACATCTGGCAAGAGTCACTTCTCTCCTGCCACCTTGTAGCTCCTGGGATTAAACTCAGGTCACTAATTTGGTGGCTAGAACCTTTATCCAATAATCCACTTTGCTAGCCCTAACAGTTCTATTTTTAGTCTTTGAAGTGCCTCTACATTGATTTCCACAGTATTTATGCCATGGGACCCCTTGCCTCCTGGTTATTAGGGCAGAAAACAACTAGGCCTTTTCTATCACACTCTTTTTTTTTTCTTCTTTCACTCAGAGTCATCTTTGAAATACCACATGATCTGTACAAATGATGTATCAGAAATGCTAGAGATATCTGCAGAGCTCAGCTGAGAGATGATGACTTGTAACCGAACTTTTAAGTTATTATTTAACACTTATTTATTACTAAATTCACTTATAACAAACACCAACAATTTCTTAACTATTAACCCTATAAATTCCTACAACCCCTTTAACCTATCCACTAAACCTATTGATAATCATAACAACTACTTTCATAACCTTTTAGAATGATACAGTCTCTGGGGCAGGTCCTCAGTCGTCAGGAACACGGTATTTGTTGTAGATTCTTTAACACACTTAGCAGTCCTTCTTCTGGA
>CAJQZJ010004750.1:7102789-7145771 GCA_907164525.1 Lophiomys imhausi | reverse complement strand
TGATAAGCTAATTGCTCACAGCAGTTGATCTTCATGTCCCGAATTAAAAAACTGTATCAGAAACCTATATATTCACTAAATCTAACTTATATTAATCTATCAGCCCCTACAATGACTCACTATTGGGACAGAGAATAGCTGAGGTTTTTCTATAACACTCTTGTTTTTTGTTGTTGTTGTTTTTTCTTCTATATTCAGGGATGAACAAGTCTCTCAAATGACATTCTGAGAGACACAAATGTGCCTTATCACAAAATACTATAAGAATAAAAGACATGTCCGTGTTTGCATCCAGGGCCAACCTGAAAATCTTGCCCTGGGTGGATGAGAGTCAGTGAGGGATTTCTTTGCTGAACATTTCTATGTCCTTTGGAGATTTGTTTGATGACAAAGAATGTATTTATTGACCCTTTAATCTTTTCAGTGGCTTAAAGGCAATGATGAGATTGTCCAGTGCTGGAGGAGACACAGACTTTACCTTCCCCTCCCCCTTAGTGTGCCTGCTGTGAACAGCAGCAAATTGCTAGTAGTTATAAGCTCACATGACCTCCAGATGTTAGCCATGCAACCACCAGCAAAACCAGCTTCCAACAAGAGAGGCAAGACAATTCTTAGCATACATGATTACTTCAGTAGCCATGGAGAGTCAATTCTGCCGATCATCTCTACCCATGTGATGTGAAACACCTATGTGGAATAAGGTACATTCCTGTGGGGGGAGAAGGCTTTACATCTATGAAGTATAACTCCTTTGTATTTCTTAGAGAGAAGAAACAAATAAGTGCATGAAAACTAATTATAATTTATCCTTTAGTGATTTATGATGTATTTTGTATTTCAAGATCTGGGTCTATGATCTAAACTAGTGGATCTCAACCTCTGTGTTGCAACCCATTTGGGGATCTAATGACCCGTTCCCAGGGGTTGCCTAAGACCATAGGAAAATACAAATATTTACAATATGATTCAAAGAGTAGCAAAACTACAACTATGAAGTAGCAATGAAAATAATTTTATGGTTGGGGGTTGCCATAGCATGAGGAACCATATTAAAGGGTCATAGCATCAGAAAGGTTGAAAACCACTGATCTAGACAGAAAGTTAAATTCTTATAGTCTCTGATAATTGATGGACAGTCCTTTGGGTGTTCTTTAGATAATAAAAATAAACCGAAATTATTTTCAGCTAATTTAAACATGAATGCAGTTCATATTTGCTACTAAAAAATTATGCACGCTCATGAAAATTAAGGTATTTTTTTCAACACCTATTTATTTATTCAAGTTACATCCCAATCATGGTTCCCTCCCTTCTCCCCTCTTGGTCCTATCCTCCCACTCTCTTCCCCCTCTTCCTCCTTTCCTTCTCCTCAGGTGAGGGGGGGCCCTTACATATCAACCCCCATGGGACACCTTACCCTAGCTGAACTGCCATGTCAGGTCCCAGAGCAAGAGGAACTTCTTAGCCCTCATGGAACTGATAAAGGTACTTTTTAAATGACCTTCTTGGCATTGTATTATTAAGATCAGGAAGTATCAGGGTAGTCCAGGGGTGACATTTCTTGCTAGAAAGTCATGAGACAATGTTTTTATTAGCATTAGCCCACTGTCTTCTTAGAAAAGCATTAAACATTTACATTTGAATCAGTCCTAGTAAAAAGAATACAGAATTGTTAGAAGAAAGAAATGATCAGGGTGTATTGGCCACACCTACAATCCCAGCAACAGTGGGGCAGAGAGAAGAGGAGGACAGAGATTCTAGGTCAGCTTGGGCTATGTAATGAGATCTTAGTACCAAAAATTTTAAAAAGGAAGAAAGAAAAGAGGAAGAATGTGAGGACAGAAGAGAGATAAAAGAGGAGACAAAAACAGGGGAGGAAAGAGAGAAGGGTAGAGGAGTGCATGGGGGAGGTGAGAGAAAGGGGGAAGAGAAGGGACAGATAGCAGAGGGGATGAGAGTAGAAAGCAGAAGGGAGGGAAAAAGAAATGGGAGGGGAGGGAAGGAGATAGGGGGAGAGAAGAGAAGGGGAAAGAAGTGGGAGATAGGACAGCAGAAAAGAGGACAGGACAGGGGAGGACAGGAGAGGGCAGGAGAGGACAGGGGAGGGGAGGAGAGAATCTGGGTAGTTTTTCAAAGTCATCACTGATACAAACTGAAACAAGCAGTTGAGTTTGTTACTTAAGGTTCTAAAAGTTGGTGTTTAGATCTTCTCTCAGGGTGCATTGTATAATATTCCCAAATGATTAATAACAATATTATGTTGGGGAAGAATTAATTTGGTAAGTATATTTTTAAAAAGTTATTGACTGGTGTGCTTCTTATTTCTTTTACATTTTATATTGAAGCAGATGCAAGGATCAAAGGCTTCAGCAACCATTTATGCACTAAATATTCCATAGTGCTTTCATGGAGCTGCACTGACCTTGTTGGTAAACAAACATGAGAGGATCAGTAGGTACAGAAGTTAGACCATGAAGAAAAAGGTCAAGTTTGGGTGTGGTGGTACACACCTCAATCCCAGCACTGGAGAGGCAGAGGTGGATGGAGCTTTGTGAATTCAAGGCCAGCTTGGTCTACACAGTAAGTTTTTTTTTAATAATTTATTCTTTATTTCTTCAAGTTACATCTCAATCACAATCCCCTCCCTACTCCCCCCTCCAGTCCCACCCTTCCACCCTCCTCCCCTTCAACCCCCCATCCTCTTTCCTTTTTTTTTTTTTTTAGTTTAAGGTATTTCTCTTTCCCCCCAACAGCTCTCCCTTTCAGTCCAACAAATGGTTCTTTTTCTTATAACTATAAATACAATACAAAACAACAGAAATAAATAGGCCACAATTATAAGAGTTATATGGCTTAGCATACATTTCCCAATGTCCAGTCCATATGTATTTGGCACCTGACTTTAACATTCTATTATCTAACCATCTCCATGAGTTTAAAGTTCTATATCTAACTCAGCTTTCATACTAACTTGCCTCACAATTTTAAGCCAGCCAGGGCAGAATAAGATCCTGTATCAAAAGAAGGAAGTTGGTTAGCTGGTAGGATGAGATGGAGCTGGAGGCAGAACATAATGTCTGGCTCACTGCTGGCATACAGTCCAGCAAGAAGAGAAGAGACAAGGCTTCAAACACAACAAGGAAGACCAGCAACACCCTGTTTCCAAAGGACGTTTGGAAAACTGGCATCAGTTCCTGGCAGTAGAGGCATTGCTTATTTTTAAAATGTAATTCTGTAGAGATTATAAGTATATATATGCATGGGCACACACATATACATGTATTACATGTTAGCCATAGAAAAATGAAAAAGTTCCATTTACATACAGGAAAGTCACAGAAATAAATGAATAAAATTCAGTTTATACAATAACTAATGAGCCTTATAAAGTTAGACTTTGGAGATACTGTTATATTCTTTTAAAAGGAGGCTTTCCCATGGAAATGATTCCATAGCCTCTCAATTCTGTGCTTGGAGTTGTGAGGCTCTTTGTGTGTTCTGTGAATTTTATCACTTCCAGTATCCAAGAGAGGGAGTCACAGAACACACACTATCTTCTAGTGAACAACTTTATCAGTCTGTCCCCATAGGATCATATGACAAGACTTACCTCCTTTTTAAAAGCTAAATGACATCCCTCTATTGTTTTAGTTTATCAGTCTTTGTAATTGTGGTTTCTTCACAGTCTTTGATTATTGTGTATATAGATATGAATGTATATATATGTCTCAAAGACCTTCCTTTTAATTCTTTTAGACATATAACTTACATTCATTTCAGCCAACACAAAGAATGCTGACTCCTTTTTTAAAATATAATTTATTCCACTGACTAATTAATTTGTGTGTGTGGCTATGGGAGCATGTGTACCAGGGGTCACATGTGGGATTCAAAGGACGACTTGTGACAGTCCATTCCTTTTTTGCCACTACCTTTTACAATAAACACTTTTATGCACTTAGCCATCTCACTGGACCCAGAATATCTACCTACTTTTAAAGACTGACATTATCGCATTTTACAAGAAATGGAATTATTTAAAACATAGTCTGAAGGAGCAACAGTAGGTATTGATTTTCTTTCACACTGAGAATCAATAATAACTTCTAACACTTCTTTCTTATCTGAAGATACAGTTATGAGACCAGGAAATGCCCTGTCATATTCTCACTTAGACTGTTGTCCAGGGGTCAATGAGGCACACACACACCTGAAAATAGTCTGTGCTGGAATAAAATAAACAGCTAAGATTGCTTCAGATTGGCCATCAATTCTATAGTCTTCTTTTAAACTTTTAGATGTCACCATGGGAATAGTGGAGACAGCTGAAAATGTGAGCTTTCACAGGCCTAAAATCATTGACTTGGCAAGGCTGTCAAGCCTGGTTCCCTTATTATGCAGCTGGTGAGTGTGTCCAGAGAGACACAGGGGCCTATCTAAAGGCACACAGCTGTCATCCCTGCAAGGGACTAGAAACCCTTATTCCTATTATAGTGTTTCAATATTCACGTACTTACCCAACTCTAATAAGCAATGGGGTAGAGTGTGGAAGTCCAAATTATATTAAGAGTGACAATTCTTTCTGTTTTTCTTTCTTTTCTTATATTTGATTATTTCTGGGATGCTACGGCTTCCCCTCACCTCAGTGATTTATAGTATGAGATTCTTTCCCTCAAGGGAAGAAGGCTTGTTTAGTAGTTACTGCCAAGTCTTCTTCTGGATTTGAATGTCCACTGAGAGCTGTTATTAGAGAGTGAAATAATAAAACTAGGACACGTAGGGTAATACAGTGAATGAAGGTGTTTCTGAGATTCCTAGATAGACTTAGAGGAGGGTGAATAAGAATTGTTCCACGAGTAACTCAGGAATCTGAGAAGGGGCCATGGGAAGTGGCCAAATGGGAGAATCTCTTTCCTAAGGCAGAGGCATGAGGTAATGTGAAGAGCAAGACTTGGGTGCCCAGGTTACACCCTGACTGGGTCAAGGGCACTAGGGAACTTCTACTATGCCCCTAGGAGTCTGGGCATTGCTTCAGCATTAATCACTCTAACTGTTAATGATCCAACAGAGGAAATCCAGCATCACTCCAAGGCTTTGCTTAAGCAACTCCTCTGTTATTATCCCCACTCACTACCAATGTATTCCAGTCCAGCTTACAATGCCCTGGGTGACTCCAAGAGAAAGGGATCTTGCACATCCAGAGGATGGCAGGATGGTATGGAAAAGGACTCCACACATCTGCAACTAGAAGGCCTATAACCCCTAGAATTAAGCAATGGTTACATTAAAGTTTTAGTCTCATTTCAAAAATGTTTTACTGTTCAATAAGGACCTGGGATATTTATGGTTTTCCTAGTTTTTTTTCATAAATAGATAAAGGGAATTTGCTTTACCAATTTATATAATGTATGAAGTCACTCAAGTCTGAGGCTTACTGTGAAATGCATATTTACTATGTATGCTTGGTTTTTTTTTCAAAATGCAGCAGTAGATAAATAACAACCAAGTTAGCAAGATGGCACTTACTATGCAAGCCTGGTGACTCACTTGAAACCCACTTAAAAATGGAAGGAGGGAACTCATTCCACAAAGTTGTCCTCTGACCGCCATATGTGCACTGCATGCACACCCACATGCTATGCATATGCATGGACACTATAATAATAAGTAAAATTAATAATGAATTTAAAAACTCCCAACCAATAGACTTGAGTTCAATTCTCAGTGCCCCCACAGCAGCTCACAACTGTCTGCAGCACTGGAAGGCACAGTATTCCACGGGATTTGATGCCCTCACACAGACATAAATGCAGGCAAACCACCAATGCACATAAAATAAAAATAAAACATTGGATGCTGCACTCCAAGGGCTGGACTTTCACATCTTCTGTAAAGAGAATACCTTAAAGAATCGCTATATACAGCATAAGAAACTAAATTCCGACCTTTCATCTTTTATCTTTTATTTATTTGTTTTTTGTTTATTTACTTATTTATTGGCAAGGTATCACTATGTATCTCTGGCTGTCCTAGAACTCATTCTGTAGATCAGGCTGTCCTGGAACTCAGAGATCTACCTGCCTCTGCCTCCCAAGTGCTGGGATTAAAGGTGTGCACTATCATGCCCAACTTCATCTTGTATATTTTTTATCCCAATAGAGATGAAAATTTTGAGAAATGGAGGGGCTTCTTCTTATTCCTTTTCTTTGCTTTTGCTTTGTTCTCTTTGCTAGCTCTTTTGGTCTAGAACTGATGTTATCAAAACTGATGTATCATTGGTGGGTGGGAAGACTGGCTAAAAGTATATGAACAGCAACAAAGAAAGAAGGTACAGGAAGAGTGAAAGAATGCAGGAATACATATCCTCCGGGAATATTCCCACCCCAACTCAATAAAGCAATAGATTTTTCATAAAAGAGGCAGCCAGCCAGCCTGAAACCTAATTACATTTCGAAGTATGACAGTACATGAAAGAAACAAAGCGTCAACAGTTTGCCTACCAGATGGCATCTCTAAATATAGGAATATAAACCCTTCTGCTTGTTCCATAACTAAAGATTAAAGGGATGGCAACAATAGCTCCCTATTCAAATCGTGGAAAAATGAGAGAGCACTATGATTAGGTTCAGAAGAATCTGGCTCAATCAAACAGTGATTGTGACTCCATGAAGGGTCAAGTTCCAGGTGAGAAGCCAACTCCTAGCCTGCAGGTAGGAATCCACCTACCTGTTGTGACTGATAGTCATCCATTTGGAGAAAGAGCAGGAACTAGAACCAAGACATCTGAGGAAAGCTAAAGAAATGCTCAAAAAATAATAACACAGCTGGTGTCTTCTCATTTGTTGTCTGTTGCTGTAACAAAACCCTCCAAACAAAGGCAAGTCAGAGAAGCAAGGGCTTGGTTCAAGGGAGTCAGGGCAGGAACTCAAACAGGAACTGAAGCAGAAACCATGGTGTGCTGTGTTCTGGATTCTTCCGGGCTTATGGTTATCCAGCTTTCTTACTCATCCCAGAATTTGGCCAGGGAATGGTGCCACCCGCAGTGATCAGGGCCCTCCTGCACCAATTAGCAGTCATGATAGACTGTTTAGGCCAACCGGTACCTAAACAATTCCACAACTATGTTTTCCTCTATCCAGCTGACTTTCTAACTTGCATCAAGTTGACAATAAAAACCAACTAGGACAGTTAGGGTACTTCTGGGATTGTTTTTGTGGGCCAGTGTGTGGTTGTGGGTAATGAATAAGAACCTGGGCCCTGGTGGGGCACACATGTGAGCCCAGGCTCTACTGATGACTGGCTGTGTTATCTGGATACAAGTTTCTTATCCAATGGGCTAAGTTTCCATGCATAAGTACCACAGTTCAGTTATGGGAATTTGTTTATTTCAGGGTTCAGCACCTTGGAAGGACTATGCATATAGGCTGTGTAGTAACAAGAATACAGATGATAATAATAATAATAATAATAATAATAATAGCTATTAAATAATTCTGTTCTTGACTATTTGTCTCAAAGTTACAAGGTAGATCACAGTAAGTTTGTGCAGGAGTAAATGTAGTTCTAGGAGTGGTAGACCGCTCTCTTCTTTCCTGGCTCTTGAGTGCTCTGTAGAACTGCTGGATGGAGGGCAGGTCCAGAGATGGACATGCTCTTCCATCCGGCTGTCAGAGAAGAGCTGGCCCTGTCCTGAAATCAAAGGCTTCATTCTCAGTACTCCTAGCAACAGATCTGTGGGAGACAGAGAATTGACTCAGGTTCTTTTTAACCTAGCTAGTTAATAGCAATAATGGCATATAAGGGATCCCCACCGACAGCCTTGGTGTATCCTAGCAACCAGGAATTGCCAGTAAGCAGGCTTGTTACTCAGCAGCAAAACAAATTCCTAAAAATTAAGATATAATTTGTAATTGCTTAAATATGGTAGATATTACCATGTAGTTTAGTCACATGAATTGCCCTGGGGTTGTTTTTTCAAATTTTCCATGAAGAAAGAGCCACTTGTTGGGGCTGCAGTTCTATTATTAAATTTTATTTATATTAATATTTATGCTAGAGATAATTTCATCCTTTTGCATATCATTAGACTTTTGGTGAAACCATAAAATAAAACTTACTATTGTAACCATTTTGAAACCTATAGTTCCATGGCATTAAAGACCTCAACAGTTTCAGGTAATCACCCATGTCCAGAGAGATATCAACACGCCAAACAGAAGCTGTGCAGTGATCATACCCCACACTCCATAGGGATCAACCCTGGTAAGGAAAGCCTTCTACTTCCTGTCGTCTATAAATTTTTCCATTCTAGGTAAGACAAGTGGATGGAGTCAGTTTATTTCCCCCTTTCTATCTGGCTCATTTAACCAACACAGTGTTTTCAAAGCCAATCTAGTTTGTACTCGAATCAGAATTCCATCCTTGTTGTGACAAGTACTCAATATACCAAGAATCCTGTCCATCCATCCATGTGGAGATGGATGCAGGGTTGTTTTTATCCTTTGCGGACTGTGAATACCACTGTGGATATTGGTATAGAAGCCTCTATGTTGTCCCTGATTTCATATCTTTAGGGAGGGATGTATCCAGAAGTTGAAGTTGTGGATCATATAATTCCACATTTATTTTCACATTATTTCCTGCTCACATCAACCGTGCACAACAATTCCCAGCTTGTACTCATTCCCACCAATCACTTCCCACATTTTGGTAACAGCCGTGCCAAGGAATGCGAAGTCCTAGCTCATTAAATTAGATCTGTCTGTTAACTATTAGAAAAAGAAAAACAAAATAAAGACATAAAAAATATATGACTGGCTCACCTTGTATGCAAAAACCTATGATCATCTGGGGTAAGCCTCAAAGTGGATGGTTATCTAAAATATGGTTATATCTGTAAAAAAATTTTTTTTTTCGAGACAGGGTGTCTTTGTGTAACAGCCTGGCTGTCCTGGACTCGCTTTGTAGACCAGGCTGTCCTCGAACTCACAGAGATCCGCCTGCCTCTGCCTCCCAAGCGCTGGGATTAAAGGCATGCGCCATATCTGTAAAATTTTAAAGGCAGTAATATTCTACAAATGAGGTGATTCTGAGCTTTAGAACTGCAGTTTAAAACCTGCAGCAAAGTCTAGAGGCAGAAGTCTATTCTCGGATGTTACAATAGAGGAGACCCGACCTACGGGATACATTTCTCAAGGGAAAGCAAAACCGCTCACCTCCACCCTGCCCTTCACCCCCCCCCCCCCCCCCCCCCCCCCCCCCCCCCCCCCCCCCCCTCCCAGTCAGGTTTAGGAGAATGCCTTCTGCCGCGCATGCGCAAACCCATTCTGGCGCAGCGTGTCTGCGTGCGCGGCCCCGAGACGTTGAGGGGCGTGGCCGCGCGCCTTGGCTTCCTGTTTCCACAATGCTTGCTGCGCCGAACGCTATGCATCTACGGTGTTGTGTGGTGAACCCAACCGGGAAACACAGTGCCTCGCTGATCTTCCTGCATGGCTCAGGTGCATTGCAGTCTCGTGGCCCCCGTCCGGCTTGCTACAGCTGGGGAAGCATCCTCTCCTCTGTTCACCTAGAGCTCCCGAGAGCTAGAGGCCTTAGGCGCCCAGGGTCGGGAGGAGGCTGCCATCTCCCTGGAGGGTGTTCTCTTTCTCTATGGCAGTTACTGTCTTCATCTTTCCTTTGCTGATGTCCTTGAGCTCTGCACCCACAGCATTGTCCTCGGGGCAGTCCTTACCCCACCCCAACTTCAGGCACACTGCCCTAGCAACGTAAGTCTCCAGGTACATGGAGACCACTTTTCAGGGTCGATCCCCTGCCCTCGACCTCTATAGCGGGTCATAAGCCTTTTTTTTTTTTTTTTTTTTTTTTTGCCTTTCCAGTGTCATGGAGAGGCTTAATTCTCACGGTGAACTTGGATCATATTTACAGTCTTGTGTCCTTTCTGCTTGGTACCACCAAGGCTCCCATGGGCTTCCCACCTGTCTTTTTGGTGTCCCCCCTCTCTGGTTTCCCTTTTTGCCCTGTGTTATTAAATTTCTGAGGTAAGTACAAAGTCAGCCTCATTCAGGGAACACCCCTAGAGAAAGAACAAGAACCCCTGTTTTAATCCTTGCAGCCACAATACTTGGCTGGCTCAGGGTAAGTTCTCAGGAAAGGGAAAAACATTATATATATATATATATATATATATATATATATTTAAAAGAAATGAGATCCAGCCGGTGTCCTCAGGGGGCCTACCTAAATTTAAAAACAAAAACAATTCAATTAATTTGAGTCAGCAGTGGACAGGAGATCACAAGATGGTACATGAGCTACTGCCAAGTGAATAGTAAGGAAAGGGACAAAAAAAAAAAATGTGGTTGGACATTAGTAAGGCATTTGCGACTAAAGGGCTCCTCAGAGTTTTTCAAGAACACCGTGTGTGAGCTGAGCCATGTGTAGGCTTAAAGGGAGGGAATGGTGACCAGAACACTGGAGGGAGTGGGGAGAGAGTGCTCCCAGTAACCATGGGAGATGCTCTTTTCGTTTTGAAAACAGGACTAGGAAGGTTGACTTGCTGTTGCTGTGAGTGTTGGTAAAGATGGGATTTGAACCCAGATGTCTGATTTAGGATGAATATTCTTGGTGGGAGGAGGAGGGAAACCCTCCAGTATGACATATCTTTTGGGAAATAGAGGAATGAGGGTTGAGAATGTGTAAAGGGAAACCCTTGACGAAGACTTGCAGCTTTATAGCTGGCTTACTAGTGACTATTCAGGTCCCAAGAGAGCATTCAGTGATGAGCATCCAGAATTCAGTGTCTTTAGAAAGAACTAGAATTTGTTCTCCAGCCCCCACCACTTTGCTTAATGTTTCCTATTTTTCAGTTCCAAAGTAATGACATTTTTATAAGCTATAATGTGTGTCTGAAATCAGAGGCATCCATTCGGTGTGTATTTTACACAATGTGTGTAAAACTTGCCTTTACACACTTGAAAAAGAATTCATCTAAATAATTCTTCCAGATGTGCAAGTATGTTATTCGTCTATAATTAAATCTCCATTAAGGTATAAAAAGCTCTTTTAGGAATAGGCCTGTCCTGTTAATTTTTATTGTCATCTTGATCCAGGAGTCACCTGAGAAAAGAGAGTCTCAGTTGAGAAGTTGCCCAGTTCAGATTGGCCTGTGGCTATGTCTGTATTGAATGCCCTTGATTGTTGATTGGCATAGGAGGGTCCAGTCCACTGGCTGTTGCTGCCCCTGGGCAGGTGGTTCTGGATTGTATAAAAAGGTTGGTTGTGCATAAGTTCCAGGGACAAACCAATATCAGTTGTGCTCTGTGGTTCTGCTTCTGTTCCCACTTAGATTCCTGCCCTGCCTTCCTTGGTGATGGACTCTTAACTAGAAGAGTAATGTGAAATAAACCCTTTCCTCCCAAGTCGGTCTTGGTTGGTGCCATGCTAACAGAAAGCAGACTAGAATAAGACCTTGCCCCTCCAGGTTGGAGAGTAACAAGTTTACAGTGGACTTGAGCATTTGTTTGTATTACAGGAACAGGAAGTATTTGGCTTCTGGGTAATCCAAATATAAACAAACTAATTACATGGTTTTACCATGTTTTTGGAATAGGGTACTAACTTTTATTTTTGTCTCTTTAAATTTTTTCTTGAGAATTTTATACATGTGTACAGTGGGTACAAGCTTTTTAAGAAACTTAACTTTGTGAGTGGATAAACGACTCTTGTTTTCTAACATTCATTAGTTACCCCCTTCCACCCCCACAAGGCTGAAAAAGTAAAAACAGATTCCGTTTAATAAAGAAAAATAATCTGAAAAGCTTTGGAATCTAGTCTAAAGTATAACAGCTGTAGAAAAATATATGGGACTATGCCACCAAGTGTATTTGAACCTTCTTCTAATTCTTAAGTGCAGGGGCGGGGGGGGGGGATGTAACTTTTAAGGTGATTAAAATAAAGGGTACTCTGGATTGCTTGCTTCAGTCTCCCACACTGGGTCACTTCACTCCATTGTTTTCTCCCTTAGAAGTGTCTCCCTTCAGTGGCATCTATCACCCTTGTCATTTCCTAATGTCTGTGTTCCATACTGACCTTTGAGGCTCATAAGGGCCTTTGTGTTTGTCTTGGTGGTTTTCTTCCTTTATTGTCCTCATGAGAGGTCTGAGTCAGATCTTGCTGAAGTTACAGGATACCCTATGAAGCAGCAGCCTTGCCCAGTTAGCCCTTCTGAACCTGTCCTCCTCCACTCAGTAATACATAAGGCACACTTAGATTCTGTCCCTGTCTCCATGCAGATAAACACACATTAATTCTTACACTAATTTTGGAGACTTGAGTAGTGTATAATCACGATATTAGGTTATGTAAATATGTCAGCACAGTTAAAATCTGATTTCATATTTACATTTGAGGTATAATGAATGCCTTACCCCTTCCATCAAGACTTGTTTTCACCAAGAGAATTGTATTAGGTCATGCCAGCTACAATGGTGTAAATCACATTGGGATTTTTTTTTTAAGTATAAGATGAGAAATGAATAGTGTTAAATAACAGCTAAAAAGTCCTCTATAAAAGAATTTATTGTTTGTATTATAAATGAGGAAAACTGAAATTCAAGCTTAAGGATGGTCTTCTAACTGAGACACAATACACCCAGATGTGTAATAATAAAGCTTTTGTACTTGGTCAACTAATTCAGCTACCTGAACAGCCCTTTTTTTCCCCACATTCTCTATTCTAGCCTTCAAGTGACCCAAGAGGTACAGATTACTTTCACATGCACTGTTTTCTGAAGGTATTTATATGACTGTGGATTTTGTAATTTGTCAGGTCATTCTGGCCAAGGACAGAGACAGTGGATCAAGCAGGTGCTAAACCAAGACTTAACATTCCAGCACATAAAGATTATTTATCCAACGGCTCCTTCCAGGTATGCAACGCTTAATAAAATAGATGTATGTGCCAGCAAGATGTTTTTATCTTTAACTCTGTATTTAAAATATTTTAAATTAGGGTCTTCAACCCCCACCTGTAAAAATTCAAAATTCATGCTTTCCTTTGAAATTGGCCTTGTTGGCCAAGCTTTCCAGAGTGAGCCCTTCTCTCTGCTAAGCACTCTCTGCTCTTCTGACTGGCCCTTTCCCAGACCTCACTCTGGCTTCCTGTGAGCCTGCACAGAGCTCATCTTTCAGACTCCGCTCTCCAGCTCACACACCCCAAAAGCAAACTTAATGACTTCTGCCAAGATAGTCTTTCTGATAAGTTAGTTAAACCTGGGTTCATAATCCTAGAAAAGAGTTTCATAACATTCTTTCCAAATTTCTGAGGATGTTAAATACTGTTAGGTTCTTTGAATAACTAAACTAGGATAGACATGAGGCATGACCTACTTAATATGTAGAGTGGAAACCTGTAATTGCATTAAATGGAATTCATAACAATAGGAGTGAAACTGTTTTAAGGTCACAAACTGCTTTTTATGAATATTAAATAAGCATCCATGTAGTCTTTTTTCAAACCTTTTTTTTTTTGCATAAACAATTACTGTCTTGTGCCATGCAACCTAATCAGATTTCTCACAGTGTGTTCCTGGTTTGTCTTTCTTAAGCAACCATTGTATTCACAAATATGCTAGATTTTTCATCTTTCTTTCAACCTTATATTAACAAGAAAATGAGCCAGGATTTCAAGAAACTTCTCATATTCACCAATAAGAACTTATTTCTCTAGTTAATAGAACTGGATAGGTAAAGAACAAAAATAACATAAGTAGAAGATTCAAAATGCTTATTATTTTAATACAACCAAGCTAAGAGTTTGGGTAGCACCCACAGATACCTGTTAACGGATGGTTTTTTTGTGTGTGCTGTGAAGTGAGTCTACCCACAATGAAGTCTCAAAAGAGCTTGTTATTTGTAACTGGTTTCTAAGGTATGTGAAGGTAGAAGGGATGCTGATATTTCTGTGGAAACTGGAAAGATGTGGGTTTTAGGCTAATTGTAAGTGTATGTGATTAGATAATAAGAAAGACATTAGAGATATGATTCTAAGAATTTAATAGTTTTCATCTCCTAAGAATTTAATGATTATCATCTCTTGACTTTCATGTATTATAGATTGTAACATGAATTCTAGGTCAATGCTTTTCAAACTTAAACAGATAGTACTTTATACTTTCATACTGTCACATGCTCAGCATTGTCTGTGGTGTTTGTGCTGGCCTCATCAAGTGTGTCTGGAAGTATTTGTCCCTCTGGGTTTGTATTACGTTGTCCTTGAATGTTTCGTAGCACTTGGAGAACTTGCCTGGACCTGAAATTCACTGGGCGACTTGTTGGCAATGAATTTGTTTTTCTTTCTAAAATCCAGGCTTTCAGATTTTCTATATATTTTCAAATCAGTGTCAGTGATAAGTGTGTCTGGTGGAAGTTGTCTCTGACTTTATGATACTTATTTTTAATGTTTATATATTCTGTTCATATGTTTCATTTTGCTTCTGATAATAATATTTTATCTATTATTATTAAATTATTAATATTTTGTGGTTTGCCATGTCAAAGTTACCAGTTGAATCTTTTTTTAAAACTAGTTAAACTTAGGCTGGCTCTTTCCTGTGAGTTTGTAGTGTGGACACAGAGTCTCACAGTGTTGCCCAGGCTGGCCTAGACCTCACAGTCAGTCTGTCTTTGTCTCCTGAGTACCAGGTTTACAGGTGTTGTCCACTACAACTAGCACTGTTTTCTCTTACTTTTGATTTTCTGTTTCATTTATAACTGCCCGTTTTCTCTCCCTGATTTATATTAGAGCAATAATTTTATCACTACTCTAGCCAAATCTCACCATGTTTTTTTTTCCTGTTTTCTTTATGTTGGAAGATTTTCTATCACCTTCATGATCTCTGTAGAATTCTTGTGTAACAAATCGCCCCCAAGCAACACTTTTATTATGGTCACAAATTTTGTGGGTTAGGAATTCAAAGGGCACAACAGTGGTGACTCAATTCCATTCTGTTGTTTTTGGGGCTTCTCCTGGGAATGCTTGAAGGGTGGGTGTGGCTCCTTATTTGTCTGCTGAGGACTAGATCCCTGAGCTGGAGGCTTACTCACATGGCCATAGCTGGCAGTAGACACTGGGATTAGCTGGGGGCTTTCCTGCAGTCTCTGCACTGTAACACCCATATTGGGCTTCACCACTTAAAGTTCATGATCTTTTTATTGTTCAGTGTGTGTATGTGTGTACATGTTGATGCATGTATCATGGAGGCCAGAGGTTGAAGTCAGTTCTCTTTCTCTATTGCTTTCCACTTTGTATTTTGAGACTGAGTCACCAAACCTGAACCTCACCAATTTGTCTACAGTGGCAGGCCAGCAATCTCCAGGGATCTAGCAGCACCTTTCTGACCTCTTCCCAACCTCCAGCACTGGGGTACAGATAAGAGCCAACACTCCTGGCTTTTACTTACTTAAGTGCTGAACTCAAGTCCTCATGCTTACTTATATGGGACACATCTACCCAGCCCACCATTAGGAGTCTTGAGCTGTGTAGGAACCTGCAAGCTTGGTTCCCAGAGTAGATATCCTCAGAGAAAAAGAAGTTAGCTATTGCAGAGCTAATGCAGAAGGCAACCAGAATGCAAAGAAAGAGGGTAGGTCTTTGCCTTTTGGCAAATGTCAGTCACACTGTGGAAAAGGCTTGTATGGTTACTGTTCTGAATGAATGAAATATTTTTTTACTAGACCTTCTTAACAGAAAGCTGTCTAGAAGTCTGTTAAAAATTCCCATGTGTTGAGGGCTATGGCAGTTGTCTTACAGTTATTGATTTCTAATTTCATTTCATTGGTATCAGATAAAATATCCTAGGCAGTCCCAGTCTTTGGCATCTCCTTGGGACTTTATGGTTTTGTGTAAATTCTTTCATGGTGACTCTTCATGTGTATTTTTTATGTATAACATTTTTAAAATACCAGCATAGTCCAAGGTGGCTGACAGTATTATTTACATTTTATATATGCTTGATAATTATTTTAAGTGGTTTTAGGAGTCATAAGGGAAGGACTTTAATAATAACCCTTACAAAGTGATCAGTCTTAACTTTTGGCAACACCCAAAAGTGTGATCTTCATAAAATTGTATGCTGCATAGGAGCTTTCCTATACTTGTTTTACAAATTTTACTCACTTTGTTACTTTGATAACTGTTATATAGCAAACCTCCAGCCTTTTTGTCTTTACCTTGACTATCAATTGTATTTAAAATGTATTTGTTATAGCCAACACATGCTTGGGCTTTGTTTATCTTCAACCCATCTGACAGTTTCTGTCTTTTAATTGATTTCTTTAGCTATTTACATTTAATGCAACATTGAATTTACAGGTTTTAATATAAGTCTGTTGGGTTTTTTGTTTGTTTGTTTGTGCACTATCTAAACTTTTTACTGTTTCAATTTAATTACCTGTTTCTTTTTCCCTGATTGTGGTAAGGCTCAATATCAATCACAGGCCTTTCCCCATCTCAGAGTAAATATTTACTACTATAACTGAATTTTAGAACTTCAGATTACATAGGTCCCCTTTTCCCTTCTCCTTTATGATTCTCATGTACTTATTTGAGAATGCTATCAAGCAAGGTTATAGTTTTGTTCATAAATGCCACAATGAACCTAAAAGGGGACAGTGATTTATTATGTTTGTTCAGTGTAGTCTATAATGGCATATCATATCAGTGTAGTCTGTAATGGCATATTTTCACTAAATTGTGAATTACCCTTTTGTTTATAAGTACTGCTTTTCCTCTACTATAAATTGGCTATGTAGGAGTATATTAAATAAGTCAACAGTAGTTTGCTGTGTTAATTAAAATGGAAAAATATAATAGTATTTTTCATTATGTTAATTTGGACTCTTTAATTGGAAGTACCCAATAAATATTTTTATTTTTGTGGCATATTTTAACTGTGTTTACAACTACAGTCTTTCTTAGTTTGGATTTAATAACAGAATTGCCATTAAAAATAGCAATGTTTTATAGTCCATTTGTAATTTTTATGATATAATTCTCTTGGCAATTTGAAAAATTGTAAAACGTATCAAACTTGTGTTTGACTACATGCTAGTTACACATTTTCCCATCTAAAATGGGTGCTTAACATTTTCAGTGCATGTATACACTATAGTAGATATAGATACTTATTTCATTTGTATTTTATATCTTCAGATGGAGAGTATACATGTAAGGGGTATGTACATGCATTTGTATGCGTGTACATGTGGAGGTCAGAGGTCAACTCATCTACAGGCTGAATGATAATGGCAAACAATTACAATTTCAACTAATGGTGTACACTATGAAGACTGTTAAAGTAACGAGACAGAGTCTGTTGCAGAATAGAAGCAACGTTGAGGAGTCAGAGGGGTTCCTTTGAGAAGGTGACATTTCAGTTGACACCCAAAAACTCAGGGGGAGCTCAGCACACAGAAATATGGGAAGAGCATGCCAGGGAGGGGGAGATGAGACAAACCGCTCCTGAATCACCGAGGAGCTCGTCCAGTGTGACTTGATGCTAGAGCATGCTGGGGGAAGTTCTGGAACCAGGACCAAGCAAGACTGCAGCCAGATTGTTGTCTTAAAAGGTACAGATGATCTTCTAGTTTTTATACTTTTAGGGGAACACAGATCAAGACAAAACTAAGTATTCAACAAATGCCTTTTTATAAAATTAAAAAAAAAAACAAATCAGACCAAAAACAAACAAGCAAAAAGCTATTCAGACATTTATCCTATTCTAATACTTTACCAGTGTGTAATGAGTTGATTGATTGATTGATTGAGGAGCCACACAGATGTTCTTTGCTGAACATATTTGTTTATTGTGGTAATGTCTGAGCTGTTTTTATACCAGCTAATAAAGTGATTTATTTGAAAAAGAAAGTGAATGAATATAACACATGTGCCTGGCCTTTTAGCTGTTTAAAAAACAATCTTTTATGCTTTATTTAAAGGTTATTCTAACATCTTTGGAGATTTATGTACTCTTGATTATTTTCTTAGCAAAAAGAGTTCTAAAGTCTCTTTTATCCCACTAAATTATCTTAATGATTCCTTTTGAACAGAATTTTTTTATTTTATTTTTTCTTTCTTAGAGAAATGAGAGACCAAAACCTCCAGATGAGTACATTGGGATTTACATTGGGCTCTACCTTGGTGGAGCATCTATCTAGATTAATTAAGTAAGGCATTGTCAAGGGGAAAAAGAGTTAACAGAGTGTCACTTTTTTCCATTAATGGCCCAGTTCCCAGCATGATTCACATTTTAGCCTATGATATCATCCTTATTTAAGTGCTTAGACAGACAAATAAACAGTGAGAGAAATAGCAGAGGGGGATGGAGAGGGAGGTGGGAGGGACCACAGAGAGTGGCAGTCTGATTGGAACTTCAGAGGGAGGGTTGTGTGTCCACTCTGGAATTGGGCTTCACCATGATCTCAGTGACCTTGGGACCTCACGGTGTGTGACCACCACCGGGAACAAAGTACCTGCTTCCATTTGCAGTGGACTGAGTTAACATTGAGAAGGTCTCTGGGAGGAGGAAGGCCTGGGCTCTTTCTGCCTCCTTCCTGTACCTGAGCTATCTATCTCCCCTGAAGCAAGCAGCCTCTGGGGTCAGAAGGCTTAATAGGGGAAGAAGAACTGAGTTGTGCTGTTGTGGGCTTCTGTCTTTCCCACAGCAGCTGAGGGCCTGGGTAAGAGAGCAGTGGGAGAGAGGCCTGAAGGGTTCAGTCTACAGACAGCTGTCATTCTCCCAAGGTTTTTTCTTTTATATATATATATATATATATATGTACTTTATTTTTTTTCTTCAAGTTACATCTCAGTCACAAACCCTTCCCTATTCCCCCTTCCTGTCCCACCCTTCCACCCTCTTCCCCCCCCACAACAGCTTCCCTTTTCAATCCAACAAATGGTTCTTTCTCTTATAACAGTAAATTCTATACAAAACAGCAGAATTAAATATGCCACATTTATGAGAGTTAAATGGCCCAGTATACCTTCCCAATGTCCAGTTCATACATATTTGGCCCCTGACTTTAACCTTCTACCTTCTAACCATCTCCATGAGTTTAAAGTTCTATAACTGACTTAGCTTTCATACTAACTTGCATCACTATTATAACCATCTTCTTAGATCTAGAACACCCTCTTGATTCCTAAACAACTCAAAATTTAGCTATGAGACTCAAGCTGTCTATTCTTCAACCACCTCAGAGACCTGAGAAGGATAAATATATCTGATTATATAGGAAGTGCAGGGCCTGCAGCTTCCAATACTAAGAAATGACAAACCAGTGACCACCTGGACAGTTCCTATTTTCTCTCCATACATTCCAGCATCAGTCTTCATCCTTTTGGTCCTGTTTCTCTGACAGACATTTATTGTAGAGCAGGGATTGTGAAGGACTAACCTACCCTGTCTTGGCAGAGCTAGACTGTCGCCTTCCCTACTACCAAGTTTTGTCCTTTTTGGACAGCAGTCTGTCTGCAGTTGAAGCAAGGAGTTTTTACATGCCAAGAGATAGGCTTGCCACTAATTCAACCATCTCACACTGGAGATTCTTCGATGCTTATCTTCTACTTGGAGTAGAATAGGGGGTGCTGTCAGGAGCTGATATGTCACGATATCAAAAAAAAATCTTAATTTAAGACCACATCTTTGAATGCCATATTCTGCAGATCTCTTGGGGTTTTTGAAGATGCCCTATCTATCTCTTGTATTTAGATAAGCAAATGTTGCTTGTCTCTTAACAGCTTGATTACTGAGTAGCTTAGAGAATATCTGTGATAGACTGTCATAGTAGCTAACAAGGTGACATGCATGCATGACTAGGAGTTTGTTTTTCTTAACTATCCTAACCAGTTTAAGATGATTGGTATCAAGAGGCCAGAGCTTCACATTTCATTTTTAAGTATCTCTAGGTACGATACCATTAGGAAGCGTTACCTTTAATTTTGTATCAATATACAAAGATCTATTCAAATGTGGCTAAATATACTCTAAATTTTGTATCAATATACAAAGATCAATGCCTATGTGGCCCAATACAATCTTAATATTGCGTCCATATACAAGGGTCAATACCATTGTGGCCAACTATAATCTTAATTTTGTATCAATATACAAATATCAATACCGACGTAGTCCAATACAATCTTATTTTTGCACAATAAACATTGGTCAATATCACTTTAGCCAAATATACTACTAATTTTGTATCAATATACAAAGGTATAAGGGCATATTCAATAATCTGACCCTTCTTCTTGGTCCTTCCTGTGCTATGTCTATGTCTCAATTTTTCTCAATGTTTTTTCTTAAGGTATATTCGTTAACAATCCCATGAAAGTTTTAAAGAGAATTATTTAAGAGTATCTCAAACTTTTCTAACTGTTTCGAATGACTTCTTGACTAAAGTCCAGTGCAATAAGAGGAGGGGCAGGAAGCACCCACTGATAAATGCCTAGATCACAGGGAAGTCTGTCCTTAATGGAGGCATGGAATGTACAAAGTTATTTGAGAGATGGTTTTCTTGATTTTCCTGATCATAGTACAGAACTTCTCTACGAGATGAAGCAAGCAGTTCCTCCACTGTATATAGAGTGTGTCTTAGGTGTTAAGGCTCTACCCCTCTAAGAATGGGGCCTCGTACCTTTCACCATCCCCCACTCCTCCTTCCTCCTCTCTCCACATAGTTACCTGTCCAGAGTAGATAAAATGGTTTGGGCTAAGTCATACCACATCTGAATAACTTTCCCTTAAATGTAAGCATTGAAAAGTGAAAGTGGAGACACAAGTCACAGAAGACTCCCAGATAAGACTGTGTTGCCTGAGATTATCTCTGAATGAAGACCTAGTGACTCAGAAAAATCACTTACTTCAGGAAAGCCAGAACGTGAACTTTTAAACCAAGACATTTCAAATACTTTCAAGTGTGAATTTATCTGATAAAAAAGAATACAATGATGTAATCATATTCTAATTGAATTATAAAACAATTTAAAGGATACTTTAAATACATATGAATATGCAAAATACATTTAGAAAAAAACACGCTTGAAAACAGAAGGCAAGGCTTTGCCAATAATATACACATGCCCTTCTGAATTATTGAACTTTAAACCTAGCAGATTTAAACTTTAAACCCTGCTAGAAAAACATAGCTAATGTTATCAGTCATCACTTCTACTGATGTGATGATTTAGAATAGCAAATTAATCAGCCCTGATGGGAACACTCTGAATTGTCTGAAAGGATCTGAGGGGTGTCTTCTTAGGAACGGGAATGCCTTCTGTGATCATGAGATGGTGATTGCCATGTCAAAACCATTTGAACAATAAGTTAAAACTGAGTACAGTTTTATATGTATGATAAACCAATTAAGCTTATTTTATACTTTGGTCAACACCCTCAAGTGAGAACATACTAGTACCTAGTACCTCCCCTAGTACCTGCTTCTATAAAAGCTGTGGGCAAAGGTAGTTTTCCTTGTGATAGAATCATGAATATTTACTAACTTAATAGAGATGGCTTTGAAACACGTATTAAGGTAAAAAACTGCACCTTTCAATCCAGTAATATAATTCTTGGTCTCTTTTTGATAGGAATAATGGTCCCATTACATAAAAAAGTACATCTATATTAAATATGTATGTTTAATTTCACCCCGTCCTCAGGGGCTAGAATCTAGATACCAAGTAGGTGATCATCAGGTGAGAATGGGTGATTCAGTTGTCAAATAACTTCATCTCTGAGCATAAAAATGTAGTCATACAATTATTTGGATTCATAGGGACAAAGGGCTGGTAAGGGTAGAGGTGAAATGGGAGAGGAACTAAAATGCCTCATGACTCAGAAGGAATTGTGATGGAACAACGTTCACTAATGAGGTGAGGACTGCTGAGTTGGATTTCTGTGAGGCACAGTGGAGAAGAGTGTGCACACGTATGTGGAACAAAACGTTTTCCAGTTTTGAAAGGCAGTGTGCTCAAGAGAGAAATAGTGCTAACAGGTTACATTTCAGCATAAGTGGGTAAATTACTGGACTGTAGTTCCAAATGGTTAAGACCGTTTGCTACTATGAAGAAAGAATCTTGTAAGGGAAAGGGTGAGGAGATGAGCAAAAATTAAATCAGATTTATTATCTCAGAAACCAAAATAGTGTATATGGGAGCTGAAGTTTTTTATATATATATGTATATATGGTAATATACAGTAACACAATGCTGTACTGATAACATAATTTTTATGCACACACATGGCAGGGGGATTTCAGTGTTTATCCACTGACAGGAATATTCATCACATGCATTAGAATATGTGAAGGATCATTCCAAGCAGCATTTACTTACTGCCTGACTCTGATAATAGGCAGAAGATGGCAGGACATGGGCTTTTGTCACATTTGAGTCGGGACACCTTTCTTGTTTCTAGGTTTCTTTCAGCTTCTCCAGGAAATTTTTAAATCCACCCAGGTTTCCAAATAGAATGTCCCTTTGTTTGCTGTAGTGTCATTGGCAGGCTTTTACCTGTCCCTCAGCACTAGCTGGTGCCTTGCAGACACCGGGGAGGCCATTGGGTAATCTCCACTTTCCTTGTGGTTTCAGAGAAAGCAAGGAATTACATTGGGTCTGGCTGGTGTCTCTTTGTTTCTCTTCTCTGCCTTTTACTTTTCTAAGCTACACATTGCATTTCATGCATTTACCTAAGGGCTTGGATAGTGAGTATACAGCTGAGTCTGAGAAAGGAAGTGGAGGAGGTAGGGATGAGTATCCAGCAGTCAATGAGGAAAGTCACTGTGATTGGTTGAGATGCCTTTCAATCATGGTGGGTCTTTTGTAGCTGGCTACCTCATTTGTGCCAGTTTTAGATATAAAGTAAACCATTCATTTTGTTGTTAAGTAGGAAAATGAAAGTTTTCCAAGGAATGGCCAGCTCCTCTGGTCAAACTGCTTGTCTCTAATCCCAGCAGTCCTTCACTCTCCATGTTTAGCAGAGATAACCCTATACCTTTTTGTAATTCCCAAAAGCATCTCTCCAAAATTGTCTTCATTCCACCCACCCACCTTCCATTTTAACCTCTGCTAACACAGAACTTAGACTTGGAAACTTTAACCATATTGCGCTTGGTTTACAAATATTTGGAATGTACACAATTATGTGTAGAGAACCAGGAGTTCATTGCATAGCATTAGTACTTATGAATAAGATTCATAGCATCATAGTTGTCCTACCTCCTAAAAAGAAATAGTTAACAGTCTTGTGAGATGGCTCAAAGGGTAAGGGCGCTTGTCACCATGATTGAATATCCATGTCCTACCCCTGGAATCTTCATGGTGGAAGAAGAGGACAGTTGCAAATTGTGCTCTGACCTCCAGTAACCCACAGCACACCTCCCCCAAGTAAATAAATGTAACAACTAGACAGTTAAGCAAAGATGGTGAACCATCTTTAGGAAATGTTAATTGAATAAATATAAGAAAGTTAATGTGGTATGTATGGGGCATTTCCATACAAATTCTCTAATATAAAATTCAGCAAAAACAGTACACTAATCCTTTAGAAATTAAAGCAGCTGTTTTAATGCACTCTTTTGTTGTTACTGGTTTTCTTTCTTTTAAACAGGCCATATACTCCAATGAAGGGAAACCGCTCCAATGTGTGGTTTGACAGAATTAAAATATCTATTGACTGTCCAGAACACCTTGAATCAATTGATAGAATGTGTCAAGTGCTCACTGGACTGATTGATGAGGAAGTAAAAAATGGCATCCAAAAGAGCAGGATATTAATAGGTGAGGACTTTATAAGATTGGTAATATATTTTACTTTTGTCTAATTACATTTCTTGAGTTGAATTTATAACTTTGTTTGCAAGTACGTGAATACTGCTTGACCCATTCACAGTTTTGGGTTAGCTACATGTGCTGCTTTCAAAAATATTGGAGTCATAAACAACAGCTCATGAAACTTTCATTGATTTTCATTTTTAATAATAACTCTTTTTTGGCTTGTTTATTTGTTTTAGACAAGGCATTGCTTATAGCCAAGACTACCTCAAAATCCCAATTCCCCTGCATTCACCTCTCAATTGCTAGGCTATAGGAATGTACTACCATGCCCTAGCTATTTTGCCATTTTTAAGTGATATTTTCTGCATTAATTTTTAACTGAGATTATCCATTGCAATTAAAAAATACTTTTCTTTCATTAAGCTGGATTCTTTTGAATATAAGATTAAACTGCTCTTATCATAGTTGAAACAGAGTATATGGTGAAAGTATGCTGTCAAATTCATAAGCATGAAGTCTTTCAAGTGGGTGTCACAAGACTAAAACATTGATAACCTTGTGTTAAACATGTCACACTGAGCCATGTTCCCAAGGGCATTTGAAACGTTATGTAAACTCTATATTGAATACTTCTTTGTCTGAACTTATCAAATACATAAACTAGCAAAATTTCTATTTCTCTAATATATACAAATGCAAGATGGGATGAGATGTGTAGAGTGTCAGCAGTACAGAATGTTTTGGTTGTACATTATACAAACTTGTAACAGCTGTATTTGATGATGAAATTATAGTATAAATTAAATGTCTCCATCATGTGCTAAACACCATCACCATATACTCAGAAACCTTCTAGAGTCTGGATTAAAGAACATTTGCAGTATTATAAAATTCCTTGGTACTCACTGAAGCACTGAACTGGTCAATGAGTCACCAAGGTTCCATAATATATAGTAGACAGGATCTGTTCTATTTTTTGCCATCACTTTCTACTTTAGGTTTTTAAGAACGGGTATGGCACCAGCCCCACATCACTGCTTTTCTATCCCTCAGTTTCCTCATCTGTGCTTAGCACTGAGTGTAGTGTGAGAGGCCTGGGGAAAGCATAGGGGTAGGATACACAGCTCAACTTGCAACTCTATGAAATAGCAGAGAGAAATCACAGATTCCGTTTTCCTAAGTCCCTTCCATTGTGGCAGAAAGTACTTTAGATACTTAAAGGGACAAACAGGTAAATAAGGCAAGTTCTTTGTCATACATTTCTTCCTATAAGTTACTTAAAGAAGCTTTACACCTAGTACATGCTAAGCAAATCTTTACTGAAGAGATGACTGAGTGACTATAATTGTAGGAATTTAGAGGAAGAAAATGTCACGTGCTCTTAGGGATGATAGATGAGGAACAGAGGAAGATGGCAGTGACATTGAGATGTGTGAATTGTTAAAATTTACTCTCATCCTCTATGCCTGGACTGCCACAGCAAAGAAGTAAATTTTAACCGGTGTGAGGCTTTGTGATGGATGCTCAGGGGGCACGGAGTAGGATGGGGCATAATGCATGAGCACTCCCTTTGTACATCATGTTAGGATGCTCATTACAGCCCAATATGATTCGTTACTTCTTTAAGTAACTTACAGGAAGAAATCAAAGTGGAAGAAGTCACATTTATTGTTTTGGTCTCTGACACAAGCTACTATAACAAAGTTAGCTACCTGACTGCGAAGTATTTTGTTGATACTCTTTGCCGAGTTAAGAGTCTGAAGTGATAGTTGGATATTGGTGACCCAGATGTAATACTGAAGCCTGACATGCCTGGCTGGGTCAGCCCATAATTACTGTAAATATTCAGAGTATCTCTAAAGTGGAGATAATAAAACTATTTGGTAGGGAAATGGTACTTATAAAGTATTTGGCTCATTCTTGACTCCTGATAGATCCTGTTAGGACTCTGTAGTTTAGAAATGATCTGTCCAAAAGCTTGACCAGCTAGGCATGGAGCTAGTGAGATGACTAGTTGGTTAAAGAGCCACTGGCTGGTTTTCCAGAGGACCTGGGCTCAATTTCCAGCACCACATGGCCGCTCACAACCATCTATAACTGCAGCTCTAGGGGATTGGATGCCATCTTCTGGCCTCCGTGAACACCAGACATGCATGTAATAATAGACATACATATAGGCAAAGCAGCCATACATGCAGAGTGAAATAATATTAGATTACGTATTTTAAGTTAGGCATGGGAAACCAGTCCTTGAATTTGTCAGTATTAGGTAGTGGAACCCAAGGGGTTGGTTGCAGTAGGAAAATGCTAAGATGAGAATTTGTTGTAACATAAGGCTATAGAGTCTTTGGAAGTAAAAACTGTGAAAAATGCCCAGGACCTTTCTTGATGGGCCATCAGCTGAAGAGCTTGTCATATCAAATCCTCACCTCTGCTTGTTCATCTCTTGCCCACCCTTCCCACACATCTTCATGCCCAGTAGTTTGTGCCATCTTTCAGTTCTGTGAATCCATGTCTACCTCATTAAAGTTCCATGATAAATAAAAGTTTAAAAAAATTTAAAAACCAAAAATCTTCCATTAAACCCAAATATTTTTAAAATTTCATATTTGTCAAAATTCTTTCTCAAAAAATTATACTAGTAGATGCCATCTTCATTAGAATGCTTTCTTACTACATCTGTATTGAAGGATTCAGTCTTAAGTGGTGTTTTTTTTTCCCCACAAGTAAGTTTAAACAAGTATTAGTGACTAGTTTTAATTTGTATTTAATTTGATATTTTCATTTCAATCCTACTTTAGTTTAACACAGAAGGCTTTTCTCATAACAAAATTTATTAGTTTATCTCTTTCATAACATTCATCTTTTATTCCTTTTTTTTATAACTTAGGTGAACATTCAAATTAATTCCTATAACTTTTTATATTTAATACTTGGCTAACCTGGAATTTATGGGTTTTTTTTTCGTCTATAGGATAAACTTCTTTTTATTATCTCCTGAAGTAGTAAGAGAAATTTGTTAAAAGATAAATCTGTATATAATTATAATATAGTCTGTGATCAAATTAGTATTTCATCAAGGCTCCATATAACTTATGAGAAAAGAAAAAAAATTGTTTCGGGAAGAGTTACAGATATATATATATTATATATATAATACATTTATAAAATTTGAAGTTTATAATGAAGGTATAACATTTATAGAATAATGTAACTTATGAAAACCTAAAACAGAGAAAAGTACATTGTTAGAATTTGTGACAAGGGCCAGTTAACTTGAGTGAAAGTGCTTTCATAGCTTGAAAGAAACGAGAAGTGCAGATTTGATCCTGTCCATTTGTCTTCCTTAACTAGCCCAGTCAGAGAAAATAATGACAGTTCCACAGTGGAATGTCGTAAAATACATGTGATTCTTGACCACTTGGACATGAAAAGTGAGCTGTACGTGCCACTCTGTGTGCTGCCTTCTTGTACAGTAGCTTGCACAGGCAGGAAGCACAGAGCATTGTACTCCTTTCTGCCTTGGCTGTGGTTTTCCCAGTCACTGATGTAGCTGAAGTTTTTCATGTATTCCAAATGTGGTATGGGGTGAGTATGAATCATGGTAGCCACGGCCTCTGGATCATGGACATCAGAGCTGGAAAGCACCAGCGTGACTGACAGCGTTACACAGGGAAGAGCTGGAGCTGGGCACCTGCACTTTGGGCTCTCTGTAGGTGGGCCAGCCTCCCTGAGATCTGTGAATGACTGTTGTCCTTACAGTTTGGAGCTCAGATCATGCCAATGTCAGTGAGATACTTATAGGTGGGAATGTGTCTGCCATTTCTTGCTGAGATGATGTACTCTCCATCCCACTCACTCCTGTGGCCACCAGATGGCTAAACGGCCATCTTGGCATAGTGCCACTATTCAAAGACCTTGAGATAGTTCACTGTTCTTCCTTATGGATGTTTGCTTGTCCATCAGTAGTATACACACTTCCCTGCCCTCTATCATTCTCAATGTTCATTTATACACAAATTACTACAAAGTATTTTTCTGCTAGCTTTACTTTAATGTGTTTGTTAGAGTATATACCAACTGTATATACTAAAATCTCAGTATATATACAAACATAACATTATGGTAGAGGGATTTAGTAGGCAATCAGGAATGTGTCTTTCAATTCCAAAGAATATTTATTAAATATTCACAAGTCTACATGCATTTGCTTGTGTGTATGTGTGTGTGAGACACATACCCTTATAGAAAAGTGAAAGTTACATTATCAAAGCAAATAGTTGTAAAGTAGGAAAGCTCTTAGATTTAAAGGGAAGTACTAGCTACAAAATGGTTTCCTTAGTCTTCTTGTGCAATAATGATAGCATTCTGACTTACAAGATGATGTATGTAATGGGACCATGTCACAACCTTTGAAACTGTGTAAAGAATACTTCAGATCTGATGCAGGTGTGGAAAGACCCTTGATTTCCATGTGTGTTATGTTGATTGGTGATATTTTATTATGTTAAACTTAGTTAGAAACAGTTCTTTGTATTGTATGTGATCTGCCATCTTATATCAGAATGGTATTTAGACTAACTTTTATGCCTATGTTGTTCATAAAACTTAAGTGTTGGAGTAGTAACATTTCCCAGAAAATCTAATGGGATATGGAATGAAGTCAGTCACTCTAATGTAGGAGCATTGTTGGAGAAATGACTGGAAGATGTGGGGTAGGTAGTATGGAGAGAGCAAATAGACGTTAGGGGTTAAGAACTTCTTCCGAGGAAAGATAAAGCTCTAGCTGATCTTAAAGCAGGGAAAGAACTGGGTATATGAAGAGAGAGAAAACTGTGGAAGAAACTAAAGGGTGTACCCCATTCTCAGGAAATAGTAGTTTGTCATGCACTCCAAGACTTAGCATCACCAAGTTAATACACAGAGCACAGGTAATGTCATGGCATGTTCACTTCAGAAGGACGCCAGTCAGGCTGCAGAGGCAACATGTGAAAGTCACAAGGACAACAGGAAGGAAACCACCAGATAAGGAGATTCATCGAGCAGTGAACTGACATTGAGAGGACAGTGATGAATGGTTCCAAAGAAGACGACAGCTGACTGTGGAATGAGCTATGAAAAATGCACTTCCCAACTCTTATGCAAAGGACACACTTGCTGTCTTAATAGAAAACACTAACGAACTTCCATTGTAAGGGAAGAACTAGGTAAAAGTTTTGCTAGGGGTGCATGTCTGATATACAGGTAAGTCAGTACAAGAGTGGTCTCTGGAGACATTCACGAATCCTCATTGGGTGCATTAAGAGTGTAAGATAAAAGTTCTGTTAAGACTGAGAAGAAATACAAGCATGCAATTACTAACTTTCCAGTCACTTTCCAAAAGTTGACCAGATGTCCCCAGTTCAAGCAGCTCTAAATCCTATACTGTGAGGAAACTTAACAGTATGAGATCTGCCAGTCTTCTGGCTTTCTTACACATTCACTGTGAGGGCCTATGTGTAAAATATAAGCACATTTCATAGCTGGTTCATACCTCTAAGGTTTACCTCATGGACTTCTGTATGTTTTTATTTAGGAAGAGAAATCAAAATGAAGAGTGAGAGGCTCCCATGTGCGCTGTTGTTTGGAGAGTCTAGAGTTCATGGTAAACGTCAGTGAACTGAGGCTTAGCGCATAGCAGCCCTCATATATCAGTCTTGTTTGTATGTGAAGTGTTCATCAGCTTTTCGTCCATATGCAGCTGTCTCCCTTGAGCCTTGCAATGAGGAAAGTGAGATCTGATTGTTTTCATTCTACCAGTGAAGGGACTAACATTCAGAGATTAGGAGTAACACAGAGGGAATCTAGAACTCAAGCCCCTTGATTTAGTTAAGAACTTTCTACCATGATCAGAATCCATTTATGGCCACTAGGTGGTGATAACTTGTTAAGAGAAAATATTGATAGAATTTACATTCAAATTTGATCTAGAATGTATAGAATCTGACTCTTACCAGAACTTTGATACTATTAGTGTATGGTTAGTAGGGAGGAGCAAGTGCTCATAGGACTACACTTATGTCACATGGTGACCTATATATTCATCATGAATGGCGCAGTTAAATAATTACGGTCATTCATAAAAGAGCATATTTTATAGCCATTAACTTCACTATCTACACATAAAAGGCACTCAACAAGTGTTTATCGCATTTTAAATTTAGATCTTAACTTTCATATGTTTTGTAATCCCATGTAAAGACTTCTTATATTAGGGATCCACATGAGAGATAAAGCAGGGTACAATGTAGAGCTTGTTCAACTGTTAAAACAAAATGTGAAAACTTATTAAATATAGGCCTGGGTACTAAGAATTTCAGGATTGGTTTCCTTTATTTGCTTTATCTATGGAACATCTTTTTTTTTACTTTATTTTTACAGAATGGATGTGTTAATATATTAACATTATAATAGGATTTAGAATTAAAGTAAAACAGGAGCATCTCAAATCCACAAGATGCCACCTAGGAACACCATTTTCTAAACCCTCAAGACCTGCCTGCAGCTAACATGTGAAATAGTGGCATTGTTCTCTCTGTATAAATGCAAATAAATGTATTTATACCAATTAAGAGCAACTCAGGATTCTTTTAGCAGCATGTTAACAGGTCTCCAAAGTCTTGGTTGGGACTGTTGTCCCAAGACTTTTCCATAGAAGAGTAGATCAAGCTTTATAGGAGAAGAAATGCAGAAATAAGCATGGTAACCAAGAGTTGTCTGTTCCTAGATCTTTTGAGCCCTTTCTCAAGTTTGAAGACTACTAGAGCGCCATGTGAATGAAATAGAGTGAAGTTTGGAATGGTGGTGGATTTTATTACCTTTAAAAAAATCTACTCCCTTGATAGCAAACTTCATGTTTTTGTCCTTAGGATTTTGCTTTGAGATAGAATATGTTAATTTTCCCAGTATAGAGTTTTTTATAGATTGTTTCTGTTTTATTTTATACAAAGAGTTCATAAAGTCAACTTTATTATTTTTTAACATGTTTTATTCAGCTTGTTAATCTTAAGTATATGTTAAATTGTTGCCTCTTACTACTTTAAATACTTCACCAGCAGCTATAAATGCCCACGGTAACCATTACCTACAATGAATTTACTATTTTCTATTTATTTACTGAGTAGTATATTGTAGGCTGGAGTTTAGACTCCTAGATGGAAAATTGAATGTAATAACTGGTCCTTTGTGTTCAGTTTTCTTATTTGAGGGAAAATATACAAAGTTCCTTTTCATGGTATCCCATGCTGGAGGTGACAGTGTTGTCAAAGCAGCAAGTGGAGAGCTGTGATTACCTTGCAGGACTGTAAATGGGTTAGGGCCTTAAAATGAGATCTTAGTAACATTCAGTATGCACATGTTCTCTCCATTGTGATGTGCAGAAACACATGGTTAAATGCTTATAGGAAACCTTTATTTGTTTACTTTTTTTTTCTATTTCTTCTCTTCTTTTCCCTTTCACCCAACCCTCTCATTTCATTTTTTTTGTTTGTTTGTTTGTTTGTTTCTCAGGCTAGTCTCATCAAAGGACACTAAAGCCACACAAAGTCACTAGATTTCCTACTTAATAAAAATGAAATCTCAAAGGTGCTTAATGTGTAAAGTTTTATGGTTTTATAATCACTTTAAAACATATTTGGCCCATTAGTTTGCTTGATTTACACTTTATTTTTTATGATCTTAATCTTACCCTCAAGATTATCTTTTAATGAATTAATTCCTTTAGCTGAATTGGATTTTGAAAAGTTGTTTTCTCTGGTACACTTAGATGCTCTTTGTTGTTTAAGTACAACTGCCACCAGTGACTGTGGCTCTTTAAATTCAAATTTAGCTACCTAATGATTAAACACAATCTAAAATTTAGTTTCCCCATCAAACTAGCTATCCTAGAAATGATCATGAACAGTGTTTGGGAAAATGCAACTCAAGTTCTTGAGTTTCTCAGAAAAAAAACAGCTCTGTAGCCCGGCTGTAGCCCGGCTGTAGCCCGGCTGTAGCCCGGCTGTGGACAGCAGATGGCTCATCTTAAATCACCACCGTGTTTGCACTTAACCCCTCTTGCTTACTGTTGAATTACTCACCGTAACAGCTGTGATCCCAAACATCTAGTTGATGGTAGAAGAGCACTTCAGCTTCACATCACACACATGTGATCTCAGATATTTTTGAGAAGACACATTGCAGTGCTCAGGGAAGAGCACACGAATCTTGTTCACTCCAGATTTCCTTTGCTTTTGTGAGATGCTATGTTGTTCAGGTTGACCTCAAATACACAGTTCTCTTGCCTTCTCCTCCTGAGTGCTTTGATTACATGCGAACACCACCATTCCTAGCTTCAACCATACATATTTTTTAAAGCTTTATTATCATATCAAATTAAATTGCTAGAAAATGACATTTCCTGATGATAAATTTGCCTCCTTGCAGAAGTATCTTTTTCAAACTTCAGTTTACATTAACTTCATTTATCCAGTGAATATTTATGAAGCTCCTGCTGTGCCCAGCCCTGTTCTAAGCATAGGGAGATCTTTCTTCTCCATGAATGCTAAGCCCTTATGCTCTTTACTGAAGACCTTATTAAAGTGTCAGTAGCAGAAGCGGCTGCATGCACAATGTCTGGCTTTTGAGTTTTATGTTTAATAAAGATCCACTTAATAAATTCCAGCAAGAAATTAAATGCTAGGAACAGTTTGTAGTATGATTTATTATGATTCCTTCTGTGAAAGAATATTACCTTGCTACAGAGGAACTGTTGAACCTCCAGCTATGGCTTGAATTATCACCATGCCTGTATCTTGGCCTGCCTCCTCCTCTCACCTCCTCAGCCTCACACTTCCTCCAGATTCTTCTCTCTCTCTCTCTCTCTCTCTCTCTCTCTCTCTCTCTCACCCCCCACCCCTCTGTATCTCTGTTTCCCTCCCACCCTGCTCTCTTATACACACACCACAGAATCCTTTTCAGAGACATAGCTCATGGTTAGCCATGTGTTCGCCTTTACAATTTATAGAAATGAAAAGGAACAAGGAAGAACTAGAAGAAGCAAGCATTTCCAACATTGACCCATGAGGTTGTAGGAAAGCTGCAATTCTGTTCGAAGAGATGTTGATTCTTACTCCCCAAGGAAGAATGGATTTGCATACTTAAGATAAATGTAAATTTTGAAGGCCTTTGAAGATTCAAGTTTCAGTGTTGACCAACCAACCACACAGTGCTACTCGGAAATCTGATGGAAATTGTTATGGTTATCTAATCCAGCTCTCTGATTTTTCCTGGGAATTAAGTCCTGGATTTTAATGAATTTATTCAGATATTTAGGTGGAATAAGGTACAGACAGACTAGAAGTAAGTTTCCCATATTTTCAATCTAATCCTCTTTCTAATCCAAATTTTAAGTTAGACAATATTGAGATGCTTATAAATTGTTGCTAAGATAATCAATTTCTAAAATATCAAATTAACAGACATTTTGGGTTGATCAGTTGTTTCTGAGACAGGGTCTCATGTAGCCTGGGTGGACTTTGAGCTCCTGATTGCCTCCATCTCCTTTGTGCTGGCAATGTAGGGGTACACCACAAAAAAGTGGGTTCTGTTACACAGACTTCATTATTCAGCTGCCTTCATGTGCCAGGCACTGTACTGGGCTGGGCATTTGAAGGTAAACTAGCTAATGACTATATGCACATGAGGGTGGAGATGCCACTCAGTAGCTTGTAAACCCTCAGCCAGCTTCTGAGAGTTGGAGAGAACTGTCTCTTTCTCTAGAGGTTTGCAACATGGAGAGAACTAGTGTGTCCTCAGCAAATAGATACAAGAATTTCACTTCAAACCCACATAATGTCAGCTACTGTATAGAGACTTCAGAAGAAAGAGGCCTGAAGCTAAAACTGCAGCAAAGTCAGATGAAAATAATGACTCTGAAATTCCATTCTGCATACAACTGCTGGGGGTGCTGATCTTGTCTGTGCCAAATTCTATATGTGCAAGCAAGACAGACACACAGCTGCAGCCCACCAACTGGTACATGGTGTTTTGAGATGTATGCATCCCCTCATCCTTCACCAAGCTGTTCCTGACCTTTCTTTGCTGTCATTGCATCTGGAGATGGTGGTCTGTCATCCTTTAAGGTGGCTCTTGTCCCACATGGATCTAGTCACTAGGCCACTAGACTGTAGTGTTACTGATGAGCCCCTGTCATGCCCTTCTGGAGTAAAAATTACAGGCACAATAATCATTGTTACCATGCATGGTTATTATTTACAAATTGTCCCTTTTAGGAGAAATCTAAACTTTGCAGTCTGCTAGCCCTCTTTTACATATTTGAATCATGGGTCCTAATTAATAACAGCTGCCTTCCCCAGAGAAAGAAATCCTCTGAATAAAAATCAAAAGAGGAGAGAAAGTACATTATGTTCTGTCACAGTGGTCTGGATCCCCAAGGTCTTCACTTTATACCTAAAATTAAGGAGACATCTTTAAGCAGGCCACCTGCTTCCTCAAGCCTCAGTTTTCTTGATGTATAGAGGGAGCGTCTCACACATTCACTGGATGGCCTCTGAGAAGGGTTCACATTGGACTTTATTATGTGAAATAAGTAGGTAGGCTGAAAATTAGGTGGCCAAATTGTGTACCAGGGTGTAATTTTAAAACCTGTAAATGTGTGGCTTTCTTTCATTATTTATTTCTCAGAGAATACAAATGAGATGCCTTCAACTCTCACTAGAGGCTAGGACCAGCACATGGAGTTCTGAGCTCTGGTCCTGTGTGGCATTACCATCTCTCTGCTCTTTCCCTGAATGCCATTCTTAGTCTGTAATGCATGCGTTTTCTCATCTGTGTCCCCTAAATAGCAAGGCCTCCCTGTGTTCCAGCAACTGGCATAGTATGCTGCACTTAAAGACTGAGGAATCATGAGTTCCAGGCCAGCCTGGCCCACATAATAAGATTCTGTCTCAAAAAGCCAGGGACTGGCTTAGTTCTCTCAGCCCTTGGAGAACATAAAGTGGTTAAGTTAATAAATGATTTTTCTCACGTAGATGTTCCTTTTATTCTGTCTTGCCAGTTTGCAAAATAGCACCATAGTCCAAAAATGCTCACCAGTGTTCTTAACCATCCTTCCTAATGCAGAGGTTACCAGGTTTCTGTTATGAGGAAGAGAGCAGAAACCTGACTATTGGTGGACCCCATGACACAGTGAATGATACGGAGAAGGACAGTGGTCTAGTGACTAGATCCATGTGGGACTTAAGACACTGGAAGTTTAAGATTCATACTGTGACTTTTATATTGAATTATGATAAATAAATTTCTTGATGCATGTGATTTCTCTACTATGTGACTCCTTTTATAACTCATCTCTTTACCACTGATATCTTGGCATTAATTATTCATAGCAGGATTTGTTCTGTGACCTGAAGAATACTGATGGTTTGAATAAGAATCACCCCATATATCACGTTCATATATTTGAATGCTTAGTCACCAGGGAGTGGAACTGTTTGAAGGGATTAGAAGGACTTGGAGGTGTGGCATTGTTGGAGGAAATATATCACAGGTGGTAGACTTTGAGGTTTCAAATGCCCACACCAGGCCCAGGCACACTTCTCCCAGTCCCTGTTCCCAACTCTCTGCTTGATAATCAGAGTGTAGCTCTCAGCTACTTCTCCAGCACCTTGTCTGCCTGCCTGCCACCATGCTTCCTGCTACGATGATAATGGACTAACCCTCTGAAACTGTAAGCTGGCCCCAATTAAATGCTTTCTTGTATACAAGTTGCTGTGGTCATGGTGTTTCTTCAGCAATAGAACAGTGCCTAGATGGAGACTGAAGTTTGTTTTAGGAGTATATTTTCTTCACATCTCCAGATGTCTTTAAAACATTTGTGAAAGATTGATACTGACCTATTATTCTATTCTGAAGTACCATGTGACCGTATATGTGTATTCCTCTTTTTCTGATAAGCATGTGTGTTGATTCCTTTAGGGGGCTTCTCTATGGGAGGCTGCATGGCGATGCATTTAGCATATAGAAATCACCAAGATGTGGCAGGAGTATTTGCTCTTTCTAGTTTTCTAAATAAAGCATCTGCCGTTTATCAGGTAAGTTCCAGATTTAAAAAACAAATAAACAAATGTAACATGAAACATAGACACATTGAAACTAAAATGAAGTCTATAATAAACCAATAAAATGGTGTGTAGTATAGATTAAATGTCCCTGCAATTCATGACCAGATGAGTCATGCTGATTCTAGGAGGCCTCTTTGTTCAACAAGTACCCCATGAAAAGGACAATTATAGAGGAAGGGTGTGTTCAGTACAGAACTAGAATGTAGAAGACTATAGTCGGACTTGTTATGAGTCTACTCAAAAATCAATTATAAAGCTAATTCTTTACAGCGGTATTGAAACTTAGAACTATTCTACATGATGGTATTACAGTTTCATTACCAAAGTTGGACAGAGTATTAGAATATGACTTTTCCCTACGGTTTTGCTTCAGTCTGTTCCTCTCCCTCTCCCCAAGAAGAAGTCTGTCTTTGCATTTCACTCAGTTTCTTGAAGAAATGCTTTACTGGCCTTTGAAGAGTTCTCAGTGGTGTGAACACAGGTCATATGCCCACACAGCCCTCATGGAGGCCTGCCCACTGGGATACAGTGCCCCCTCGCTCTGCACCTCCTCCACCCCCTCTTCCTGTCCTAGCAGAAGCTGTAGTGAGCTGGGGCGGTCTTCTCCGATGGCTTGTCTAAATGGACTGTCTCATGCCTTCCTCTAGGATCTGCAGCAAGGTGACCGCGTGCTCCCTGAGCTGTTTCAGTGTCATGGCACTACAGATGAGCTAGTTCTTCATTCTTGGGGTGAGGAGACAAACTCAAAACTGAAATCTCTAGGAGTGAGCACAACCTTTCACAGTCTTCCCAGTGTGTACCATGAGCTGAGCAGAACTGAGCTGGAAAGTCTGAAGTCGTGGGTTCTCATGAAGCTGCCAGGAGAGATCGACGGGCAGAATGAATAAAACCTGACTACCATGTTGATCATTTATCTTACATTTCATTTTTTTCCTAATTGATCCTCACAAAAGTTAAGCTTGGTGAAACAGCCAGCACACCCATATTATACAAATGGAATTATATGATATCTGTCTATTTGCATTGAACACAATTGTCCTGAAAATCATCACGTTGTGAATGTCAACTGTTTATTTTGTGGCTGCGTGGATGCCATTGAATGATAACACACTGCAATTTGCTTGTCCATTCACCCAGCTTTGGGTCACTTCCTGTGTGGAGCCATCATAAATAGGGCTGTTATGAGGTGTAACATCTGCCCTAGCATTGCAGAGGCTGAGTGATGTAGCATTACTGGAAGCTCCCCAGCTGTTTCTCAATGTAGTTTTATCATTTTCCATTCCAGTCAGAGTCTGATGGCTCCTGGAGCCTAGTTCTTCAGCATACTTTCATTTTGGCCATCTTAGTGACTGCATAGTGTTAATGCAGTGTTTGATTTCCATTTTCTTGGTGCCAATGATGTGATATAGAATCCTACACTGGAGGGTTTTCCCACATTTGTGAAAAGTCAGTTTGCCCTCCCCAATCTGTTTCTAGATTATCTTTGTGAAAAGTGATCTGCTGGCAAATTATAGTGACAAATAAAATGTGAATAAATAATTTACTGACTTACAGATTTACTTATTAAGATGTCTCCTTGTGTAATGAGTAATATATTATTAAATGTGGGATTCATTTAGCTCAATAGCTGTGCATTGTGCTATAGATAAATGTTATAAACACTTAAAGATCTTTTAAGTATTTTTAAATAATCATAAAATAATAGGTCTTTCATGGATTTTGCAAATGAGTATTGTACTTTGCTCACATCCATTCCTCTCAACCTCCCCGTAACTCTTCCCACTGGTCAACTTACTCACCTCAAATAGCCCCTTCTTTATTTTATGTACATATGTGTGTGCACATGTCTGTGTGTCTGTGTATATTCTGCATATGAGAAAACATGATAATGTGACACATCTTTTTTTCCTTCTCATTCTCTTCTCTGGTTCTCTCCCTCGTTCCCTCTGGATATTTCTTTTCCCCAACATGGTGCCCTTCCACTCTTATATTTGTTTGTATATAAACATAAGATTCTTCATACAAGAGAACATGCAATAATTTTTCTTTGCTTATTACATTTAACGTGATCTCCACTTTTGGTCACTTTACTGAAAATTAATAAAATTCATTTTTATATCTATATACTATGGCAAATTCTTTTTATCCTTTTATCCAGGGTTTTGCACTGGCTTCCTGTCTTGACTACTGTTCATAGTGCTGTAGTACGCGTGGATGTGCAGCTATCTATGCTAATGACTTAGTTTCCCTCTCGCATATACCAAGGAATGGTATGGCCGGAGCATATGACATTTCTGTGGTTAGTCTCTTGAGGAGCCACCACATCGCTTTTCACAGTGGCTGTACTAGTTTACATTGCATCCAGGAGTGTTTACATCCTTGCCAGCATTTGATCATTTTTTTATCTTGATGGCAGCCATTCTTACTAGGGTGAGATGGAATATCAATGTTATTGTGATTTCAATGTAGCTTTTTTTATCCAGAAAGGTTGGAGATGAGGGAGTCAAGGCCTTTTATGGTTTTTTAAATAAATTTCATTTGATAAACAGCCACTTTGAATCCTTTTCATCAGTCGCTGAAAGTGAGTTGGTTCATTCCAGTCGGGCCATAGGATAGAGTCACAGTTCTTCTGGGGTCTGGTGTTCCAGGTCAGCTTGAACCCAACAGTAAACAAATAACTTCATTTCAAAAGTTGGGATGACTGCTATCTGAGGGAATCAGAGTCTAAAGTCTTTGGGATTCCTGTGGGTGGAAGCCACCTCCCTTTGCCAGATTGACAATCTTCTCAGACAGAGTTTTGTGACTTGAGGGATCATTGAAGATGTGAAGAGACAGAGGTCTCAATGCTTTGTTGTAAATAGGTCTTCTCAATCAGTAACATCATTTTGGCTGCTTACACATATTCTCCATGGAGGGATGTAAAACAGCAGTAGCATTTCTAGATTTAACTGTAGAAGCCAAAACAACAGCAGCGATTCCCCTATAACAAGGCCATACCTACCCTCTTCTCTTCCCCACTGTGAAACCTACCTCAATTCTAGCAGTTAAATATGGGTATACCTTCACTCTGTGGAACCCTGGAACAAATACCTCTACCCAACAATCCACAAAAAGTGAGATTCTTTCCCTCCCCACATTCCCTCAAATATTAACAAATGCAAGTTGTCTCTGCCCCTTATAGTCCCCAGTCATCTTTCTCCTTCAGAGAGCCAAGTTCTGAGAGGAGGGATGTGGATCGAAAATACAGAGCACCTGAATAGCTGCATGCAGAAAGCAAACCACATTTCCATTCTGAGCTTGGTAAAGCTGCTTAAAAGAACTATTCTGGTTTACAAGGTGAGTTTCCTTCAGTTTTCAGAGAATCAACCTCACACGCACTGTAAACTTGGCAGAGGATGATATTAATGTGGTGGTTTGAATAAACATGGCCACATAGGGCCATTAGGATGGATGTGCACTGTTAGGAGGTGTGGCCTTGGAGGAAATGTGTCTCAGTAACTTCCTGCCAATCTGGGTGTAGAACTCTCAGCTCCTCCAGCAGTACCATGTCTGCCTGCATGCTGCTGTGCTTCCCACCATGACAATAATGGACTAAACCTCTGAACTGTAAGCCAGCCCCAGTTAAATGTTTTTCTTTATAGGAATTGCCAAGGCCATGATGCCTCTTCATAGCAATAAAACCCTAACTAAGAAAATTAGTAATACTAACCTGTGCTTTCTCGTGACAGTTCATCTCAGAACTTTCTCTGAGAAGACCAAAGCTCTTGAGACAATTCAGGACTGTTGTAACAGAAACATGACAACATAAAGCTGTGCCATCTTTAGATGATCTCTGGTTGACATGCAAAGTGACAGGAGGTACACAGTTGGCAGCCCTCTTCCTTTGGGAACATTGTGCATTCTGTTCTCATCTCTCAGATAAAGCACTTGGCTTTACAGTGACAGGCCTGGTCAAGAAAATAGGGAGTGTGGATTTGCCTCTTTCCACATGAAGTGTTAGGCAGATGCCTTTAGTCTGTTTCTACTGTATAACAAAATGTTCTAGGCTGGGAAATTTATAGAGAGCTGATTTTACTTTCCACAGTTATAGAACTGGGAAATCCATGATCCAGACATGGGCAGGTTACATGTCAGGTAAAGACTTGAGTCTTGGCTCAAGATGGTGCCTTGCTGCATGATAGAGGGGTGACAGGCAACAAGCACCAGGGACTTGTTTCATTGCAGGACTTGACAAGAAGCAACTTAACGGGTGAAGGGTTTGTTTTGGCTCACAGTTTGAGGATAGGAGGGGATGGAATGGTGGCAGGAAGAGCTGTTGGCTGTCTACACAGGGCCACAGGGCTGCTTGCTCACATCTGGGCAGATTAGGAGGAAAGACTACATAAGCTGAACTGAGTCAGGATGGACTGAGTCTCAGTGCCCTCCCTGTAGTGACTTATTTTCTCCAGCTAGGCTCTGCCTCCTAGATGTTCCACAACCTCCCCAAACACCATCACACCTGGGAACCAAGTGTTCAAACACGTGATCCTGGGAAAGACATTTTACATCCAAAACATGTCCATCCGTATTGCATTGTACCTCTTTTATGATATCACTAATCCATCACCTGAGATCAAACTTCTCAAATGAGAATTTTAGAGGGGTTTACATACTGTATATTAACTGCTGTCTATTGGGGATGAATTAGTGATTAAAGGGTGGGCCCATATCTCAGTCTACAGTCACCTCCCTGGTTTCTCCTCATTAAGAAATAAAATAGAAAGGAAATTATCTCTAATAAGGCTATATACCTTGGTTAACATGTTTACTACAGTTCCCCATGATGTTCCCTCAAATCTCATTAATCCCCTGCATGGCCTCCACACTTTCCCTTCACATACATCAGCTCTTTAGAAACTACTTTGGGAAATTTCATTTGAAATATTTACTAGATATTTACGAAATGGAAAAAATATTTTTACTGTCATGGGATGCTATGTAGACCAGTTGTTTCAGATTCCTCATGAAACCATATATGATTTTTCATGTTGGAAATGAAAAGGCCTGGTTCTGTGGTGAATGCTGAACATCGAAGAAATCTCCTCACAAAAAAAATCAATAAAAGTCTCACGTTTTGCCCAATAGGCCAACAGTCTAGTTTAATGACTCTGAATATCTATCTATCATCTATCTATCTATCTATCTGTCTGTCTGTCTGTCTGTCTGTCTGTCTGTCTGTCTGTCTATCTGTCTATCTATCTATCTATCTATCTATCTATCTATCTATCTATCTATCCGTCTATCTGTCTATCTTTCTACCTACCTACCTACCTATCTATCTATCTTTCTGTCTGTCTGTCTGTCTGTCTGTCTGTCTATCTGTCTATCTGTCTTTCTATCTATCTATCTATCTACCTACCTATCTGTCTGTCTGTCTGTCTGTCTATCTGTCTATCTTTCTATCTATCTATCTTTCTATCTTTCTATCTATCTGTCGTCTGTCTGTCTATCTATCTTTCTATCTATCTATCATCTATCTATCTATCTCTTTCTATTTATCTATCTATCTACCTACCTACTTATCTATCTATCTATCTATCTTGAGAAGAGATGAGAAAGTGTGATAATTTTTTTGTGTGTCACTGGGGGTAGGTAGGCTTCAAGCTCAAAAGTTCTCTCTCTGCCCAATGTGTTGGATCAGATCTAAGTTCTCAGCTACTGCTCCATTGGCATGACTGCCTGCTGTCATACTCCCCACTGTTACTGTAACTGTATATAATTGTGTTTGTCTCTCAGTTCCTGGCTAACCTGGTTATCACCCAAATAATTGAGACTCTATTAAATTATCTGTTAAACAAGCTTCACAAGAACTGAGCAGTTATTACTCTATTCTTTTTTTTTTTTTTTTTTTGGTTTTTCGAGACAGAGTTTCTCTGAATATCTGTGGCTGTCCTGGACTCGCTTTGTAGACCAGGCTGGCCTCGAACTCACAAAGATCCGCCTGCCTCTGCCTCCCAAGTGCTGGGATTAAAGGCGTGCGCCACCACCGCCCGGCGTATTACTCTATTCTTAATCCCCTAAAATAATCTGGCTTCCTCCCAGTGTAAATCATAAAGATATTTGCTCTTTGTGGCTTTCCTACTTCAGCTGAATCTCTCCTGATATGTCCTACACCTCTGCCTGTGGCTGAATCCCCTACTTTCTCTAATTTCTCTTTCCTGGCAGGGTAGGATGTCCAGCCCTATTTTCTCCACTTCTCAGTGACTGGCTGCAAGCTGCTTTATCGGCCTGTCAGAGGACAATTAGGAAGCACTGTTTACACAACATTGAGAGAGGAGATTCTAAGAACAAGGATTGCAACCAGATATGGGGGGGGGAGGTACAGAAATAAGCATTTGAATTACACAATAATTTACGCCTACGCCCCACCATGATGATCATAGACTTTGAACCTCTAAACTATAATCCCTCAAATAAATGCTTTGTTTTATAAGTTTCCTTGGTCAGGCTGTATTGCCACAGCAGTAGACAAGTAATTAAATCAGTATACAATATATCATTCAGCTGTAATTGTACATGAAGGTGGGAAAATTACAGGTAAATGGATGGAGCTGAAAATAATCATTCTGAGTAAGGTAACCCACTTCTGAAGGACAAAAACCACATGTTCTCTTTCATACGTGAATGCTAGCTTTGACTCTTTAGGTGAGCATGCTTAAATTGGAGTACACACAGAAGTTAGGTAACTAGTAAGGGGGTGTAAGATTTCAAGGAAAGGGAATAAGACACAGGTGTTATAAAGGAGGAAAGAGGAAAAGCTGCACAGGAAAGGTGGGATCATTTGGGGGATGAGGAGGGCATGTTAGAAGAGGGGGTGTAGATGGAATGACTACTATTAAAGGCCCTTGAAGAAGTCATATGGAAATATACTACAGGAAAAACTTCCTAGACTCGTATACATATATATATATATATATATATATATATATATATATATATATATATA
>CAJQZJ010004750.1:7075262-7102779 GCA_907164525.1 Lophiomys imhausi | reverse complement strand
ATATATATATATATATATATATATATATATATATATATATATATATACATGGAGTTTACATGGAGTGCCCCTCTTCAAGCCATCAGTCAGTGAGGTCCCATAGACTCTCCAACATCATATACTATAGCTATTGCTCTAGATTACTCTCCAGAACTGATGGAAAGATCATCTTTGCTGAAGAGAACACATAATTGTGTCATGGAACAAGGAAAAAATCAAGCTTGTATTAAAGCCTCATCCCTACTGGATAGCTTTCAGAGTACTGGGATGTTCTATGTATGGCACAGGAGGAGAAAAATGACAGTCCTACACAACTGTGATCCATGCAAGCCACAATGAAACTTGGCCTGGAAAGATATGCTCACTGATGTACTAGTGGCATGAATGTCGTGATAGAAATCAACCAATTTCTCATTGGTTTTAAGGCCTGTTCCCCAAGATGGAACTCATGCCTAATACTGTTAGCTGAGCGCAAATCCATGGCATATGTGGTCACAGGCTGCAGGGAAGAACCTAATACCATTTATAATCTATGAAGTGAACACAGTGCTAAACTGTTACCTAAGTTATTTCTTACCTTTATTCCACTGACTATTACATCTCTCAACCCTATCAGAGAAGCTTTGTGGTGGTTGTTTTGTTTGTTTGTTTGTTTGTTTTAGCTGTAGATGGTTGTGGAAGTTTGTATAAGAAATGCCCCCTTCCGTTTCGTCTCAGGCATTTGAACATGGTCCCCAGTTGGTGGCACTGTTTGTGGAGGTTTAGGTGGTACAGCCTTCCTGGAGGAAGTACATCACTGGGAGCAGGCTTTCAGATTAAAGAACTCAGGCCACTTTCAGTTCACCTTCTGTTTTGAAGATGTAAGCTTTCAGCTTTCTGTTCCCACTCCTCTGCCTGCCACTTGTTGCTAGACTTCCCCAGCATGAGAGACTTTTATTCCTCAGTAATTGTAATCATAAATACACTTTTTCCTCTATAAGTTACTTTTGGTCATGGTGTTTTAGTACAGCAACCAAAAAGTGATTAATACAATGATGATAAATGCATGTATAGAGAGAGAATAAGAGACTGTTGAACTCTCAGCTCTAAGTGGGACATCTGTATCATAAGTCTCCCCCTGAGGATCAGGGATCATTTTGGAAGAGGAAGGGGAAAGATTGTAAGAGCCAGAAGTAGTGGGCATCTTTAGTGAAACAGCATTTGCTAGAAATGACAGGACCATTGAACACATCACAGCCCTGCATTCATAACACCAAGCCAGCAAAAATCCAAGCATGGATTGGGAAGGGTTCACAGAGCTCCTCCACCCCTAGGTGGGAACATATTAGCAATTGATGATGGTTACTAAGAATCGAGCTTTCTTCAGGGATGCAGCCTCTGAGAGGTGACCTATGCTCTCGTAGATGGTCCTTCACCCATGCACATGCAGGCAGCACTAAGTGGACTCTATAAATTTTAAAATAAGAGTACATAATGTTGGGAGGGAAAAGTTGGGAAGGAAATAGAGGAAGGAATGGGCAATATATTTGATCAAAACACATTGCATACATGTATGAAATTCTAAAGCATTAAAAAGTATTTACTGTGTTTTCATTTTCAGTCTTCCCAAACCAAACTCCAATTTTCCTAGTCAGTTCTAGGCTTGTCCAACTGTAAAGAAGAGATAGAGTTGATGTTTTAGCTACGCAGCACATTACATCTAGAAGCTTCTTTATGCTTTCTTTTACCAATGGATTTGTTGAAAATGAAATTTTTGGATGGAAGTATTCAGAAGAAATGGAACCCCTTGCATATTACGTATCCTTCCATGCTCTCTATTATGTGACAAGAACGCTAGGAGTATTACAAAGAAAGCTGTAACTGCCAGGAGCAAGTAAACAGCTCTCTTTAATACTTTCAAGAGCAATAAACCTGTAGTTAAGTCAAAAAGGAATTTTTAAATGGCAAATGGAAAATCTATTAATTTCAAGTAGTAGCTGAAATGAGTGTTTTAGCATCTTAATTATCCTATGAAATGTCAAGTGTTTTTAGGGCAACTGGTTATGAATGTCATATTTCTGCCATAGAAGCCAAGAGTATTTTATTGCTGAAGGGAATTCAGGTATTATCATTTTACGCATGTGGAAACTTGAGGTACAAAGAAGCGCAGTAGATACTCATGGTCCTCACTATGCAGGACCAGCACATAGTTCCTCAGAGTGATGCTGTTTAGCTGTGCTACCTACCACAATGGAAGGTATAGCTAAATATTCATATGAACTTAGGACTTTCTACAGTAGGAGCTATTTCCTTTACTTTGTAGATATTTTATATTCATGGTGTTTGGGATCCATGATTTTTGCTGGTTTGTCAAAGGGATGAGTGGGTTGGTCTCCATGGGCCTCAATGTAATCACAGCAGATCCAATCCCTGTTTACAGTCCTGGTGGATATTTTTTATATAAAGGCGTTCTTAAAGATTATTCATCATTTCTCCTGGATTTCCAATTTCTGAACTGCAATGCACCTATAGAAATTAAAACACCCCAGCAGTCCAGAACTTTGCTTTAGTGAATTGCCCTATGCCTGCTTCTCTTTTGTGGTGTTTCCAGGGCTTTTGCAGCCACATGATCACATCTTGTATCCCCCATCTATTCCTCCTCTCTTCTCTTTTTACATCCTTTACTTGTGACCTCTAAGCCCGATTCATTGTCCCTGTATTTGGTTCTCTTGTCCTAGGTTCAGTAGGTCCTCCTTCTTTGTTTCCCTATCCCTTCCTTTATTTGTTCTATGGTGTACCATCAATGCTAGTGGTCCATGCCAGTACCTAACAAGCCTTGCGTGCTTCCAGTCTGTTCTGCTTTTTGAAAATCATTCATATTCTCAGTGGAAGACCCTTCACCACCATCTGACCCTTGTCCATGTCACACTCTACTGTTACAACCCATGTACACAGTTAACTCAGCTCTTCCTTTCCCCCAGCCTCCTCTCTCTCCCTCCCTTTCTCCCTCCCGCCCCCTCTCTCTTTCTCTCTCCCCTAAGAAATATGAAGGTCCTTCACAGTTTTGCCTATAGCAAGTATGCCCTCTGACTGCATTGGTATCATCTTCTCCAAGTGAAAAAACTCATATATTTCTGACAGAGATATGAGAGGCCCATACCCACTTGTTTTGAGCAGAAATGACAAGTTCTTCTTTGTTCTGTATTTCTCTTTTGATGTCAATCTGCGTTCACTCGAAACTGACTTGAAGGGCAAGAATTAGAGTTCTTGGTGCCAGCATAGTGAGCAGCATACACCAGACATGCAGTCATGGATGGTGCCAGCATTGTTATTTCTTTCTGGATTACTTAACCATTAGATTTATTTGATCATCCTTTAGACTTTGTTTCATAAGAACTAGGGATACATTTTTCATTTTTTGGTTATATTTTATTTTTGTGGAAGCAACATTCTGAAGTCAAATACAAAATTCATAACTCTGCTTCCAACTGATTCCAAGTAAACATAGATTATCAGTCAAAACCTTTTCCCTGAAGGATACTGATGGGTATAACCCCACCCACCCACTCTGTAGTTACTACCAATCAAATGCAGTTTGAAGCTAATGTGAATCAGGGATAACAGGTAATCATAAGTCAGATGGGATATTGAATTACTCCAAAGTTTGGTCCAGATCTGTTGTTGACAACACTGAGATGCATGTAATGACATTTTGAACAATACTGAGTATATATCAATATTTAACAGCTAACTGTTTTAATACCTTATTAGTAATTGGTTATAATTTGTAAGTTATTAAATGATTAGTCAAAAGTTAACTCATTTGTTAACAATTGTTTACTAATCTGTGTTCATTGTTCACTTTTTCCCATTCAAATTATAGGGTTATTCATTTCCATTTCACTTATAGTGGTTGATGTATAAGTATAATGAGAATACATATAATGAAACATTCTAAGTCAAGAAATTACCATACTAGGAATCATCACATTCTGAGCCATAACTATTGTCAAGCATCTGTTCTGAGCCTGGATTCCCAGCAGGTGTCAGACACCAATCACAACAAGCAAACATGGCTCCCACTCTCATGGAATTCACTCCTTGTTGGAGAAGCAATAAACAAACAATCCAACCACTGGAAACAATATGTGACATGGAATTTTCCTATTCTCTGGGTATTCTTCCAGAATTTTGATTCTGAAAAAAATAAAAAGAAACCAGATATTCTTAGTTGTTCCTTCCTTACTCTTATAAGTAGGAGTGGACAGAATTCTCCAATATATATTCCACATACACCCAGATGATGAACACAAATTGAGAGAACTATAGAATTGAATTCATGGTGATAGATACATGCAAAAGAAACCAGCAAACTAAGTAATAAGTAAAACTTTTTTTTAACTGTCCCAGGGTCTGTCTTTATACATGACTGTCCTTGAAGTTTTAATCCTTCTGCTTAAGTCTCTTTATTGATAGGACTACAAGTTCATGTCACCATACCCAGCTAAATGAGATAGTTATTAATTACAAGGAGTTTAAATTATATAATTGAGAGCCTCTAACCCTAAAAGACAACATACTGAAAGTATCTATATAGCTTGCATATTGACAGTAATATAAACAGTTTGCACTGAGAAAAAAATGTACACAAAGCTAGTCCTTGACTTACAATGCAGTTGTGTCCCATAAAGTCACTGTAAGTAGAAAGAAGGAGAGAAAAGAGAACTAGAAAGAAGAGAAGCACATGTATGTGGTAAGGACAGGTGAAGGAGAGAATGGGTTTTAAAAGGGAAATCCATCCTGCCCTGCTGGGAAGATTATGTAGACTAGCTATAGAGCCAAAGCACAGGTTTAAGACTTGTTCCTCAGAGGTGTTAGGTAAATATTGACTGCAATAGTTACTTCCCTGTGGCTTTGTTAAAACTCCATGACCAAAAGTGACTCAAGGAAGAAACACTTTATTTTGGCTTTTGATTTTAGAGGAATGAAAGTCTATCTTGGTAGGGTGGCATGGCAGCAAGTGGCAGACATGACCCAAGAGTAGGAAGTTGAGAGATCCTATCTTCAATAGCAAACATGAAGCAGACAGAGTAAACTACAGGTGGGGTAAGGCCATAACTCTCAAAGCCTGCTTTCAAGTGGTGTACTTCCTCCAGGGGGCTACAAATCCTAAACTTCTCCAAAGAGTGCTGCCAAGTGGGGACCACATGCTCAAGTATCTGAGTCTATGGGGGACTTTTCTCATTCAAACCACCACATCAGTTCATGAATAAAACTTGCAAGCTGGGGAGCACCAGCATCTTCCATAGTGAACATTTTAATGCTAAATTTTACATGTGAATAAAAATGGAATTAAATCACATGTGAGAACATTTTGTGGTTGTTAAGATACATGAATTGCGTCACTACTTTAAGTCCCTGGAATGCCACGTAGGGGTCATGTTTCATTGTTCCAGGGAAATCTGCTTTGCAGCTTTCCGTTCTGGTTTATAACTGCATCTGCGCCTGTAGCTAACCTTTCAGGTTTACTCTTGCAGACTACCCTGAACCATTTTGAAACAGACCATTTTGAAAGACAGTTCTTTTGAAACACAGGACTCCATCACTCTCCTTTTTTTTTTAAATAAATAAATTTATTTATTTATTGCTTCAGGGTACATCACCATCATATTGTCCTCTTTTCCCTCTTCCCAGCTCTGCCCTCCCACCCTCTACCCCCTAACCCTTCCATCTCACTCCTCTGGAGTGGAGTATCCCTACATAACAGTCCCTCATACTCCCTTACATAACAACCTAAGAAGTTCTTTTACCATTGACTGACTTGGTGAAGCAAACTCATTAGTCAAAAGAAACCTGGTTCAACTAGTCTTATATTCCCCTAACTCATAATGCTTCCAATCATATCTAAAAGTAAGATACAAATAAAGTATTTGTGAATTTAATTTCTTGACCCCAGTAATTGTAATTATAACAAAAGTTTAGCAGAAATCCTTCAGTTGCCAAATGTAATAATATTCCTTGACGGCATCCCCTTTTACTCTTTTCAGTGCCTCAGTTTCTCCAGAGGCCTGGCATGTTATTAAGTGCACATTTGCTTCATTTAAATGCTCGTGATTCAGATCACAGCCTTTTTGCAATGATAGTAGGGAATATTTTTATAAACTGAAGTTCTAACTAGACAACTGAATTCTGTGGGTGAATGCACCCAAACTACAACCAGGCTCACCTCACAGAGGGTACTCTCTGATTCAGAATTCACTTTGGGATGGCTTTGAAAAACACATATCTGTCAGAATGTAGTTACATAAATCTTTGAAAATAGCTAATAAAATGACTGATAATGACAACTTACTGTATGGGGAATTTTGAAGGAAATATAACTACTTTTAGACAGTCCCTCTTGCCAGTATGTTGAAATGCTTGGAATTTTAAGTAAATCATCCTTTTAAGACCCTTAATGGTCTCGAATGGGTTGGGGGCCATGTGGGTGAATACCTTGCATGTATAGAGATGAGATCAGGTGAGGAGAGAGAGGAAAAGACTGGGCCACGTTAGAAGAGAGCACCGAGGACATCCAACACTGTTGGTTGTCACAAGGAGCGTAAACACTAAAACAGTGCAAAGAGGTGCATAGTATACTTGGTGCATACCAAAATACATAGTATCTTCAGTCAATCTTTATTTAATTAAAAGCATTTGTATTTTATATGAGCAAGAGATTAGCCTGAACATGTGTATATATTCACAAAAATAAGCATGTTAAAAATGCTACACATATAACAGGCATTTAAGCATATATACATGTATATTTATATGTCCACAAGTTTTTAAAGACAGATGTGAGCAGTTAATGATAAAAGGAAAAATGTCCATTAAGCCGTTATGTCCTAATTTTCTTGACAACAGTCCCAAGTTTGCAATATATAAAATTGGAAAGGATAACTATTTTTTTAAATATATGGCAGAGTGCTAGCTAGGGAAGTACAACCAGAATGATGTTTTGTCTGCAGTACTTTCTTTGTGGACTATCTGTCATGCCTTGACAAGCCTGGCACACTTCCCTTATATGGTGAACATCAATTTGTATAAACCACTATATTTAAATATTCACTGGAGGACAAGGGTTTCATCAAATAATTACTAATTTGAGTATATAACTACTTTCTATCAAGCATGTAGAGATCTTATTTGTACTAAATATTCAATCTTTTCAGAACTAGAGACTGTTCTCTATTTACCCAAGCTCTCCACTGAACACTCCTTGCAAAGTTACAGAGCCATTGGAATCTGTCTGCGCTGTTGATCAGGATACAAACTAATGTAATCACTATGGAAAGCAGTCTGGCAGTTCTGCAAACAACTAAAACTAGACTGGCTTTGTGGTCTGGTGGTTCTTCCAGGTATATATCAGAGTAAATTAAAAATAGAATCTCAGAAATATCCATACACACATGTTCATAATAGCATCATTCACAATGTCCCAAATATCCAGTAGATGAACAGAAAGCAAAATGTGATACTTTTAGGTATATATACATGTTCTTCAATATTGAACAGGCAGGAAATGCTCACGCATGCCCCCACATTGATAAAAATTGATGGTGACAAGTGAAAGAATGCAATTACAAAGAGACAACCAGTATGGGAGGCATCTAAAGTAGCCAAACTCATAGAAACAGATAACATAATGGTAAGGTAAGGTAGATAGGAGAAAGAAGGGAGTGTAGAGAGACAGAGACATATAGAATAGGGATAAATGAGGGGAGAAGAAGAGGAGGAGGGGAGGGAAGGAGAAAAGAGGAGAGGAGATACCTATGGGCAAAAATATACCCTTCAAAGGAATTCTCCCAGTGTTTTATTTCCTCCGACTAGGTACTGTCTCCTAAAATCTTCACCACCTCCCAACAGCCCACTAAAATTATAAATACATCTTATGATTTTCCTCTCTGGACCTGACAAGAAGCAATTAAATGGGAGAGAGGGTTACTTCACTCATGGTTTGAGGGGTTATGGCTTTTCATTGTTGAGAAGGCATGTTGGTGATGTTCAGCTAGCTGCTGGCTCATTGTACCAAGAAGCAGGAAATGGAAATGCCAGTGTTCTCCTTCCTCCTTTTCCCCTTTTCTTCAGTCTCAGTCATCAGCTCATAGGATGGTGCCATACAGTTTCAAGGTTGTTCTTCTCACTTTGATTAAACCTCTCTAGAAACACCATTGTAGACACATGCAAAGGTGTGTCTCATGTTATTCTAAATATCAGCAATGAAGATTAACCATAAAATCTATCAATGATGATATTAGAGCTCTCATGATATAATCATTTCCTGAAAAGTCTGTCATCTTACTCTTGAATTGGCAATCCACCTCTGGACACATGAGTTCTGGGGCAGGGGATTTTTATAGAAAAACATAACAGATACTTAGTTTTAATTTTTTTTAGTATGAAAAAGTGAACACTATACATATAATTACAACTACTGAACTATACAGCTAAATGGTTAAATTCCTAAGTTTATGATTTTAAGTTTTAACACTTTCCACTCAGCAGCAAGTCATGGACCCTATTGCTTGTTAGTGGAACACCTAACCTAGCTGGGCTGCCATATCAAGCCCTAGTATAAGAGGGAGCTCTTAGCCCTCATGTGACTGATGAACTCAGGGGAGTTGATATGTGGAGGCTCCCCTCATCTGAGAAGAGGATGGAGATGGGGAAGAGGGAGGGAAACAGAGGGTGGGAGCTGGAGGGGAGGATCAAGATATAATTTCAAAAAAATTAATTAATAAATAAGGACACATAAAAACATATAGGGGAATAGAATGCAACCCACTTTCAAGAGTAAAGAAATGCTTCCCATGGAATGATAATCTCTTTGTGAATGTACTGCTACACATAGAAGAAGAGAAGCTAAGGTAGACATTCCTGAAGGGAGACTGAGGCAGCAAACAGTACAGTGGAAAGATTGTGGCTGTTTGGGTAAACATTTGCACTTGCCTATAACTGAACTATTGCCCTATTAAGTACAGTTCAGTAAATATTTTGGTTCCTGGATTCTCTTTCAAGTGAAGACAATATATTAACTTTGAAGTTTAGTTTGAGTGGGGCTGGAGTGATGACTCAATCAGTAAATAGGTTGCCTTGCAAGTACTAGGACTCAAGTGTAGTCCTCCAGAACATATACTTAAAAAAATTAAGCCAATTTTCATGGTTTGTAGTTGTAATTTAAGTGACTGGGAGGTGGAGACAGACAGATAGATCCCTGAAGGTCACTGGTCAGCCAGCCTAGCCTACTTAGTGAGCTCCAGGCCAATGAGAGACCCTAACTCAAAAGAACAAGGTGGATTTCATGTGAGAGTAAAACAGCTGAGATTGTCCTCTGGCCTCCGCATGCACATGGTCATTTGTACACATATGTACTCCCCAAACACAAAAACACACACACCAAGTTATTTTAAGGTAAATGTGAATTAATAAACATGCTTATTGGGTATCTGATACTTAGCCTAGAACAAGGAGTATGCTAACATCTCATTATTAATAGTAAAATTTGGACTTCTTTGTAAGACACACCATGCAAGGCCTGAGTTGTTTTTATCACTGAGGAACACTCATGGATCGGTCCCTGAGATAAGTTATGACTGCAAACAGACAATGGGTGATGTCTGTGGAGCCTCTAGTCAGAGAAGATTGAGCCTTTTACCTTTGCTTTAGAAGTTTAAAGTGAGTTATTTCTTTATCCCTGTATTTTATGAGTATAAGAATGTACCAAAACCAAGAGTCACTTAGAATGATGTAAAAATATGTTTTCACACTGTCTTTGGATGTGTATCTTAGATAACACATGATCTTTCACTTGCATGCATTGTAACTCATGTTGACCGTGATATTCCAAGGAAAAGATTAATTAGATGTTATTGAGCTTGACTGCAAACATATGGTTTTAGATTGCTGACAGGACACTTTGCAGAGGCCGGAGTAACCGCACCATGAAATCCCACGCTAACCCATGTATTTGCTCATGACTCCATCTGTAAGCAAAAATGTAAACATTTGAAACACTGAGGTGACATTCTTGAAACAGAAAACTCCTTTCACTTGAAGCATAAACTTTCTAAAGTTAATATTGAGGCATCTGTGATTGCTACCAGACCCCAGTGAATTTGAAGTAAGGCTGTGAATCCAGCCTATTGTTTGTGGAGCATAATCTAATTACTTATAGATCAATGTGGCAAAATAGACCAGTATTTAATGCAACATGGGTGAACTTTTAATACTTCAGAGGATGTATTTTGTGTGTAATCTTTTAGTACATTTAGTGAGCAAAATGTTTTTTCAGAGTTGTAGAGAAACTAAGATTGCCATTCTACTTGTATAGATAGCATTATGTGCTAAAAGAATATTGCTTACTTCCTATATAGGTTTCTAAGATACATTTATTATGTATATGAGTCTCTGAATTCAAGTATAATCTTATATTGGGAAGGATTCTCATCACCAATATGAGGATTAAATACACTTCCCTTGCTTTATGTAGGAATTCTCACCATTTTATAATGTTTCTGGGTACCTTTAACATTTGTGTAAGAAGCCAAGACAAGAGGTTGACAATTTGTAGTTACTTTATTAGAGAAGGGAGCAAAGGCATGGTTTTCATATCTAGCAATTATTTGGAGTGCCAGCAATACTTCTTTTATTATAGTGAGCTTAAACCAGCATTAATAGCTTCTCTATCAAAAAAATTAGTTCTTATATAGATGGTCAATAAATAAAATTGTTATACAGCAGAAAAAATTTGGAGTATGTAATGAAACTTGATTTCCTGCCAAACAAACATATGGATGTTTTAAAATTTTTTGAAAAGGAAAACATGTTTTATATGGTCTATGTGGGTCCCATGAGGTATGGAGGAAGTCATCCACCTATGGGTATCTGGACTCTATCCATTTAGGAGCACCAGATTTTTTAGGTAGGGGACAGTTCTTACTGTGAAGAGTTATTGGGTGTGAGAAGATGTGGTGTGCTGTGGAGTGGGGGAGAGGGAACGACACAGTTTTCAACAATTACCATGTTTCCTTGAATGTATTTTATTCTACAGTGTGACACTAAGCTTCATGACATATTTAGTAATTACAGTATTTGCTACTATATTAAACCAAGCAGGGAAGGCCCCTGTTTGTATACATATCTAAATGAGACCTCATGTTTCTTTCAGATGACTTTGTAGAGCTTGACTAAAGCAGTCCATTCATTTATATAAGCTTGAGAACAGTCTTTTTAAAGAAGCCTTAAGATGCCCTCAGTCTTTTGTGACCATCTAAAATATTCAACTGTAAGTTTCAAAAGCAATGGAAAGCCAATTGAATATACAAGAATATGTGGTTTTATTTTGTGAGTTTAGTACCTAGTACCATATATACGACTCCTTAGGAAATGCTAAACAAAAAAGTAGGACTGTTTACTCATACATTCTAGCTTAAGTAGTTTGATAATACAAAATGATGGGTTACAATAACATAAAAAGTCAAGCCAGTACCAATAAATACACATAATCTTTGGAAGTTGTCTACAATTCACATGACATTCACTATACATTGAATGAGTTATTTGCTAAACAAATCATTAGACGAATAAAACATAAATCACTATAAGCTTCAAATGTCACTGTTCAAACAGTGCAACAAAGAGTTGCCTATTTCCCAGCAAATGACATTATCATTGTTAACCAATCTGAGACGCTTACCAAAAATTCACACTGTGTGAAAGAAATAAATGGTGCGAAGAAGTTTTCAACAACTACCAACAGTTTTGTCAACACGTTTTATTGGTAATGTGCTACTGAGGTTTGCAACACAGGCAGAACACAGCACTGCCTCAGAGCAGTCATCATTGGGAAAAGGTCTGTTATCTTGTGCCTGGATCCACTTCCATCAGGAAGCCTGCACTCTCCTATCTTGGCTTTGTTTTTTGGTTTTTGTTGGGGTGTTTCTGTTCCTTTCTTGATCTGATTTCACCTGGTTTGTTTGTTTGTTTGTTTTGAATTTCAGCTCAGACTTCTCATCCTCCCAGAAGCTCATTGAAGGCACCAAGGCTGAGCTGAACGCCTGGGCCTTCTTGTAGATTCAGGATTCCTCTTTCATGGCCTAATTTATAAACCTTCTTTCCTTATTCCCTCTGCCTCTTCTTCTTCCACCTCACAGTGTGCTCTCCACTGTGGCAGAACAGCATCACCTGCCACATTGTCCTCAGCACCTAGCACAGTCTGTGGCACTTACAGGATACTTGGTAGATACCAGATGAATAAAATCATAAGTGTATAAAGGTAAGTGAATGGGAACTCTGTTCAACGGATGTCTGGACCATGCCATTGACCACAGAACTTTTCAGAAAACAAGACTCAGCCTTCATCTCCTCAAGTTCAAATGAGAGTGTGGAAAAGATGATTTCCAAAACACTTAGAAGCTTAGGTTTTTACTGCATTTCTCTGTTGATCTCTGAGAATGGCCCCTCCTCTGTCTGAACAATATTTATTGAACTCTATGTACCATGACAGAGCTGAGTGGCTTTGATAAGCAAATTGATAGCTAATACCTAAGAGTAATCATCTATTCAACTTCTAAGGAAAGATTCTGAGTTATTTTACAAATTTAAAACATACTATCTGCCTCACAGGGCTAAGACCATTAGAGAAAAGCAAATAGTGAATGACAAAATTGGGCCTGCCTGTCTCATACCACAAAAATAAGAGCACAAATCTCATTTCATTTGGAATACCCCCAGCTTGTTCGACATGGTGGCACATAGGCTCTGGAATGAGGTTGTGAGTTCAAGGCCCTCCTTTACTAACTGCAAGACCATACTTTAAAAGTAAAGTTAAATAAGTGAATAAATAGACAATATGAAGTAAGACTGCTGAAACTTGAGTAGTATGCTGGTTCTTTCTTATTGTCAACTTGGCACAAACTAGGGTCATCTGGGAAGAAAGAACCTCATTTGAGAAAGTGCTTTCATGAGACTGGCCTGTTGGCAAGTCTCTGGGGCATTTTGTTGATCAATGGTTGATTTGGGAACACACATTCACTGTGTTTGGTGGCCCCTTGGGCAGTTGGTCCTGATAAGTATAAGAAATTTAGCTGCTGAATGTGGGCCTAAAGAGCAAGCCAGTGAGCATCATCACCTCATGGTCCAGGCTTCAGTTTCTTCCTCCAGATTTTCTACATTTGCCCCTGTTCTATCCTCCATCTGCAGCCCCCTATGGATGGGATGTGTAAACCAAACAAACTCTTTCCTTTCCAAACTGATTTGTCATGATGCTTATCAGAGCAAGAAAAAACAGACAAATCCAATGTGTGACATACATCCTCAGTATTCTTACTTGAATGAATGTGTTCTGGCTGTGTGAATTCTCTCTGAAATCCACCGGAAAATTTTAATTTAAGAACAACTCAAGGGGGGATCCAAGATGGCGGTGGCCTGTGTGGATGTATTTTGATTTCAGGCTTAACAGTCACAAGGCGGCAAGTGTTGCAGGACACTGTACAAAGGGCACGACCCCTTCTAAATCTCACCCAGCTACCCAGGGACCACAGAAGATCCCTGGGCAGGACTCTCCTTCCCACTCTCGGACATGCAAGGAAGCCACTGGACCCAGGAATCAGGATCACCCATCCCCCAATAGGAGAAACTCTCAGTAAGTTCCAACCTAATACCCAGCGGGTAGATTCAGAACCCACTCAGAGATAATCCCCACCCTGCTGGGCACTCCCAGGTCTCACGCATATGATCCAACTATCTGGCAAAAGGGTGCAACCCTTGGAAGTGAGTGCAGCTCCACTGCAAAGTGCCTTCAGACCGCAGATCGCAGTCTGTGACGAAACTGACCAGTTTACAAGCTGCGGGAGCGGGAAGGCTATCGGAGCTGAGCTGCAGATTTACCCGCTACAGGAACCAACCCCGGGCAAACTGCAAGATATCTGAAACTGTCTTATATCAGACTTTTGTACTAGTATGGGCCCTTCAGGCGGGGAACCAGAGCTTACTTGTACACAGCTCCGCCACCTGGATTACTTAGATCTCCACCTAGGAGGCGGAGGCGGGGCTGAATGACTCACCTTGTAAGGGTGGAGTAAGGCAACTCTACTCCTACACCAAAGCGCCCCCTTTGGCCCCAAGTCCAGAAGACAGCAAAAAAATTCCATATGGCCAGAGGCCCCAGGGGAAAAAAAAAAAAACAGAGCGAAATGTCTCCAACAAAAGAAAGCAACGCTATTCCGTCCAGCCGGAACCACCTCACCACAACAGAAACACATGAAAACGATGACAATTCTACATTATGGAAAGTGTTAGAGTCCCTTCAAGAAGAACTTAAAACTATGAAGGAATTCAAAGAAGCCACAATTTTGCAAGTCAAAACAACTGAATAACACCATTAAAGAGCTCCAAGCCAAGGTGACTCAGCTTGAACAAGAAAAGGACAAAACAATGAAAGATCTCCAGGCAAAAACAAGCAAACTGGAGAAGGAAATGTACAAAACTAACAATACCATTCAAAACATGAAAATAGAAATGGAAACAATAAAGAAAACACAGAGTTAAAAGAGGAAATGGAGAATCAAGAGAAGAGAACAGGAACTACGGATGTGAGTATGAAAAATAGGATGCAAGAGATGGAAGACAGGATCTCAGGCATGGAAGATTCGATGGAAGAAATCAGTACAACATCCAAAGAAAATGAGAAGGCTAAAAAATCTCTCACCCACAACATCCAAGAAATCAAGGACTCAATGAAAAGACAGAACCTAAGAATTATAGGCATAGAGGAAAGAGAAGACTCCCAACTCCATCGTCCAGGAAATATCTTCAACAAAATCATAGAAGAAAACTTCCCAAACCTAAAGAAAGAGATGCCAGTAAAAATCCAAGAGGCTTACAGAACACCAAACAGATTAGATCAGAAAAGAAACTCCTCTCGCCACATAATAATAGAAACTCCAAATGTAGAGAACAAAGAAGGGATATTAAAAGCTTTAAGAGAAAAAGGCCAAGTCACATACAATGGCAGACCCATCAGAATCACACCTGACTTCTCCTCAGAAACTTTAAAAGCTAGAAGGGCTTGGACGGATGTCCTACAAGCCCTGAGAGAACATAGGTGCCCAGCCAGACTACTATACCCAGCAAAACTCTCTATCAACATAGAAGGAGAAAACAAGATATTCCATGACAAAATCAAATTCAAACAATATCTCCTCACAAACCCAGCCCTACAGAAGATCCTAGAAGGAAAATTCCAACACAGAGAAGATAACTACACCCAAGAAAACAGAGGAAATAGAAACCTCCACAGCAACTAAACAAAAGAGAAACACAAGACAGCCAGCTATACCAAAATAATGGGAAATAACAACCCCTGGTCACTAATATCCATCAACATCAATGGACTCAACTCGCCAATAAAAAGACACAGACTTACAGACTGGATCCGTAAACAAGACCCGTCTTTTTGCTGTATACAAGAAACACACCTCACTATTGAAGATAAACACTATCTTAGAGTAAAGGGCTGAGAAAAGGTTTTCCAAGCAAATGGACCTAGGAAACAAGCTGGAGTAGCCACCCTAATATCAAACAAAATAGACTTCCAATTGAAGTTAATAAAAAAAGACAGAGAAGGGCATTACATACTCATTAAAGGAAATATCCACCAAGAGGACATCTCAATATTGAACATCTATGCCCCAAATACAAAGGCACATACACTTATAAAAGAAACGCTTCTAAAACATAAATCGCACATCGATCCAAACGCTTTAAGAGTGGGAGACTTCAACACCCCACTGACAGCTATGGACAGATCATCAACACAGAAGCCAAACAGAGAAATAATGAGTCTAACAGAGATCATGAACCAAATGGACCTAACAAATCTCTACAGAACGTTTCACCCAAACACAAAAGAATACACCTTCTTCTCAGCACCTCACAGAACCTTCTCAAAAATCGACCATATAGTTGGATACAAAGATAGCCTCAACAGATACAAGAAAATTGAAATAACCCCTTGTATCTTATCAGACCACCATGGAATAAAGCTGGACTTCAATAGCAAAGGAATCAACAGAAAGTCTACACTCACATGGAAATTGAACAACTCTTTACTAGAGGACCACTGGGTCAGGGAAGAAATAAAGAAGGAAATCAAAGACTTCTTAAAATCCAACGAAAATGAAGACACAACATACCCAAACCTATGGGACACAATGAAAGCTGTGCTACGAGGAAAGTTCATAGCACTATGTGCCTTCAAAAAGAAAACTGTGACAGCTCATATTAGCGTATTAACAGCTAAACTGGGTGAATTGGAAAAAAAAAAAGAAGCAAACACTCCCAAGGGGAGCAGAAGGCAGGAGATCATCAAACTTAGGGCTGAAATCAACAACTTAGAAACAAAAAGAACTATACAAAGAATCAATGAAACCAAGAGTTGGTTCTTCGAGAAAATCAACAAAATAGAGAGACCCTTAGCCAAATTACCTAAAAGACAGAGGGAGAAAACCCAAATCAACAAAATCAGAAATGAAAAGGGAGAAATAACAACAGACATTGAGGAAATCCAGAGAATATTTGGATCCTACTCTATAAATCTATACTCCACCAAATTTGAAAATGTAAGTGAAATGGACAATTTTCTTGATAGATTCCACCTACCGAAGCTAAATCAAGTTCAGATAAACAGATTAAACAGCCCTATAATCCCTAAGGAAATAGAAACAGTCATTAAAAATCTCCCAACCAAAAAATGCCCAGGGCCAGATGGCTTTAGCACGGAATTCTACCAGACCTTCAAAGAGGAGCTAACACCAATACTTTTCAAACTCTTCCACAAAATAGAATCTGAAAGAACATTGCCAAATTCATTCTATGAGGCCACAGTCACCCTGATTCCTAAACCACACAATCACCCAACAAAGAAAGAGAACTTCAAACCAAATTCCCTCATGAACATACATGCAAAAGTACTTAATAAAATACTAGCAAACCGAATTCAAGAACACATCAAAAGTATCATACACTATGATAAAGTAGACTTCATCCCAGGAATGCAGGGATGGTTCAACATACGAAAGTCTGTCAACGTCATTCACCATATAAATAAGATGAAAGAAAAAAAACACATGATAATCTCGCTAGATGCAGAAAAAGCATTTGAAAAAATCCAACACCCCTTCATGCTAAACATTCTGGAGAGAATGGGCATGGAAGGACCGTACCTAGGAATAATAAAGGCAATATACAGTAGGCCAGTGGCCAACATCAAAATAAATGGAGAGAAACTTGAAGCATTTCCTCTAAACTCAGGGACAAGACAAGGATGTCCACTTTCACCATATCTCTTCAATATAGTACTTGAAGTCCTTGCTAGAGCAATAAGACAACTAAAGGAGATCAAAGGGATAAATATTGGAAACGAAGAAGTCAAATTATCCCTATTTTCACATGATATGTTAGTATACATAAGCGACCCCAAAAACTCCACCAAAGAACTCTTACAGCTGATAAACAACTTCAGCAAGGTGGCTACACACAAAATAAATTCAAAAAAATCAGAAGCCCTTCTTTATACAACAAACAAATGGGCTGAGAAAGAAATAAGGGAAACAACCCCCTTCACAATAGCCACAAACAACATAAAATACCTGGGGGTAACTCTAACCAAGTAAGTAAAGGACCTGTACAACAAGAACTTCAAGCCCTTGAAGAAAGAAATGGAAGAGGCCTTTAGAAAATGGAAAGATCTCCCACGCTCATGGATAGGTAGGATCAACATAATAAAAATGGCCATCCTACCAAAAGCAATATATAGATTCAATGCAATTCCTATCAAAATACCAACACAATTTTTTATAGACTTGGAAAGAGCTAGTCTCAATTTCATATGGAACAACCAAAAGCCCAGAATAGCTAAATCAATCCTGTACAATAAAAAAAACATCTGGAGGTATCACCATCCAAGATTTCAAGCTGTACTACAGAGCAATAGTTGTAAAAACAGCATGGTATTGGAATAGAAATAGACCAGTAGATCAATGGAATCAAATTGAAGATCCAGAAATAGACCCACACACTTATGGCCACCTAATTTTTGACAAAGAAGCCAAAACGGCACAATGGAAGAAGGACAGCATCTTCAACAAATGGTGCTGGTCCAACTGGATGTCCACTTGTAAAAGAATGGAGTTAGACCCATACTTATCACCTTGTACAAAACTTAAATCCAAGTGGATCAAAGACCTTAACTTAAGGCCGGTCACACTAAATCTACTAGAAGAAAAAGTGGGAGAAACCCTCGAACTAATTGGCACAGGTGACAACTTCCTGAACAGAACACCAACAGCTCAGGACTTGAGATCAACAATCAATAAATGGGACCTCACGAAACTGAAAAGCTTCTGTAAGGCAAAAGACACTGTCATTCGAACAAAATGGCAGCCTATAGACTGGGAGAAAATCTTCACCAACCCCACATCTGACAGAGGGCTAATATCCAAAATCTACAAAGAACTCAAGAAATTAAATGCCAAGAAATCAAATAATCCAATCAAAAAATGGGGGACAGAGCTAAATAGAGAATTCACAAAGGAGGAATCCCTAATGGCTGAGAGACACTTGAGGAAATGCTCAACATCCTTAATCATCAGAGAAATGCATCTCAAGACGACTCTGAGATTCCATCTCACACCTGTCAGAATGGCTAAGATCAAAAACTCAAATGACAGCACATGCTGGCGAGGGTGTGGAGAAAGGGGTACCCTACACCATTGCTGGTGGGAATGCAGGCTTGTGCAACCACTATGGAGGTCAGTCTGGCGATATCTTAGAAAACTTGGAATAGCTTTGCCTCAGGACCCAGCCATACCACTTCTGGGTATACACCCAAATGCCTCTTCACAGAATCATAAGGAAGTTTCCTCATCTATGTTTATAGCAGCCTTATTTGTAATAGCTAGAAACTGGAAACAACCCAGATGTCCCTCAACCGAAGAATGGGTTAAAAAAATGTGGTACATCTACACAATGGAATACTATTCAGCTATCAGGAACAATGAAATTATGCAATTTGCAGCCAAATGGTTGGAACTAGAAAAGCTCATCCTGAGTGAGCTAACCCAGACTCAGAAGGACACATATGGCATCTCTTCACTTATAGTAGGATTTTAGCTATATGCAGAAGGTGTCAATACTACAACTAACACACCAAAGGGAAATTGGACATAGACTTTTTAATTTTAATTTTAATTTTTTTATTTTATATATATTTTTATATATTTTTTCTATTTTTTAGTCTTTTTTATCTAATTGTCTGCTTATTGGTTTGTTTGTTTAGTAGTTCTCTCTCTCGGGCAAAGAGATACTTTTCACTGATGTTACTGCTTTGTAGACCCCCAATGAATGAGGAGGCTCTTGGCCCTCATACGACCTCTGAACTGAGATGAGGGACTGTTATATAAGGACACCCCACCCCAGAGAAATGAGATGGAAGGGTTAGGAGGTAAAGAAAAAAAATGAAACGTGATGTTTCGGCCTTTTACTAGTAATTGTCATAAACTGTTTAGGATAATTAAGAAATGCAAACTAATGGTTATGCAAGCTGGTCATTGTGTTAGGTACTATGACAGCCTATTATAGCTACTTCCTAAGCTAATCAGAAATAAAGCTGCTAAGAGACAAGCAACATCTGCTTACCCTAATATAAGAGATAGATAGGGCCTCTTCGAAAATCTCAAGAGATCTGCAGAATATGGCATTCAAAGATGTTTTCGTAACTTTAGATTTTTTTGTATCAAGACATATCAACTCCTGAAAGCACCCCCTATTCTCCTCCAAGTAGAAGATGAGCATCGAAGAATCTCCAGTGGGAGATGATTGAATTAGTTGCAAGCCTATCTCTTGGTAGGAAAAGCCCCTTGCTCCAACTGTAGACAGAATGCTGTCCAAAAAGGACAAAACCTGGAAGCAGGTAAGTCGACAGCCTAGCTCTGCCAAGACAGGGTAGGTAAGTCCTTCATAACCCCTGCTCTACAATCAATGTCTGTCAGAGAAAAGGGGGCCAAACGACTGAAGATCGATGCTGTAATTTAAGGAGAGAAAATGGGAACTGTCCAGGCAGCCACTGGTATGTCATTTCTTAGTTTGGGAAGCTGCAGGCCCTGTACTTCCTATAAAATCAGATATATTTATCCCTCTCAGGTCTCTGAGGTGGTTGAAGAATAGATAGCTAGAGTCTCATAATTAAATTTTGAGTTGTTTAGGAGTCAAGAGAGTGTTATAGATCTAAGAAGATACTTTTAAAATTGTGTTGCAAGTTAGTATGAATGTTGAGTCAGATATAGAACTTTAAACTCATGGAGACGGTTAGATAGTAGAATGTTAAAGTCAGGTACCAAATACATATGGACTGGACATTGGGAATGTATGCTAAGCCATATAACCCTCATAACTGTGGCCTAATTACCTCTGTTGTTTTGTATTGTATTTATTATTATAAGAGAAAGAGTCATTTGTTGGGCTGAAAGGGGAAACTGTAGGGGGAAATAAGATATACCTTAAACTTAAAAGAAAAAAAAAAGGGAAGAGGATGGGGCGTTGAGGGTGGGAGGTTGGGACTGGAGGGGGAATAGGGAGGGGACTGCGATTGAGATGTAACTTGAAGAAATAAAAAATAAAGAAAAAAAAAGAACAACTCAAACTCGCTAATATTGTTCAGCTCCACAGACTGCTCCAGCCAGAACTTCAGTAAAGCCCTGAAGATCAGCCTCTGTCTACGAACTTCTTAGGACATTTAAATTGCTGAGCACAAAAGGACTGAACATCAAATAATTCTATTAACATTTTTTAACCGTTTTTCCATTCTTATTTGAGCCCCAAACAGGTTTACTATGTCCCAAATCAGCAGGAAGTCATTTTAAGAGAGTGACGTGCCATCCCCAGCCCCCTTTGGTTATGTGATGGATAATAGAAAATTTAGGGGAAGATACTACAAGCTGTTAAATGGTCTTGTTAAATGGGTTTTGGAGGTTAGACCCAGGGACTTCTCTCTTTTTCTTTTCTGTGTCCTTCTTTCTCTCCTATGTAGGAGTGAACAGACTTGAGAAAAAATGGGACATAGACCTAGTATAGGAAAGATCAAGAAAAAAGGACAGATTATTGAATATGCCCTTATACCTTTGTATATTGATACAAAATTAATATTATATTTGGCCACATCGGTATTGATCTTTGTATATTGATACAAAATTAAGGGTAATGCTTCTTAAAGGCATTGTACCTAGTAATGCTTAAAAATGAAATATGAAGTTTTGGCCTTTTGCTACCAACCATCATAAACTGTTTAGGATAATTAAGAAATGCAAACTAATAGTCATGTAAGCGTGTCATTTTGTTAGTTACTATGACAGTCTATCACAGTTATTTTCTAAGCTACTCAGAAATCAAGTTGCTAAGAGACAAGCAACATTTGCTTATCTAAATATAAGAGATTGACAGGGCATCTTCAAAAACCTCAAGAGATCTGCAGAATATGGCATTCAAAGATGTTTTCTTAACTTAAGATTTTTTTTAATAAGTACTTTATTTTTTTTTCAAATTACATCTCAGTTGCAAACCCTTCCCTATTCCCCCTTCTTGTCCTACCCTTCCACCCTCTTCCCCCCCTCCAACAGCTTCTCTTTTCATTCCAACAAATGGTTCTTTCTCTTATAACAGTAAATTCTATACAAAACAGCAGAATTAAATATGCCACATTTATGAGAGTTAAATGGCCCGGTGTACCTTCCCAATCTCCAGTTCATACATATTTGGCCCCTGACTTTAACCTTCTACCTTCTAACCATCTCCATGATTTTAAAGTTCTATAACTGACTTAGTTTTCATACTAACTTGCATCACTATTATAACCATCTTCTTAGATCTAGAACGCCCTCTTGATTCCTAAACAACTCAAAATTTTTGATATCAAGACATGCCATCTCCTGACAGCACCCCCTATTCTACTCCAAGTAGAAGATAAGCATCGAAGAATCTCCAGTGTGAGATGGTTGAATTAGTGGCACACCTATCTCTTGGCAAGAAAAACCCCTTGCTTCAACTGTAGACAGAATGCTGTCCAAAGAGGACAAAACTTGGAAGCAGGTAAGTCGACAGCCTAGCTCTGCCAAGACAGGGTAGGTGAGTCCTTCATAATTCCTGCTCTGCAGTCAATGTCTGTCAGAGAAACGAGGCCAAACGGCTGAAGATTGATGCAGTAATATATGTAGACATAATCGGAACTGTCCAGGCAGCCACTGGTATGTCATTTCTTAGTTTTGGAAGCTGCCGGCCCTGCACTTCATATATAATCAGATATATTTATCCCTGTCAGGTCTCTGAAGTGGTTGAAGAATAGATAGCTAGAGTCTCATAGTTAAATTTTGAGTTGTTTAGGAATCAAGAGGGTGTTCTGGATCTAAGGAGATGTTTTTAAAATTGTGATGCAAGTTAGTATGAAAACTGAGTTGGATATAGAACTTTAAACTCATGGAGATGGTTAGATAGTAGAATGTTAAAGTCATGTGCCAAATACATATGGACTGGACATTGGGAATGTATGCTAAGCCATATAACTCTCCTCATTGTGGCCTATTTATTTCTGTTGTTTTGTATTGTATTTATTGTTATAAGAGAAAGAACCATTTGTTGGACTGAAATGGGGAGCTGTTGGGGGAAAAAGATATACCTTAAACTAAAAAAAAAAAAAAAAGGGTAGAGGATGGGGGGGTTGAAGGGGAAGAGGGTGGAAGGGTGGGACAGGAGGGGGAGTAGGGAGGGGATTGTGATTGAGATGTAATTTGAAGAAATAAAAAATAAATTATAAAAAGAATAGACCATATTTATCCTTCTCAGGACTCTGATGTGGTTGAGGACTATATAGTTATAGTCTCACAGTTAAGTTTTAAGTTATTTAAGAATTAAAAGGATGTTCAAGGTCTAAGAAGATGTTTTGAATTTGGTAATGCAAGTTAGGATGGAAACTGAGTTAGGTACAGAACTCTAAATTCATCCAGATAGATAGATAATAGAATATTAATATCAGTTGCCAAATACATATGGACTGGACATTTGGAATGTATAATTTTCATAATTTTGGCCTAATTGTTCTTACTGTTTTGTATTTATTGTTATCAGAAAAAGAGCCTTTTATTGGACTAAAACGGGGTGCTATTGGGGGAAAAATAGATATACCTTAAATTTTAAAATAAAAAAGCAGGTAAGAGGATGAGGGGAAAGAGTGTGGGAGGGTGGGACCAGGAGAGGGAGGAGGGAGGGGACTATGATTCAGATGTAACTTGAACAAATAAATAAATGTTTAAAAAGAAAGAAAAGACCATGGCAGGTGCACTGTCAACATGCAATGTATGACCTTATGTCAGGACTGTCAGTTATGCCCTGGTATGGTTCAAACACTGTTCCTAGAAGTATATACCTATCTACAGAGAAGAGATTAGAATATTGTAAATTAAATGTGCAGCCAGGGCTCAGATTTAGGACACTTCAGCAAAACTCCAGCATGGGTTTAGTTGTGTGCTACTTTCTGTCCCTGCAGGAAGCTCCAGCACATTCCATAGCTGCTGACAATATTAGATTCCCAGTTTGTCCTTGTTTATTATACATTTTACAAGATAAGGGGTTGAACACAAGGCCTTGCACATGTGAGACTGTTACTCTATCAACTGAGCTACACCAACAAACCCTTGAGCAGATGTTTACTGACTCTATAAACTGGAAAACAGGTGGGCAGATGGTTCTCTGTAAAGAGACAAGAAGGCCAAAGACATGGAGATAGTTCCAGGAACTGGCCCATGTGGCAGGGAAGAGCCACTAAGCAGGGGTATATAAAAAAGATTTTGTCAGAGATGTGTATGTGGCATGTGACTGTCTCTCTGTGTGTGTGTGTGTGTGTATCCATGTGTGTGTGTCTGTTTGTGTGTGTCTCAGTGTATATGTGTGTGTGTTATAGATGGCATACATAGTAGTTTAAATATAATAAATTCTAACCTTAAAGTGATATTTAGAAATCATATTCAAATTTACAGCTAAACTCAATGTGGCAGAATATCAACTCCCAACAAGTAAGGATTATAATGGAAGTTTTGGCGGACATTCAAGTATGCTGCCTAAATACAGCATAGGCTTTTCACTCTGTATTTAGGCTCTGAATAATGCGAAATTAGAAACTTTCCCAATAGCAATTTACTCAGTAATTATAAAGGATCCATTCAGTTCCTCTACTGATGTGATCAACACTATTCCCTACATGTCACAAAGTAATCAGAGGATTTTCAGAAAATTTCTTAAGAGCAGGCAGTGTGACTAGGGCAAAGTAAAGACTGTGGTGCTTAAAACTACCATTAGACCTTGTCAAGCAGTAAGACTGCAATCTGAACTCCTGAGGCAATGAACATAAGACATATGGGAAAACATAAGCTTGATTTCATAGCACACTGCGTTACAAATGTATGTTTGTGTAGAGTTTCCTTGGAACTGGGATACAAGAACTGATGAAATATTGGAAAATTACTTGTTACCTTAAACATCTTTCTGGATCTAACATATATATATGTTTATATATATGTATATATCTCTTAAAATATATATGCTTTCAAGTAATGTTTTGAAAGACTTAGAATTCTCAATTAAATGAAGACACCTAGAAAATGCAACTGACATGAATTAATAGACAAGGTTTTACCCAATTCTAAAAGGATTTATTGTAATCTATTGTAGTAAAAAATACCATGTGTAGTGGCCCATATGAAAAAAGGTGGGATATGTACAGATCTCTAAATCTATTTACATAGAGGCTAATTATCCCTTACATTTCAGGCTATTTGACAACACTGTTAAAATGTAAATATCAATACAAAAGTAAGTGAAAACAAGTTTTTGCTATACTTTAAAATGAAGGAAAAAGTTATATAAACAGAGCATTTCAGCAGATCTGTCATGCTTCACTGTTTCAATTCATTCAAGAAATACACACACACACAAAACTGAATTGTTAGAGACGGAAAATATGTCTAATTCTGTCGATTTTCTTTCTTTTCCTGGACATACAAGAAAACTGCATCCTTTCCCTATAGCAAATGGGATCAGATGTTCCTCATGTATATTCCTGGCCCTTAAAATCCTCCATAAGATTCTTCCATGATGTTTCTCCTCCCAATATAGCTATCCTTGAAGTGTCCCCAATGAGGAAATCATTAGATAGAAGGACCTTGAAGCCTTGAGTTATGATATATAGATGAATGACACAGAGAGAAGTCATCCAACCTTTGCAGTGCTGTAAGGTGAGTGAGAAGCAGATGTTATTGAATTTAGGAACTGGTTGTTTCAAACAAGTCCAATTATCTTGACATGAACAAGGAAGTCCTTATTAGGTAGAGCTGACAGCAAACAAAAGCCCAAATAATATAGTATTGCCTCAAAGTTGAGCACACGATTTAAAGGAACAGATATGGCTGGGATGACTAAAACTTTTACCATTGTGAGCAGTAAAATATAACAACTACTCTAGACCTAAAAGGGTAAAGGGGTGTTTTAAGGTTTATTCATTTACAAACTTTTCAGCTCCATAAAGAAACTGAAAGTGTTCAGTAGAAGATCTATCCACTCAATATGTGAACCAAGTAACCAAACCTGAATGAATTGCTTCTTACAAAAGATGTGTGCTTCTGAGAGAATGAGAGCACAAAGTGACCTGACTTGTGTATTTTGACTATGAAGAAGCATAGAGTTCTGAAATGGGCATATCATCAAAAGCAGAACTTTAAGTATAAATTGAGTTGTTGCCTGGTTATCTTTCAGGAGGGTAATCACCAAGGTAAGGATGTTATTGAGTTGGCTAATTCTGGAGGTTCCAAAGTTGACACTGCTTAAATATAATGAGTTTAAAACTAGTTCGTATTTTTACATCTTACAACCCAGGAAAAAATAAATCCTGTCTTTACTGAATCTCATCAAGTCTGTGATGGAGTGCTTAGCTAGGGTTCTATCTAGGTAGCTCTAAAATAGTCACTATTAAAATGTGCAAGAAGAGCATTAAACTGAGGGGGCAAAAAAATAAATGAAGCTAAAGAACTGTGTCTGTAAAAGCACTTGGGTATAATTTATCAACCAGTTCTAGGCACAAAGAATGACTAAAAGCAGAAACTCAGAAACGCACTGAGTTTTCTGTGTTGGCCCAGATGCTGTACCCATGGATTTAAATCAGACAGAAGCCTCAGACTTTGCATGCCCAAGCGCTCCCATGCTGTCTAATTTCCATCTGCATGACTCCTGGGAGAAAAACAGACAAGGAAGACTTGAAGGGAAAGCAAGGCCAGAATAAAGAATAAAGCCATTCCCTGTAAGCTACAGAAGCTGACCTGCATAGGACATGTGGACCCTCCCAAGGTGGCAGCAGAACAAGCCCTCCTCACCAGACCCTATCATCTCTATGGAACACCAATGGCTGTGTGTCTTTCTTTTTCTGAATAAGGTATTTTGGAGTTCTTGTTTGTTTTGGTTTGTTTGTTTTTCAAGACAGGGTTTCCCTGTGTAGCCCTGGCTGTTCTAGAACTTGCTCTGTAGACCAGGCTGGCCTCCAACACACAGAGATGAGATATTTTAGTGAGCTTCATTGATGTACAGTAGCTGATGGAAATAGACTACCCACACAGTTGACTCCAGTGGCTCTTACTGGAATAATTACTAGAGTAATTGGAACTTGGAATCGGTGTGCTCCTCACATTCCATGTACTAAATGGGGCCTTGATCTCCTGCCTGTGGTGCTTTGAGGAAGTAGTGAAATTTGTCATCTTTTTAACACGGTGAGAGTCTATCCCTCAGAATGTGCCTTTGAAAGTGACTGTTGGACCTTCTCTCTTTCTGTTTTTATGGTAATGGTGGTTTGAATAAAAATGGCCCTAATAGGTTCATATATTTGAATGTTTGACCTCCAGTTCATGGAAGTGTTTCGGAAGAATTTGCAAGGTGTGGCCCTGTTAGAGGAGATGTGCCACTGGGGACAAGCTTTGAGGTTTCAAAAAACACACTGGGGTGCTCCTCTCTCTCTGCCTGGTGTACATGTATCAAGATATAAGCTCTCAGGTGCTGCTCCCGAGTTGTGCCTGCTGCCATGCTTCCAATTATGATGGTCATGGATGAATACTCTAAAACTGTAAGCCCCAAATAAACTCTTTCTTCTATAAGATGCCTGGTTTATGGTGTCTTATCACAGCAATAAAAAATAACTAAGGCAATGGTCTTGATCTACCACAACACTCATGCCATTGTGTGCTTCTTGCCACAGTTTTAAAGCCACAAAGAAAATCAAGTGTTGGATAAAAGCTCTGAAACTGTGATCTGATATAAGGCATTTCTTTCTAGAAGCACATTGTGTCATTGAGTTATAAAAGTGATGGAAAGCTAACATTATCTCCTATGTAGGAGTGCATGGGCTTGAGAAAAA
>CAJQZJ010004750.1:7015061-7074862 GCA_907164525.1 Lophiomys imhausi | reverse complement strand
AAAAAAAAATAAAGTATTTAAAAAATAATGTAAATCAGAGGAAAATTATACATAGCCAAGAAAAAGGATATAAAACTAGTGGTGAATCAATCCACTGAGTATATGATGAAAATCAAATAGGAACAGCTATTACTACAACACTTAGATATATATTTAGGATATCTCTGCAGATAGCCACATACTATTTGGGATTGAAGAAATACCATAGCAATTAAGAAGGAAGTTGGCTAAAATGTTTCAGTTCAGGTTTTCTCAATCTGCAAAGATGTGTAGGGGATCGTCTTATAAAACCAGCCAGTTGTGATTGAAGGCTGCTGGGTATGTGTTGCAGGCATCTGCAAGCTCAGCCTCCTTTCGGTCCTGCTCATGACTCAAATCGAATGGGAGAGAATTGGTGAGATGGAGCGCCAGCACCTTGGATCTGTGCACTTTGCCACATCTTTGCCTCTCAAACATGCAGTATCAACATGGCTCCATATATATCCATTTTATAGATTCTGATCATGAATTCCAATTCTTGAGAGTCCAGATACTGCCTTTACCCACAGATGACTGATAGATCTTATTTATAAACAACTATTTGGCAAATTGATTTAAAAATAAAAATGCCGAGTACATTTTGCAAGGCCAAAGGCAAAGAAGGAAATGAAGACTCTCTGGGAATCTGTATGGATCAGAAAATGAATCAAGGAAGGGTAAAGCTTCCTGAGGTATGTGCCACTTTCACTGTGACAAGAGCAGAGGCGAGAATGCTTTATTTACAGCTCAGTTTTTCTCAGTCAATCTGTAAAGTATGTATTTAACTGCTTATAAAAGCAGCTAATTGAAAACTCCCCTTTCAAAAAAAGAAAGACTGTGTTTTTTTTTTATGCTGAAGAAAAATACTTTGCTTACTTTTTTTTTTTTTTTAAGAAACATTGAAGGTTTTTTAGGCACATTAGGCAGAGGGGATGGGATCTGAGCCGTGGGACAAAAAGTATGTTGAGACATAGCCACTTTTGTTTGGGTTTATTTTATAATGATGAGAGGGGAGGTGTATTGTTTTTGTTTTGTTAAACAAATAGGAAATCACAACTAAGTTTCAAATAACCAATCCTGAAGAAAGTAGACATAATTTCCAGTCTATTTTCAAGTAGACAAATTGCATGGAGCCCTCTGCAGGCCTCACACTCTGGAAACTATTGCTGTGGGGAATGTGCAGTAATGACGGAGTCCATAGCACAAATGGAAGCCAGTTCTAAAGGATGGGGCATTATTATCAAGTGATCTCCCCAGTAACTCAGTTAGAGAAAGTGAAGGATGCAGTTACACCCCATGTTTTCAAGGAACTCACCCAGTAAGACAAGTAGAGAAAGTCCCAGGTGAGATAAACATAGTGAAGGAGATCCAGGCAAGGAACAAAACAATAGGGCTGATCCAGTGGAGGACAGGGTCCTTGGGAGGACCACCAATGCCTTCCACTCAGACAACCTGGAGACTCCCAAATGATGAAGGAATTCTGCCTCCTGGACCTCTCTGGCTTATTTAGTCTCCACAGGAGACACAGGTCTCAGAAAGGATCAAGAGTTTTCTCAGAAAGGGCCATGTAGAGGACAGTTCTCTTGCTGTTGCTGTTGCAAACTTGGGGATGGATGGAATGGGGGTGTGCTAAGAGCCGACATTCCATTCCCACGACTGTGCAACTATGACAGTCAGAATTCCCTCTGTCCTTTGTCTTCCTTTCCTTCCTTCTCTGTGCTCTGCTCTCTCTCTCTCTCTCTCTCTCTCTCTATCTCTCTCTATCTCTATCTCTCTCTCCTCTCTCCCTTGGTTCTTCTTTCCTTCCTTTCCACCTTGATTTTTTTGGTAAGTTGACTCTAGAGAGAGTTCAATTTCTATGTGTTGAAAAGGCTTCAGAATTACAGAGAAAAAGGAGAAGTCAAGGTTCTTCTTCAAAAGCACTTAAATGCTCTAACAGGTTACAGAAAAGTTTTATTCTGTGCAGTTCCAGCTCTAAGGAATGCCACCCATTCTCCAATGCAGTCTTTAAAGAAACCAGTCTCTGCCAGGCTTCAGGGCCGGGGGTGGGGGGTGGTAATTAGAGGGTATCATTTTCAGGTTTGAATGGTTGTGAACTTACATTTAATGACATTTACAGTTTAAGAAAGCAAGGGAACCTTGAATTATGTCCTGAAGGTTTGATGATGAAAATGGCTTCATACTCAAAGTTGAAGCACCTCTGCCCATATAAGTGGAAGTTCTGTGTGGTGTCCTGCTGTGTGCTGCATCATCTCTGATAAGCTATATTGAACTAAACTTGCTAACTTAATTTACAACAGAGAAAAGAGAGAGTTTTCATCCTGGGGTAGGATTCAGTCTGCAATTAATTTGATTAGTATAAAGTTTGACCCATTTTAACTACTTCTACAAAACCTAAACTATACCATAGGCAAAGGTAAATAGAACACAGGGCTATGGCTTCTGCATGTTGGGAGGGGAGATCCCTGGGGAAGCTTGCCAAACCTCAAGTCATATTTAATGACTCAAAATAAAATTCTACAGAGTGTTCCCATAGAATCTCCCTAGCCTTTGCCTCTCACTCCTCTACAGAGCTGTTAACAGAGCAACTGTGGTACCTGGCCATCCCTTCCTCCTCTGTGAAGGAGATCTGACTGGAAGTGAGCCCTTACTCATCCCAATTGAGTAAGACTTGCTCCCTCAAAGGAGCAGGCTTCAAACAATGGGAAGGTGACCTGGAATCTCGAGTTCTGGATAATCCAGTGGACAGGCTGGCCCAAGGTCTCCACTTGGGATGGTGCATTGGGTCCTCCACTGACATAGATAAAGTTATTGTTCCTCTCGTGGAGTCTGATTGTACTAGTGAATCTGCAAGGGGCTGAAGGAGGGGCATTAGTATTGATTCCTTTCTATGTGTCAGTCACTGTCACCTCCCCCCCCCAAAAAGGAGAAACTGACCATAGAATTTTGTCCTTAAGACAAAGGCCTCATTCAAAGGAGGCACAACCATAATTAGCATTTTACATAGGCAAATGAACCTCCAGAGGAGTGACCAGAACTTCAAAGAGAGGAACAACAAAGTTAGAACTCTGGGTCTTCTGCATTGTTACTGCAGGTTCATGAACTTCTGGAATTGTTTTTTTTTGTTTGTTTGTTTGTTTGAAAAATGAAGATAGGTCTTGGGAGATGGCTCTGTGGGTCAAGTGTTTGTGAGAAAGCATGAGGACCAGCGTTTGGATCATCAGAACCCACCTAAATCCAGATGTATAAATACTGCACAAGCACTCATTCACACACCATAAACACACAGGTACAAAGATAAAATGGTGAGGATAACATGTATTTGGCAAAACTATTTTGAATATTAAATTAGATGCATACAGAACTCCCTGACACTGTGCCTGATAAAATTATTCTTGTTGATAATTGTATGATGTGTTAAGCCAGAACACATTTTCATGGTGTCTTGCAACCTCTAGCACATTAAACACTGTCAATAAATGTTCATTCCTTCCAGTTCCACCTGTGCTAAAGAATGTAAAAGTAAAAAGTGTGATGCAAAAACTTCTAAAGGAGCATCTGTCCAGTGAAATTCATGTTTCCCTGAGAAAGTTCAAGTTTTTGCTCATAAATAAATACGAAATTTATGCTGCAGGTTTAAGATCATGCTGGGTGGCCCATCAAGCCTCCTGAACAACTACAACCCCAGACACTGAATACTTCTTAAATCTAAAAGCAATAGGTCCCTCCATCAGGGTCCAGTTTAAAACGTAGTCAAGAGTTACTGGACCAAAAACTGAGAGGGCTATTAGCCAGACCTAAGCTCTGCTTCCTCAGTCTGCATGCCTTCTGCAGTTTGCACTGTGACTGGTAACCAGCAATGCTCAATCTCACCATCTGGGTTCAAATATATACAAAATTATAAACACTGGCAGGAACCTCCGCACCGGGGAGGCACCGTGTTTATTCAAGAGCATGGCGTGATAGCGATCAGCAGCTGGCATATGAGCTCTTTCTCAAGGCACAAAATGAAATGACCCATGTTAGGAGACTTTTATTAAAGCCTCATGCCCTTGGCACTGGTTTAAGTTTTAGAAGGAACCAATAAGAAATGTAGTAGGTGAATAAAGAGGCAAAGGGAAGAGAGGGTTAAAAAAAATCATGGAAACATGAAATCAGCTTTAGATATTTCTTTTTAGCTTTGAAAGAGTTATATAATTGTGGCCAATGATAGGCGTCTATAAAGAAAACACTGTACCTTTCTTAATATGCATCTAAGGTTTCATTGTTAAAGACTCAAAGTTTCCAAATCAGAGAAAAGTATTACTTCATGGTTCCCAAGTTTCCAATCACTTAACATATGAAACAGTGAAGCTTAGAGTCAAGTGCCTCCAGTGAGAACCGTTTGATGTTGGCGAGGTCTGCACAAGCGCAGTGCAGCATTGAAGGTGCTGCTGTTTAAAAAGACACCACTCTGTAATGAAACTCCACATTCTGGTGCTTTCGGTGACGAGGTTTGCTTTATGGAGCTACGAGTGAAGATCTGTTTGCCACACCTGGCTGCTTGGGATCAGTGGCAAAGTCAAAATAAACACACGGTTTCAGGCCTCGTTGCCAATTGAAGCATGCTAATTTTCTTTACACTCAAAACTTATGTTTCACACAAAGAAGATACAAACTTCTGAAGGATGCATAGAGTTAAGGGCATTGAGATATTTACTATCCAGGTGACTAAAAGTGTCCCTAGGACACTGAGCAAATCTTTAGGTTATAGGGAAATTATTGCAGCCATTGTGAGGGTGATTGAGGTGCCCAGGGAATATGTTCTATTACTCTGTTTTTGTGCTAGGGCATGAGGCTGTGGTAAAAGTGAACAGCTAATTCAACACTGAAGAACAGTGCATGATCAAAACACAGCACACTTCCTTCATAAACTGTCCTTTGTGATCACCATGGAATCTTTAGGCATGACGGATAAACCCCATGGAATTAAAACCTAATCCAGAAATAATCATGCCAGCCTGATTTAACAAACAATACACAGAAATTCTCAAAACAAGAAATAAGGTGTGTATATGTGACTTCTATGAAAGAATAGCATAGAGGCCTGAGAAACAGCTCAGTGTTTAAGAGCACATACTGCTCTTGCACAGGAGCCCAGACCAGTTCTCAGTACCCATAGTGGTGGCCCACAATCAGATCAAGGAGGATAATGTCTCTGCATACACACACATACACACACGTATACATATATGCATACATATGAACACATGCAGGCATACACATGTAAATGCACATACACAGGTACATGCACATACATGGCATAGATGCACATAAACACACATATACACCATCTTACAATACATACACACACTAAATATTCACACATAATACACCTAATTTAAAAAATAACTTAAAAATCAGCCCAGAGTTCTTCACACATGACTCATATTATTTCATCATTTTTTATATAAATAATTTGTTGGGAGCTTCTTTCTTCTCTCTCTTTTTCTTCTCTGGATACATACATATATTCGTTTCAGTGACCACGTATTTCACTGTGTCAATATTTCACAGTGAGACCATCACCCAGCTAAACAACTATATTATTCCAATGATTTGTGTTTCTCTTATTCTTCCCAATTTCATTTCCTGCCCCTTCCAACAAAAACACACTTCTTTCTGACATTATCTTCCTTCTTTAAAAATAAGTTGTGTAAAGCTGGAGGGACAACTCAGCAGACAACAATATTTGCTGCTCTTGCACAGGACTAGGCCTCAGTTTTCAGTACACATATGGGTGTGCCTCACAGCCACATGGAAGTCCAGCTTCAGAAGAATCAAAGTTCCCATCTGGGGTCCCCAGGCACCTGTACACAGGTGTACATGTGCATACACACAAAGAAAGAGAGAAAGAGAGAGAGATGTACACATAAAAAAGATAAAGTAAATATTTAAAAAATGTAATAACACAAACCATATGTGCAAACTCATACACATGTACATGTGCACATAATATGTGGCATATTTTCCTCTGATATTTTCTCTTTGTTATAAAGGGTAGCATATCTTTTGTGGCTCTCTTCTGTCACTTAACTTTACGAGTGTTTTCAAGAGCAAAACATTATTGAGGGTATCTCATTCCTGTGAAATATCCCACAGTGCTAAGATATAGTCATTGAACTCAGCTGCTATGGATGGGAATTTGTGGCTAGGAATTTGATTGTGTATGTCTGTGAAGGCGGTGCTCCTATGAGCACCTTTTTCACTCCTACTCAAAGCCCACAAAACTTCACAAGCCTACCAGCTGCTTCATAGTCTCTAGCACACTTGATAATATTTATCTTTTATTTATCTTATTATTAGTGTGTGGTGGACAAATGTTTGTACACATGTGTGTGAGTGTCTATGTACATGCACATGTGTAGACCAGAGGCTATCGGATTGAACCTGGACCTCACCAATTGGCTACAGGGGCTGGCCAATGCACTCTAGGAGTCCTCCTATGTCTGGCTCACAGCATTGGGAATTAGAAGCACACAACACCAAACCTATTTTTTTTAAACATGGGTGCTGCAGGATCCGATTTCAGGTCCATATGTTTGACGTTCAAATACATATCCAATGTGCAATTTCTCTGGTCCTCTCTGGTTTTTATTGTTGTTGCTGTTTACTTTTTAAAATCGTTTTCCCTTTAGTTATTCTTTTGGTAGTATGGGCATATTACAGAACTTTAATTACATTTTCCTCCTGGCTACTGAAGCTAACCATATAGTCATGTTTTTATAGATATCTGGACATTATGTTTCTTACTTACTTTTACTGGCTTTCTGTTTGTTCAATTGTAAAAATTTTAAAGAGAAAACTTTAAATTTGTTGTTGTAAAAATTGATGAAATACATATTCTCCCATACACTTTCTTACATTACCAAACATATATTAATACAAATTTAATGTGCTTTTCGTTTTTTGGATAATACCAACTAGGTTTCAGGAATATTTTTCTTTTTCAGAAGGTATAGCCTTTTAAATTCCTTTGATGATACACTGAATAAGACATATTAAATCTTTTCAACTAAAAAAAAGATAATCTTTCATATTTACTTCCCAAAATTAACTGTATTACTTTTATATTTATATCTATATTCTACTGAAAATTGATTTTGTGTGAAATGTCAAAATAATCAAGATGGTTCATGTGTTTAAGTAGTCCATCCCCATTGGCGGCCATTTTTTCTGGGGAGGTAGAACCTTGTGGACATGAAGTCAATGTAGGACTACAGGGGTAGGTTACAGGCCAGGTGGTTACAGGCCAGGTCTCTTTTGGCCCAGAATCCTCTGCTCTTGACTCACTGCGGCATCACAAACTGAACCTCCAGCTCCTGTTACCACAGACAGAGCTTCAGCCATTGAGCTTTTCCTTCCATGCTGGGATGCACCACACCCAATTATTAGATGAGTTCGCTTGCTCTGTAACATACTTATTAGGTCTGCTTCAGACTTCTCATAGTTTGACCATTAATCATTTGAGTTTTCTATACCTGGAGCCAAAATTACTACATAACTTTCTTCTTCTCCAAGCTTTATGTCTTCTATTTCTTTTTCTTATCTTGCTCAAGAACAATGTTGAAGGGCAATGACAAGATTGAACTACCCTCTATCCCAAATGTCAGAAAGAGATCTTTTAATAAGTCACTTACAAACACGATGAAGATGTGTGTAGATTCCTTTAGACTAAGGGGGCTTTTTGCACTCCTAGAATCTAAGTGTGTTTATCACAAATGAATGCTGAATCAAATGTTTATCAAAATGCAGTTCTGTAAAGATAGCAACATTGGAACATAAAAACTACATGATTCTGCTCCTCTTTCCTTTCAATGTAACAACGCTTTTAATACAAAACTGGGTTCAATCCTGATATATATTCATGCTTTCATTGTGGCTGAATTTCCTTTGCTGACTTTGATGTACTCTTATCCATTTTCGTAAGTTAAGCATGCCTGTCATTTCCCTTAACATATTCTTGTGGGCACTTTCTCTCAAAGTGTCATTGTCATAGAGTAAGCTAGAAAGTGGCCCTTCTTGACTTTGCTCTGAAAGTGTTCTCTAATATTGGTTAAATGTTGAGGAGAAACTGTGAGTAGAAACATCTGTGCTTGGAGCTTATTCTTCAGGAGAATATTTAGTAACTGACTAAAGCCATGAAGGTAACTATTTTGAGTTTCTTTATATTCTTGCGTTAGTGTTGGAATGATGCATTTTTCCAAACTATGTGCATTTGTCTAAAAGTTCAGATTTATTTACACATAATTGTTTATAGTTTTCTCATGTTTTAAATGTTAGTACAAAATGTAAAAACAAATACCTTTTCCAGAAATGTATTTTGTGTCTAATGTATTCGAGTCGTTTTGTTTTTTTTTTTTATTGTTGTTGTCATTGTTTGTTTTTTTTTGTTTTGTTTTTTTTTTTTGGTGTGAGAATAGACTTTTATTCTGAAACCTAGGCTATTTTGGTACTTTCTGTTCATCCCAAGTTGTTTCACGCTCTAGATTTTCCTGCTCAGCCTCCTGAGTGCTGTGTACACTGCCATGCCTTGCAAGTATGCAGATGTCAATTACTATTTTAATTCTAAGCATTTTTAATTTATATCATAATCATTTTAGACCTATGAGTTGCTGGTCAGTTTTCAACATTTGTGGATTTCCCAATTATCTTTCTTGTTAATAATTTCCTCTTATTTAGCTGTAATCAGAGAACACAATCCATGACTCAAGACTTTAAAATTGATTGACCCTTTTTGAGGTGCAATTTGCTTTTATGTTGGTTTGTCAGTAATCTAATTTCTTCATTTTCTTTTCCAGGTGTTTTATATGTTTGTTGTTTTTTCATCACTTATTTTACTTTTAAAAATGTATCAAAGTCTTTTGTTGTGTATGTTTATTTCTGCAGTTAAAATTTTATGTTTTACATATTTGTTTTACATACATCAGAAGCTATCTAGAACTGCTATATACTTTTAACTTACATGTCAAAAAGTACAGCAAGATATACACATGAACAGTTCATGTGTATATCTTGCTGTGAAAACCTACTTTAGTTGATTTTCACAAGTCCATCCCAGTTTTCTTTGGAATACTCTTTGAGCAGTGTGTCTTTTTCTACCTTTTAACTTTACTTTAAACAAGCATTGTCTATTCTTAAAGGGAAGGTTTGTCTTTCCTTTGTATGTTATTTTTTGGGTTTCTTTTCTTAAAGGTAAGAACTGTCTTTTCTTTGTATAATATTTTTGGATATCAACAATTTCATTGTTCTCTGAGAGTGTTTTCTAATCTTGTAATTACAACTACTTTAGCATTTTTAGCCAGCTTTTCCATCTTTTGTGAATCTTTCTTGGCTCTCTTATTTCTTGCAATGTCAGGTATGATACAAGAAGGTTTAAGCAATAATTCAGTGCTTTGCATACTAGTAATCTTAGATTCTACCACATAGTTTGGTAGGGAGAATTTATCCTAGTCAAATCAGACATCATATAGTATTATGTGTGTCTGTGTGCATGCATGCATGTCTGTGGGGGTGGGGAAGAGAGAAAGAGAGAGTTTATCTATGTGAAGTTGATTCCTGCTTGTCAGTGTGGAGACAAGGATCTCATTGGAAGTGTTGTGTTTAACAAAGCCTTTGAAAGTGTCTTTGCTTATTACAGGTGCTTTCACAGTCAAAACTTAAAAATGAAGAAACACCTTACAGAGGAAGTGGACACAATTACTTCACTGGCCCCTCTACTTGTTTCTTCTCTATTCCATCTTGGTCTTTTTGATATAATGTTGTCCCAATAGCTTCCTAGTGGTTCAGAACTGACACCACATTTGTCCAAGTTTTCTAATTACTCTCTGGTTCATGGTTGTGCTGCTGTAAGCTACATTGTAGCTATTATTGAATTTAAAAACATGAATGATTATGTAATCAAAAGATTCCAAGGGTAAAGCAACATTTAAGTCACACGATATCAAGGTGGGGGGGGGGAAGATTTGGAAAATACATCAAAGAAATCTAACATAAGGATACTTTCTGAATAAGAAATAAATCCCAGGACCAGAGAGACAATTTAATGGTTAAGAGCACATATGACTCTTGCAGAGGACCTGGGGTTAGTTCCCAACAACAACATTGATGACTAATGACAGCCTGTAACTCCATTTCCATGGGGTACAATGACCTGTTCTGGCCTCATTAGGCGCTTATACCATAGGCACACATACTCATACATTTCAATAAAAGTAAATACATCTTTAGAAAAAAGAAATAACGACAGGAAATAATTTAATATTAAGAATTCATCAATTGGCTTACTTTTCATTAGGGGAAGAGAAGGTAGGCATGGATTCTGAAGCAGGAGGATTGTCATGAGTTCAGGGCCACCCAGAGACACATATTGAATTCAAAGACAACTTGAATTCATAAGACTCTGACTTATAGAGGCAAACAAATGAAAACAAAGAATAAGGAAAAAGAGAAAAAAAGAAATTGCTGAGCTTAAAGACTTATTTATTTTATGTGTGTGTTTGCCTGCATGTACATATGCCATGCATGTACATATGCCATGCGTGTACATATGCCATGCATGTACATATGCCTGCATGTATATATGCCTGCATGTACATATGCCATATATATACATATGCCATGCATGTACCTGGTGCCTGTGGAGGAGTTCAAAGATGTTAGTTCCCCTGGAACTGGAGCTACAGATGGGTGTAAGCCATCATGTGTGCTGGAAACCCATTCTTATTTTTCCTCAGAGCAGCAAGAGCTCTTACCTCTGAGTCATCTCCCAGGCACCTCTAAATGGTAGATTTTAAATAATAAAACCCACATTTTGTCATAGCATAAAAAAGAAATTCTGAACTCAGGAGTAATTTTTCTAGATGATCAGACCAAAGGAATTTACCACTCATCAGAGAATAAAAATTTAAACTTTAGAGGGATGTCCCTTGATGCCCTCTGTGACAACTACATGCAAAGGAACACATTAACATACTTAAAAATGAAATGAATCTTAACAAAGATTGTCAATACAGATATTAGGGTAGAAGGAGAGATTAAGAGGACTGATTAGGGTAAGGATATAATGAATCTCATAGCAACAGTCCTAACTGCAACAAACAATTCTACTATTACATAACTAAACTAAATAATTCTAATTGTTAAAAAAAAAGTTTAATAAAAGGTAAAGTGCACTTTTATCCTGGGAGAGACTTCCAGCAAATGCACAAAAGAGCAGAATAACATGAGAAGGCATTTCATCACTGCTCCCAGGGTTACAGAAAGAGCTCATGTTCTGATGGAGTGTACGTTTATGTGAAACCTTTCATGTTCTTGTACACAGTGATACCAGCTTGAAAAGATCAGGAGCCACACGAAGTCATAGTCACTGAAAGTTATCTAGAAGGTAAAGTCACTTATTTTTTAAGTGGTTAATAATTTGAGTCATAAGGATTTGGAACTTAAGAGGCCCTTTAAGGATAACTAGATCACAAAGAAAATATCATGAGTGACTATAAACCACTCAGAGAGAAATGTACAAAAGAATAATTTACATCAATTTACAGGCCATGGTGATAATTACAATCAGAGGAGAAGCAATAACTTAACAGTGCTCAATTTTAGAGACTATTGAAAAATAAGAAAACGTATTGCCATCAACTTACCGTAGCATGATAAATAACATTCACATTAACTGAGTTTTCTGTGTATATGTCATGATAGACATTCACACATGCTAGGATGTGCGAGTGTGTGCCCATAGGTTTGGAGACCAGAGTTCGACACTGAGTGTTTGTTTTGCTCAATTCCTACCTTAACTTTTTAGAGACAGGGTTCCTTACTAAACCGGAAGCTTGTGGATTCAGCTGGTTGATTAATGAACTCAAGAGATCTATTTGTCTCCCTCTCTAATTCCTTCACCCCTGGCTTGGGGATTTCAGATATATACCACCACAACCAGCTCTTACATGGGTCCTGTGGATTCAAACTTCAGAACCTTCTTCCTGCACAGCATGTACTTTACCACCAAAATCTTTAAATCACTGCTGTACAATATCTTGAGCATCAGACTCTGCTCATAAAAATTCTATATCCAGGTCTGTATCACATTTTTCTGATGAAAACATACCTCTGTTGTAATAGCTTAAATTTTATTATTGGTGGTGATGTCAGGAAAAGAAAGACAAATTGAATTTTCAAACCATCAGTTGGTTAGGTCGAGTAATTCAGTTACATCATCTCTTTATTTTTTCTTTCTTTGATGGAGCAGCATAGCCAATAGACTTTATGGGCATTTGAAAAACCATTTATACTCTAAAGTCCGTTAAGAATAGCTAGATGGAATCTTGGTGAGTTTTCTTATTTATTTCCCCTAGATTTGTCCCACGAAACTACCGTGTGGCTCCTTATTTGAGCAGTGTAAGTCAATGGCACGCTTCTTCCCTGAATGACTTCACATTTGTGGGTCAGTGGATGGGATCAAGCCTGGCTTCACTGTCTTTGTGTCTATTCATGGTGCTATACGTAGTATAAACATGCCATCTAGTAGAGATAAGGATTCAACTGAGCCAGGGCAGACAGGAGTCATGTGTGTGGGATTCTGGAGGAACCTGGGCTGTGAGATGTTCTTTCCTCTTCTTTGGTTTTTAAGAGGTCAGTGTGTGAGCCACTTCAATGCCTCCCAGTGTTCCTTGCATTTTACAATGCCAGTGTGAGCTGCAGCGGGGAGCAGGTTTATGGTGCATGCCATTCAATTTAGACTCTACTAGAGCAAATGATTGCAATGATTAGGAGGAAAAAAACTAGAAAATAAGTCCCTGATGTAAAACTGGTCACAGGGCCAAAACAGTAGTGCCAATTATGATTTCAGCAGCTCACCAATGTTGTTTCGACAACAGTCTTTTCAAAAATATAGAGTCTGTTATTACTATGGGTGAGTGCATTAAGCCATACCCCCCACCCCCAGGCAGCCAGTTGTCTTTCTATTTAAAGTTTCCATTTGTTTCTGTTCTTTGCACTTTTTACTTGAGGAGAAGCACTGGTAGTGAACTGGATGAAGAGAAAGAATGTCTGGAGGGTTGTCGCAGCATGGGTGCATTCCTGGAGCATACACAGGACTTTCTCTAACAGTCTGCCTAGCCAAACACTCAAACAATAAAGGCTTATTACATTTTTCTTACATTAAATTTAAGAGTTCAGGCCCTCTAAAAGTGTGAAATAAGAAGTATTATATGAGCTCTTTGTCAAGGACTTCTTAAGAAGAAGCATCATAGACAAATAAATATTAAATCATGACTCAAGAGCTAAGCAATAATGCCTTATATAATGGCAAAAATGTGAAGATTTTGAGGGTACACTGAATCTGCACCAATCAGGATACAGTTGGGGGGTACATGAAAGATAACTGTCGAACACGGCTTCTAATGCTGGTTATATGAAGGTTCATGAAGAATGTATGGATGAAATTAGTCAATACTGGAAAACACTGAGCTGATTGTTCTCTGAAAAAAATCTTCAAAGTTCCAGGAAACTCTGTTTCTTATATTTCTGTTTCCTAGGAACATTCATAACTCCTGGCATTTCTTCTGAACCCAGAGCACAAACTTCCTTTTATAGTTCATAAAATCCTAGATGGAGTTGTCCTGAATGCCACATGGCAAGAACACAAAGTCATTTCAAGCAGGGCCACTCATTAACCTTCCTAGCCCTGCACAATAGACTGTTTATCTAATTTTGATGAAACTGTACCCATCCATGTAAATTTTGGAAATATTCCCACAGATAATAACATTAAATATACAGCCAAAGTCAGTCACAACAACAAAATGGCCTTGCAGCCTGAGGCAACCTCTGTCTTCTCCCAAGTATAGGTATGATAGGTCATGCCTAGATAAAGCCCTGGTAAGTTCAGCCCTTGACAAACTAAGAAAGACTGCAGAAGTGCATATTTGTGAAATGGAATTGTAACCAGAGGAAGGCAGGTAAGTAATGTCTTTAAGGTTTGTGATACCTGCCTGTGCTGTTTTATTCATTGATTTTTGCTCTAAAGGCTTCCAATAAATCCATTCCTTCATTCAAGTACTTACATACAAGGAAATAATCTTGCAGAGAATAAGCTTTAATATGTAATTTAGCTAAGATCACACAGATAACAAACTTCACAAAATATATTTGGTTGTGACATTCAGTGGCTCCTTCAGAACTCTACGTTTTTTTTTCATGAAAATTGTTGCTTTTGCATAAAAGGTGCTTCTTCCATATTCACTGCTCACTAACCCATCTCATTCAGTCACACATCAGCCAAATATTTATGAAACTTTCAGCCTCCCCTTTGTGAGGTATTATGTTAGGTGCAGAAGGCACTGTGGAATTCACAACTTGGTCCCTGAGGTGTTCCTAGACGTAGGAGCAATACATGGGGGTCCACTTGCCAGTGAAGTCATTATTTATGTACAGCCTAATTTCTTCCATTGTAATTAAAACTTTTCCTTTGGATGATTATCCTCATCAAGGTGGCCACCCTCTCTATGTGACAAGCCAGTAAAGACCACATCTTCCAAAGGCTTATTGGAAAGAAAAGATGTGATATGTTTGGGTTTCTGAAGGGGGTGAGTGAGTAGAGACTGTCATCAGAGGCAACACCATGAGAAAATAAATAGCATGGGAGCCACGACTGAGAATTTTCTCACTTCTTGGAAATGAACATAGGGAGGAGGAGCCACCTGGGAGTACTGGACAGCAGGGGCTGGGGAGTGGGGGTGGCAATACATGGGTTGAGCTAATAGTTTTTATTTATATGGTATGTATTTTAAACTTGTTTTTATTGCCACTGAATAAGAAAATGCTTTAGATTAGCAAAACATGGGCTGGAGGCATGCCAGGAAAAAAAAAAACTTACATAGTGACTAATTCTTTTGAAATGATCCAGCTCACAGACTTCCCAGGTCGTGGAAACAGTGTTGTCATGCATAGCCTAGCAGAATAGTGGTCACCCCAGTCATTCATGCAGGAGGGATAAACACACAGATACAAGAAACCTAATTACTGTACTTCAGTAGATAAGGACATTTTAGTGGCCATGTGAATCACTGCCCTGCAGATGTGGCCACTGCCTTCCTGAACACTCATCTCTGGATTTGCACAGTTCTGAGAAAGGAGAGGAGGCCACAAGGGCTCACTCTCCTTGAGGATCTATAGCAGTGGTTCTCAACCTGTGAGTCACGACCCTTTGATAAACCTCTACCTCCAAAAACATTTACATTATGATTCATTATGATTCATAACTGTAGAAAAATTACAGTTATGAAGTAGCAATGAAATCATTTTATGGCTATGGGTCATCACAACACAAGGAACTGTATTAAGGGTCACAGCATTAGGAAGGTTGAGAACCACTGCTCTACAGGCCATTAATAGTTACTGGGAGGGAGAGAGACATTTCCTTCAGTTGTGTAGCTGTGTGCAAGTTGCCTCTGCTCCTGAAAGTAAATTCTCACCCGTGTTCCCCTAAGAAACCCCAATTGAATCCATTGAGTCACCAAGCCAAATCTGAGTGGAATAATTCCCTTGGTATATCATTGTGCTATCTGTGGATTAAAGAGATGTTTGTTCAAGTCTCTTCAACAAAAGTTCACATAGCACCCCATTTAAAATTGTTGTTAGTGTTTTAGAACCAAGTCAAACTATCTGTACTGACTTAATGACATACTTTGTTGTATAAATATATCAGCCTAATGGATGATTGGAACAAATTTTGTCTTTTCCATTCAAATTTTTTATTCCCAGAGATTTAAACTGATAAACTGAATTTTTACTTTTTATAAACTGTGTTGACTATAAACATATCATAAATTATAAGTATAATCATGTGTTGTGAAGAAGCTGAAAACCTCTGGTATAGATGGCATCATCTCATGAATGCACTCTTGATGGATTTTTTTCAACTCAACAATGAATAAAAATAAGAAAGCAATTAGACATCTTAAAGAACCAAAGTATTATCTCACAGAAATGTCAAGGATATATCTGAGGGCTTGTTTGTTTTGTTTTCATTTTCATATACTGTGTTCAGCTGTGGAATTTGTTTAAGAGCTTATGTCTGATAGAATGCCAGATATGTCGATGTTCCTGATAGAATGTGGAACAGAAAGGCTTGCCTAAAACTACCTTGAAGTTACAGGCTGAGTGCGGCTTGAGAGGTATCCATTCAGCATCCAAGGACACACTTTTGTCAGCTACACGTGACAAGCAGTACCATGAGAAAGGAAAGAGAACAGCAATAGGAAAGCTGTCCAGTACTGTATTCTTAGTTAGGTTCTGTGGTCACTTATGAGGTGGATTGGATTGGCATTTTACATGAGTGTTACAAAAATAAAAATGGAAGCACAATATGAGTGGAGTCTAATGATGTGTACTCTTCCATGTTGGCTGGAGAGTTTCTGGGTGGAATCTAACACATGCTCCCTGTTTCATAATAGTTGAGATATCTCTTTCCCAAAGGCATTTCTACTGTGTTATTTTCTGCATTTTTTAACTACATAGCTGTCTCAATGCGTTTAAATGTCTATAGTAAAAATTATTTCCTTGCTGTGCATTGAAAACCATTGCCAATTAGAAGACAAAAGAGTGCATTTAACAGACTAGGCAGCCGTCAGCTCATGTCCACTTTTAACAATTTATCAGCCCCAAAGCAACTGCTTTCTTTCCTTAGACTCCTGTGCAGACTCACTAGCCTTCTATCTGACCACTTGTCTTGAGTAGCGCTGGATGGTGACAGTTAACTTGTACCAAGGGTGAACTGAAGGTAACATTTTGGGATCTCTTGGAGAAGATCTGCCAGGGTAAGAGGAAAACCAGAGCGCTAGATAGGGAGGCTGCAGGAATGTTGTCACAACCAAGGGCCTTAATAATTACTTCATGTGTCTCCTGCTAAGGAGAACCTCCACTAAAGCAGTTGACAACTGAAGGTGCTCAGTCAGAAGCAAGACCTTGGACACCCCTGAGAACTGCTCATTTACCAAGTCAGACACAGATATGCTAGCAGAGTGTGGAAGCTTTGTAGACAAGAGGAGTCTTGAAGCCTGACCTCTGCTAAGTCTGATGTTACAGACTTAGATTCAAAGCACCTACTGTTAATGTAAACAAGGGTTGTGTTAAAGAATGGGATGACTAGGCTTTGGTGTGCAAGGGATACCAAGACAGATGTGAAATCTCCATAAAGAACATCATGGACATTCTGAAACTCCATATCATGTGCTAGGCTTATTTACCACATTTTCTCCCCACATGAGATCACTTTGGGTAATTGCTAAGACTTGCAGATATGGGAATGACTCCTGGAAGCCAGGCTGAAAAAGGATAAATTTATATATTGTACATTTTAAATGTATATATTCCTATATTTTTAAGATCGATGTCTTATTGATTTATTCACTTCTGCATGCTAAAAAATTCTACCTCATTCCTGACAACAAACCAGGCTTTCTTCAAAAGAATTACCTTCAGTTCACTGTGCTCAAAGCGACAGTTCTTGACAAGGAAGCAATTGATGCTGCCGTTAGCAGGTCAGTGAGTCCAAACAAGGGGAGCAAGCAATAAGATGTCTCAATGGGTAAAATGTGCTTGACACACAACCCTGCCAACCTGACTTCAATCCTTGGAACCCACTTAAAGGGGGAAGGAACTGACCTCCAAAGATGAATTTTGACTTTGACACATGCACCATGGCACAAGAATACCTGAACTCTCATACACATGTGTGCATGCACACACGCATGCACACACACACACACACACACACCTTTATACTCATAATTAATAAATGAAAAATTTAAACACATAAACACATTACCTGCATGACAGATACAGATATTGTTGTCTAAGTATAGGCTACTTGATTTCTTGAAAGATAAGGAAAACAAAGAACTAAACAAACATATTATCACTAACTTGAACTCTCAGAAGAAAAAAGGAAAGAAAATTTTGCAAACAATTGCCATACTATCTAAAACATTGAACTAAGAAATCACAATGTATGCTGAAAAGCACAAAAGTGTAGCCCAGACTCCCATCGCAAAAGTATCCAAAGGCCAGCAGTAGTTGGGTTTCACAGACTTAGATTCAAAGCACCTACTGTTAATGTAAACAAGGATTGCGTTAAAGAATGGGATGACTAGGCCTTGGTGTGCAAGGGATACCAAGACAGATGTGAAATCTCCATAAAGAACATCATGGACATTCTGAAACTCCGTATCACGTGCTAGGCTTATTTACCACATTTTCTCCCCACATGAGATCACTGTGGGTAACTGCAAAGTTGAGTAATTTCCAGAGAAGGTAAACATATATAACGTCCTTAATGGGAGGCTGAAATTATTTGATACCACTGCCATAAAACAGTGGTTTAGATCCACATAAGATCTTTCTTGTATCTCTCCTATGATGTCATTGGGGGCTCCGAGCTCATTCTTTTTGAGGTTAGGCTTTTTCAATTCACCTACCTCATTTAGAATGACAACCCTCCTTGTGATTTCATTTTCCCCACCACCAAATCTTTGAGTAAATAAATAAAAGTGTGTTGACTTGGATTTAACTGTGTTTTTCTTAGGCACCTGATGACAGCAGCTCAGGATGATTCAATTGACTGGTGTGACAGAATTATGACTAATGACTGGGAGGCAGGACACTTAGTTGTGAACTGACAAGTCTGCTGTCTTCAGTATTTGAACACCACTTTGGGCCAGTTGTTTATATTGTGTCTATAGGATGCTCTGTCACCTCACACAAAATTGTTTCTGGAAGCAGGGATGATATAGTTTTCTTCAAGTGGGTTTTGTCTGTTATGTATGTAGTTTCTCTGAGTGTGAAAAGGGATGGATGGAAACTTAGATGCACAATTTGAGCCAAATCTTGAAAAGAGAAAGGATTGTAAATAAAAATGCTGTGAACTGGGATGAGAGAGTCCATTCTATCAGACTCTGCAAACACTAGACCCAACTTTACAAAAGAAAGGATGCACACAGCTTAGGTAGGAACCAGGAGCTGGCAGTGCCCTCAGAAAGACAGGGCAGAAGAGCCAGAGGAGACCCAACAATGATGAAAAGGAAAACCTGACTTTTCTCACTTACACGGAAAACCTAAAGCATGAAAAACTCAGTCTCACGTCATGAGCACGGCTCATCAGTTAAGAGCACTTGGTGCTCTTCTAGAAGAGCTGAATTCAGTTCCCAGTGCCTATATTTAGTGGCTCACAACTACCTGTAACTTCACCTCCAGAGGATCTGATGACATTTTATGACTTCTGTGAGTATAATATACACACACGGCATGCATGCATACACACACACACATGCACACGCACATGCACAACACACTAAAAGCAATAATAAAAACCAAAAATCGTGATCCAATTTAAGTGTTGCAAAGGATTGGAGCAAAGATATCATCCTCCTTTTTAGCCAATAGGTATCAGTAATCCTAATGTAATTCTTGAAATATTTTGATATGGAATATTTATAATAAGGTGTTCTGTGCAGCCCTCCCTTCTTGTCTCCCTGTGGCCTCTGAAACTCAGTAATTTTCTCCTCTATTTGCCTCTCAACTCAGCAAATTCATCTTTGAGTTGGTCCCTCCTGAAGAAACAGCTCACTAATTGGACTTGCCACTGTGTCTCCTATTATTTTGGTGACAATTTTCCATGACAGGGAAAGAGTTGTTAATTCATCACTGTAGGAAGCAAAGGCCTCACAGTCACATTTGGTAAATTACTGCCTTCCTAGTCCTGGTAGTAGAAGAAGAATACAGCATTGTTTGGAATTAAGGGGGAAAAAAAGCAGAAGAAATCGATTTTTACATTTTCTGCAGACTCTTAAAAAAATAAAGATCCACAAACCAAGCGTGTTTTCCTTATAAAAGACCCCATTGTCCAAGACATATAATCAAGTCAGCCAAAGGATAAATTAAGCAAAACCCCTTCTAGTGTCTTGATGGAACTCAGAGAGGTCACTGAAGTTCGATCATGAGGCTTAGCTTCTTGGCCCTGGCATCAGGCTTATTTATTGTACAAAAACATGTAATGATAATTTATTTATTTTAATACGTTATTTTTTTATTTCTTCAAGTTACATCTCAGTCACAATCCCTTCCCTACTCCCCCTTCCTGTCCCACCCTCCCACCCTCTTCCCCCCAACAGCTTCCCCTTTCAGTCCAACAAATGGTTCCTTCTCTTATAACAGTAAATACTATACAAAACAACAGAAATAAATATGTCGCATTTATGAGAGTTAAATGGCCCAGTATATATTCCCAATGTCCAGTTCATACATATTTGGCCCCTGACTTTAACATTTTACCATCTAACCATCTCCATGAGTTTAAAGTTCTATATCTGACTCAGCTTACATACTAACTTGCCTCACAATTTTAAAAATATCTTCTTAGATCCAGAACACCCTCTTGATTCCTAAACAACTCAAAATTTAACTATGAGACTCTAGCTGTCTATTCTTCAACCACCTCAGAGACCTGAGAGGGATAAATATATCTGATTATATAGGAAGTGCAGGGCCTGCAGCTTCCAAAACTAAGAAATGACATACCAGTGGCTGCCTGGACAGTTCCCATTTTCTCTCCATACATTCTAGCATCAATCTTCAGCCTTTTGGTCCTGTTTCTCTGACAGACATTTATTGTAGAGCAGGGATTATGAAGGACTTACCTACTCTGTCTTGGCACAGCTAGGCTGTCGACTTCCCTGCTACCAAGTTTTGTCCTTTTTGGACAGCAGTCTGTCTGCAGTTGAAGCAAGGGGTTTTTCTTGCCAAGAGATAGGCTTGCCACTAATTAAACCATCTCACACTGGAGATTCTTCGATGCTTATCTTCTACTTGGAGTAGAATAGGGGGTGCTGCCAGGAGCTGATATGTCTCGATATCAAAAACAACATAATTTAAGACAACATCTTTGAATGCCATATTCTGCAGATCTCTTGGGGTTTTTGAAGATGCCCTATCTATCTCTTGTATTTAGATAAGCAAATGTTCCTTGTCTCTTAACAGCTTGATTTCTGAGTAGCTTAGAGAATATCTGTGATAGACTCTCATAGTAGCTAACAAAGTGACATGCTTGCATGACTAGGAGTTTGTATTTCTTAACTATCCTAAACAGTTTAACACGGTTGGTATCAAGAGGCCAGAGCTTCACATTTCATTGTTAAGTATCTCTAGTTACAATACCATTAGGAAGCGTTACCTTTAATTTTGTATCAATATACAAAGATCTATTCCAATGTGGATAAATATACTCTTAATTTTGTATCAATATACAAAGATCAATGCCTATGTAGCCCAATACAATCTTAATATTACATCAATATACAAGGGTCAATACCATTGTGGCCAACTATAATCTTAATTTTGTATCAATACACAAAGATCAATACCAATGTAGTCCAATACAATCTTAATTTTGCACAATAAACAATGGTCAATACCACTTTAGCCAAATATAATACTAATTTTGTATCAATATACAAGGGTATAAGGGCATATTCAATAATCTGTCCCTTCTTCTTGGTCCTTCCCATACTATGCCTATGTCTCATTTTTCTCAAGTCCGTGCACTATTACATAGGAGAGAAAGAAGGATACAGAAAAGGAAAAGAAGGAAGTCCCTGAGTCTAACCTCCAAAACCCATTTAACAAGACCATTTAACAGCTTGTAGTCTCTTCCCCTAAATAACAAAGTTTTCAGTTATCCTTCCAATAACCAAAAGGGGGGCCGAGAAACACCCTCCCCACCCTCTGGGCATGGGACGTCGCTCTCTTAAAATGACTTCCTGCTGATTTGGGTCGTAGTAAACCTGTTTGGGGCCCAAAACAGAATGGAAAAATGGTTAAAAATGTTAGTACAATCCTTTTATGTTCAGTCCTTCTGTGCTCAGCTGTTTAGATGTCCTAAGGAGTTTGTAGGCAGAAGCTGATCTTCCAGGCTTTACTGAAGCTCTGGCTGGGGCAGTGTGTAGAGCTGAATGGTCTTACCGATTTTGAGTTGTTGTGGTTGTAGACTTTTGATGGAAACAGCTATTGAGGGAGTCTGTAAGGCTGAATCATCTGGGTCACGCGTCTTCTTTTGGTGTCTGATTCTGATTTCTGCTGAGGTTTCCGTTGTCCAGTTGTCCCTGGGTTCCTTGAATGGATGCTTTGAATCTCCTGGAAAGATAAGAACAGAGCCCTGCCCTAATCCTAATTCTGGGACAATTATCCTTTTTTTGGGGGGGGTTAGGTAATATTTCTCCTGAAGCAAATTTGGTTTTTTGACAATATATAAAGTATTATCTTTCAATCTGGGTTAAAGAAGAAATTATTTTGTTATTTTGGAGCTAAACAAGCTTTAGTGTATATATTTTGAGATCTCAAAGGACAATTTGTTTGTATTGAGTAGGCCTTTTGTAAGTAGCTTTTAAACTTAGGTCCTTCCAAATCCTATGTGTCTGTCTCTGCATTCTAATTATTAGGATCAAAGACCTGTGGTTCCCATCTGAAAGGATTAAAGATGTGTTACACCACTCCTGTGTAGGGGTTAGATAAATTAGATTTAGAAAATATATAGGAGTTTCTGATACTGTCTCTTAATTCGGGGCCTGAAGAGCATTATCAGCATGAAGTCAGGAAAAACAGGAAAGACTCAATAGACTTGAAGAAACAAAGTATCTGGCCTGACATTGTTTTCAGCTGCTAAGTGGGCAGAGCCCAAATTAAGCTGAAACAGAGTTCCTCCTATTTAAGGACAGTGCATGGAGCCCAGAGAGAAGAAGAGGCCCCTGATGCTAGAGAGCTCCAAGAGTCCTGCTGAAAAAAGGGCTGGCCATTGATGGACAGCTCTCTCCCTGAGGCAGAAAGAAGCTGGTGAGCAAAGAAAGCCTGAGCAAGACACCAAAAGGCCAAGAACTAAACCCTGTGGCTCAGCTTTTGCCTGGAGGGGTTTGATATGTCTGATCAGTGACCTAGGGGAAACGTGCCTGGCATTAAGGACTGAGGCAGAGCAGCTGAGTTCCTGATTCAAAAGAAGTAAGTTGGCCTACAGACGGCTGGGGTCTCCCACAGAGAAGAAAGCATGAAGCCTTATTTAAGGTGAGACTGCAATAACCAACTTACCCTGACGAACCTGCATCTGAGAGATCCAGAAAAAGGACTGCTAAGTGCGTTAAAGAATCTACAACAAAGACTGTGTTCCTGATGACTGAGGACCTGCCCCAGAGACTGTATCATTCTAAAAGGTTATGAAAGTAGTTGTTATAATTATCAATAGGTTTAGTGGATAGGTTAAAGGGGTTGTAGGAATTTATAGGATTAATAGTTAAGAAATTGTTGGTGTTTGTTATAAGTGAATTTAGTAATAAATAAATAAGTGTTAAATAATAATTTAAAAGTTCGGTTACACTCCTGGATCGAAGTTTTTCTCTATTTAGAGTTTGTTTTGTATCAGGCTGACCTTGAACTCTGAGATCTGCCTGTTTCTGTCTCTAGTGTGTTGGGATTAAGGGTGTACTCTTCTTGAATGATGGGATTAAGGGTGTGAACCCCCACCACCCTGTTTCATGTAACTCTAGAATTTATAAGACCACTAACTCTCTAGTGCTCCTCCCGTCTCTGCTGAAGTTAAGTCATGGGTTAACACCACGTTGTTCATGTATTTTACCTTAGCTCTAAGTTTTTTCGACTCTTGAGGTTTATAAAACCAGGTTGAACGGCAGTAACCTTTATTTTATTTACAGTGTTTTAAAATTATTACCTGCTTTTTTTAATTAATAAATTAATTTGTTGCTTCAGGTTACATTTCTATCATATTGTCCTCTTTTCCCACTTCCCAGCCCCACCCTCCCATCCTCTACCCCCTAACCCTTCCCTCTTGTTCCTCTGGTGTGGAATGTCCCTACGTAACAGTCCCTCACCACAGTTCAGGAGTCATATGAGGGCCAAGAGCCTCTTCATACACCGGGGGCCTACGAGGCAGTACCGCCAGTGAAAGGTGTCTCCTTGCTATGGGGGGGCGGGGGGGAACTAAAAAAAGACCAACAAACGCACAAAAACAAAGAACAACAACAAAAAAGAAAGGAAAAAGAAAAAGGAAAAAGAAAAAAAAGTCTATGTTCCTTTTGGTGTGTCGGTTGTAGTACAGATATCCTGTACTATATAGATAAAATCCTACTATAAGTGAATAGATGCCATGTGCATCCTTCTGAGTCTGGGTTAGCTCACTCAGATTGAGCTTCTCTAGTTCCATTCATTTGGTTGCAAATTGCATAATTTCATTGTTTCTGACAGCTAAGTAATATTCCATTGTATAGATGTACCACAGTTTTTTAATCCATTCTTCAGTTGAGGGACATCTGGGATGTTTCAAATTTCTAGCTATTACAAATAAGGCTGCTATGAACATAGATGAGGAGACTTCCCTATGACTCCATGAGGAGTCCTTTGGGTGTATACACAGAAGTGGTATGGCTGGGTCCTGAGGCAAATTTATTCCAAGATTTCTAAGATATCGCCAGACTGACCTCAATAGTGGTTGCACAAGCCTGCACTCCCACCAGCAATGGAGTAGGGTTCCCCTTTCTCCACACCCTCGCCAGCATGTGCTAGATTTGAGCGCTTTATCTTAGCCATTCTGACAGGTGTGAGATGGAATCTCAGAGTCGTCTTGAGTTGCATTTCTCTGATGATTAAGGATGTTGAGCATTTCTTCAGGTGTCTCTCAGCCATTAGGGATTCCTCCTTTGTGAATTCTCTATTTAGCTCCGCCTCCCATTTTTTGATTGGATTATTTGGTTTCTTGGCATTTAGTTTCTTGAGTTCTTTGTAGATTTTAGATAATAGCCCTCTATCAGATGTAGGGTCGGTGAAGATTTTCTCCAGGTCTGTTGGTTGCCATTTTTTTCAAATGACAGTGTCTTTTGCCTTACAGAAGCTTTTCAGTTTCATGAGTTCCCATTTATTGATTGTTGATCTCAGGTCCTGAGCTGTTGGTGTTCTGTTCAGGAAGTTGTCACCTGTGCCAATGAGTTCGAGGGTTTCTCCTACTTTTTCTTCTAATAGATTTAGTGTGACTGGCCTTATGTTAAGGTCTTTGATCCACTTGGAATTAAGTTTTGTACAAGGTGATAAGTATGGGTCTAATTTCATTCTTTTATAAGTGGACATCCAGTTGGACCAGCACCATTTGTTGATGATGCTGTCCTTCTTCCATTGTGCGGTTTTGGCTTCTTTGTCAAAGATTAGTTGGCCATAGGTGTGTGGGTCCATGTTTGGGTCTCCAATTCGATTCCATTGATCCATTGGTCTGTTTCTATACCAGTACCATGCTGTTTTTATTACTATTGCTCTGTAGTACAGCTTGAAATCTGAGATGGTGATACCTCCAGATGCTTTTTTATTGTACAGGAATGAATTAGCTATTCTGTGCTTTTTGTTGTTCCATATGAAATTGAGACTAGCTCTTTCCAGGTCTATAAAGAATTGTGTTGGTATTTTGATAGGAATTGCATTGAATCTATATATTGCTTTTGGTAGGATAGCCATTTTTATTATGTTGATCCTACCTATCCATGAGCATGGGAGATCTTTCCATCTTCTAAAGGCCTCTTCCATTTCTTTCTTCAGGGGCTTGAAGTTCTTGTTGTATAGGTCCTTTACTTGTTTGGTTAGAGTTACCCCCAGGTATTTTATATTGTTTGTGGCTATTGTGAAGGGGGTTGTTTCCCTTATTTCTTTCTCGGTACATTTGTTTGTTGTATAAAGAAGGACTTCTGATTTTTTTGAGTTAATTTTGTATCCAGCCACCTTGCTGAAGTTGTTTATCAGCTGTAAGAGTTCTTTGGTGGAGTTTTTGGGGTCGCTTATGTATACTAACATATCATGTGCAAATAGGGATAATTTGACTTCTTCGTTTCCAATATTTATCCCTTTGATCTCCTTTAGTTATCTTATTGCTCTAGCAAGGACTTCAAGTACTATATTGAAGAGATATGGTGAAAGTGGACATCCTTGTCTTGTCCCTGAGTTTAGAGAAAATGCTTCAAGCTTCTCTCCATTTAATTTGACGTGGGCCACTGGCTTGCTGTATATTGCCTTTATTATTTCTAGGTATGGTCCTTGTATGCCCGTTCTCTCCAGAACTTTTAGCATGAAGGGGTGTTGGATTTTGTCAAATGCTTTTTCTGCATCTAGCGAGATTATCATGTGGTTTTTTTCTTTCATCTTGTTTATATGATGAATTACAATGATAGACTTTCGTATATTGAACCATCCCTGCATTCCTGGGATGAAGCCTACTTGATCCTGATGTATGATACTTTTGATGTGTTCTTGAATTCGGTTTGCTAGTATTTTATTAGGTATTTTTGCATCCATGTTCATGAGGGAGATTGGTCTGAAGTTCTCTTTTTTTGTTGGGTCTTTGTGTGGTTTAGGAATCAGAGTGACAGTGGCCTCATAGAATGAGTTTGGCAGTGTTCTTTCTGATTCTATGTGGTGGAAGAGTATGAAGAGTAATGGTATTAGTTTCTCTTTGAAGGTCCCCTAGAATTCCGTGCTAAAGCCGTCTGACCCTGGGCTTTTTTTTTGGTTAGGAGATTATTAATGACTTTTTCTATTTCCTTAGGGGTTATTGGGCTGTTTAAGCTGTTAATCTGATCTTGATTTAGTTTTGGTAGGTGGAATCTATCAAGGAAATTGTCCATTTCGCTTAGGTTTTCAAATTTGGTGGAATATAGATTTTTAAAGTAGTACCCAAATATTTTCTGGATCTCCTCAATGTCTGTTGTTATTTCTCCCTTTTCATTTCTGATTTTGTTGATTTGTGTTCTTTCCCTTTGCCTTTTAGTTAATTTGGCTAGGGGTCTGTCTATTTTGTTGATTTTCTGGAAGAACCAACTCTTGGTTTCATTGATTCTTTGTATAGTTCTTTTTGTTTCTTAGTTGTTAATTTCAGCCCTAAGTTTGATGATTTCCTGCCTTCTGCTCCTCTTGGGAGTGTTTGCTTCTTTTTTTTTCCAATTAACCCAGCTTAGCTGTTAATTCGCTAATATGAGCTGTCACAATTTTCTTTTTGAAAGCACTTAGTGCTATGAACTTTCCTCGTAGCACAGCTTTCATTGTATCCCATAGGTTTGGGTATGTTGTGCCTTCATTGTCGTTGGATTTTAAGAAGTCTTGATTTCCTTCTTTTTTTCTTCCCTGACCCAGTAGTCATCCAGTAAAGAGCTGTTCAATTTCCATGTGTGTGTAGGCTTTCTGTTGATTCTTTTGCTGTTGAAGACCAGCTTTATTCCATGGTGGTCTGATAAGATACAAGGTGTTATTTCAATTGTCTTATATATGTTGAGACTATCTTTGTGTCCGACTATGTGGTCGATTTTGGAGAAGGTTCCGTGAGGTGCTGAGAAAAAGGTGTATCCCTTTGTATTTGGGTGAAACGTTCTGTAGATATCTGATAGGTCCATTTGGTTCATGATCTCTGTTAGAATCAATATTTCTCTGTTTGGCCTCAGTCTTGATGATCTGTCCATTGTTGTGAGTGGGGTGTTGAAGTCTCCCACTTCTAATGTGTTGTGATCAATGTGCGATTTAAGTTTTAGAAGTGTTTCTTTTACAAATGTAGGTGCCTTTGTATTTGGGGCATAGATATTCAATATTGAGATTTCCTCTTGATGAATATTCCCTTTAATGAGCATATAATGCCCTTCTCTGTCTTTTTTTCATTAACTTCAGTTGGAAGTCTGTTTTGTTTGATATTAGGATGGCTACTCCAGCTTGCTTCCTGGGTCCATTTGCTTGGAAAACCTTTTCCCAGCCCTTAACTCTGAGGTAGTGGCTATCTTTGATAGTGAGATGTGTTTCTTGTATGCAGCAAAAAGATGGGTTTTGCTTGCAGATCCTCTCTGTAAACCTGTGTCTTTTTATTGGGGAGTTGAGTCCATTGAATTTGATGGATATTAGTGACCTGGGGTTGTTATTTCCCATTAGTTTGGTATAGGTGGTGGTCCTGTGCCTCTTTTGGTTTAGTTGCTGAGGGGTTTTCTATTCCCTTTGTTTTCTTGGGTGGAATTTTCTTCTCTGGGTTGGGATTTTCCTTCTAGGATTTTCTGTAGGGCTGGGTTTGTGGGTAGATATTGTTTAAATTTGATTTTGTCATGGAATATCTTGTTGTCTCCATCTATGTTGATAGAGAGTTTTGCTGGGTATAGTAGTCTGGCTGGGCACCTATGTTCTCTCAGGACTTGTATGATATCTGTCCAGGCCCTTCTAGCTTTTAACGTTTCTGAGGAGAAGTCAGGTGTAATTCTGATGGGTCTGCATTGTATGTGACTTGACCTTTTTCTCTTACAGCTTTTAATATTCTTTCTTTGTTCTGTACATTTGGTGTTTCACTTATTATGTGGCGAGAGGAGTTTCTTTTCTGATCTAATCTGTTCGGTGTTCTGTAAGCCTCTTGGATTTTTATTGGCATCTCTTTTTTCAGGTTTGGGAAGTTTTCTTCTATGATTTTGTTGAAGGTATTTCCTGGACCTTGAAGTCGGGAGTCTTCTCTTTCCTCTATGCCTATAATTCTTAGGTTCCATCTTTTCATTGAGTCCTTGATTTCTTGGATGTTGTGGGTGAGAGAGTTTTTCGCCTTCTCATTTCCTTTGGATGTTATACTGATTTCTTTCATCGAATCTTCCATGCCTGAGATCCTGTCTTCCATCTCTTGCATCCTATTTTTGATGCTCACATCCGTAGTTCCTGTTCTCTTCCCTTGATTCTCCACTTCCTCTTTTAACTCTGACTGTGTTTTCTTTATTGTTTCTATTTCTATTTTCATGTCTTGTATGGTATTGTTCATGTTGTACATTTCTTTCTCCAGTTTGCTTGTTTTGTCTGGAAATCTTTCATTGCTTTGTCCTTTTCCTGTTCAAGCTGAATCACCTTGGCTTGGAGCCCTTTAATGGTGTTATTTGTTGTTTTGACTTGTAAAATTGTGGCTTCTTTGAATTCCTTCATAGATTTAAGTTCTTCTTGAAGGGACTCTATCACTTTCCATAATGTAGAATTGTCATCATTTTCATGTGTTTCTGTTGGTGTGAGGTCATCCAAATTGGATGAGCTAGGATAGTTCTGCGTTGTTGGAGTCATATTTCCTTGATTTCTATTTTTTCTTTTACCTTTGGCCATATGGATGTGTTTAGCTGTCTGCTCTCGTCGTTTTCTGTGCTTGGATCCACAGGGTATGCTTTGGTGTAGGAGTCAAATTGCTTGGCTATCTGTCGTTGCTTACAGGGGGATCTCGGGGTCACTGTGATTCTAATAGCCTGAAGCACTGTGAGCTGGTGCAGCCTATTCCCAGGTAGTGATAAATGGCCTGAGATTGTTTCACTGCTCCCAATTCAGAATTCTCTATGTTGCACACTGAGTGATCAGCCTGTAATGGTTTTGATGGTGTGGACCTGTTTTCCCAGGCACAGATTCTGTGGACTTTGGTTGTCATCACGGAGATTGACAGGACCTGGCTCCACGCCTAATATGTCTGGGTTTTTCAGAATACAGCTATGGTCAGTCCCCTGGCTTCTGGCTTCTCACTAGGCTCCTCTGCCACGGGCATGGCCACTCTGCCCTGCCCACCTGTGCTGGCTTCCCACCCCAGTTCCTCTGCTGCGGGCGTGCAGAGCCTTAGCCCCACCCACTTATGCCAGCTTCCCGCCCCAGCTCCTCATCCGGGGGCGTGCGGAGTCTCAATCCCGCCTGCCTGTGTCGGCTTCCCGCTCTGGCTGCTCTGCCACAGGCTTGGCGCTTCTGCCCTGCCCACCAGCTTCCAGCTCGGATCCTCCGCGGCTCGAGCGGCTGCAGACCTCGTGCCGTGCACCCTGTTTCTGCCTTGCTAAGACTACAACTAGCCCGCAAAGTTTCCTAAATAGCTATAAGGTCCTCCTGAGGTGTGGGGAGCCTAGTAGGCTAGTGAGTGATCGCCATGTGGGCTCTGATTCTGCCTGCTGTGTATTAGGGTCGATCTTACCAGGCGCCTCTCCAAATGGGAGTTCCCAAGTCCCGGATTTAGTGGCTTCTGTGTCTGAGAGAGATGGGGGAAGACCCTTGCCCTGGGACTTTTAACAGTCCCTTGGGATCTATGTGTGTTCCCGGACGGTCTAGCCCCTCCGGTTTTTGCACAGTGTCCAATAACTCTGTGATTTTTATGGCTCTTTTCCCCCACGTTCAAAATGTGTCTGTGCGGGTCGCTGCCATCTTTTATCCCCCAAAATAGTTATGTTTTTAGGCCTTTGGAGAAATGGCAAGACTCAGTTTGCTTTGAGTGGGGATCATCTTTCATATTGGATGAGAAATTCATTCTACTCCACTTCCAGATGATGCCCACATAGATCCTTTGGCTAAAGAAGTATGGGCAAGGCTATTCCTGGAAGCACATCTGGGGTATAACAACCTTCATTATTACAAAGTATAATGGTTGCAGGTCTATAAATTCATGGATTTACATCCATTGTAGGATTACATATGAATAACTTTTATCCCATCAATATCATGGGGCATTGGGTCTGGTCACGTGTTCACCACAATGCCTCCCATACTTATTTTCTAGTTCATAAACCAAGAAGAACCTGGATGAATACACAGGCAAATTGGAGGATTTTTCACAGTGGAAATGAGAGGGATACCCAAAATAAACCAAATGCCAGTCATGGTGGTCTATACCTGTAATCTCAGGACAAGAGAAGCTAAAGAAGCAGTTGGATCAAGAGTCTGAGGCAAGTCTTGGCTACATAGTGAGCCCTTGTCTCAAAAACAAAAACAGGCCCAATATCCAGGAAGAGCACTAATGAACAGTGGAGCATTTTCTCTGGCCCCAGCAGATCAGCAATTCATGATCAGCTCATAAGACAAAGTCTACTACCCCTGCGTAGTCCTCAAATGGAAATGCCTACTTTTTACTAGGGGTCTTGTTTCTTTTTTTCTGGTGTTTCTGTTCAGGATATTGAGATGTTCCCATTCACGTTAACAGGCCCTTGCACCTGAGGCTGAGAATGTTCAATGACTTTTGTGAGTGAGTTTGTTATTGTTCATTGTCGGTGAGGAATAGCTATAGGAAACAGATTATGCTTAGACAGGGAGAGGGATCCTGTGGGTTTTGAAATCGTTTTGTTTATCTAACTCTGGAACTGGTTCCACACAGACAAAGGCAGAGTGAGGTAACAAACACCACTAATGATCAGCTGCAGTCACAGTGAGGAAGGGAAGAGAATTCTTCAGCTAGAAAGTGGAGTCTCTCTGAAGCTGCCTGCACTGCTTGTGTCTGCTGCTATTCCTTACTTGGCTTGGCTCCCACTCATTACTATGGTTTAGGTCAGTGGTTTTCAACCTTCCTAATGCTGCGACCCTTTAATACAGTTGTCATGTTGTGGTGATAAAATTATTTTTGGTTGCTACTTTATCAGTAATTTTTGATACTGTTATGAATCATAATGTAAATACTTGATATGCAGGATATCTGATATGTGACCCCTGGAAAAGGTCATTCAATTTCTAAAGAGATCATGACCCACAGGTTGAGAACCACAGCTTTAGAACTTCAGTGTTTACCAATGGACTGTGTGTTAGAAGATTGATCCTTAGTGTGGTGCTAATAGATAGTAATGGAGCCTTAAAGTAAGGAACAGTAGGAATTTCTTAGTGTTGAGAGTGTGAAGGACTATGGGATCATGGTCTTTTCTTTTCCTTCACTTCCAGACAATGAGAGCTTTCAGAGTAACCACTGCAATGCACTTTCTTGCTATAGGTCCCACAATAATCATGGACTGAAACTGTGAGCCAAAATAAACCTTTATCTTCTTTAAGTCAATTAACTTTAGGTGTTTGTCTGACACACTAAGTAAAGGATACATTATTTTATCTGCTAACCTGAAGTCATTTAACAAATTGGACCCATTTTCTCTGCTGTCCCTATGTCTTAAAACCAGAAAATTTGCATTGTGATATATCTTTTTAATATCCAAGCAAAGTTTTGAACAGTATTGCATGTCACTAGCCTATATCTACACATACAGAAATCTTCAGACTTCAAAAGACATTTTCAGTTCTATTGTTTTTAAGAGAACTGTTATTTTTATTTTTTTTATATTGTGAATTTCACATCAAGCACCCTGATCCCTCTCATCTCCCACTTCCTCTCAGACCCAACCTCCTCCACTCTTGAAACCTCTCCCAACATTAAAAAAAAAAAAATCTCATTGTGGAAGCTGTAGTGTGTCTCAATATTCCTTTTCTCCATACCTTTTTGCTTGTAGATCTTCATTATAATGATTCCTTGGTCTTGTATGAGGCCTCTGGCTTCTGCTATTTGTTAATACTGGAAAATCACTGGGACTCACCTCAGATATACTGTTGTCATTCTGTGTCATGGAGATCTTGTAGTTTTGGGTCTGTAGAACTGGCCTCTTCATGCACTCCAGCAGTTTATCATACGTTGTTGTGGGCCAACTCAAAACCCTGGTTCTAGGCCTGCAGCTCCCACATCCAGGACCATTTCTTCTGTGCTACCCAGGTAATGTGAAGGGTTTGCTCTCCCAAGTGCTGCAGGTAAGGGACTGGGCCAGTTCTCCTCTTCTCATGAGACCATCAGTGCCAACTCTCTCACTTGCTACCTGTGTGAAGGGCATCAGAGAGTGGAGGGGGTCTATCTTACACCAACACCCCTGAAAAGCAGACAAAAGATAGGGCTGGATCTCCCATGCTCATACCCTTGGGACCAGTTCACACACATCCCCTACATCCAGGGCCAGCTGTTCTATGCTTCCCACTTGAGGTGCAGTGCTCTCCTGAATGCTGCAGCATGTAAGGGGCAGGGATAGCTTGCCTACCCCTAGAGGCACTGCAGATGTGGCTGCTGTGTAACATGTGCATCAGTAGGTGGCAGAGGGGAGACAGGCTATGTCTACATTCAGTGTCCTGACCTATGAACATGTGAATGAATATTAGCCTAACATTCCTGGAAAAATTCAAGCCAGAGATCAATACCAGTTCAGCACCATGAGGCCCTAACAGGGAGCTAGCCTGTGACAACCACCAGTCCAGCACCGGGCAAGCACAAGATGGGCAGGAAGCAAGCCAGAGACTAGAAGAACCCACCTGGCCCTGGATGAGGGGTTTGTCGGTGAGCCCGTACTGAGGGAGTGAGTGTGGGAGATCCAGCCCTGCCTTTTGTCTGTTTTGTGGTGGTGTTGGCAAGAAAGAGATCCCCACCCCTCCCTTTTGTCCTCACCACTAGTGATGGACAGGTTATCTGGCCCTGATGGGGTCACTAGAGGAGGAAAACTGATAATTTTTGTCATCAAGTTTCACAGGAAATGTGGGAGAATAGAAAATATAAACTATGTAACATTATGCATTATCTGCCAAGGTCAGATATGTAATAAATTTTCAAATTGTTTTACATGTATGATGATGTCTAATCATTCAATTGCCCTTATTGCTTCTCCCCATTGTCGACATAAGTAAGGCAAGGCTTGGGTTGTTGTGTAAGTCATTTTTCAAAGGTTCTAAATGATGTCAGAAGCAGGGCACCACAGTGTGACCTAACCATGGTTCTTTCCTATAAACCAAATGACTACCAGGTCTCTACATGTCTTAGAGAAGCCAGGCACTTTTCTGCTGAGGACATGTGATTGTCCTATTCATATTAAATGGTAAGGAGAGATGTAAGGGAGAGGTAAAGAGAGGAGAGAAAGAGAAAGAAGTTGTTTACTGTGTTGCAAGTTTATTGAAAGCCTTTATATACAGTTATTTAAGTATCACAGGTTCATAATATAGGCACTAACATTCAGGGTACTGTACATATCAGAAAATGATACCCCTAGAGGCTGAGGGACTACTTGCCCAAGTTGATACACCCTATAACTGGTGAGGATGACTTTGCTCCCAGGAATCTAGATCTTCTCCTGTGTTCTTACTCTGCGTTTTTACCACACTAAACTCAATGGGGTTCATTTGGCTCACTCTCAATATTGAGCATTACTTTTGTCACATAAAAAACCACTAGTTAACTGTTTCATGGATTGGGAAGACATATGGTGTCCTCCCATTGTGTCTGCCTACCTTTAGGTCTAGGACTGGGTTTGTCAATCCCCTCTGCAGTGACATTTGTGGCAGGATATCTAATTGTAGAACTCTCCTGGATATCTCAGGGAATAAATTCTGTACACTAGAACTAATTGTGCCTCATCAATTTAAAAAAATGTCTCCAGACAATGTCAGGTATTCAAAGAAGTGAAGGCAAAAGGATAGCAAAATCACTTTCTGGTATGAGAATTCTCAGCCTAGGTATAACAAGTTTGAAAGGACTATGCCTAGCTGGGCCATTTTGTGAACCTAGCACCATAAATGCTCCCCTGGTAGCCTTTTCCCTATGTAGCTCCAAATAGGAGATGGAGGACTACATATGTAGTTTATCTTCTTTTCCAAATGATAGGAGATACTTGGGATGCTGTCATTGTACCCAGGCAATAGTCAGGATGGTGATGGAAAGGAATGTGGATGGAAGCAGATAGCTCCTAACTGGAAGAAGAGCACATGGTAGCTTCTAATACTCCAGGTCAATACACACTGGTACTTTTAGCATATTCCTATAGAAAAGGAGAGAATGGGAGGAGGCTCACAGGGAGGGAACAGGCTTGATGCCCAGATGAATTGAGATACAAAAATGCCCTCCAGTCAGGAGCTGACCTCAGGATATTGTTGCTTTGGCGTATAACTTTAAGGGGACTGCACAAAGAGAATCCACAATGTGCCTGCCCTTTGGCATGGGAGACACTGAGTTCACTGAGTCATCTGAAACACCAGGCTGTAGGACATTCCTGATGGAGATGGAGACCTGGTGTACTCATTTATTATAACAATGAGATCATTGGAAGACCCATAAAACTGGAGCTTGCTCTCCAAGACCAGATCCAGTTTGGTATCCAGACAATGGTTCCAGGGCTATTTAACAAGCCAGTTTTGACAAGTTGAATTTCTTTATAAGATGTTTGTTTAATTGTAGCAGAGCCGTCCTATCATAAAAGTGTTTTTTGACCGTGTGGACAGGAATGGAGCTGAGAGCCTCCCCCCCCCCAACAAGATTTGTACATCTTTCAGATTGACATTCTGATTCTCATTTTCATTTGGAGTATATAACAAGATTGTGAAAGTGCCATAGCCATGTCTAAAACTCAAGAAAAGAAAAAAAAAAACAGAGTAGAAGAAAGTACAGATGGACTGGTACTTTCTGAAGGGAGAAAAATTACTAAAAATCTCCTTACAAATATACTAAGCATCCTACAGTCCTTCTTCGGGCGTGTGGCAGATTTGCCCACTGTGCAGACAGCAGGTTCTTAAGGGAAGTCCCCATTTTAAAAAGTTATGGATGAATGCTATTCTCATCATTCTCTACTTCAGTGTGAAGTTTGTGAGCTTTAAATCCTTTCATAGTTTAGTCCAAACACCTTCAGGACCTTCACTGAGCCACATAACTTCCCTGAGCCTCATTTCCCTGGGTAAATACAATAACACCTATTACATAAGACTTCTTTGATACCTAAAAAATAGGTATTTTAAAAACAGCAAAAACCTTGAATTGGAAATTATTATACCATCAGAATCCCTAATGTCTTTATGTCACCCATTTATACAAATTGGTACCTGCAGTTCCAGAGTTGAAGCTCTGTATTACTCTACTTGGGAGATGCACACAAGTTAAGTAGGAGGATAGAAACTTATTTAAATCCCTGTGCTGGACTCTCATCCTTTCTGACTGCCTTATACATTCTGAACAGTGAATGCATGTGGTGCAGGAAAGACTCACAAGTTACATTTCATAAAGAGCAAACCATAAGCAATTATTGAACACAATTCACTCTCATATGTACAGATTACTTGATGATTAGAGAAAATATCAGTCACTTTGAGGACTCAGTGTAAACAAATCCTGCCTACTAATTTATCTTCCCTTTTTTTTCTGTGTTCATGTGTCTCTGTGTATGTGTGTATCTATGTATGTATGTCTCTGTATGTGTGTGTCTGTGTGTGTGTGGGATGTATGATGAGGACCCACATACAGAGGCCAGAGGAGGAGATGAGGTGTCTTCCTCTATCTTTTCCTGTCATATCCTCCTAAGACAGGGTCTTTCACTGAACCCGAAGCTCTCCTTTTGGGGTAGCTAGCCAGCTCAAAAGCTCCCTGGATCCACATGTCCCTACTCCCCAGTGCTAATGTTATACACATATGCAGTTATACACGGTTTTATACTGTGTTTTGTTTTCCTTTGTTTTTTTACACAGGTACTGGTTTTCAGACATGTCCTCATGCTGTGTAGTAACTACTCTTACCCACTGAGTTATCTCCATGACTCCCACCCCCCCACAGGGCCTATATATCACAAGCTGACTCCAACTAGTGATGTTCCTAGCTCCGGAGTGCTGGAGTTACATGCTAACATTTAGGAGGGATAAAAGTAAATAGTAAAGGAGTGAGACTTCCTTAATTTTAAGGGGCTAGTCAGGTGGCTGAGGTAGAGGGCACCAGGCCTGATCAGACTGAGCCCGCAACTCTGACTCATAACACTCCCTAAAGAAAGCATCCATTCCTTTGGCATGCAACTAAACTGGCATATAGCCTCCCCTCTGTGTCAGAGAAATAAAAGTTATTAGCTCATAAAGATAAAGACAAGTGGGAACAATTGCTAAATGTTTCAATATATTAACTTTTTAAAATTGGAAGAGTGTGTGAAAACACAGTGGGTAAGATAAAACTTTAAGATTTTCCTTGACCCAAGGAAATAAGAAGAAATAAGACAGTTTATCCTGGTAACACTCAGAATTTAGAAGATCTAGGTTGGCAGAAAGTGGAAAACAGAGCACAGCACTGTTTGGGACTGCGTCTTTGCCTCCCCTTTGTGCTTCCATGTAGGGGATTACTATCGAGTCAGCTAAAGGATGCATCTGCCTCACTGTAAATATGTACAGAAAGTTACTGGAGGTGATGCTGTAGAACCATGACCTGTACTGTCAACAGAATAATTATAGAGGAAATTCGGACTTGATCTGCTTAGTATAAAAGTAGTAAAAAAAATGCTTTCTCAAGTCATAGTTGACACAAATAATAAGCTTTCAGTTGGAGGTTTTCTCAAATAAACAAACTTTTAAAACATTCTTATATATTGTTATAGTTTGTATATATGAGTGGTGTGTGGGTATGGGTGTATATGTGTGCATAGTGAGTGGGGGGTCACACATGTACCATGGCTCATATATGGAGGTCAAAGGAAGCCTTGTGGAGTCACTCTCTCCTTCCACCTTTACATGGATTCTAGGAATCAAATTCAGCAAACACTTTACCCACTGGGCCTTCTTGTAGGCCCTCAAAGAAAAAAAGAAACAAACTTACCTTTGTAAATAAAGTTATTTTCTTATCTTCTTCACCTTTAATAGCACAGGATCAAGAAAGACTCAATTCAAGAATAACTGAAGGAAAACAGACCACTCTGAGTCATAAAAACTCCTTTAGCAAAGGAGATGTTTGATAATGCTGCACTTGTTAAAAGCAGCCACAGAAGGCTCACACTGAAATGAATGGCAGTATGACAGTACTTTACAAGTGGTCTGTCTCTAGAGAGACATGACAATAATGTCTAATACAATAGCCAGAAAGCCAGTGCAAGATAAACATGCTTCATTACACAGATAGGCAGAATTTGGTATATTCATACAACAAAAGATTATTCCATCACATAAAAGGAATGAAGTGCATGCATGATATAAATGAGTCTCAAAAACATTATACTAACAAAGAAAAAAGCTAGGTAAGTAAGGCCACATATCATATGATTCCATGTATGTGAAATACTACAGTCAAGCAAACCTAGAAAGATAGTCTAGTAGAGAGTGCTCAGGGTCTATGGAGAGAGAAACAAGGTGGTGGCTGCTTATTAGCATGGGGATCTCCTTTAGGGATTGATGAACGAGTCTTGAAGCTAGTGAGAGAGGGTAGTTGGACAATACTCTAAGTGTGTTACTTATCTGTCAATTGTGCGTTCTAATGGAAATTTCATTTTATGTGCATTTCACCTCACCAAATAGATAGGTAGGTAGATGAATGGATAGATTCATGGATGGATAGAATGATAGATACATAGGTGGCTAGATGGACACAGAGAGAATAATTAATCATACAGGTAAAATAACCAGAATGGTATACCATGAAGGCCACAGGGTCTATATTCAACCAATTTGCTGACAGTAATGAGAGTCTGGCAGCCAGCATTGACATGCCCACTGGCTGGTATACTTCCCCCAGTGGAATAAGCAGTGGAAATTGCCATGAGGCAGCTGTAGTAAGCTGGGTAATGGCCTCCTTTGAAATGACAAATGAGCTCTTGGGACTGGCAAAATCACCACTGAACAACAGGAACTATTTATAATTGACAAGGAACATTTTTTTTTTTTCAGTATTAGGGGTGGAACCTAAGACCTCAAATATGTTAGACAAGTACTCTGCCAGTGAGCTACAATCCCCATTCCTGTGAGGAAATATTTGAATGTTCTAACAAGATAATAACACTGCATTTCAGACCTGATTAGGATCAAACTAAGTTTATACTTTAAAAACAGCACACCAAGTTTCAGCTTGGGTGATAAAATAACAATCATAAATCTGTAATGAGAACTGTCCCAGGCTTGTTATGGTCAGCAAGGATCAGGAAGAACAAAGCTGGAGGTGCCCTGGTTTCAAACACATTTTATCTGAACTTCATTCACAGTGTCTCCTGTGCCAAGTACTGCATACAACAGCAGGAGTCTCCTTCCTGCTTTGAAAACAGATGAGTGGTCACTGCCACTTCTGCTTCTTCCTATTGGTCAGAGTAACTCATGTGACATCCCTTCCATCAGAAGTGGAGCTATGCCATGAACTGAATGAACTCTTTACTGCCTGCTCAGCCAGCTGAGTCCCAGGAAAGCAACCTTTTCAGCCCTATTGCTCTGCCTTAGGCCCTCTGTACAGTAAAGGTTGTGACTCTATTTCCATGGTTCATCACCTCTGCTTTGGCTCACTTTGTAGTCTTAATCACTTTCTCATTGCTCTGATAAAACAGCTTTACAAAAACAAGTTATGGTAGAAAAGGTTTATTTTGGCTTACTGTTCCAGAGGACTCTAGTCTGTCATGGTGAATACACAGTAGCAGGCAGGGAAGGCATAGGGGCAGGACCAGGAAGCTGACTGGACACATTGCATCTGAACCTCAAAAACCAGAGAATGGTCAACACATGACACTGTTTAATTCCCTTTCTCTACCTATACAGCCAAGAAATGGTGCTACCCACAGAGGGAAGGTCTCCCTACCTTAAATAACAAGACCAAGATCATCCCCAAAGGCTTGCCCAAACACCCATTTCCCAAGTGACTTGGATTTCTGTCAAATTGACAACAGTCACTCTCTTTTCACACTTCCTTCTACATTTTCCCATTCACACTCTTTCTTCTTCATTGAATAAATCTATAATAGAACTGAGATTAGGGAAGGAAGACATCTTCTCCTGGAACAGCCACATAACATATCTACTACACATCTGCTCAAATTCACTTTTAATTTTGTACTGTGTGGTTGAAGATTTGGTCTCTTCATTCAGTATCCCTCTAGAGGTGCCATTGGCCTTCTCTGTCTAAGCACAGTGATATCTTAAACACAGAGCTATAGATAAGGAGGCTTACCAAAGACATGCTGCTCAGATATACCCTCCTCCATCTTAAGATAGCTAGCCAATAGTTAATCAGCCTGACAGGACACTTTCAAACTGGCTCCCATTGTTGCCTCATTCTATCCATGAGTCAGTGCAGTTCATCCCCAGACAGCATTGGAAGAAGTCATAGTAAGTTCACCAGTGCAGATAGACAGGCAGCAAACAGGAAATGAGAGCTGCTTCAAAATGTCCTGTCTTCTGAGATACAAACAGAAAAAAAACATCCCATTGCAAGCCTGGTATGACAGGAACAAAAGTCTGTATCACCAAATGTCAGAGAGGATGTGGAATAATATTTCACAGGCTTTCCAGGTATGATTTTATTTTACAAAACAACAAATACTCTCAATACAATCAATATTGACATAAAAGAAGAATTTTTATGAACTTAATAGTTTATGAACTTTATAATTTCCAAAACTTTGAAATGATCAAGATGTAAGTAAGTAAAATGTGATATAATCAGCCAATGGGATAGAATTCAGTAATGAACAGGAATGAGCTACCCACCTCACATCCACACTTAGGCCAAATTTTAATTAAATTCAATGGGCTACAGACAAAAAGAAGACACAAAAGCAGAATAGAGACTTGTGGAGAACAAAGGTTTCAGAAGATGGGGGAGGGAGATAAGAGGGACATGGGAGTGAAGATTAAAATCCATTCTATAAATGTATTATCTGTCAAATAACTTTTAAAAATCCATATGGAAACTTTAAGTACATATTAATTGAAGGCAATCTGCAGTCTCCAAACTGTATGAGGCTGACCTATATAAACAGTAAATAAAATAAATGCAATTGAGTACTCGTCAGATGTCAGAGGAAGGACTAGTAGGCTGAGCACAGAAGTCTTACAACAGTGAATATGAATATCCACCGTGTGATAACACATATGTACTGTATTGTATGATAACACAGGTACATACTCACTGTGTGGCATCATGGATACATATGTTCTATATGATATCACTACACTGTATGATATTATGGGTACATATATGCACTGTGTGATATTACAGGTACATATGACTGTATGATATCATGGGTATATATAACTATCTGATATCCTGGGTACATATTCACTGTGTGATATTATAGATACATACACAATGTATGATATCACAGGTCTATATGTGCTGTATATCATGGGTACATACACAATATATGATATCACGGATACATGTTGTGTGTCTGTTCAGATCCATTGGATAGGGATGAATGTGAATGAACTCAAAGGAGTCTTGCAGACTTGGACTGACAATGATGTATTAGTGGAGGTGCACAAGTGCTAACAAGAGCCCCACTCTTATAAGGGATGCTGGCAACTGGAAATGGCTGGGGGTGGGGGCAGAGTGTCACTGGGTTTTCCTCTTTATTTTGACATGAACCTAAGTTGGCACTGAAACACAATCTTAAATGTTTAAATGTTTTTAAAATTACATTTACTTTAGCATGTGAGAATTCTAATAGAATTAAGCTTTAAAGTGACCTGATGCCTCTAAAGATGGCATTTGTCACAAAGTAACACAAGGGATGTTCTCATCTAAACCTTCTAGTTGGACTGGGTCAGAAAACATGCAGCTCTCACTCATGTGGCAGTGAGCACAGAGCATGTTCCTTCCTGGGATGGTATGCAGAACTGTGGTGCCTCCATCCTCTCTTGGCTTGCTCTGGCTGTCTTAACCCTCTCTTGGAGGCACAGTGCCTCAGGGCATGTGAATGAGAAATGTGTCTGAGGGCCCAGGGTTAAGATGAATGAGGGAACAAAAGAAAGTTTGGCAAGAGTCAGAGTGTGTGTTTAATGCAAAAACCTAACCAACACTCAGTCCAGGAGCCACATCTCACACTCCTGAGAAAGCACAGGAGAGACAACGCCAGATCAAAAGGACTGATGTCTGGGTGGGTCCCAAACTGGAAAGTGCCACATTGTTCTGTAACATGTCAAACACTGCGCACATGCATTTAAATTACAAGAAACAGGAGGCTCTACAGAGATACTTCAGGTGGACATATAAAGGAAATGGAACTCATGATCCTGTGCCGAAGCTCTGTGGGGAAAAACCTCGAACTCATCGGCACAGGTGATAACTTCCTGAACAGAACACCCACAGCTCAGGACCTAAGACCAACAATCAATAAATGGGACCTCATGAAACTGAAAAGCTTCTATAAGGCAAAAGACACTGTCATTCGAACAAAGCGGCAGCCTACAGATTGGGAAAAAATCTTCACCAACCCCACATCTGACAGAGGGCTAATATCCTTCATTGTTTTTACTGTCACACTCGCCCTCCTTTGTTCCATACTAATCTTCCCAAGACTGCCTTTCCCACATCTATGTCCTTTTGCAGTTCTTTTGGTTCAAGTGAAAAGTTTCTTCCAGCCTTGTCTATCTGCTGCTTTACCTACTTTTCTTTAGCTCCTGGTATTGCCCAGCCCTCATGTGAGCCTCATTTCAGAAATAAAGAAGTTGCTCCAGAGAAGGTAAATCAGCATTCCCAAGATGACATCATTCAGGGACCAAACTTAGGTTAAAACCCAAGCAAATCTCTCTGATGTCAAGCCCTAGGCCACCAAACTTGCTTTAAAAAATAATAAGGGATGTGTCTACTCACTGACTTTGTCTTAACTGAATGAAAGATAGAACCAACTGGTCAACCCTATTAATCCAAAAATCTTCTAAGCTGTGATAACCCTGATGCTGGGAAAAACTTCAACTGTCAGGGGAGATAACGGGAGCTTCACTCTACTTTTCTAATACTAAATGGTTGAATAATGTCATCCTTTGAGAAAAACAGGTTATCTTGTGTGTTTGTGTGTGTGTCTGTGTGTGGATACTCGCATCTAGAGGATAGAAGATAATCCCAGGTGTTGTTCTTTGTGACCATCCACCTTGTTCCATTTTTAAGATTTACTTTTGTTTTTATTTATGGGTATGAGTGTATTTATGCCACACATGGGAAGGTGCCTGCATAGGTCAGAGAAGTGAGAAGTTAAGTTAGAGGCAGTTGTACGCTGCCTTGTATATCAGCTGCTCTCTAAACTGGTGAACCATTTGTCCTGAACCCCTCTTGGCTTTTTGGGTTTTTTTGTTTGTTTGGTTGGTTATTTTTTGAGACAGGGTCTCTCATTAACCTGGGGTTCTCCAGTTGAGCAAGGCTGGCTCTAGAGGAGCTTCAAGGATCTGCTGGTCTCTGTCTCCCTGCAGGGTTTATCTGCACATGCATAAACCCACAGTTTTGTGACATGGATTCTGGAAGATCACATTCAAGCCCTTGTTTTTGCAAGGTAAGAACTTTACTCAGTAATCCATTTCGCCAGCATCAGCACTATAGCATTCTTATAATGATCCATCTGATTATTCTAGTGTTGTTTTATTATCACAGGCAGCAAAACCATAAAAAGAACAGGGCACAGCTGGACTCTGTTGTGCTATTATTCACAGGCTCATCGTGTTTCTTTCTTCTAAAGCTGTTATCCTATTCATGAACAGGGTCAGTTGTCCTTTGTACAGTACCTTACACACACACCTGCCTGGCAGGTCCTCACAAAGATCTCTTCAATGTGCTGTATCCACAGAGAAGTTGGGTACAGGAGTTAAGCTCAGTAGGAAACAGAAAACCTGGAGCCAAATTTCACATCTACTACTCCTAGCTATAAACCCTTATTAAGTTGCTTGATGATATTTTCTCAATCTTCTTATCTTTAGTAATAGACATTTGTGACACCTGTATTACAGGGATGTTAATCACCGAAGCAAACACCTGGAGTGCTTAAATAGTACTTAGCACAGAATAAGAGCTAACTAGAAAGTCTTACTGTATTGGTTAATATAGTGGTGGCAGGCATCAGCAAAAATAAATAAATAAACAGACAGATAAATAAATAAATAGCTGGGAGCTCAGTGGATTCAGGCCTTTGCTGGGAGTTTGGTTACCAAAATTGATCCCTGGAGTCTACATAGTGGAAGGAGAGAACCAACCCCTGAGGGTTGTCCTCTTACTTCTTCACCCAATACTGTGCACTTGCAAATTCTCTTTCTCTCTCTCTCTCTCTCTCTCTCTCTCTCTCTCTCTCTCTCATAATAAAATAAGCTAAAATGGAAGTATTTAAACTAGCTATACATTCTTTTAGTTTTGGTACCTTATGCATTGAGGAGCAAAGCATCTCTGGTCCAGGTTTTGTCTGTCTGCCAGGTTCTGCTGGATAGACTGATCTTTGTCTCCTCAAGAACCTATTGCTCTGCTCTGTTAGGAGCAGGTATTTTCTAGTGCTTGTTCAGTAACCACAGCAATAAAGACACCTACTGTGTTTCATGGGTTGTTAGTCAGTATTATCTTGTTTTACACAGTATTCAGGTTTTCCCAGACCTCTTCACACCAAAGAGCCTGAAGGCACTGATGATATCAGGCATATGTCACCAATGCATCTTACTTCTAGGCAAAGACAAGTGCTCTCCACTAGTCTCTTAATTATCCATGTCAAGGCAAGTCTTTCTTCTATAAAACTACATTAGAAACTAAAGTGACTAGCCACAGGGGTACAAATGGCATTGCTCATTCATTCACCCACAGAAACATTAGCTTAACTGTTTTGTTACAACATTCCCCAAGCGCCATCCAAGGTCTTCTTCCCTTCATGCATGGCAAGATTAGAAAAGAAAACAAAAACAACAAAACCAAACACTTGTGTGGTGAGAATTTTGAAATATTGGTTTCTTTTAAAAACACAGAACTATCCTTTGCTGGGTGGAGTCTCTCAGAGGACAGTCATGCTGTGCCTCCTGTCTGCAATCATGGTGGAACATCAACAGTAGTATCAAGGGTTGGCTCTCTCCCACAGGTTGGGCCTCAAGTTGGGCCAGTCATTGGCCAGCCAGTCCCTCAATCTCTGCTCCATCCTCATCCCTGTATATCTTGTACACAGAGTAGATTTTGAGTCAAAGGTTTTGTGGGTGGTTTTTTTGGTGTCCCTCCCTCCACTGGCAGTCCTGCCTAGCTTTAGGAGATCACCACTTTAGTTTCCATATCCCCTGCTGCTATGATTCTCAGCTAAAGTCATCCATATATCCTCACAGGAGACTACACCATCACAGGTCTCCAGTCCTCTGAGAGGTTCCACCCAGCAAAGGATTGAAACAGATCTGAGACCCATAGGCAAACACTGGACAGAGACTTGGAAGTCTTGTAGAAGAGTTGGGGGAAGGACAGAGGCATGTGAAGGGTACAAGAACTATACAAGAAGACCAACAGAGGCATTTAACCAAAGCCCATGGTGGCTTACAGAAACTGAACCTTCAACCAAAGAGCATGAATGGACTGAACCCAGGCTGCCTACACTCATGGAGTTGAGGGGAAGTTTGGTCTTTATGTGGGCCTCCCACCAATAGAATCAGGGGTTACCCCTGATATCCACTCTGTTGCCAACAATCAATACCTTTCTGCTAGCTGGACTTTCTTGACTGGCTTCAGTGGAAAGGGTTGCAATTAGTTCTGATGCAACATGAAGTACTGTGGTGGGCTGGTGAGGGAGATTGGTGATTGGTTGTTGGTTGCTGTTGGCTTTTCTTGGTCATGGTTTGCCAAGCAGTCATGTGCCAAGAAGAAACAACAACAAGAAAAAATCAAGACTGTGAAGAGCAAACTTGCTCCATGGAACTCAGCGCCCATAATGAGCAGGAAGTAATCTAATAATAATGACGCCCCTTTCTGACCGGCGACTCTATTCAGAGATCTCTTTCCTTTTCTCTCTATCCCTTTTTCTCTCTTATCTAGAACCTCACATCTGAGCTAATCATGATCCGGAAATCCTCCATGTCAATTTTTCCCAGGAATGTGAATCTCCTGAGATCAGACAGTGACTCCAGTACAGTTCTCATCACCAGACATCTCTGAATTCTGTGGGCACAGTGTGGATACCACTGTGGCAACTATAGATTCTCGGTAACACCGAGACAGTTTTGTCCTGACTACCTTCCTGGAAACGAGTCACAATGGCTAGGAAGCACTGAACTCAAGCACTTGCTGAAGTCTGGGTACCTGAATGCTGATACTAGCTTCTCTGACTGGTAGCCTAGCGATGTGCTGGGTGTACCCTCTCAGAGTCTCAAAGTGAAGCAGTGACTGACCCACCCTCCCTTTTATTTCCCACCACATGCTTTCATATCTCCTGAACTCTCTTCCAACTGCATCTGTTTAGATTTCAAGTTAAATTGTCTTTAGTCTATCAACTGACAACAGACCTAAACCAAGAATTCACAAAAGACAAATTTCTAGTGGCCGAGATACACTTGAAGAAATCCTTAACATCCTTAATCATCAGAGAAATGCAATTCAAGATGACACTGAGATTCCATTTCACACCTGTCAGAATGGCTAAGATCAAAAACTCAAATGACAGCACATGCTGGCAAGGTTGTGGAGAAAGGGAAGCACTTCTCCATTGCTGGTGAGAGTACAAACTTGTACAACCACTATGGAGGTCAGTCTGGCAATATATTAGAAAACTTGGAATAGCTCTACCTCAAGACCCAGCCATACCACTCCTGAGCATATATCCAAGTGATTCCTCACCAACCAAAAGGACATCTCCTCAACTCTGTTCATAGCAGCTTTATTTGTAATAGCTAGAAACTGGAAACAATACAGATATCCCTCAACTGACAAATGGATAAAAAAAAAAGGCTGTGGTACATTTACACAACTGAATACTACTCATCTATCAGAAACAAGGAAATCATTAAATTTGCTGCTAAATGTATGGAACTAGAAAAGCTCCTGAGTGAGTGAGCTTACCTAGACCCAGAAATATGCACATGGCATATTTTTACTTATAACTGGAGTTTAGCCATTTAATACAGGACAACGATCCTACAACCCACAGACAGAAAGGAACAGGAACATGGACTTTGTTACCTGTTAGTGGGACGCTTTGCCCTAGTGGAGCTGCCATGTAGGCCCCCAGTGCAAGAGGAAGCTCTTAGCCCTCATATGACTGATGAACTGAGGGGGGCTGAGATGTGGGGGCACCCCTCACTGGAGGAGTAGTGTAGGTAGGAGATGGGGTAGAGGGGGGGAGAGTGGGACCAAGAAGGGTGGAGAGAGGGGCCTGTGATGGATATGTAACTTGAAGTAATAAATAAACATAATAAAAAGAAATTGTCATTAGTCTATCCACTGACAACTTTAGAAGTGTTGTGAATTGTGTCAGGTGGTAACTCTGATGGTACCTCATTATTATTCATACACTGTATACTTAATATCACATAAGTGTTATTTTTTGCATATCTGTGACATATGTAATTATTAGTTTGGTGTGTGTATGTGGGTGTACATACATATTTGCATGTTCTTGTGGAGGCCCAAGGATATCTTTGTTGATTGCTCTCTATATTTATGTTTGAGATAGAGTCTCCCTGAAGCTTATCAGTTTGGCTAGGGTGTTTGGCCAGTGACCTTCAGAGGTCTGCTTACCTCTGTCTTCCATGTACTGGGATTAGATGAGAACACATTCTACTCACAAGACATTCACATATGCATGGGGCATCAGAACTCAGGATCTTGTGCTTGAGAAGCTGGCCCTTTAAAGATTGAGGAATCTTTCCAGCCACTGGGTGATTGAAAAACACCACAGGACATTGTATGCATATATGAAAATGCCATAGCAATTAACACACGGTAATACAAATTTAATATAAATATAATTACATTTAATATTTAGTGGGTTGTGATAGAGGGGTAAATGATTCTTTGGTCCCTATGGAGGAGCTACTGATCTTGCTAGCAGTTGGGGCATCAGATCCATCTCCTAGAATCAGAGTCCCATATGCTTCTGACTTTTTCAGTAACCTCTGATCCCAACCACAAGGCATGCATTGTCAATGTGTTAAGATTACACACCAAAGGGAACTTGGACATAGACTTTTTATTTTTTATTTTTATTTTTTATTATTTTTAATATTTTTTTATATTTTTTAGTCTTTTTTTTATCTAGTTGTCTGCTTATTTGTTTGTTTGTTTTTTAGTTCTCTCTCCTGGGCAATGAGACACTTTTCACTGATGGTACTGTCTCGTAGACCCCCAATGAATGAGGAGGCTCTTGGCCCTCATATGACCTCTCAACTGAGATGAGGGACTGTTATATAAGGACACCCCACCCCAGAGAAATGGGATGGAAGGGTTAGGAGGCAAAGAAAAAAAATGAAATGTGATGTTTCGGCCTTCTACTACTAATTGTCATAAACTGTTTAGGATAATTAAGAAATGCTAACTAATGGTTATGCAAGCCAGTCATTCTGTTAGGTACTATGACAGCCTATTATAGTTATTTTCTAAGCTAATCAGAAATAAAGCTGCTAAGAGACAAGCAACATCTGCTTACCCTAATATAAGAGATAGATAGGGCCTCTTCAAAAACCTCAAGAGATCCGGAGAATATGGTTTCAAAGATGTTTTCATAACTTTAGATTTTTTTATATCAAGACATATCAACTCCTGACAGCACCCCCTATTCTACCCCAAGTAGAAGATGAGCATTGAAGAATCTCCAGTGGGAGATGTTTGAATTAGTCGCAAGCCTATCTCTTGGTAGGAAAAGCCCCTTGCTCCAACTGTAGACAGAATGCTGTCCAAAAAAGACAAAACCTGGAAGCAGGTAAGTCAACAGCCTAGCTCTGCCAAGACAGGGTAGGCAAGTCCTTCATAACCCCTGCTCTACAATCAATGTCAGAGAAATGGGGCCAAACGACTGAAGATCGATGCTGTAATGTATGGAGAGATAATGGGAACTGTCCAGGCAGCCACTGGTATGTCATTTCTTAGTATGGGAAGCTGCAGGCCCTGTACTTCCTATAAAATCAGATATATTTATCCTTCTCAGGTCTCTGAGGTGGTTGAAGAATAGATAGCTAGAGTCTCATAATTAAATTTTGGGTTGTTTAGGAGTCAAGAGAGTGTTATAGATCTAAGAAGATACTTTTAAAATTGTGTTGCAAGTTAGTATGAATGTTGAGTTAGATATAGAACTTTAAACTCATGGAGATGGTTAGATAGTAGAATGTTAAAGTCAGGTACCAAATACATATGAACTGGACATTGGGAATGTATGCTAAGCCATATAATCCTCATAACTGTGGCCTAATTACCTCTGTTGTACTGTATTGTGTTAATTATTATAAGAGAAAGAGCCATTTGTTGGACTGAAAGGGGAAACTGTAGGGGGAAATAAGATATACCTTAAACTTAAAAAAAAGGGAAGAGGATGGGGGGTTGAGGGTGGGAGGGTGGACTGGAGGGGGGATTAGGGAGGGTGGACTGGAGGGGGGAATAGGGAGGGGACTGCGATTGAGATGTAACTTGAAGAAATAAAAAAAATTTTTAAAAAAGATTATTATGAACTTACAGTATGGGAACCATTTGACACCTCTGCCGACCTAGAACTCTGGTCTCCTAAATAATCTTGAAAATTTTAAATTCATTGTCCCTGGACCATTTCTTTCTCAGACAGTGTCCAAATCTCACCTAAGGTGAGACACCTCACAGGGTGGTGTTCCTTACAGAGACCCAGACCACTTCCTAAGCATCTCAAACAAAAGCAGCCATTCTCTGCAGAGCTTTGACATTTGTGGTCTCAGAAAGCTATACAAAGATGCAAAGAAAAAGTAAGAATGGTGGGAAAAAGAGTAAACGTGGGAAGAGATGTAGGTGTAGGGTTTACCAATGTACCCAATCAATGGGTTATTTCTGGAACCCTGTAAAATATTAGAGTAAAAGAATCCCATTATCTAAATTTATAATTGGAAGTTTTACATGCCCAGCTGCCCATTGAAAATATGGACTCTCTTTCTTGTCCTGTGTCATAATGTGGCAGTTTAGTGTACTCATGCCATGGAAACCATTGTTTTTCTCATCTGTCACATTTTGTTAGTTTTTAAATGTGGAATGTGGAAATTCGCATTGAAATTAAACATCTTGTTTCATATGGCAGAAAGCCAGAAAGAATTTGTCTTTGGAGGCTGACTATGAAACACAAAATGATGTTTTTACATAATGTCTTTCCTACTTAATTTCACTGAGTGACTAGTAACTGATTATGATTGCACCACCAGCATGTACATTCTGTACACACGCATACACAGAAATGAATGGCTTGGGAATGCTAACACATAATACAATAAGAATGGAATTAATACTGATTGAAACAGTTCACATTTCAAATATAGCACCTAGGGTAACGACTTTCAGGTCTAGAGGAAAAAAAAAGATGCCCTTGGAAAAGACACTGATAGCCTGTCTTGCATTATTGGAAGCATGCCTTCGCCACCCTGTCCCTCAAGTCTTTTCAAGTCTCTAAGTGTTACATGTCAACCACAGAGCTGTGAGTTCTATGCATTGATTCTTGAAAGATGAATTAGCCTTCTGATAATCCAGGAAATGGCCTAGCTATTTCCTCATCCCATTCTTCAGGAGATCACTGAAACACAGATTTTATGAGAAAAGATTGATCAAGTACCATGCCAGGAAGGATGGCAATCCTGAGTCACTTGGTAGAATGGATAAGACCTCAGACTCAGCCACTTATGTGCCTCTTAACCACCACAAAAACTTGGGGAGCGAGACACTTCACATCTATGTGTGTAGAAGGACACTTGCCTTTATTAGAGTTGTCACATCCCTATACCAGTTTTAATTGACTTCCCTTATAGTCAAAATCCTTGCAGATTTTGTAAAACACAAAATGCCCTGTCTTCTGTTTCATTCTGTTCACAGATGCCCAATTTTTCCTAAATCACCATCTACATCTTGTCAATTTCTGTTGGAGCTTGGACCTTTCCAGGGTCCCAGGCCAAGGCCGAGTCTAAAGCATAAATGAGGCAGCTTACTATTCCGATGACAGTCTATGGAGATGTCTGCATTGTTCCTCTGTTCTTAGTAAATACATGCTTCCATAGTTGTCATCAGTCCTGGGCAGCAAACCATAGCAACTTATATACCAGTGAGCTTGCACTGGAGAAGCTTGCACTTCTCCACAGGTTTTTTTTTTTTTTGTGGTTTCCAATAAGCTTGCCTCTTTTATGTTCCTGCAGCTTATTTTACAAGAATAGGGGAAACAGAAAATGCCAAAGGCACCCCATGATGCCAAGCTAACTTTTACTCTTCTGAGACACTAGTGTGTCCCCTTCCTTCAACTTCTCTTCAGCATCTTGATTCAAACCCTAGTCTGTTCCTAGCCTTTCTACTAGATTCTCTGCCATTATTCTGCCCCCTCTGTGGCTATCTCACAGGGCACAGCTGACACTGTTCCCACATCACTACACATGTAGAACACACCTTGACCTATGGAGTCTAACATAAAATCCTTACTGTGTCAGTTTAAAGATCTCTGCAACATCATCTCCCAGAGCCTTTAAAAAAAATATTTTCCAACTTTCCAGCTCTCAACTGAGACCCATCTTTCCCAGTGAAAGACTGCTGTGCTGCACATTCTGGCAACATCCAGTAGAATATGCTTTCCTTTAAAATTCTTTTTCTTTGTTAGATTGTCTTTCCCTTCATTTTCCCACTTGGCACATAGTTGCCATTAATACAGTATAAAATATATTATAATGATAAATTGATTCGTATATGGTAAGGATTTCCTAAATTCCAATGTAGTTTTTTTTAAAGATTTTTATTTATTTATTATGTATACAGTATTTGGTCTGCATGTATGCCTGCAGGCCAGAAGAGGCCCCAGATCTGATGATAGATGGTTGTGAGCCACCATGTGGGTGCTGGGATTTGAACCCGGGTCCTCTGGAAGAGCAGCCAGTGCTCTTAACCTCTGAGCCATCTCTCCAGCTCCCCCAATGTAGTTTTGTGTCCACAAGATGTCACGAAATTGTCACCTCATATTCTGGAAATGTGTGAGCAAATAATCTTAATAAAATATTAACTTCTGAGACTCCAAGAGGCCATTCAGGTTTTTGCACCATGTTCCAGTTCTTAGTCTTGCAGGGTTCTTAGAGGCTAGGCATCTCAGTGGATGGCTAAAGTTTCCATGCTAAGGTAGTCAGGCAAACAGTGTGTCATGAGTTGGGCATGGGGAAAAGAAGGTGAAGCCCCCTTGCACTTTTCTTGCTGGGATTTTACTCAGAGAGACACTTGGGACCATGGAGACACCTGCAGAGGGAATTAGCCTTTACTCAAGCATATATGTGAAAGGGACAGGCTCTTGGAAGAAAAACATCAGCATAAAGATGAGTAGCTTGGAGGGGGAGGCAAGATGCTAGCTAAACACTATTTTTCTATGAGTCATCCTTTAAAGGTCTTTCTTAAATTTTTTTCTTTTAAAAAATTATGATTTAAAAGGCTCATACAGCCCAGGGAAGTAAATCCATGCATACTTCTAACATTAGTTAATATTTACTAAGACATCATAGGTTACAACAAATGAAACATTTTGGCTCTCTCACTGAAATTTTCTGGCCAACCATGTTAGTGACTGTTCCTACAGATATTTTATAACTGTTTCTTCACCTCTCTCGAGCAACTGAAATATAAGTCAGAAGGACTCAGGCATGTGGTTCATAAGTCAGGGTCTTTGGAAAATGTATTTGACGTTGAAGAATGGATCAATGATATTTGAACAGGCAGACCCTAGACATGGCCACTAATAGCATGGAAAAGTGAGTTAGATTTCTCCTTGTTTGAAGTAGGATTCCTTCTTATGAACCTGGGCACCCTCAGAGAAATGCTTTATAATCCAAAGAAATGTTTACTTTGGATTCTGTTTCTCTTTTAGTTTTCACTTTTGACTTTAGGAGTGAGCTCACAATTGGAAGCAAATCTGTCTTCTGTTTCCACTATTAAATAACTACCTACCCACTGAAAAACCACACAGGATTCACAGTGGCTTTGTCCCAAGGAGATACTTTGTGGAACTGTTGAAATTATATTTATGATGCTAGCAAATTTCAGCTCAACTCCTGAGATAGTTCACTGAGAGTAGTTGAGTTCTTAGTGACTAGAATGTATCTAGTATTCAATTTTTCTCTGTAGCAGGCTGAGTTCACTGAGTGTGACCCACCAGGTAACTCTGAGGATTTTCATTGGTACTGATTAACTACTGCTTGGACAATTCTATTTCATCAGAAGAACCTGGTGCTTTCCATTAATGGGTTTATTGAACAGCCTTCAATACATCCTGGTAACATTTCTGAAAACCTCGTGAAGGGATGGAGAAAGTGAGGAAACTCATGTTTATTTGCTTGTAATCTTTATAATAAACTTTTAACTGGTGCTAACAAAATGCAGAGCCAAATGAAGTACATAGGATCACTACAGATGCTTCTAACAACTCAATGAAAAACCACTTTAGAGCTGGGGACACTGAGACTTAGAGAGGTAAAAATAAGCAATAGTTGGTGTTGGGGGGGTAGATAAAGAAGAAATGAAAATTTAAATTCAGGTCTGTCACTAAAAATAGCCAAATCATTCCATGATGCATCTTGTTGATAAACATGTCATGCCTTTGAACACAGGGCCATAGCTAATGGCAAAACAACCAAGTCATCTAGCGACTAAGAGAATAAAAACATATTGCTATGTGAATTACCTCCCTCCTCTACATTATTCCTACTTCCTGTCTTCACCCAGGATGTATCATGAACTCCCAAGGTAGGCAAATGAGGGAGCATTATTTTGAAAATTCTGAAACAACTTTTGACATCTTCATGCTTTGGGTATCCACAGAACCTTTGAGAAGAGACAATTTTAAAGGATGCTTAAGGAACAGCAGCCCAGGCTTTGCACAGAGGCAGGAAACACATCCTTCCTTGAGGTCATTTTATTCTAAACTGATGTATTCTTTCCAGAGTGATAATAATCTTTTTTTGAAATGCAGGTCTAAGACGGAAGGAATTTTTATCTGGAAGAGTAATATAAATTAGCTCTGAGCGCCAGTTTCCTCTGATTAGTTCTTTCCAGGCGGAATTCCTACAAATTCTTGAGGCATGACCTCCAGTGAAAAAATAAAACCCCCTTAAAAACTTGTTGAGAAATTCCAGATAACTTTCACAAGAGACTTAATTTTAGAGCATTAACACAACCTTGGTTGGGGAGATAAAACTACAATGGAGTTATTTGGTAAAAGTCATGACTTCACAATGAAGTCACTGGAGACTGTTCTACTCTGCTTATCTGGCTCTCTCTTTTTTTTCTCCCCCTTTCTCTTTTAAACTTGGGTCTTTTTCCCCAAAACTAATTTTATTATGCATCACCCAATGCTCTCTGGATTCACCCTTATAAAAGTATAAAGTGTTTCAACAGATAGCCAGTTGGAGGTTATCTGAGTCTCAACCTACCAGGGTGAGCAAACAGTATTATGGGCTATTACATCTTAGTAATATGTATTGTGTATTATCACATGCATTTTTTCTTGGAAACCACAAAGAAGCTTAAACAATATAACATGATTTCAAATGGTTAGAAAAGCAGACTGTGAATGTTCTCATCTCAAAGAAATGATAGATGTGTGAGATAGCATAAATACCCTGATCTGATCACTACAAAATGTACAAATGTGCAGAAACAATACTGTACCCCATAAAGGTGTACAATATCTGTCAATCAAAGATACTGTGTAAGGGGGCTGAAGCATGGACTCAGCAGTTAAGAACACTTTCTATGCTTGCGGAGGACCCAAGTTCAGTTTGCAGTACCCACATGGTGGCTTACAATCAGTTCTAGGGGACCCAATGTCCTCTTCTGGCCTCTACAGGCACCAGCTACTCTAATGGTGCATACACATACATACAGCCAGAACACTCACACATGAAGTAGAAATAAATAAGTCTTCAAAATAATTTTTCAAATATCACTTTTAAAGAATAAATGAGAAGGAAGTGGCTCCAAGAGACTCCTGTGTATATTGGGAAGACACTTAGTTGTTGCAAGGTAAGATTATGCACACTAGAATTTTTTGAGTGGCCTTATAGACCATGGTGTTATCGTGCATCACCCCCTTTGGACAGATGGGAAAAGCTGGAATCAGAAAGCTGAGGTGATTCGTCCAAGAACTCATGACTTAACCAGTGCAGTGGCTGTAGTCCCCATCCAGGAAGGTCTGACCGTGGAGTTGGTTCTCTTTCTCCTGCAGAGTGTCACTGCTCCCTGAGCTGCCTTAGATGGGAAGGCACAGACACTGCAAACACAGGTGTAAAACATATCAGTGGCTCAGCATAGAGCCGAGAGAAGGCTATTGCTGCCCACCACGTTTTCAACTCCCTTGAAGCTGACTTTTAAAAGTCATTTTTTTCTTGATTATATCTAAATACAATAAGAAAAGCTATTATCAATTATGATCACTTGAGGAATTTATATGAAGTTTGAAGTAGCTGGTTGCTGCAGCAGCTATATCTGATAAGCAACGGGGGAAGGATTTGTTCTGATTTACAGTTCAAGGGTCCATCGCGGGGGGTGGGGTGGGGGATGGGAGGGAGGTGATATCTTGGGCCCAGGAGTTTGATGTGATGGGTCACGCTGCTTCTACAGTTAGGAATGTTCATATTCAACTGACTTTCACCATTTTATGCAACCCAGGATACTAGCCTATAGAATAGTGTATTAATATTCAAGGTGGTCCTTCCCACCTCAGTTAATGTAATGTAGATAATTCCTCCCAGGCAGGCATGCTCGGAGGCCTATCTCCTAGGTGATTCTAGGACGTATCAAGCTGAAAATCAATATTAACTATTGAAATTATCTCAGAAATACAATGGTTATTTTTAACATGAAGCTCCCAAGAACCATTTAATTGTTTTTAATTTTTACATGACTTTCATGGCTAGAGAGAAAAGAGATTTATAAAAGAAGGAAAAATAGGGCTGATGGTATACCTTAGTAAACAGCATGCATGCCACATTCAAGGCACAGGACGAGTCAATGCTGACCACCGAGTTATTAATTAATTAATCAATCACTTAAAATGAAGAAGGGATTATTGTAGACCTATGAGATTCTTTCTACTGAAATTTATGATTTTAGAGAGTTTAATAAGCTAGTCATGGAAATTATATTTTGGTTAGTTAAATATTTCTTCTTTTAAAAAACTTCCCATTATACTTGCTGGTATATGTTCAAATAGGTTGTTTTTCAAAGGATAACTCAATAGTATTAATTAATTAGCAATAAAATAAATAAATAAATAAAATCACATAGTATTAATTACATGACGTAAACTCTTATTGATCATGCTATTTTTCAACATCTCAGGGATGTAGAAATAATTAGCCCCCATAACACCCATATCAGTGCAAAAAAAAAAAAAAAGCAAGTACAAAAAGATATAATTTTGGTTTGGAATGCTAAGGATGCAGCCTATGTCAAAATATATAGAAGCATAACCAGGTTTCCTGACTTCCCAGATGTTCAGAAATCAGAATTACATAGAAGAAAAAATTGTGTTAGACTACCTGCAAGTTGTAATGGCAGAAAGTAAGGAAAGACACACGTGGCTTTGGTCCCACTTAGATCACGCTGTTTTCTTTTAATATATGGATCTATAAATCTGCTCCAGAAAAAAAAAAAAAACTAACATGCTACTACACATATTTTGCTTCTTGATCTTGGCTGAGGGATATGCAAAAAGGCAGGTAACTTCATGATTTCTCATGAATGGAAGACCATCTCTCACCACTTCAAATCATTCTCAAAAACAGATAACAAAACTATAAGAATCCATAAATTCTTCGGTATTATTCTTTTCTTTTCATTAACATATATCTTTTTTCCCTTGCATTAAAAATGTTTTTCTTCTCACATCAAATATCCCTATTACATTTCCCCTCCCTCTGTTTTTTCTTTCTCCTCCCTGCTCTTTTCTACCTCCCCTGCCATCCAGATCCATTTCCTTCCTGTCTCTCATTAAGAAACAAACAGGCATCTATGGGATATAACATAATAAAGATAACATATATATATATAATATATATATGATAAAACAAAAACTAGCACATCAAAATTAGCCAAAATAAATAGAAAAAAGAGTCCAAGAGAATGTACAACAAATAGACACCCACTTGTTCACACTCTCAAGAATACCATAAAAACACCAAACTAGAAACTATAATGTACATGCCAATGACATGTAAAATTAACAGAAAGAGAGATAAAATGTTTAATAAAATTTGTTTCCCTGGTAAGACTCCTTTGGAAGGAACTAAATTTTCATTTTCAAGTGGTTATCAATTGGAGATTGCTTCTGTGCTAGGGATAGGGGTATGTGTCCACTTCTCTTTTCTGTTCTAGGTCCCCATCTGGCACAGACCCATGTAAGCCCTGTACACACTACCTCAGTCTCTGAATTCACATGTGTTCCAGTCTGTTGCATTTAGAATGCCTTGTCTTCTTGGTATCCTACATCCCATGTAGCTCAAACACCCTTTGGTGTCCTCCTCCAGAGTTTCCTGAGCCCTGAGGGGAGGGATTTAATGGAAGCATCCTATGTAGGGCTGAGTGTTCCAAAGTCTCTCGCTCTCTGCATATTTTCTGGCTATGGGTCTCTGTGTTTGTTCCCATCAACGTCAGGAGGAAGCTTCTCTGATGATGGCTAAACAAGACACTAATCTATGAGTATAGCAGAATGTCATGAGGAGTCATTTTTTTCACTGCATTTTTGGATTTTTCTAGATTAGTAATATCTCATTTTATCCCAGATCTCTGTTTTGGGTTCCTTTTCACCCAAGCAGTGTCAGATATGGGTTCCATTTCATGGAATGGGCCTTCAGTCAAATCAGATACTGGTTGTTTACCCCCAAAAGCTTTGTGCTACCATTGCACTAGCGTATCTTGTAGTCAGGAAACCATTGTAGGTCAAAGGAATGGTGTTCACATTTCTCTTTTGGTAATGTGCAGAGAACATTCCTGTACCAAAGATGATAAAATGCATGGGCGAAGCCTCTATACAGGCACCAGCTGAACTTCAAGTTCAATGGGTTGTATAGGCATCTTCTTCAGCAAGGGGTACTTGCCATCAGTTTCTCAAGAGAAATCTATAGTCTTGGCAGTAGTCTGGGAGTTTTTTAAGGTTCCTGTGAGACCTCTTTGGCCAATATTTCAATTAGAAGTAACCAAATCCTGGTACTGAAAGCTTCATTTGGTGACAAGCATTTACCAATTGAGGTTCAGTCTCTCCCATTATTTGGTGATTTCATTTAGATGGCCTTCATATGTGTAGGTTTCCACACTACCCCTCAAATGACCAGTAATTTTAGCAGTCTTTCCATGGCCTTCCTCTCTCATTCCTCTTTTCCCTCCCTCTCTCCACTTGAACCTTCCTTTCCAATCTCCCCTCCAATCTATCCACACATATCCATTCTACTTCCCTTTCCCAGGCATATCTACCTGCCACCACCTCCCTCTACCAGTCCTTTAATTTATACCTAGCCCTCATTTTTCTATGGATTGTAGCTTGGTTATCATTACTTAAAAGGTAATATCTGCATATAAGTGAAATCATATCATATTTGTCTTTCTAGGTCTGTATTACTTTATTCAGGACTTCTTTCTAGTTCTACTCACTTACCTATGAATTTTGTGATTTCATTGTTCTTAATGGCTGAGTAATACTTTATCATGTAAATGTACTACCGCATTTCTTTTTTTTATTATTTTTTTAATAATTTATTTTTTATTTCTTCAAGTTACATCTCAATCACAATCCCCTCCCTACTCCCCCCTCCAGTCCCACCCTTCCACCCTCCTCCCCCTCAACCCCACCATCCTCTTCCCTTCTTTTTTTTTGTTTAAGGTATTTCTTTTTTCCCCCCAACAGCTCTCCCTTTCAGTCCAAAAAATGGTTCTTTTTCTTATAACTATAAATACAATACAAAACAACAGAAATAAATAGGCCACAATTATAAGAGTTATATGGCTTAGCATACATTCCCAATGTCCAGGCCATATGTATTTGGCACCTGACTTTAACATTCTACTATCTAACCCTCTCCATGAGTTTAAAGTTCTATATCTAACTCAGCTTTCATACTAACTTGCCTCATAATTTTTAAAATATCTTCTTAGATCCAGAACACCCTCTTGATTCCTAAACAACTCAAAATTTAACTATGAGACTCTAGCTATCTATTCTTCAACCACCTCAGAGACCTGAGAGGGATAAATATATCTGATTATATAGGAAGTACAGGCATGGAGCTTCCAAAACTAAGAAATGACATACCAGTGGCTGCCTGGACAGTTCCCATTTTCTCTCCATACATTGCAGCATCAATCTTCAGCTATTTGGACCCGCTTCTCTGACAGACATTGATTGTAGAGCAGGAATTATGAAGGACTTACCTACCCTGTCTTGGCAGAGCTAGGCTGTCGACTTATCTGCTTCCAAGTTTTGTCCTTTTTGGACAGAAGTCTGTCTACAGTTGAAGCAAGGGGTTTTTCTTGCCAAGAGAATGGCTTACCACCAATTCAATCATCTCCCACTGGAGATTCTTCGATGCTCATCTTCTACTTGGAGTAGAATAGGGGGTGCTGTCAGGAGCTGACATGTCTCGATATCAAAAATTCTTAAGTTAAGAAAACATCTTTGAATGCCATATTCTGCAGATCTCTTGAGGTTTTTGAAGATGCCCTATCTATCTCTTATATTTAGATAAGCAAATATTGCTTGTCTCTTAGCAACTTGATTTCTGAGTAGCTTAGAAAATAACTGTGATAGACTGTCATAGTAACTAACAAAATGACACGTTTTCATGACTATTAGTTTCCGTTTCTTAATTATCCTAAACAGTTTATGTCGGTTGGTAGCGAGAGGTCAAAACTTGACATTTCATTTTTAAGTATTACTACAAACAATACCTTTAAGAAGCGTTACCCTTAATTTTGTATCAATATACAAAGATCAATACCAATGTGGCCAAATATAATCTTAATTTTGTATCAATATACAAAGATCAAT
>CAJQZJ010004750.1:7000906-7012260 GCA_907164525.1 Lophiomys imhausi | reverse complement strand
TGTTGGTAGAAATAGTGTGTGAGTGAGCTTCTTTTCTTTTGTTTTTGTTGCAGGCATGCTATTTGCTTCCTGTGCTTTCTTGGATATTTTGATGTTGGGCTATAATTTTTAAATTCCATCTAGAAATAGTTTTCCCTAGTCTTATAATAAACATTCAGTTGCTGATTTTAAAAGATCTACCCTTTGAGAAGAAGAACATGGCCAGCGCTCAGAGACCAGCAAAATGTTCACATAAAAGACATAACTAAGAACTAGTAATAGAGAAATAAGAAGGTAGTTTCTCTGAGGTGGTTGAAGAATAGACAGCTATAGTCTCATAGTTAAATTTTGAGTTGTTTAGGAATCAAGAGGGTGTTATAGATCTAAGAAGATACTTTTAAAATTGTGTTCCAAGTTAGTATGAATGTTGAGTCAGATATAGACCTTTAACCTCATGGAAATGGTTAGATAGTAGAATGTTAAAGTCAGGGGCCAAATATGTATACACTGGAGATTGAGAAGGTATACTGGGCCATTTAACTCTCATAAATGTGGCATATTTATATCTGTTGTTTTGTATAGTATTTACCGTTATAAGAGAAGGAACCATCGGTTGAACTGAAAGGGGAAGCTTCTGGGGGGAAGAGGGTGGAAGGGCAGGATAGGAAGGGGGAATAGGGAAGGGTTTGTGACTGAGATGTAACTTGAAGAAAAAAAATAAAGTATTTAAAAATAAATAAATAAATAAATAAATAAATAAATAAATAAATAAATAGAATAATGTTCTTTTCCTTCCCAGAATTGCAGGTTCCTAGTGCAATTGCTCCATATCTGTCATGAAGCTATGTGGATCTACCTGACTTTGTGAGATAGGCAATTTTCTCACCTAGCTCCTGGTCAGAGTTGAAGTATGCCCTCTCTGGTTCTTCAGGCTTATTTCCTTCTCTCTCTAAATCTCTCTTCCTCACCATGTGGCTGCTTGTCTGCAACATGGCTAACCTCCATACAGGCTTAGTTCAATCAGCTGTTTCACTTCTTTCTCCAAGATGAGATTTGCACCCCATCTACCCTGGAATTTTTTTTTTTTTGAAATTTAATGAAATTGTTGCCAAGCTTCTGTTTGAGTTCATTCTTACATTCTTGTGGTCCCTAGTTTCCCCAGCATCACTAGTTTAGCTTAGGTTTAAGGCATATTCCAAACTCATCAGGGTATCAGCAGTACTGTTCTCATCTCCCAGTTAACCACACCTTTGGTATCATTTAAATATGAGTTTGCTTTTCCTAATGTATAATAAATCCCCTTAAAAACATATACCATGTCTTTTTTTTTAATCTGCCAATTTTTATTCATAGCCTAGCATGGTGCTTTGTGTATATATTGCTACATATAAGTTAAGTAAGATTAAAAACCTAAGTAAATTTAATTTGACTCAAGGTTAAAGAGATGCATCATTTTTTAACACCAGACAGACATCAGTGGTAATAGTTTGAATAACACATGGTTGACATTTACGGGGGGCTTATTTGTAACTATAAATTCCATGTTTCCCTTTCTTATACTTCATCTCCACCTGAATTGAAAATGGAACTGATTAAAAAGGTACAATATATTTAATAATATTACTTTTGTTTGCCAAATAAAAAGAAATAACATTATATCAATAATACTTTGAATTCAATGGATTAAAATATTATATACTTATGTATTACATAACTATATAGTATATAAATTTTGCATAATGTATTATATGAACCAAAGAAATGTTCTGGAAGGTTTCAGAGAAATTGTCAACTTGTTTGGACTAAGTTGTTTCTTTCTGAGCCTGGTCATGACTTCTGTTAGTCACAGCATTGAAAGACAGAGAGTTGGAAGAGCAATCAATATATTTTCCTGAACTTTAATTAATTTATTCATATCTCTCCCAGAGAACATATTAAGCTTCTATGAAAGGAAGTGAGGACAGATATGATAACAGAGGAAAGATATTGGAGCACTGGACACTCTGATCCCCACTCAAGTTTACTAGCATTGTCAGTAAAGACACCATGGAGGCAGGTGTTACTAGACCTCTGAGGGTAGCAGGATGGATGAGGGCCATCAAAAGACACAAAAGCATCAGGATGTATTTGAAATTGGAAGGAGGTGGACATTGTGGACGAACTTCATGCTGAGGTTTTGCTGGGAGCTCCAAGTGTTCTGTCCATGTTTCTCTAGGTCAGTCATACCCTTCTCCCCAGATGTCTGTGCATCTCCTTTTCTCTTTTCACTCAAAATAGAAACAGGCAAACAAAAACCACTTCCGTTTCTGAGGAATGATGAGGCTGTTTCAGCAGTGACATAGGCAGACCCTGGATGCAGGCACACTCATGCAAGTCTTAGGCTAGGGATGTCCAGTGACACTGGCTTTACAAAATGGTACCCTGTGGCTTGGTTTCTGTGTACACCTTTGAGGGTATTAGGTTGAAATCAATTATCAACTGGATCAGGCACTAATTTCCCTGGATATAGTAGACACTTGAGAAAAGTTATCTCTAAGAATGAATTTTTAGTGACCTGTGATCTTTCAGAATTAATATTCTTAAAAAATCCATATGACAAATATCATAATTAATGGCAACTTATTATAACTTGAAATCCACTAAAGAAGCATATTTTAAGTATCTGGATATGTAAATTAGTTTGATTGTGTTAATACTTTTGAAATGCATACCTATATCACCCATCACATGTCATGTGCCCTGAATGTACATGTGTGGCCAATCATATTTTGATAAACACAAAAGCATTACAAATAAATACATATTCAAAAATGAACTTTTATGACATCTTTTGATTTTAGTTTTTGCATCTCTCATTGTATCTGGTAATGTATTTTAAACTTTAATCTAACATATTGCCCATTAAAACAGAGATTTGACTCAAGAGGACTGGAAATAGATATTCATGTCCTCAGAACTAACAAATCTTGTAGATAATGGAGGCAAATAACTCACCAGGATCTCTTGAACATAGTGTTATCAAAATAACATGAAGAGAATAGTTACTAAATTTTTATGTTTATGCAAGTATGACTGTCTGCTTCAAGGGAGGGCTGGTTCTGTGAAGTTTAATATCTATAACATAGACAGACACTAGCACAAAGGAGAAATATAATATACATCTTGAGTATTATTTGAAGTATCAAATTCAGGTTAAAGATGAGCATCACTACTTCCCATACAGGTTTGGTAGTATTACTGTAAACACAACTTCGTGAAAACAGTTGAGGTGAAGTATACAGGCAAAGAAGAAAGGATAAGTAATATCACCAAGAGTCATACTTTTTTTTTTTTGAGGCAGAATCTTATGTAGCCATGGCTGGCCTCAAGCTCCTTGTATAGCTGATGACGAACTTGAACTATAGATCTTCCTGCCAGGATTCTAGGCACGTGACAGCATACCTGGTTTATGCAGTGCTAGGGATGGAACCCATGGATACATGCGATGGGAAGATATACTACCACCTACTGAGCCACATCCCAATTCCCAAGAGTCATAAACTTTAATAATTCAAAGCTTTGTGCAAAATTCAGCCCTTTTGTTTGATTAGCCATCATATAGTTAGTAAAAAGAATACTCAAGTTGAACTTTACCTAGAAAATTTACTTTCTATTTCTAAGAAAAAAACAAAATAAAAAAACTGACTTTTAACTGTCATAAAGTAATCCCCAAGGCTTTTTGCACATCAAATGGCTCTTACAGAATCAAATTTTGATGAGGTAAGTGTAAGGAATTTAGTAACATATGGATTAAATTTCCCTTAAAATAGACATCATTTTAAAATTGAAGAGAAAAAAAATTTAGTAAAATATGAAAGTATGCTTTGGTTTTTCTTGAACCCCAAACACAATTTAAAAAATAGTTCAAGATGTTCATCAAATAACCAATACAGCTGGGTTCATCCAAACCTAGTTCCAAGATATGAACTGTAGGGAATTCTGGTGATTACAAATATGGCAAAATTATTTGCAGATATTGGCAAAATGTCAGAGATGAATGAAAAAAGAGCCAAATTTTAAAGATAAACAGATTAAAAGTTACACTTTCTATCTTTAAAAACTTAGGGATAATCACATCCCTTAATAGCTGATGAAATAATTTATAGTCATATTTTCAGAAGAAAACACTTAATGATAAGTGGGAATAAATATTTCAAGAAAGTCTCCAACAGTAAAAGAAGCCCAGTGTAGGAATAGGATTGTAACAGGCTATATGTCCCTATCAGATTAAAGCTTTAAAGAGTCAATATATCACACCACAGAGGCTCATGCTTTTATTGATTTCAATCTCAACTATTTCATTGGGTCAATAAAACCAACACAAGAAAATTACAGTTACTGTTTTTATCACGAAAGAATACTAAGTATTGTCAAGTGTTTTGATTTTTTTGTTCTGAATTGTTTATTTTTGCCTTTGTCTGTTTTGAGGAATATTGCATCGATCAATGTAATATTGATCAATATGTTGAACCATCTTTGCATTTCAAGAACAGACCCTAGTACTACTGGGGCATAATCATTTTAATATTCGTTGACTTTAGTTGCTGGTGTTTAAGGATTTTTATAACGGTGTTCACAAGGCCTATGGGCAGGCATTTTTCTCTTTCTATGGTGTCTTTCTGGGTATGGTTCCAGGACAATTCAACCCTCATAAAATAAGTTGTTGTCTTTGTCAATTTGTGAAGCGTTACTATCAGTTCTTCTACAGAGGAACAGATTTTTGTTCAGCTTAGCTCATATCCGAGGTTTTGCTGTATAAACAGACTGTTGCTCATTACCCATGACATTTAAAACAGAAGCCACACCAGCAGACACTGGCAGACAAATGGTTAGGCAAATAAGGCACACGTTTAAGCATATTCAAACAAGAAGCAACATTGGTGACCTGAAGACCATGGTGCTACATGAAATAAGCCAGCCACAAGCAGAGTTTTCAAAAACTATGGAGACAGGGAGAATAGAATGGAAGCTGCAAGTGACTGAAGGAAGAAATGAGAAGTTATTGTTCATTAACTATAAATTCCATGACGAGTAGTCTGGAGATGAATGCACAGCTTGATGAATGTATTTTTGATGTTACTTGGGATTAGGCTGATTCATATCCCTAGCCTCTTGATGAATCAATTGAATACCACTGTGTTTTATACTTAAAATCTTTGAGACACATTATACTTGAGCCTCCAAGATCCATAGCAGCAGTTAAGTGTACTTTACCACAGTTAAAACTCCTTCTTAGGAATTCTGAGTCTGCAGGTCACATGTGACCTCTTTAATCCTGATACCAGTGTCACGAGTTTGCTGTCATCTCGGAGAAGAACTGTTTGGGAACAGAAGACCCAGCTTTGAATCTGCATCACCCTCCTTCAAATGAGTTTGCATCTGAAGATTTGGCTTTAGCAACTTCTACAACACATACATGTTTATGTACATTTTACTATAATAAAATGAGAAAATAAATGTAAAATAAGTTAGAAAATAAATTTAAAAGTCATTGTCTTAGTTACTCTTCTCATGACAAGAAGCAATGTAAGAGAGAATGGGTTTTATTTTGGCTCTTGGGTTGAGGACATAGGCACAGGATACACCTCTAACACGTGTGTAACCTATTCTTGGAAACATTCCTAGTAACAGTGACTATTACCGGCATGCACTGCAACAGGAACCCTGAACATTCCAACAGTGCCATAATCCTTATATTAGATAATAAGAAAGCAAAGGGGAGAGAAAGCTTAGCATTCAGCACACAACACAGCAGGAAAGGGGGAAGGGCACATATCTGCTATAGTTTCTGTAAGTCTTCATGAGGGCATGCTAGATATTCACAGACATTTCTTTCCCTGTCTCCTCATCCCACAATTTTCCCCCTCAGATTCTTGGCTAATTTGCTTTTAGCTTCTGGAGTGATCCAAACCTTCAGTCCATATTGGCACTTCTTCCTCTTGGTTGCTGTCATTTTTCATTAATTTCACAATTAGTTGTGGAAACAGGAAACAGTGATTATCCCAATATAATCCTTCATGTTTCCTCCCTGAGGCAAGAACCTGATTTTTCTTTGGTCACTGGATGAGTCATCCAAATGAACAACAAGCTTGCTCTTTACCTGTTGATTCAGTACTGTGAAGAGCCACAGAGGGCAGACAGGGTTAGCAAAACACGAAAGACATTACAGTGTGAAACAGGGCTTGATGGACATGTTCTAGAGACTGATTCTTGGGTCAATCCTGGGAGTTCACCAGGAATAAAAGGACCCATTTAAAGTGATAAGAAAGAAAAAGAAACCAGAAAGCTGAACAGTGAATGAAGAGACAGAAAGGAATCACTCTCAGTAGGTAGGCACTGTACCCCAAACCAGAGCAGCAGCCCTTAAACTATATGGCAGCACTGGGTACCTTAGAAGCCATGAGCACCTCTCTGCCTATACTTCACATAAACCCCAACTGTGCTTCGTTCCACTTTAGAATCTTCTCACTGTCTCTTGATTTCTATCAGTCCATCCTGGCCAGCTTTACCTCACTGACTGGGAAAACTCACACAGGCCATTCCCAGAACCTTCCTAAAATACACTTGCCATTTAAACATACCACAAAATGCCCCACCTATGGCTCCTTGGCTGGCATAGTTGATAAACTCATCCACGCTGGTTTTAAAAGGATGTAGGAGCTACAGACTTCTGTCTGATATGTATACTAAGATGTATAGGGAAGCACACTGTGTATATTAATGAAAAGTAGATTTGTCTTTGAAGCCAACTGAGTAAAGTGTAGAGCTCATCTGGTGCTTCTGGGGTCAGGAAGTACTAGAGTATAGCTTATGGACTGGAGTTTTCCTTTCCTGCGATCCATGTTCACACCTTACATGCTTCCCAGGATTCTTCTACAAGTCAGGCAAAGCAAGGAGAGCTGAGTGCCTGCTGAGGACCTTCCCTGGGTCATCTCCACACTTAGTTCTGAAGGAAGACAGACTGCAAGGCCTGGGTTCCTGTGCACTGTTTTCTTCCTCCTTTGCCCTGTTTTCTGTCCCAGTTACTCAGAATTCTATTGTTTCTGGTCTTTTATGTATGTCAGTGTGTTCTCAAATTAAACGTTAAATGATGAAACTCAGACACAAGAGACAGAAAACGCTGAGGTTATCTTTCATTTTAGGTGCTATGCAGCCTTCCCTATGGTAGTGTAGTGTAAGAACTGCCTTTTCCTTTGATCCTGGGTGGTAAAATGGATCTGGTTTCCCAGTGTGAAATGCAGGGCTCTGGCTTTTAAAGATATTTGTGAAATCCAGATCATGTTTTATTCATTAATCCCAATACATATGCACAATTAGTTAGCTAAACAATCCAAGTCTTAGCTTGACTGTTCAGTTTATAACTTCAATAACTTCTATGGGAGCTGACTGATTGACCTTTCTAGAGCTGGGACAGCTTTGGGAGTGAAGGTCACAAATCTGCACATTCCAGAAGCTGCAGGGGCAGAGGGATTAAAGTCGGTTTTCTTCTGGAACTGGAGTTTGCACTGAAAAACATATCCCTAGATGGAAGGCTTTGTGAAGAGGGGAGACTACAATAGAAATGAGTCTCTGGTATGGAATGGAAAGTGGTGTTGCTGCTTCTGAAGGGATCTGCATCACCTTCGTGAAATAAGTATCTCTGGGGAAAAGTGAGGGAAAAAAAACTAAGGCAAATGGGCAGGAGGCACCTCCTCCCCCCTGAGCCCCAGAGAGTGAGGATTGTTAGAAGGGATGAACCCACTTACCTAACACATGCAATTTAATGACAGTCTCAACTCACTACTGTCCTGAGTTCTCTACCTTGCTTAGGGTTCTCTCATGACAAACAAAATGTAAATCAGTGTATCCCATAGATACGCCAATAGCCCAAGAACATACAGGACCAACCATAAAGAAACTAGAACAGCATGCAGTGACAGCACAAGCAATAGTAAGAATCTTAGAAAAAAGTACAGTAGAGCTGACTGCGTGATACACGGCTATATCTCAGCACTTGGCAAGATGACGTGGGAGGATTACTGTGAGGTCCTGAACAGCCTGGGCTACAGATAGACCACATCTCAAAAAGAAAGAATAGGAGACAGAAAGGAAGGAAAGAAGGAGATCAGGCCTGGTGGTCACTTCTTTAATCCCACAGTCTGCCCTACACAGAGAGTTCCAAGCCAGCCAGGACCATCTAATGAGGGCCTGTCTCAAAAAAAAAAATACAAATAAAGAAAGAGAGAGGAAGACCGAGATAGAGAGAGAGAAGAAAAGAAGGAAGAAAGAAAAATAAGGGAAGGGAGAAGAGAGGGCAAGAAAAGGGGAGGGTGCACAGACAGAGAAAAGAGAGAGGGGGGATTAGAGAGAGGTTGAGTGAGAAGGAAAGACTATAAAGAGGGAAGAAGGTGAGAGGTGTGAAAGAGGAAACACAAGGACAAGGGACACAGTAGATTCTTGCAGTTGTTTTAAACTTTTTGGTGCAACAATATTTATGGGAATGTTTTCAGTTTGGAGGAGAGTGGTTATATAAATACACTCAGACACAGTTGCACACTGGCTAGTATGCCTGTCCTCACCTCAATGTGGAGCCCAAACATGCTTCTCTTGATATCTATCTGCTGTGGAGCCCTAGGCTGAGAGTCAGCCCACATTTCTTCCCTCTTTTGTCTCCAGGAGCCCACATTCATTCTCTGTTCTGTAAAAAAACAAACAAACAAACAAACATAATATGGTTGGGTGGTTGATCCTGGGAAAGAAATGCCCTGTTAGAAAAGTACATGCCTTATTTGTAATAGCTAGAAACTGGAAACAACCCAGATGTCCCTCAACTGAAGAATGGGTTAAAAAACTGTGGTACATCTACACAATGGAATATTATTCAGCTATCAGGAACAATGAAATTATGCAATTTGCAGCCAAATGGATGGAACTGGAAAAGCTCATCCTGAGTGAACTAACCCAGACTCAGAAGGACGCATATGGCATCTATTCACTTATAGTAGGATTTTAGCTATATAATAGATGGTATTGATACTACAACTAACACACCAAAGGGAACTTGGACATAGACTTCTTATTTTTAATTTTTATTTTTAATTTTTTTTATATATTAGTTATATTTTTTAGTCTTTTTTTATCTATTGTATGCTTATTGGTTTGTTTGTTTAGTAGTTCTCTCTCCCGGGCAGTGAGACACTTTTCACTGATGGTACTGCTTCGTAGACCCCCAATGAATGAAGAGGCTCTTGGCCCTCATACGACCTCTCAACTGAGATGAGGGACTGTTATATAAGGACACCCCACCCCAGAGAAATGGGATGGAAGGGTTAGGAGGTAAAGGAAAAAAATGAAATGTGATGTTTCGGCCTTTTACTACTAATTGTCATAAACTGTTTAGGATAATTAAGAAATGCTAACTAATGGTTATGCAAGCCAGTCATTCTGTTAGGTACTATGACAGCCTATTATAGTTATTTTCTAAGCTAATCAGAAATAAAGCTGCTAAGAGACAAGCAACATCTGCTTACTCTAATATAAGAGATAGATAGGGCCTCTTCAAAAACCTCAAGAGATCTGCAGAATATGGCATTCAAAGATGTTTTCGTAACTTTAGATTTTTTTATATCAAGACATATCAACTCCTGACAGCACCCCCTATTCTCCTCCAAGTATAAGATGAGCATCGAAGAATCTCCAGTGGGAGATGATTGAATTAGTCACAAGCCTATCTCTTGATAGGAAAAGCCCCTTGCTCCAACTGTAGACAGAATGCTGTCCAAAAAGGACAAAACCTGGAAGCAGGTAAGTCGACAGCCTAGCTCTGCCAAGACAGGGTAGGCAAGTCCTTCATAACCCCTGCTCTACAATCAATGTCTGTCAGAGAAAAGGGGGCCAAATGACTGAAGATAGATGCTGTAATGTATGGGGAGAAAATGGGAACTGTCCAGGCAGCCACAGGTATGTCATTTCTTAGTTTGGGAAGCTGCAGGCCCTGTACTTCCTATAAAATCAGATATATTTATCCCTCTCAGGTCTCTGAGGTGGTTGAAGAATAGATAGCTAGAGTCTCATAATTAAATTTTGGGTTGTTTAGGAGTCAAGAGAGTGTTATAGATCTAAGAAGATACTTTTAAAATTGTTTTGCAAGTTAGTATGAATGTTGAGTTAGATATAGAACTTTAAACTCATGGAGATGTTTAGATAGTAGAATGTTAAAGTCAGGTACCAAATACATATGGACTGGACATTGGGAATGTATGCTAAGCCATATAACCCTCATAACTGTTGCCTAATTACCTCTGTTGTTTTGTATTGTATTTATTATTATAAGTGAAAGAGCCATTTGTTGGAGTGAAAGGGGAAACTGTAGGGGGAAATAAGATATACCTTAAACTTAAAATAAAACAAAAAAGGGAAGAGGATGGGAGGTTGAGGGTTGGAGGGTGGGACTGGAGGGGGAATAGGGAGGGGACTGCGATTGAGATGTAACTTGAAGAAATAAAAAATAAAGGAAAAAAATGAGAAAAAAGAAAAGTACATGCCAGGTTCCAACTCCTTATCCTCAACTAAATACAGTGGGTTGGATTTGAGCTTCATGCTCTAGAGGGATGGGCAATGACACCATTTCTCCCTTGTGTCTGTCTAGATAAGTCTCTAGTACAACATCCCACTGTGAGCCCATCATATAACATCTAAGATTTCATCATTTCAGGCTGCAGAAAACATGCCTCATTTTAAAAGTTTTACCCCTCTACTCAAATAGAAAAAACAAAATCCTGTGATGCAAGCCCTCCTGGTCATCCTCGCCCCACTACTTCTTTAATAAAGCTGGCAGCTAAAATTTAATAGAATTTGGAAAGCCATGAACCCATCTCTTGGAGTTCTTAGGCATGTTTTACATTATAGAGTTAAGATTGCAAAAGAGGCTAGAATCTGCAACTGGCTCAAAAAAACTAGTTTGTTGATGTTAGCTGATGGAGACAACAGCCAAAATTGGAGATGTGTCCCCAAAATGCGTGTGTGTCTGTGTGTGTGCATGTGAGAGTGTATGTGTATATATGCATGTGTATATGTGTGTTATAGTGTATGTGTATGAGTATGTATGTATGAGTACATGTTTGTATGTGTGTATGTTTATGTGTGTCCATATGTGTGTGTGAATGCATTTGTGTAGATGTTTGTATATGTTTGTAAGTTTGTGTGTACATGTAATGTGTTGTATGTGTGAGAATGTGCATGCATATTGTGTGTGTGTGCGCGCGCGCGTGTGTGTGTGTGTATGTGTGTGTGTGTGTGTGTGTGTGTATGTGTGTGTGTGTGTGTGTGTGTGTGTGTGTGTGTGTGTGTGTGTGTGT
>CAJQZJ010004750.1:6972342-6992989 GCA_907164525.1 Lophiomys imhausi | reverse complement strand
AAAAAACATGTGCCCGGAGTGCATACTAACTTTTCTTCACCCAAGGATGCACTCCCATTACTTACAATCCACAGAAAAGGAGGCCAGAGACATACTGGCGAGGCTGAAAAATTCTTGTTGCGGTAAGAATGAAACAAAGAATTCCAAGTACCAGAGCCACTACCGCTAGAAAAATCCAATTTGGTAGCGGACCCTAGGGAAAAATTACCTCTTTGATAAATTCCTCCCCCAAGTATAATGACAGGTCCCAAGTCCATGCAACTTCCATTTACTCCACACAAAAGCCACAAATCAAAAGGATTGGTGGCAGTCTGCTGAGGATCCCTAGTAGATATATCAAGCATTCCTGTACAAGACTTATTCACTATATTACTAATCATGGGGCTAAAGGAAAAATAATCTTGTTGAACCCAAACTGCTCTGCGCTCCTGACATCCAGTCCAGGGAAAAGGTCCTTCCTCTCCTGTGGATCCTCTACAAAAAGGTGCCCAGCGTAGCTGTCTGGGGGGGTCCCGGTCATAGACTCGTGTGGGCCACCATCCTTCAAGGCGAGAACCATTGCCTGAAAACAAACCACCACTCCTACCCCCAAACCTCAGTTGTGCTAAAAAATCTGCTGACTGCTGAGACAATTTAATGCATTTTGTATCATCTGACGTATTGAAGCTCATTAAAAAGCACAGACTACCCTTCAAGCTGACATTTCTATTACCCTCTATAGGGCTTTTCTGATCATCAAAGGGAAGGTAGGGTAAGCCTAGGCTTCTATTACTGCTAAATAAGCGTGGAAACACAGTTGCATCATGTCTGACTGGCATCAGCTTTGGGAATATCGACAGGATCCCCCATCTCGGCTCAGTCATTCCTGACATATTCACTGCTACTATCACCAGGATCCTTAGGAAGGTCTTCATGACGAATCTTCCTCACAAGGCGTTCAGGCACCTACACTGGATCTTGTTGATCCTGAGGAAAAACACAAACAGACCCTCTCGCCCATGTTAGCACGAGGTCAGGCCCCCACCAAGAGCCTGTCAGAATATCCTTCCACTTCACCATGCTTTTAGGTGAACCATGGGAATCCTGATGTCTGTCCGCTGCTGAGCGGCCTTGAGCATCCAAATTGAAAAAGTTTAAAGTAAATAAGGCTAAAGACATTCTCTCCTTGGGGGTACGGCCTTGGCCTATTCCCCCTTTTTGTTTTTGCAAGCATTCTTTCAAGGTGCGATGAGCACGCTCCACAATTCCTTGTCCTTGAGGATTGTATGGTAATCCGTGATTAAGCTGTACCTCCATCTGGTTGCAGAAAGAGACAAAGGACTGTGCCGTATAGGCTGGTCCATTATCCGTTTTCAGCTGCTGTGGTTTTCCCCATGCAGCCCAGGCTTCTAAGCAATGTCCTATGACATTGAGAGCCTTTTCTCCACTCATAGGTGTAGCATATATGATACCTGAGCAGGTATCCACAGATACATGAATATATTTTAAGGTTCCAAATTCTGAAATGTGAGTAACGTCCATTTGCCAGATTTTGAGTGGCATCAACCCTCTAGGGTTCACTCCCACACTGGGAGGATGATGATGAATCACACACTGAGGACAGTCCAAAACTACTTGTCTAGCATCTGCTCTAGACAAATGGAATTTCTGTTGTAGAGTTTTTGCATTTACATGAAATAATTGGTGAAACTGTCTGGCTTGGTCTAGGAATGAACTCCAAAAAATGCATTCCATCCTGGTCCATTGATGAACTTTATCATTACCCTCACTTAATGGTCCAGGTAATCTTGTATGTGCTCTGATATGTTGAATATAAAAACACCTTTTTCTCTGCCAGATTAAAACTTGTAACTCTTGTAATAAGGCACATACAGTACTACTATTCTTAATAGGACCTGCTAATTCTAATACTTTCACTGCGTTGACCACATAGACTGAATCTGAAATCAAATTGAAATCAAATTGACATCTTTTAAACACCTCAATTACTATTTTCAACTCTACTATTTGGGGGGAGCCCGGTTGAAATTGACATAACATGGGCTCTTGTCTTTCTATCAAATAGGCTCCACAGCCTGTCTTTGAGCCATCAGTAAACACATTTGGTGACCCTTGAAGTGGTACTGCTGAAGTAACCTTAGGGAATATCACTGGGTGCTCCTTAAAAAATGATAGCAATGGATGTTTAGGATAGTGGTTATCAATCACTCCTTCAAAGCTACATTGCAATATTGCCCAATCATCTACAGTGCCACACAAAATCTTACTTTGATAACTGGAATAAGGCACTATTATACTGGCAGGAGCAACTCCAAAAGACTGCAAGCATTGTTGGATACCATTCAAGGTTAAAGCAGCAAGTGCAGTGGGATAATGTTCTATGGATTTTTTCGGAGAAATCTTTGAATAGATCCATAATAATGGTCCATCCTGCCATAACAACCCTGTAGGTTGAACAAAGGTGGCAAATATGCACAATGCAATGGGCTGTCCTTCCTGCCATCTCTTTAGGAAGGCACTCTGTAACCTTTCTTCCACTTTACATAAAGCTTTTCTTGCTTCGTCTGTTAATTGCCTAGGAGAATTAAGTGCTGAGTCACCTTTCAAAATATATAGGGGTCTTATTTCATAATTTGGTAGCTTTAAATAGCCTCTTACCCAATTGATATCTCCTAACAACCTTTGAAAATCATTTAAAGTCTTTAAATTATCTTTTCTTATCTCAATCTTTTGAGGTATTATCTTTTCAGGTCCAACCTTCGCTCCTAAATAATCAACCACATTTTCCTTTTGAACCTTATCAGGAGCAATAAACAACCTTTTCTTTTTTAATAATTGAACTAATTCTCCATAGGCCCGATCTAACATTTGTTCACTCTTAGCTGCCAGTAAGATATCATCCATATAATGAACACATCTCAAATCTGGAAAATTCTTTCTCAAGGGAGCAATGGCTTCCCCCACATACAGTTGGCACATAGTGGGGCTGTTTGCCATGCCCTGGGGTAATACTACCCATTCAAACCGCTGATCAGGTTCCTCATGGTTACAGGATGGAACAGTAAATGCAAATCTCTCACTATCTTTGGCACACAAAGGGATGGAGAAAAAAACAATCTCTTATATCTATAACTATAATGGGCCATGAGGCTGGCAAAGATGATAAAAGCGGCAAGCCGCGTTGCACTGGGCCCATGATCTGCATTTGTTGATTTATGGCATGCAGGTCATGCAATAATCTCCATTTTCCAGATTTCTTTTTAACGACAAAGATAGGTGTATTCCAGGGAGATACAGATGATTTTATATGCTTTAAAGACATCTGTTCATCCACCAAATCTTTGGCTGCATTCAATTTTACAGAGGAAAGTGGCCACTGAGGAACCCATACTGGATCCTCCGTCTTCCAAGTTATGGGAATGCCTTCCTCAGTGGCCCCTAGGAAAAACCCAGGCCCTGTCTCTTTTGTCTTTGCTGCATAGATATGGGACTCTTTCGTCCTTGCAAATATTTTCCTATTCCAAAGCCTGGAGTATATCCCATATCTTGCATCATACGTTGGGCTGAATCAGAATAGTCATTACTCAATTTAAATCCCATATCCTTTAAAAGGTCTCTTCCCCAAAGGGAGATAGGGAGCTCAAATACATATGGCTGCATTTCTCCTGAGTGGTTCTCTTGGTCCTGCCACTTTAATAACCTTGCACTCATATCTGGAGTCTTAGCATAACCCAGGCCTTGAAGTGTTTGAGAAGAGGCTTGTACGGGCCAACCTGAAGGCCAGTCTTTCTTTGCTATGATACTCCTATCAGCCCCAGTATCCAAAAGGCCCAGGATCTTTTTACCATCAACTTTTAACTCCAAGACAGGGCGTTGGTCCAAATCCAGGGAGAGAAAAGTCAAATCTGTGCCCGTGGACCCAAAACCATCTTTTCCTCTCTCTCTATCCTTTGCTGCATAGCGGTCATGTAAGCTCGGCAACATGATCAATTGAGCAATTCTATCTCCAGGAGAGATAGCCGTTATACCACGGGGGGAGGCTACCATGATCTTAACCACTCCTGTATAATCTGGATCTATAACTCCAGGATGGACAATAAGTCCTCTCAAGGCTGATGATGACCTCCCTAACAACAAACCAACTGTACCAGGTTCAAGGGGTCCTTTAAAATCTGTTTCAATTAACTGGACCCCCATTTGGGGTGTTAATACGAGTCTGGTGGTGGAGCAGAGGTCCAATCCTGCTGAGCCTGCTGTGGCTCTCCGCGGTCTCTCGGATGGCGGAGGGTTGGCCATCTCTCTTGATTCTGTTCTTTGTCCTGATTCTCTACTGCCCCATATATTTGTGGGCCCTGAGGTCGTGGGCCCCGCTGCCCGTTTTTTGGACGAGTGCCACCATAACCTTGAGTTAAAGGCTGGCCATGGATGTCTATCACTGAACGGCATTCATTAGCCCAATGGTTCCCTTTTTTACATTTTGGGCATAACCCCGGCCGCCTGGGGCGTTGTACACTTCCTGTACTTTCTGTACTCCTTCCCCTGGGGCACTGTCTTTTAAAGTGTCCCATCTTGCCACACTTAAAACAAACTCCTGAACTTCCTCCACCTTTTCTGGCCAACTGTATTACTGCAGCAGCAAGACCAGCATTAGTTAACAGCCCTCCAAGCTCTCTAGACACTTTCATCCAGGCTTCTAGGCCTTTGTTCTTATATGGGGTGATAGTGGCTCTACATTCTTTGGTACATTGCTCATAGACCAACTGTTTTATTAGTGGCAAAGCAGCATCCGGGTCACCAAAAATCTTCCCTGCTGCTTCCACCATTCGTGCTACAAAATCTGAAAAGGGCTCCATGGGGCCCTGTAGAATCTTAGTTAAGTTCCCACTCACCTCCCCTTTATTAGGAAGAGATCTCCAAGCCTTGATAGCTATCTTGTTTATTTGCTCATAAATCTGAATAGGATATCCTATCTGCTGGTTGGCAAATCTCCCCTGCCCAAGAAGCATATCTCTATCCCAGGCTGGATTTCCATCTCTCTGATTAATGGCTCCTTGCTCAGTGGCATACTCAATCAAGAAAGCTTTCCAGTCTAAGTATTGCCCTGGACTTAAGCAGGCGCGGACCAGGCCACTCCAATCACTCGGAGTCATACAATGTCTGCTTAATGCTTCCACTTGAGCCATTGTAAAAGAAGCAGTAGTACCATAGGTACGAACCAACTCTGCAAGAGATTTAACCACCTTAAAATCAAGCAGTTCCTCATACCTGTTCCCTTGTGGGTCTTGGTATACCGGATAGGCAAACTGTAATTCTGTTCTTACTTGTGTCCACATCCCCGGGCAGAAAGATCTCCCTACTTTCAGGGACTGAACAGGCTGATCTATCTGAGTGGCTTCTGGATATGGAGGAGGAGTTAAAGGCGCCGCGGCAACAGCTTTACTTACACCAGCCGCCGCCAGCATGGCTGAAGGCGCTATAGCAACAGCTCCACCGACACCGACTGCAGCAACGGCTCCACCCACACCAACTGCTGCCTGCGTGTCCTTCTCTTTTACCTTTTTCTTTTCCTTTTTTCTAATAACAGTCCTCTCCAACTGTTCTATTAGAGCGTGTAGCTCTCCTTCAGAATCCGTGCTCTCTGAGTCCTCAAAATCTCTAAAATCTCTAAAATCTCTAAGATCGGGATAGAGAGGAACTTTCTTTTTGCCTCCCTTTTCACTGTCTGCCTGCTCAAATCTTTCGCCTTTGTTACTTTCCTTTTCACTGTCTACCTGCTCAGATCTTTCGCCTTGCAGCAGTTCCAAGGCTGATTCTCCCTCTTTGATTGCATTACAACATCTCTGATCTTCTAAACAACTCCTCACCATTTTCCAAATCGGTCTTACTCCATGCTTCAGAGTCCCTTGCTCCCAAGCAAAATCCAAGTCCCTGCCTAATTTGTCCCAGCAGGATACCGTAAGATTCCCGGACACCGCAAACCACGGAGCCACGGAATCACATTCATCCAAAAATCTTTCTAGGGTAGACTTCTTAATCTTCAAATTCCTAGCTAAAAGTAGCTCCTGAAGAGCCAGAAAAATTGGGTGTGACTCAGACAATCCCATGTTTAAAAATTTACTTTCGGTTCGCAGCTTCCCCGTGAAACTGTGCCTTTTGTTCGCTATCTCTGCGAATCTTTACCGTATGTTCGCTATTATCCGCGAATCTTTACTTTGTGTTCACTATCTCCGCGAATCTTTACCGTATGTTCGCTATTATCTGCGAATCTTTACTTTGTGTTCGCTATCTCTGTGAAACTTTATTGTCCTGATTTATCCCAGGAACTTACCAGCGCTGCCCCTGACTGCAGGAGTTCTGAGTCTTTTCTGGGTCCCCATACCGGCCACCACTTGTCGCGTCCCCCTCGACCAGCAGGGATGACGCAACTCACAAAAGCTCTTCTCCAGCAGTTTATTCAGGTCCCTTGAAAACAGTCTTCTGAATTCCGAATGCCCGAATGCCCGGGCAGACCCAACCCACAGGCTAAATACTAAATGAACAGCCAATCAAGTAAAGCCACGTAGTGCTATCTTAGAGGCCCACGTATGCGGAAGCAAGCCAGATCAGCGGTCTTTGCCAAATATGGACTTGTTTATCACCGAGAGCGCTCACCGTCGGGCTGGTGGAAGGCGGAAACCGGCGCCATCTTTAGGGCGCGGCACATCGCAGCTCTCTACAACAGAGTGCTTTCTCATTGGTTGCCTAGGACCACATATGCTCTGTCAGGTTTTTCTCACAAGTCATATGCCTCCTTTTAAGAGACTGTCCTTCAAGAAGCCCCCACATTTTCATGAAAAAAAATCTAACTGCCATTACAGAGATCTGGATCTACAGGATAATTTTGTTGTGTATTACAAATATGAAACCATCATTTTAACATTAATTATCTAAATGCTAGTTGCTTTTATAACAAAGGTTTAAATCAAATTATAGATGTTTTTCATGAATCCTTGTGATTTCTGTTTCTCAGAAATACACAGGTTGAAAAAGCCAATTGGCACAGGTAGGCTATCTGTGATGCGGTACTGAGCTCAACTTTCCATCACAACAATGCATAACTTGACATAACTAACACAAAACCTTGACACGTAGGTTGCTACTCATAACTGGCTCCAAGTTTGGGGTAGGTGGTAGTGTCTCACAGCAGGAGTATATAGTAGAACCTAATCATCCACCTCATTGTCAGGTAGGAAAGAAGAAAGCAAAAGGGACCAGGATTCAAAAATCCTCTTTTATTTTAATTGCTTTCTTTATTTATTAACTTTTCTTCCAAATCACAGCCTGACTCCCTCCTCTTTTCCCAACCCCGCCCTCCCACTCTCTTCCCCCATTACTCTTTCCCTTCTCCTCAGAGAACGATAGCACCCCCTCCTACCAACACATCAATTTGCACAAGGACTAAAGGTATCCTCTTTCACCGAGGACAGAAAAGGCAGCCCAGCTAGGGGAAAGGGATCCAAAGGCAGGCAACAGAGACCAAGTCAGAGACAGCCACCGTTCCAGTTGTTAAGGAACCCACATGAAGATCAAGCAGCCTGTCAGCTACATATGTGTAGGGGGCCTAGGTCCAGCCCATGCATGCTTTTTGGTTGGTGGTTCAGTGTCTGTGAGCCCCCATGGGTCCAGGTCCATTGACTCTGTAGGTCTTCTTGTGGTGTCCTTGAACTCTCTGGCTCCCTCAATCCTTCCCCCAATTCTTCCATAAGACTCCCTGAGCTCTACTTACTATTTGGCTGTATATCTCTGCATCTGTTTTCATCAGCTGCTGGATGAAGCCTCACTGATGATAGTTATCCTAGGCTCGTGTATGCAAGCAGGACAGAGTATCATTAATAGTGTCATGGGTTGGCTGTCTCCTATGGGGTGGAACTCAAGTTGGGGCAGTCATTATTTGGACATTCCTGAAATCCCTGCTTCATCTTTATCCCTGCATAACTTGTAGGCAGGGAAAATTTTTGGTTGAAGTTTCTGTGAATGGTTTTGTGTCCTCCTCTGGCCACTGGAAATCCTGTCTAGCTACAGGAGATAGCCACTTCAGTCTCCATATCCCCACTGCTAGGAGTCTCAGATAAAAATCACCCTCATTTCCTCCCTAGAGCCTCCCCCATTCCAGGTCTCCAGCTTGTCCCAGAGATGCCCTACATTGGCTTCCTTTTTCTTTCCCAGTGGTCTCACTCCCCACCCCTACTCTCCCCACACCTGATCCCCACCCTAGTTCCCCACCCCCCCCCCCTGTCTCCCAGTTCTCTCTCTCTCTCTCTCTCTCTCTCTCTCTCTCTCCATCCACTTCTAATGTCTATTTTATTTCCCCTTCTGAGTGAGATTTGAACATACTCCCTTGGGCCCTCCTTGTTACTTAGCATCTTTGGGTCATTGGATTGTAGCATGGATATCCTGTACTATATGTGTAATATCCAGTTATAAGTACCTACCATGTGTGTCTTTCTAGGTCTGGGTTACCTCACTCAGAATGATTATTTTCTAGTTCCATCCATTTGCCTGCAAATTTTATAATTTCCTTGTTTTTAACAGCTGAATAGTATTCCATTGTGTAAATGTACCACATTTTCCTTATCCATTCTTTGGTTGACAGACATCTAAGTTGTTTTCAGTTTCTGGCTATTATGAATAAAGCTGCTATGAAGACAGTTGAGGCAATGTCCTCGTGATTTGGTGGAGCATCTTTTGGGTATTTGCCCAGGAGTGGTATAGCTGAGTCTTGAGGTAGAACTACTCCCAATTTTCTGAGAAAATGACAGATTAACTTCAAAAGTGGTTGTCCAAATTTGTATTCTCACCAGCAGTGGAGGAGTGTTCCCCTTTCTCCATATCATCACCCAAATATGCTATTACTTGAGTTTTTATCTTTGACATTTTAACAGGTATAAGATGGAATCTCGGAGTCCATTTGGTTTGCATTTCCCTGATGACTATGGACAATGAGCATTTATTTAAATGCTTCTCAGCCATTAGAGATTCCTGTGTTGAGAATTCTCAGTTTAGCTCTGTACCCAGTTTTTAAAATTAGATTATTTGATTTGCTGGTATTTAATTTCTTGAGTTTGTTATATATTTTGGATATTAGCCCTCTGTCAGAGGTAAGGTTGGTGAAGATCTTTTCCCAATCTGTAGGGTGCTGTTTGTCCTATTGACAGCGTTGAATCTGTAGCTTGCTTTTGGTAAGATGGATATTTTTACTATGTTGATCCTACAGATCTATGAATGTCTGACATCTTTCCATCTTCTACAATTTCTTTCTTCAGATATTTGACGTTTTTGTCACATGGGTCTTTTTCTTGCTTGATTAGAGTCACACCAAGATATTTTATATTATTTGTGAAGGGTATTGTTTCCCTAATTTCTTCCTCAGCTCATTTATTGTTTGTATAGAGAAGGGCTACTGATTTTTTGAGTTAATTTTCTATCCAGCCACTTTGCTGAAAGTGTTTATTAACTTTAGGAATTCTCTAGTGGAATTTTTGGGGTCACTTATGTATACTATCATATCATATACTAACAGATATACTTTGACTTCTTTCCAATTTGTGTCCCTTGATCTCTTTTAGTTATCTTATTGTTCTAGCAAGAACTTTAAGTACTATGTTGAAAAAATTCACAGAGTGGACAGCTTTGTTTTCTTCCTGATTTTAGTAGAATTGCTTTAAGTTTCTCTCCATTTAATTTGATATTGGCTATTGGCTTGTTGTATATTGCCTCATCAGTAATCTTTGCAATAAATATTTGTAGCCAATCTGCACATGGAATGATTGGAAGTAATTAGACTTAATGAGATAGGACCAAATCAGAAAGTATGTATAAATAGCTACATGTGAAAACCTGGAGTTATATCTGACCCTATATGCAGATCAGAGAACTTGCAAAATAGGTTCATACTATGTTTAAGAACCTTAACTAGACTCATAGTAAATTCTACCCACCAGGTTAGTCATTCCAATAGGATACTATTTCATATTTTATAGGACATGAAGAAACATGAAGATCACTGTCCAAAGAACCCAAAATACATAGCTACAAGAATTGAGTTCCAGGTCCTATTCTGCCATGGGATCACTTTGTGACATAGAAAACATCTTGATTTCCCTGAGTCTTCATTATTTCAAGTTTATCTTTTCTAACTCACAGGATTGAATTGAGAAACAAGTACAAAACTGGGAAAAATGTGTTGCTGTTCTATAGTTTACCAAGAATTAAAGCCAGGGCTGGGGGACTGAAGGCTGGAAAGATGGCTCAGAAATGAAGAGCACTGTCTTGTTCTTCCAGAAGAAGCCAGGTTGAATTCCCAGGAACCACATGGAGACTCACACTCATATCTAATACCAGTCACTGGGGATTTGACTCCTTCTTTTGGCTTCTACAGGCATTATACAGGCATGGTATATAGACATACATGCACCCATATTCACAGGCTGAATGCCCATACACATAAAAAATAAATTTTTAAAAAATTTAAAAAGGAATTGAATCCCCTTCCATAACTTTCTAGAAAGTAAAAATCAACTTTCTGCATCTACCATTTGTGTGACCATCAGCCAGTTGTTGCTTCTCTCCCTTAAGTCAACAGCCAATGCTACCTATAATTAATTCTCCAAGTTGATAAAGCATGTGCTACTCCTCCACTCAACATTGGGTTCAAGAAGCCTTGGAGTGGCACTGGGAGCTATGTGTATCAAGTCCAGGTTCCACTGCAGAGTCCCTGTAGGCCTGCTTAGACAAGTTCAGTGCAGATAATTCTCTTAAAAAACAGTGTTTGATGATTTGAAGCAAAACAGACATATGGATCACATTTCCCTGAAAATACAGCAGGATTGAAAAATTAACTAGGAAAAAAACCAAGCACTTGGCATTTCTCAAGTATGGAAGGCCAGCTTGGAAAAGCTGACAACCCCCCAAGCCCCACTACATTGTTGTGTTATGTATTCTCTCAGACTGGTGCTTCGTCTCCTTTGACTCCTGCTACTAACCAGTTTCTCCATTCACTTTGCAAGAAATTATTGCTATAACAATTATTTTTCAGGACCCCAAGATTTTCAGAAGTATATACATGAAAAATCCAATCTATTATAAACCGTATATAGGTGGGTGAAGCATATATATGGTACACAAATATTCACCTTATAAAATTTTGATGTAATTCATTGAAGAGTGTGTGGCTTCTAACAATTTGCTCAGAGTATTCTGGACCATTAAATAACTGTAGTTCTGTGCACCAGGAAAGTGATGACAAATAGATTTCAGCTCAGCTACATCTCTGCACCAGCCTCATTAGCTCTATTCTTACTGAGAAGCCATAGAAGCTCAATGTACTATCCCAGGTGCCAGCAGCTCTCTGATTTAACAGAAGACTCAAACCCCTAAGCTATCCTCATCTCCCCTCCATTACTACACAAGAATCAACAGCATTTATTTTTTAAATTATTTATCCTCAACAGGAATCATGAACAGACCCAACCAATTAAGAGGGTGGGATAACAGTGGGTAGTGGTGAGGATTATACCCACGTTCACTCCATTTCCTTCTTATTGTTCTTCCCACTCAACTTTTTAATTTCTTCCTTCTATCTAAATCATAAACAGATTCTTTCTTGATATTAAATAATTTAAGTCACTTGTAACTTAAATTATCCATTGTTTTGAATAACTATAAGTATAGGTTCCCATTTATATACCCAGTGTAACTTTATGAACCAGAGATGAATAAGCTAAGATGAATAAAGAGGATCTTTATTCATATAAAGGCAAAATAAACTAAGATGCATAATGATCATTGACTATCAGAAGATCATCGGTGAAGCTGTTGTTCATAAAACTAATACGCTCATGGTTTTATGATGGGAGGAAGATGACATACTCACTTTCTACCTGCTAACACAATTGTGTCTATGTGAGTATGCACATACAACTCTGTATGTGCACAGATATGCATGCACATATATGCATGTACATATGGAGACACATGTACACATATGGTATCAAGAGACAAATATTAACTATTGTTCCTCAGGAATGCTAGACACTTTGGCTTTGTTTGTATGTTTGGTTGTTTGTTGTTTTGAGACAGGATCTCACTATGTAACCCTGCCTATCCTGAAACTCAAAGAGATCTGTGCTTAGATTAAAAGCATGTGCCATCATGCCCAGCCATCTAGGTTTTTGAGACACTATTTTTTTCTCTCAGTTGGCCAAAACTGGCCAAGGCTGGCCAAGGGATCTGCCTGCTTCTGACTCCCCAATGCTGGGATTACAAGAACATGCCACTGGGCCTGGCTTTGTGCTGGGGAATGAGCTCAGCACAAAGGTCCTCATACCTACAAGAAAGGCAGCTTAATCACTGAACCATCTCTCCAGCCTTACTAAAGGTTCTTTTTTTATTCTAGCTTCCTAAGGTGCAATACCCGTGTGGAGACTCATTTAGCATCTAGCTTAACTTCCAGGTGCCATCCACTCATGTTCCACAGGCATGTGGCCGTCTAATCCACCACTCCACCTGAATAAATGAAAGACAGGACTAATCAGCGAATTGTGAAATCCACAGTCACATGATGCATGTGCCATGCTTTCCAGAGCAAGATTAGTTTTTAGTCTTTATTTTTGTCATATTAATAATAAACAACCATATTGTGTGACAGATGTTTCACTGTGGAAACTCAGATCCTGTTGACTGTACAAAGTTCATAATTTGAATTCACATTCCCAGATTCTATTAACTAATATATTAATATTATGCTAATCCTGGGCATATTTGTATCTGAAGTGCACACACATTTATAAAGTCCTCCCATGCTAGTCTTTCACACATTCCTCCCTTCTTATTCTGTGTTCATGCTGTTATCCTAACCTCAACATGGCGCCACTGACAGAAAAGGCCCAATTCTATTGCTATTTTGCACAAACTTAGAGTTGATTACTGGGTCAATTTGACAAACTGTAGGACTCAATACCAGACAGAAGGTAATGCATGCTTTATTTTGTTTCAGTGTGCTGCATTTAGTATGTACCTCTGTCTTGAACCAAGTGGCCTTTTTATTATTTTATGATTAATGAAAACAAACTTCACAAAGAACCATTGTTAAATAGTAATCATTTTTTTTCTAGTAAGTGGACTTACCAGTACCTGTTTTTGTGAGTCTGAGCATGAATGATAAGCTGTTCGCTTTTGATTTATGTAGGTTTTATAATACAAATGAACTTTGCATTTATTTTAAAGGAAATTTTGAGTGACGTGGATTCAGAAGCTATTTCAATAAAGCCCTGATTAAAATCTGGTCCATAACAATTTCTTTGTAAGGGATATTTGATGTGTTTCTAATGAATCCAACTTGCTGAAGCAAGGGTATAAGGTAAGTTCAGACTGGTGAAGAATAACAGCATCTTCAAAGTTTTTTATTAAAACAACTTTCACACCTAGAATGTATTTTTAAAAGGTACTCCAGTTCTTGGGTTTTTTTTTTTTCTTAAATCATCTGAATGTCAGCTTGTGGGTAGCACTGAGCTGATAATTTTGAATTTGACTGGGTCTTTGCATCTGGATACCAATATTGACTCACTTTCAATTTTCACAGGCCCATCTGTACCTGAGACAGTTCTCCATGGGTCTCCATGGGTGTGTGTGATGTCTTGAAAGCAGAAGAACTAACTGTGTTCTAGATCTACCTTTTGCATAGAACAGCCCTGGAAGATGGAGATGATCTCACTCTGAGTCTCTGTCTATCTGTCTGTCTGTGCCTCTCTCTCTCTGTCTGTCTCTCTGTACAAGTGTGCATGCACATGTACACACATCTATACACATACATGTATAGATAGATGGACATAGAAGCCAAAGATCTACATTGGGTGTCTTAAGCAAATGCCACCTTGCTTTCTGGAACAGGGTCTCTCACAGAATTCAAAGCTCATGCCTTCAGCTAGGCTGGCTAGCCAGGGAGTTTCAGGGATCTATTTGTCTTTGTCTTCCTAGTACTAGAATTGCATAGGTGTGCTACTGTGTCTAGCTTTTTACACAGGGAACTGTGATCACACAGCAAGCACTTCAGCAATATAGTAATCACCTCTGCTCCTAGGGTCTTTCTCTTCTAATACAACCCATTCCATACATAGGAGGTAGGGAACAAAGCCATTGCTTCCTTCATGTTAGGCAATAACCATACTTCTGAGGTACACTCTTGGGAGCCCTAATTGGCTGTTAGTTCTCAGTGAATCAGCACGAGAAAGTTCTGATAGTCTAGTTTCTAGTATTGTGTAGGCAATAAAATTGGTTTATCTTCTATCCAAAAGACCCTTGAAAGTAATGGAATAACTTATTACCTTGAAAGTCTCATCTACTTCACTTTTTGAGCCCTAATCTTGCAATTTTGATCTAGTTTTTGTAGTCCATTTTAATTTCTGTAAACCAAGACTTTATAAAGACAATTCAATATGAAAAATTCAATGAAGCTCTTAATGAATAGATGATTATTGTCAAGCATGAATATGTAATCAGGCAACTGAATTGGCTTATAATTTTCCATTCTCTAAGTAGTTAAATCAGTGTTTCAAAGAGTAGAACAAAAAGTAAAATGATTAACTTGAAACTTTCAGCTTATGGTTCAAAAAACAAAGTCTATTAACTCAGTTTAGTTTAAAAGTGGGAAATCTAAATCAATCCTACTGAACTGGATTAATAGACTGTTATTTCATTTTCAGTGATATGCTTCATGGGAAGACCACGGGTGTGATGAAGCAGTCAATGGCTAGACTCTGTATCTGGTACCTGAAGATGTGAGCTATATCCCCCATCTGCAGCTCATCAGTTGTGCACAGTCACTTATAAGATGAAAATGAGAGTATATGCTCACACTTATTTTTCTCCTGCATACTTCAGGAATCAGCTCTATACACTTCTGAAGAAAATAAAGTTTTCTCAGGAATAAAATGGATTCAAACAATAAGGTAAAAGACACAACATAATAAAGTTGAGTCCAAGGTCCTGGGGTACGACTTCACTGGACTAGAACATGTGGACAGGAACATCTCAGAGACAATCAAATCAGTGCATTCTAAGCTGTGAATGAAAATTCCAGGTGAGAAAAACTCCATGTTCCTGGTGCCTTATAATTTATTTAGAGTATTCACCAAATGTTTCCTCTGACCTTGGTTTTAATCAAGATGATGCTTCCAATATTTCATAATCCTTTCTGTCTTTCATTCATCTTCCTTTTAACTAGAAGTATCTCCCTTATTTTTATGGTGGATGAAATTGCAAGTGTCCTTTCTTGGATTTCAGGCAGGAAGCTGGCTTTCCTTTTCCTGCCTCTCATTCCAATTTTTGGGACAAGGTGCCCCATGAAGGTCTCTAAGTCATACACATTTACACCATCTTTAAAAAGCAAATCCAGACTTCACTCAGGTGTTGGTTGGCTGTCTTTCTGCTTTTCAAGACAGGGTTTCCCTAAGTAACAGCCCTGGTTGTCCTAGAATTCTTTTGTAGACCAGGCTGACCTCAAGTTCACAGAGATCCACCTGCCTCTGCCTCCTGAGTGTTGGGAATAAAGGTGTTTACCACTACGCCCAGCTCAGATGCTGACTGTCAATAGAATCTCTGACCTACCCTTCTCCCTAATCTGCATCTGGACAGACAAGGATGCTTATATTCCTCAGCTCCAGGGCTCTGTTCTCACCAGAATGGACATAGATACCCACCCCTAGCTTTCTGCTTGTTTTTGTTTTCAGTTCAATTCACAAGGGAAACAAAAATTTATCTGGATGCCAATAGATGTTGTGATGCACTAAATATCTCCACAGCATAACTTATTTTTTTTCTAAGTAAGAGGTGTGGCTAGGATGAGTCAAAGAATCCATTACCATAACCTTTTCTCACATGTCTTCTCATGGATTCAACTTTACCAGAAAAGACTTGTCCACTAAAATAAGATCAATGAATCAAGTACAAGAAACACATTTTCTTTCTTCCTTCCTTCCTTTTCTTTCCTTTCTTTCTTTGCTTTATTCCCCATTAAATGTTCAAGGTTCTCCTTGACACATAGATGAACAAAACTTGCCAAACCCTTAAGCATCTTTCCCAGGAACAGCCAAAAGAAAGGCATAAAAATATGCCATTTGGCAGAGACACACTCTTATTCCCATGGAAAAGAAAAAATAAAATAAGAAGCTGGGATTATTGCTCATCCAAGGGCATGTGGGTTCCAAAGAAACTTTACAGCAAACATATGCTTCCTGTGATCTCAGGGTGACTATTGTTCAACTGGCCCAGTCAGCAAACAGAGGAAAGTCAGATTTCACAGGGTGATCTGACCAGAAAGAAAACTTGGCTGAACATGTTGAAAACATGGCCCAGCTGGTGTCTCACTGTATGTGAAGAGCAAATCTGACCTCTGGAGTACTAAACACATACCCCTGGGCCCTAGGCCAGTCATGACTACCACAAGCCTAGGCATGCAGGCAGGGCATCTAAGCAGGGCAGGTTGGGAGGGTGTGGCCATTGTGAATGAGGTGAGAACATTGGCTGAAGTGGGAGGGAAGCAGCCAGCCAAAGCTCGATTGGGGTCAGTGAGTTTGGGTCTGTAAATCTCCCTCATGGATCATTAGTGATGAAAGGAGTCTTTGGAGGTCATTCAATGGATTCTTCAGCTTTCCTGGGTCACTTCAATGCATGGTTTTCCTTCCAGATCTGATAGATTTTCAAGAACGTGCCTGAACTTTCTCTTCTCTTTCTTCTCTCCCTTCTCCTTTGTGTTTCATTCCTCTATATCTCCTTTCCTTCCTTGGTTCCTTTTTATCTTCTAAACTTTCCAGATCCTTCTTGAGTAGTGAGGTATACTTTACTAATCATGTCAATAAGGCAACAGTTCAGAAAATGAGTAAAGTCATGAGTACAGCCCATGTCACTGCGCGGGAGTGGATACCAGCTGTCTTAAAATATACAAAAGAGCCAAAGAGAATGCATGAATCTGTGCAAGGTAATCCATTGCCACCATATTCACATGCTGATTCAACATTTGCTTGAGGACCTGCTGTCTTATCCAAGGCTCTGTGTGTACTGGGAAGGATACATGAAGGCAACATGGCCTACTTCTTGCATTTCTCCAACCTCTCTACCACTGGAATGTGAGTTTCATCTCTAAGTATGAAGGCAATCTCTAGTTGTCTTTTCTCAGGTCTCTGAATACCACTGTACTTCACATCAATTAATTTTAGTCTCAGAGCAAAGAATGCGATAATTTAAATCATTATTTCTATTTTGTAAATGACAATACTCGACATGGATTTAATAATTTCACCAAGATTGTACAAAGACAAAAATTTGAACTGCCTGATTTCAGAGCCAAACCTAAACAGTACCCCCCCTCACCATTTTTCTCATATCTCTTAAAAATTCTTCCAGAGGAGTCCTCTTTAGACTGATTATGAATTAATTCAGAACATATGGGCCAGCATTTACTGAAAACCCACTGTGTGTTAAGAACTAGGCAAAGGCAGGGCTGGGAAGGTGGCTCAGTTAAGAGCACTTGCAGCTCTTTCAGAAACTAGAATTTGGTGACAAGCATCCACATGGTAGCTCACAACCACTGTAACTCCACTTGCAAGGAATCTAGTGGCCTCCTTTGGCCTGTGAGGGTACCAGGCATGTCTGTGGTGCACAGACATACCTCCAGGAATAACATTCATACACATAAAAACAAAATTAGGAAAGAAATAAGCAAGGAGTTGGCAGTACCATAAGACAGGGTTCCTGGCTTTACAGCATTGTTGATACAGAGAGGGGGAAAAGGCATAGGCCATTCAAGGAGGTAATACTACAACAGAGGTGTGAACCAATGAATGAAGCATAAAACAGAGTCACCTAAGCATGGACCATGAGAGTCGATGAAATTGATCTCAGAGTTGATGGCAGAGAAGATATGTGTATACATGTTGGACATGCTTGCATACTCACATATGTTCATATGTAAGTATATATAAATATAAGTGTGCTTGTGTATGCAAGGGTTACATGGTGCATACACATGCATGTGTGTGTGTGGTGTATGGCAATCAGAGTGGTCATGTGACAAGAGAAATGGTGAAGTACCCTGGGGATAGCAGAGTGCTACACCAACATGGTACAGATGAGGTGTTTTAAGCAACATCATTTAAACTCCCATATAGCTTTTAAGTCTCTATGTATGATCTTACATGTCTTGTTACTTTTATTCAAGTGCCTTTTGGGCATTTATTGTCTTTTAATCTAAAAAAAAGTAACAGGGAGAAATGCTTAGACTCTGCTTGGATAACAACTAGAATCTGTTAAGAGAAGACTATAGACAGCCAATCTATTTTCCAGGTACATTTTGACATTCCCTGCCACTGCAGGCCTTCTCACAGGAGTTTGAGTAAAGGTCACTGCTTGTCAAAACCCCATTTTCCATGGCAGAATGTTTACATGGAAACATCATGCCTTCAAACAAATTGATGTGATTACACATGGCTTCTAAATGATGCTGGATAGGAACTGGGTGAAGGTGTCTCATTTTCAAATGATTTCTCTTGCTGGCAGCAGATGCTGACATTTTCAGTTCACATTGCTGAAGCCCCGGGCTGAACTCCACATGCGTGCCCTGCCACACTGTACATGTTTTCAATCAGTTCTACCAGGCTGCTCTTCTCTCCTTTTTCAATGTCAAAACTTAACCCACACACAGTCTCATGAGGCACCGAGATGCCTAAGCCATAATGCTGAGTTGTAGGGCCTAATATCCATGTAATGATGGGATTGGCTGCAGGGCACATTTGGAAATAATCTTCAGCCTTTGGGATTAAGACCAAGGGCAGGAAATAATAAAACTGTGTGAAACTATACCACCTCCTCCTTCTGCTCCCAGCATTCTGTACTTGGGGTTGAGAATATCTGTGTACCACAGGAGTTAAGGAAATGTTAAGCAATGCCCCAAAACAGAAAGCATACAGCTAAGCCATGAGTGAGTGTCTCAGAGAATGAAGTGGAGGCAACAATGGGAGAGGGAGGGTAGGCCCCAACTGATATGCAGATGTTGGAGGCCTGTAAACATCTCATCAAACAGACAAGGAAATGCTTTCCTAAGTAGCATGCACTTAACCCAGGGAACTCTATGACACATGGTTTTTATGGAGCCACAGAACTCAGTAGCATTTGTCAAAGGGCTGGACACTGTGGATATGGATGACATCTGTGCCTCATCCAAGTGGGCTGAATGCAATGAGGCTGGCCCATCACTGGCATGTTCTGCAGATGCTGACTCTGCCAGAGTGTCAAGAAGGGGAAGGGCCCAGTGGGCCAGGGGTCATCTGCTCAGCTAGATCTGCCCTGCTCTAACCAGCCACAGGAAAAACAGAGACCAGGAGCCCTCCATATCCTTTCCCACGCCTACCTTATGCCTGAAGTTCAAGTTTTGTAATGCTTCTGTCATCCTTCTGTGTTGCCACCGGTGTGCTTCCCCAATTCCTCTGGCAGCCATGGTCAACCAGACAGAGCATTTGCTAGTCATTATACATGACCAGATACATGTGATTCCCATAGGGACTTACATATATAATGTACATTTCCTCATGACCTTCTCATTTGCAAATGCACTCTTCTTGAAGGTACATAACAAGTAGCTAATTGTTAGCATGAGAAGATCCAATCTGACCCAAAGGTTAGAGTGACACAGAAGAAATGAAAAGTCATAATAGAAAAGATACAGTAAGAGAGTCATTAAAGGTGCAGGGGCAATCTCTATACAGAATGTCCCCAGGCACTCTTGATCACGTGGTGTTCATGTTGTCCGTCACAGAATGGTTGGTGTCTGGTAAGAGCCAGTTACTTCACACAGAGTGTCCATGTTGACCACTTTCATCTTAGCCTATCCGTTTTCCTGGCTGCTAATGTTCTTGCAAGAGACATATAAACACATCAAAAAGTTGTTGCTGAGTTTGGCAAAATAGGAAAGCATGACTGTCTTTTCTCTTTTATTCCCCAAAGGCATTCTAAAGTGTTTTAAAGCAAAATAGAAGACAGTCTTGATGTGCTGAGAGCTCCCAATAGAGCACAGGTCATCAAACTGGTCAACCAATTAGCAGGGGGCTTGAATGAACAGATCTTAAACACATCGCTAATAAACATACCATCAGCTGTGAAGCAGAATCTGGTAGCAGGAGTTTAGCCACAATATTTATCATCAATCAGACTTTCAGAAACACATCAAAGAGTCACTTCCAACTTCACGTGGATAGAGTTAGCCCATGATTTATGGCTTTCAATAACTTCTGGTTCTAACTACACAAGTTTGGAACATTTAAAGTTTTAATTCTAATGTTATTGGTATCCCTCTATTGGTAGAAACAGAGTTTCTGAATTACATCCGCCTTACTCAACAGAGGAAGGTCAGTGAATGGAAAACTGAAGGTCTCCAGACAACCAGATCCGAGGTTGAAGACTGTCATTCCAGCTCATCTGGCTTTACTCAGTTTCTTAATCCCTTTTAGCACCACTCTCTGCATTTGTAAATTGAGAAAGTAATATCTACCAGGTTATTTTTTGCGAGAGTCATTGTGTGTGTGTGTGTGTGTGTGTGTGTGTGTGTGTGTGTGTGTGTGTG
>CAJQZJ010004750.1:6939232-6972332 GCA_907164525.1 Lophiomys imhausi | reverse complement strand
GTGTGTGTGTGTGTGTGTGTGTGTGTGTGTGTGTGTGTGTGTGTGTGCGGATGTGTGTGTTTTAGGTCAGAGGTAAATACCATGTTTCTTCCTCAGTTATTTTCTTAGTTTTTGAGACAGAGTCTCTCACTTAAACCTGGATCTGACTGACTAGCCTAGGATGGTTGGCTCGTGAGCTCCAACGACTTCTTTCTCTATGTCCCCAGCACTGGGATTACAGCTACCACAACTAACTTTTCACGTGGGTTCTGAGAGATTGAATTTGGGTCTTGATTCTTCCTCAGTAAACTCTTAATCAATTGATCCATCTCCCAGACTCTCCCCACAGGATGATTTTGGTATTAATCCTCTAAATGGCAGGAAGAATATGGTGGGCATTCAGTAAAAGCTATCCTGATTAATAGTACTCTCTCTTCCTTCAACTTTTCCTCCAAAACTTTTTTTTTCATTTATAGTACTGGGGTCAAATCCAGGGCCTTGCATATGCTTGGCAAAGTTTCCACCAAAGAACCACATCTCCAAACCTCATCCAGGAACATTTTTAACAGGCATAACTTCCCTGACCAGCTCCTATTGAACAGTAATCCTAGAGACACGTTCTTCTCTGCAACCACTTGTTCTCTGTCAGGTTAGACTCCATCCATACTATGCCTGGCTTACCACTTCCTGCATGTTTTTTCTCAATCCTCCTTTCTACTACATAACCAATCTGTGTTGTTGGCAGTGATGTAGATACAGAATCATGTCACTGCCTTGTCATTGTTCATGTCATTTCTCAAATATAATAATATATCATGTCATTCTTTTGTTCATAAAACTTCAATTGTTCTTTCTTCCACACAGCATCAATATTGACTCCTAATTACGATCTCATTGGAATTATTTGGAGAGACTATCCCTGTTGCTGCAAGTAACTAGGTAAGTAGACTAAAGGAAACTAACAGACAGCAAATGCAGAACATTGACAAGCTGAGTGTACAAGAACAGAATAACGTTCAAGAGAAGTAATGAAAATGAGAGTGTGAGGTTCTCTCTAATCATGCACTAGTACGTGGGAGCACTTTCTAGATCCTAGCAGGGAGGACGATCCCAGCTAGAGCATTAGAGATAGAGACTCTCATTCAGAGAGCTTGAGGCTACTGGAGTTTGCAGAGCAGTGTGTGACACAGACAGCTGCCATGAAAGAGGCATCATAATCCAGAGAGCATAAAGGCTCTTGCAGTACTGTTTGATAAATACCACATACATGGTGAGACTCAGAACACACATTGGAACACCAGAAACTCTTGGAAGCCCAGTGATGTCTCACTCTGACATAGCTTTTGAAAGTGTTTGTGTTCAGACAAGCAGGGCCCCGAAACTCTTTTGCACACTAAGCATTTGGAAAAAAAGACACACTTCAAGAGTACACTGAAAAACTAACAGAAGACATATCCAAAATGGCTTTAGAATAAGTTTTAAGAGAAAAAAAATGTCTAACACCCCAAATGATATAACTGCTTCATAAAATTCTACTCTGTAAAAGAATAAAACAGAATCTAGATATTTAACACAGAAATGACCAGGTCTAGAATCTAATCAAATGTTTAAGCCATGTGAAGAAATAAGAAACTATTACAAGCAAGAGGCATTGCTCAATAGAAGCCAACCAAGATATGATAGGGATTATTTTAACAAACATAATGTTTAAAATGAAAATATTATGGATAGGTTTAAGGATGTAAAGGATAGCATTACTTGAATATAATAAGGAGGGAATGGAAACTATCAGAAAAATCCTAAAACTGAAATAATCACCATATGAAATTTTAAAAATCACTGTATGTATAGAATAGCAGTCTAGATGCTGAAGAAGAGATCAACAAATTTGTCAAAAGGACCTTAGAAACAATGCAAACTGAAATAGAAGGGGAGGGGAGCTAGAGAGCAGTAGATAGGGCACCAGTGGCCAGTGGGATGAGGTCAAGTCAACTATTCCATATTTACACAGTAAAGGAGTACTGGGAAAGTGGAGAATATGTGGAAAAACTAATCAAATAATTCCAATTAGACTAAATCAGTAAATCACAGATACCAGAAGAACAATGAGATTCAAGAACCATACAACCAAAGCAATGGACACCAACATACCTCAAAATCATGTGAGGACAACAAATGGCACAGAAATTAAAAAGGAGCTAGAAATATAGGAAAATAGCATGTCAAACACTGTCATCCATGTTTATTGGCATGCTGTTCACAGACTGGGGAAAGGAATTAGCTTTGATATCTATCAGCAAATAAATGAACAAAGAAAATGTGGTCTGTATATACATATACAGAGCAGAGTTTTTTTTTCAGCCATAACAAAAAGTGAAATCATAACATGTACAGGAAAATGGATGGAGTTTATATTAACTAGATTAACCCAGGCTCAGAAAAACAAGTACCTAGATTTTAATTTTTATTTGTGTGTGTGTGTGTTTGTGTGTGTGTATTGGGGTATAGCCAACAAACTAGAAAGAGGACATTAAAAGAGGTTAAAAAAAAGAAAAAGAAAAGTGGTATTTAAAAGTGGGAGGGGGAAAGGAGGTTAATAGAATATATGTCATATTAAAGAATCAGGCTACTTGGAAGAGAATGGGAGCCAGCAAGAAACCAGAACAAGACAAGAAGGAGATTGGGGGAAAGGAAGCAACAAAATATTATTGAAAGCCATAATAAAACTCATTACTTTGCATGCTAACTTAATAATAAAGCAAACGAAAGAAAGTGAGAAAAATTTAAATGAGCTGCATAGCAAAAGCAAAAATACCCAAACATAATTTAAAGAAGCCTAAGATGATACTGTCCATCACTGGTAAATATAAACAGGAAGTATTAAAGGATGATGAAACCAATTCTATGTGAAGTGCAAGTTTACACAAAGAAGAGACCAGATGAGTAAAGTGAGCACATTCAGTTTAAAAGACTATTTTATGTATTTGCTTTAAGGAATATACTTCACTATTTAAAGATAGAATAATAATAAACACTGAATGGATCAACACTAGGCCTAAGTGAAATGTATAGACAAGAGAACAAGGGCAGATATGTGAAATTAGATGATGCTGTTTTAAATTCTTATATTAAAGATGATATTGTATAGTGTTGTGGTAATATATATTATGGTAAGTTACCAATGTATATTGTGAACCCCAGTGCAGGGCATCTCAGTAACTTTATCCAATGATGGAAATACATTTGTACTATGCAGCGTGGTAGCCCTTAGTCACATGGGGTTTAACGTATACCAGTCATTTGAGTGGTGTGAGCCCAGGACCAACTAAGGAAATGTGGGTAGAGGCGAGTGCCCTAAACAACCCAGCCTATAATAACTACTAAAAATACCAAAACAATATTAAGTAAAAACATACAAAGATACATTAGCTAATAACCCAATAATGGACATAAAAATGAATACTAAAATAATCAAGTACTCCCAAGAAAGAAAAAAATAACAGGAGACAAGGAACAGAAGGGTAGCAAGCTAATCAAGTTGTATTCATGGTTACTTAAATATAAATGAATTAGGTGATCCATTATAAGCCAGATATGCTAGACAACAAGAAGCATCACAACCTAATGGGGCTGGCTATTGTAGAAGGAGACATTGGAAACAAATATTTAAAGTAGAAATTAAAAACAAAACAAGTAGGATGTTGGGACATGGAGCATGATCTATGGATAAAGTACTTTTGACAGAGCATGAGGACTCCTACTCAATCCCCAGAACAACACAAGAAAGTTGGACATAGTAGAATATACCTGTGATCCTAGGTCTAGGAGGCAGAGACAGGAGGGTCCCAGCTTGAGCTAATAGGCTACAAGTTTCATTCCTAGTAAAAGGCCATGTCTCAAAACAAAACAAAACAAAAACAGAAACAAAAAAAAAAAAAGCGGGCAACATTTGAGGCATAACATGAGTACTTACACCATATACCTCCCTTCCCCCCACACACACACACCATATAGAAAATAAACATGAAAGGGATGGAGATAGCATGTGCTGCTGATTTCCTTGCCAGCACCCATGCTGGGTGGCTCACAGTCACCTGTAATTCCAGCTTCAGGGGACCCCTTGGCCTCTTCTGGCCTCTGCAGGTACTACAATCACATGCTCACAGGCACACACACACACACACACACACACACACACACACACACACACGTGAACACACACAGTGCAAATACACAAATAATTAAAATAAAAAATTTTAAATAAAATAAAAAAGAAGAATTTTAAATAATAACAAAGGAATCAGTCAAGAGACTTTGGCAAAACTACAAATGGAAATATACCTTCTTACAATACCGCATGGAAAACTCACCAAGGTGGACCATCTGGTACACTATAAAATATGTCTCTATAAATTTAAAAGGATTGAAACCAGAGTATGTTTTCTGACCACAACAGTATTAAATTAGAAATCAAAACCAGAAAGCTATCTGCCAACTCCTTGGATGCTTGGGAGCTAAACTGTGTGCTCTAAAATAACCACACAACAAGGGAGACACCAGGAGGAAAATCTAAAAATATTTTGAATTGATGAAAATGAAAATATGTCAGAATTCATTAGATGATACAAGTAAAATGCTTATAATATTTGAAATTATGCTTTCTACTTTCTATAACTCCCCTTTACACTCTTGTTGATTAGCATAACTTAAATTTTTACAAATATATTTATATCTTCCTATGACTTGATGAGAATGCTATTGCCTCATTTTTATGCATCTCTTTAATCTTGCCTATTAAAATACTTGCCAGATTTCACCTCTGTGTTCCCTCCAATTTGTTGTCACAGACTGGATTGAAATGTGTGAAGAAAATCCAGCCTCCCACAGATACTCCTAGTAGGGAAGGTTTTGTGTACCCTAACAACCTTTACAGATAGCTGTACACAGTAGTTCTAATACTGTGTTTTTTTCTTTCAACCCTATTTTCAATGAAATGTGTAACTATATCAGTAAACCTCTCACACTGTCATCATTAAAATTCACCCCTCTACTCTGCTCTGCCCTGTATGGCCCTTATACTCACCCATAATCTTGAAAGATCAAGTGTTCATTTGGAAATTTGAGATTCATTAAATTGATCTATGATTTGGAATGTGGATCCACAGTGTAATCATATCTGTGAAATGGGTACCATCAGAAAACTCAGAAAGGAGAGAAATGCTCAAATCTACTATAGCAGATTTCCTAAATTCTCATTTTTCTGCAGTTCCAGTTGTCACAACTTGGAACTATGTCTCAGTTCCAAGAATATGTATGCCTACCTAGCATACACAAGAACCCAGGTTTGATTCTCAGCATCACAAAATAAAATTCAATTTTTCACACAAAAATTCAAATTTCACCATTAGCAACAAAAAAGTCAGCTTATTACTTGAAGTGAAAACTCTTCATTCAGTTCTGAGAAAAAAAAATGACTGCAAACTATTCATAAAATATGCCTCAGCCCCAGAGATATGACTGTTTAGAAGGGTAAGGCAGCTAGTTCTTCTCACAACTCAATCTTGCCATAGTGTTTGTCTGTTCTGGGATCCCAGTTCACCATACGGAACTACAATATGATGAGAACTCAACAAGAAAATAATCCAACCTGAAGAGTATCATCTCAACAGAGGAGATATTTTGGTGGTATATAGGCACAAGGAAAGACTTCATCATCAATTTCCCATGAAATTAGAATAATTTGGTATACAACTGCCCTCCACTTCAGTAGCCATGAATTTAGAGAAAGATGAAAAGCAAGAGAAATCTCAGTAAGTGCCAATAGCAATGAAGGATAGAATGTCACTTAAAGATACAGGGATACAAAGTAAATAAGGTTCACCATTGATGCTCCTTTATAATTGCCCCAAACTGGAAGCCACTTGGATGTTTCATTGATAGGTGATTAGAGAAGCATATCCATAATCATTGAATTATTCAATGATAAAGGGAGAAACTCTTGCTGAGTGAACAAAGCCAGTGGAAAGGGCTCCATGCTGGGTGTTGCTGTTTGTAGGGCAGAGGCAAAACTACATGGATAGGACATCACTGGACACCCAGCAAACACAAGGGGATTTTGGTTTTTTGGGGTTTTTTTTTTTTTTTTTACAGTAGAGATCTACCACACTATGATGGTAGATCCATGACAATGTGTTTTTGTCAAAACTCATTGAAGCCCTATAGTAGCATGATATCAATCAGGAGTGTGGTGATCCTGGGTTGAAATGTAGACTATTATAGAAGCATCAGAAAATTACAAAGACCAGCAGAGCAAAAGGGAAGGGGACCCAGCACATGTGTGTCATCCCAGTTCCTGGGAATCCTGGGATATGTAGAAACACTCTATCAAAAAAAAAAAAAAAGCAATTAAGTGGTAGAAATTGTTGACTTGAGTAACTTTGGAAATTAATTATCTTTAAGATTAAAACCAAAAGAAGCTATCTATACACAAGTACTGTTCTGTAAGTGACTGGTTCCTAACGGGAGTACTGGTTGACAATTCTAGTGCTATTGCCCACAAATATGGATTGTTCCCAACCCACAGTGGACCTGTTTACAACAGTTCAACGTTTCAGTGGTGGACAAGTGATACTACCCTATTCAGTAGTAACTCTAGTCCTTGGTTTAAACTTACTTTTCTTTTCTGTTTCTTGGAACAATATCTTGCTATGTATCTCATGCTACCCTTGAACACATGATCATCTTGTCTTAGCCTCCTATGCATTGGCATGCACCCCCCCCCATACTCATCCTTAGATTGCAACCTCTGTCCTTTTCCCAGGTCAGTGATGACATGATGTTCTCTGGAGAGACAGAACAGCAGCATTAAGGCACAGCTCCATCAGCCAGTGACCTTGAGAGGAGACAATCCTATCTACTGTGCCATGTTCTGAACTGTGACATTTGGAAGGCTGGGCACTAAATGTGTTTCTGATTTAATGATATTACCAATTCATATTTGCTTTATCAAGAGGTACTCCTCCTATAAGCCAAGGAGCTTCCGAACTTCTTAGATGAAATAATAGTCACTGTGTGTGTGTGTGTGTGTGTGTGTGTGTGTGTGTGTGTGTGTGTAGGTTTGTGTTTGTGTGTGGGAGAGTAGGGAAGTAGGGGATAGGTCTGTTTGTATATGGGGGATAGAGGTGTGTGGGGACATGTTTGTGTAAGGGGGAGTAGAGGATAGTTCTGTTTGTGTGGGGGAGGTAGTAGGAGTATGGGTACAGGGTGTGTGGGGCTGTGAGGGGTGTTTGTGTGGGAGGTTTAATGTGCTTTTGTGGGGGGATTTTGAGGGGTGTTTGTGTTTATGTGAGAGGTATGTGTTTCTGTGGGGAAATGTGGGGGAGGGGATAGGTGTGTTTGTGTGTATTTGTTTTAATATGTGTGTGTTTGTGTGTATGTGGGATTTTGTGTGTGTGTATGTATGTGTGTGTCTGTATGTGTGTGTTTGTCTGTATGTTTGGTTTTGTGTGTGTGTGTGTGTGTGTGTGTGTATGTGTGTGTGTTTGTGTGGGTGTGAGTGTTTGTGTATGTGGTTTTGGGTGCAAAAGCTTGCCTTATCTGAGGCTGGGTTTCTTTCTGCGGACAACCTGCTTCCAGGGCTTGATGACTTGCAGCTGTAAATTCCTGGTACTCTCCCACATCCATGTGAGGCTCCAGTTATAGCTCCTCACAGCACTACCTCTGCCTGCTCAGGCCTGTCCCCTGGGCACTTCTAGTCTGTATGGTTATCTCTAAGACTTCCTTTGTCTACCATCCACATATCAATTCTGCCTTACAGGGAACCCAAGAGTGATCTTGTTTGTATTTACCTGTGTTGAATATGGGAAAGCTAAGGGAAAGGAAGCCTAAATGTATGGCTTACAAATCCTTTAAAAATCATATTAATCCCCTCCTCACTGCTTACAGTCATTCAGAGTCCTAAGCAGAGGGCAGCCCCAAGTCAGGATTCTTCGAAGGTCCATGTGGCAGTCAGTGATGTAGAGATCTGACTTTGCTGTACCCATGACATACAAGACACACCAGCAACACGCACACACATGCACACACACACATGCACACACACACATGCACACACATGCACACACACACTCACACACACACTCACACACACATGCACACACACACACATGCACACACACACGTGCATGCACACACACACTCACACACACACATGCACACACACAAATAATAAAGAAATAGGCCACTGTGTATGTGGACACACAAGCTTCCCATTCACCTTTGTTCTCAAGCAGGACTACAATATAAGGGTATTTACAATACAGGGGTATTCAACTGCCCAAGAAAACACCATGGAGAACATGTGCTTTGGAACCTGGACGTCCCATGCTTTGTGGGAAGTGTCAGATTATCTGGAATTTCCAAGTTCTGAGTCTGGTTGTCACAGACACTGCCATTCACAGAACATAGTAGGAAGATCACAGGAGACATGGGAAAAGAAAAAAAAACCCTTGAAGAAGTTATGAGAATTTTATGGATGAGGTCTATTTACCAGGCATGGAGCTTCAGTAGCAAACAATCCAAAGCCCTGAAATTAGCAATTCCACAATTCAGAAAATAAAGGACACACTTATCCCAGTTGGAGAAACCAGATTTCCCACATTAGAAAAGTAAAAAGGCAAGCAAACTGACATGGGACTTCACTTTTAACACAACGAGATTTGCTGAGCTTCATATTATTATTGTGAATTTCTGGCTAAGCATTAGTCATACTGCTGGTGTCACAAGACCACTTCAAAGCCATACCTCAGCAGCCCCGATGCCTGCAAGGATCGCAGCAGTCCAAACTCTTGCAGGACACACAAAGCAAACTGTGTTTTCTTATGTGAGGGGCTTATCCCAGTGACCGTTGCCAGTGTTTCATCACCCTCATTCTTTGGGGGGGCTCAAGCTGCTATAAAGCATTAAACAACTATTACTTTAGGACTCAGACATGCTGTTTTCTTGTGAACAATAGAGAAAGAGAAGTGAATACTGCAAAATTCACCCAGTACGGTCTGTCACAAAGCTTTCTTTTCTTCTTAAAAATAACACTTTTCACCTCATTTTGTATTTGAAGGCCATTTGCTGAAATACAGGATGTTGGCTTAATGATCCAGTTTCTCAAAATAAACATGGGGGCATAACAACATTCTAGGTACTTGTGCAGAGGGAAAAAAACATCTACAGACACACAAAAGTCATGAAAATGTCACTGAAGGAATATAAACTGATTGTAAAGAAAAAATGCAAGTCCCAAGTTTTCTACTACCTGACACACCTGGAATAAAAACCAGCCTTTCAAAGGCTCAGTGGCCAAAATCAGCTTTATTTCAGACTCACACATGACACATAAAAAAAGACTAATTAGAAAAAGTCCACAAGACAGGAGCTGGGCACAACATCCGGTTGCACTATGCCTGGAATGGGAAGTCTGTGAATATCTCCTCCTTCTGAGAGTCTGTTGCTGCTCTATGCCCAAGGTCTTGAAGGTTTCAGCTAGAGCTTCCATAGTCTCTGTGAATTGGTACAAGTGAAAACACTTAGAAGAATCACTTAGGACTGCCCGTCTGCCTCTCTACATGTTAAGAAGTGTCAAGAGAGCATTGTTGAGAATGGACTGAAACCAGAAAGAGTCTTACAGAGCAACAGGGGAAGTATAAAGCAAGCAGGACTCAGGCTTACAATCTTTTTTGTATTAATTTATCTTTTTTAAATATTTATTTATTACTTCAGGTTACATCTCCATCACAGTGTCCTCTTTCCACCCCTCCCAGTATCGCCCTCCCACCCTCTACCCCCTATCCCTTCCATCCCACTCCTCTGGATTGGAGTGTACCTACATAACAGTCCCCCGCCCTATTTCAGCAGTCATATGAGGGCCAAGAACCTCCTCATAAACTGGGGGCCTACAAGGCAAGCACCACTAGGGAAAAGTGTCTCATTGACAGGAAACAAAGTCTATGTTCATGTTCCCTTTGGTGCATTGGTTGTAGTATAGATATCCTGTACTATATGGTTAAAATCCGACTATAAGTGAATAGATGCCATGTACATCTTTCTGAGTCTGGGTTAGCTCACTCAGGATGAGCTTCTCTAGTTCCATCCATTTGGCTGCAAATTGCATGATTTCATTGTTTCTGATGGCTGAATAGTATTCCATTATGTAGAATAATGGAATATTCTACAGTTTTTTAATCCATTCTTTGGTTGAGGGACGTCTGGGTTGTTTCCAGTTTCTAGCTATTACAAATAGCCAGGCTTACAATCTTTAAGCTAGCTAAAGTCCTTATACAATGAAGATAAACCCTCCCATCCATCTTGAAATCATGGCGACCCCCCCCCCCCTTCTCATTGGTTCAGTATTTATTGCTTGGAGCACCTCTTCTTAAAGGTACGTACACCTTTCTCTTCAGATTCATGGAACTTTGAGGTTTCTCCTAATATTTAGCAATGTGAACTCTTCATCCTGAGAAGAATCACTGCCTCCAGCTGGAAATGCAAACCCAAGCAATACAAGATCGTGTTGTTTTTATTCCTTTTCCTCCCCCCCCCCCCCCCTCAATCCATCAAAGTCTTTATTGGTGAAAAATACCTCATTTCACAAAAACAACTTTACACAAATAAATTTTGTTTTGTGTGAATGCTGGGAAATAATTCCAGGACTTTGTGCTATTAACAAAAATTATACCAAAAAGACATTCTAAAGAGTACATCCACAGAGCAACCGGGATACACTTCACGTAAAGCCTTTACTTAAGAAGTGCAGGAACCTGGATCTTAATGTAAAACATTGGAATTCTTTAGCATAATAATAATATGAATTAGATAAACTGGATATGGAAAGTAGCTCAAGTTTATAACTAGACAATTAAGATATGAGTGGCTGTTGACAAAAGTCAGGAGAGTAAAAATGAAGGTAACGACAAAAAAAAAAACCTCAAATGAGGATAATTATCACACTTTTAAGCAATCAAACCACCTAAAGCAAAACAAAGTATTGAAAATGGAAATAAACTTAGAAAATGTAATTTGAAGGTTATGAATATTTCTTATTCCACCTGCAACAAAGATATTTATAGAGTAAACTCTCAATTATATTTGTTTTAACTATTTAATTAATTTTGTTTTTGTCATTTAGAGACAGGGTCACACTATGAAGAGCAGAATGAAGCCTAGAATTCTCTATGTAGTCCAAAGAAACCACAAAACTTTCAGTCTCTTATTTTAGCCTGAGATCATAAGAATGTCCTGCCTTCTCTGGCTTTCTTACTTAGCCTTTGAAATTCATTGAAATTTTATTACTATTATTATTATTATTATTATTAATTTATTTATTTATTTATTTTGGTTTAATGAGACAGCATTTCTTGTATGTAGATTAGGCTGGTCTCTAACACTTTATATAACCAGCTGTCTTAGTTTGGGTTTTATTGCTGTGATGAAACACCATGACTATGGCAACTCTTATAAAGGAAAGCATTTAGTTGGGGCTGGCTTACAGTTCAGAAGTTTAGCCCATTGTCATCATGGCAAGAAGCAATGGTGGCACACAGGCAAACATGATATTATGGGAGAAGGACCCAGGAAGTCTACATCCTGATCTGTAGGCACCAGGCAAGAAGAAAAAGCCACTGGGCCTGGCTTTGGCTTCTAAAACCTCAAAGCCCACCCCTAGTGACACACTTCCTCCAACAAGGCCACACCTCCTGGTGGTGCCACTCCCTATGAGCCTACGGGGCCATTTTCATTCAAACCACCACACCAAGGATGACCTTAACTCCTCATCCTTCAACCTCTACTTCTCAGGTGCTTGGATTACACATGTGTACCAATAATTTATCCCTGACTAACTAATATATTAGAACTATAACAACATTACATGCAATTGTCATGTACACCATGATGCCTAGAAGTATGTGTATATGCATAAAAGGCTGAAGCCAGCCAGGGCATTGCCTCACATGGTCATCACATGGAGGTGACAGTACTTACCATCCACTGGGCATTTTTCAAGAATACAATATAACATTATTAACTGCAGTCACCACTATCTAATTCACTTTTTGACTACAATTGCTCCTTTCCAGCTCCTGAATCTCTGGTAACCAGCATTGTACTCCCTGCTTCTGGAAGATCACCTTTTGTAGACCCAACATATCAGTGAGATCATGCAGTGTTCATAGGATAAACGAATGTTCTAGAGTGCAGAGGATTTGTGTGGGCATGCATGTGTACATGCATATAATCATGTATGTTCCCACCAGACACAAGACATCTCATCTTCACAGGAAGGAATAAGGAGACAGTTTTGGGGAGCATTCTCTGTGATGGCCATCATGAATTCTCTCTCTCTCTCTCTCTCTCTCTCTGTCTCTCTCCTTCCCTCTGTTCTGTCTCTGTCTCCATGCATATGTATGTGTGGGGTGCATGCAGGCATGTGGGTGTCCTGGTAGAGGTCTGAAGTTGAGGTCAAATGTCTTTCATGATCACTCTTCACTTTATTTATCGAGGCAGCCTCCCTTGCTGACCCTGAAGCTTGTCAACTTTGCCTAGGCTGATATGATGGTTAGTTTCAGCTGTCAACATGACAACCTAGAATCACAACAGTAGTCAATCTCAATAAAGAATTGCCTAGGGCTGGAGAGCACTGGCTATTCTTTCAAAGTGCCTGAGTACAGTTCCCAGCAACCACATGGTGGCTCATAACCATCTATAATGAGATAAGGTGCCCTCTTCAGGCATGCAGGAACACATGAAGTCAGAATACTGCTTATATAATAAATCAACCAATAAGTAAATCTTTTTTAAAAATGGGTTGGAGAGATAGTTCAGTAGTTAAGAGCACTGTCTGCTCTTCCAAAGGTCCTGAGTTCAATTCCCAGTACCCACATGGTGACTCACAACCCTCTATACTGGGATCTGATGCTCTCATCTGGCATACAGGTATACATGCAGATAGAACATTCATATACATAAAAGAAAGAAAGACAGGAAGGAAGGAAGGATAATGTAGATTACATTGCCCTGTGGGGGATTTTCTTAACTGGATTAAGTGACGCAGGAGACCTATCCTGAACGTGGGTGGCATAATTCTTGGGCGTGGCCGGGGCTGAATGAGCAAAGGAGCTGAGCTGAGGCATGCAGGAGTCCTTTGCTCTCGGTTCCTGATTATGGGTGTAATTCAGCCAGCTCCCTCATGTTCTGCATCTGTGGCTTCCCCTCTAATGGTCTGTGATCTGAAACTGTGAACTGAAATAAACCTCTCCCTGAATAGCTTTGCCAAGATATTTTACTACAGCAATAAGAAAGAAAACTAGGACATGACCTAGGGCCTCTCCAGGTATCTGTCTTACAGGCAGCTACCACACTTGATCAGGTTTTTCCATAGGTTCTAAGGGTTTCAACTCCAGTCCCCACAACTGTGTAATGAGCACTTATCCTCTGTGCCACCTCCTAATCCCAGATATGAGGACTCTTGATAATCAACACGCCATTGTCAGAGCCTGAGCAGGCTTTCTTACCTTGTTCTTTCTGTATTAAAATAAAAAAGAAGTAAACAGTTAAATACAAAATAAGAAATTTACAACAGATGGGAAGAGATAGGCTCCAGTCACAGCTATCCTTATACACTAGAGTGCATATTTTAAACTCCTTTGGCAGAAGCAACAGATACTCAACCAAGAGTGCATTTGTATTAAAACAACTCAGTCAGGCATGGTGGCACACAACTTCAATCCTAGCACTTGGTAGGCTGAGGCAGGTGGATCTCTGTGAATTTGAGGCCAGCCTGGTCTTCAAAATGAGTCCAGGACAGCCAGGGCTGTTACACAGAGAAACCCTGTCACAAAACAAAACAAAAACGTAACTCAGGGTGTGTACAGAGTTTATGTATGTGCACACAGTATGTGTGACTCCCACCAGAGGCAATCTAGCAAAGAGACTGCTATGCTCAGGGTGGTACCATTGGCCCCACTGCCTATAAGTCAGAGATAGGCTGCTGACTGTTCTCTCTTCTTTTATTCCAGGACTGCAGACATCTGATGGGAGTGGGTGGAATGGGTTGGCTGGGTCTTTAGGATCTCTTCCTGGTCTCTAGTGGTATGATTTACCTGGCAGCTGTTTCACTGCAAAAGCCTAATTAGAGAGAAATGCTAAGTGTGGCCTTTCCTTCAAACCACTGATGTGAACAGCTTCACTCACTAGAAAGCCTGCGCATCTCATTTAAGTTTGCTCCTCACTAAGAGCTAATTTTCAGCACAAGAACAGAGGGTGGAAGAATATGTTTCCTACGCACAAACTCCCCTTTCTTCAAATCTGGATGCTGATATCCTTTACACTCAACTTAGCAAGACATTCGTAAAATATGTGCAAGAAGGGTCCAAGGCACTTTCTCTCTAAGTCCTTTTCCCTAGCAATCAGAAAAGCTGCTTTTCTGATAACATGCAAGGATTCCAAGGGAAAGGTGTTACTGAAGAGAAGTTGCTACTCGAATTATTTATGAGAACAGTGAATCTAAGAGGTATTGAGCTTGGCAAGATCCTCCAATTTTAAAAGCATTCCGTTTTGGCAAAGCCAGTGTTTGAGTGTCACATTTTATATTTCTGAGAGGTAAGCTCATGCCCTCCTATAATATTTAATCTTTCCTTCATTTAGAACGATAAGCAGAGAATACTGAGGGAATATCAAAATGAAGTGTTAATCCTTTTCAAACTTCTCCCTCTTTTCTTGTTTTGGTAAATTAACAGAATGCTATAGCAGAATAGGAGAGTTCCAGAACATTTGTATAAATCTCCTTGTCTGCCTCATCCCAGATGTAAAATGACCTTTCCAAGTCACACAGGAAGGAAGTAGTTTATATATTTCCACTCCAAGTCCATAGATGTTTCCACCAGAATCTGCCTCCACAGGCACACAAATAAACACACAGTTTTCATGACATTCACTCAATACCCATTCTATACAATATATTGAACTAAATATATCGATGACCAAAATAATATTTGTAAAGCATTTGTGTTTAAAATGAAAGCTTGCGGGGGAAGGCTGAGGATGTAGTGCAGTGAACAGAGTGCTTGCCTATCGTGCATTAATGGCTAGTTCCTTAAATCAGGTGGGGTGGTGAATATTTATGATCCCAGTATTAAGGAAGTAAGAGGATCCTCAGTTCAGTGTCATCCTCAAGTGCATAGGGAGTTCAAGGCCAGCTGGGCTACATGAGATATTGTTGCAAAAGGAGGGAAAAAAGGAAGTTTGAGTGGACTGAAGAATCAAGTTATATAGATAATGCACTTTTCCAACCATGCTAATTAAACTGTATGCCTGCCTAGCTTTGTTCATGTATTTAATACAAGACATAGTTGTTTGTTAGTCTCTATAGAGTTTAACTTTTGAAAACAATGTATAATGGTGCTACACAATCAGAAATGGAACATAACAAAAGAGTATGAGGGGAAAGTCAACATATCTCTGAGATCTTCTATCTAGCCTGTTCCCTATGTACCTCATGCCTGAGCAATCACAGAAGTTTCCTGAATCTTATGCTACCTTCTCTCCCCTCTCCCATTCTCCAAAGATCTGGTTGAGCTGTCTAAAACACCACTCTGATGTCACTCCTATGCTTCAAATAGAACAAAGTTTTTCACAACCTGACCATAAAATTTAGCTTTAAACTGAGACTACAAATTGCTGGTGTTAGACTCCTTTTCAAGTTGAATTCATTAAAAAGAAAAAAATGTCTTACATGTATGAGTGTTCTGTGAGCATATGTCTGTGTACTACCTGTATGCCTGGTGCCCTTGAAGGCAAGAAAAGGGTGTTAGATCCCCTGGGAGTACAGTTACAAATGGTTATGAGCCACCATGTATGCACAGAGAATTAAATCTGGTTGTCTTCTCCAGCAACAGTTAGATCATTTTTCTTTTTTAAATTTTTTACAATATTTATTTATTACTTCAGGTTACATTTCCATAACAGTGTCCTCTTTTCACCCCGCCCTCCCTCCCACTCTCTACCCCCATCCCTTCCATCCTACTCCTCTGGAGTGGAGTGTCCCTACATATCAGTCCCCCTCCCCAGTTCAGCAGTCATATGAGGGCCAAGATCCTCCTCACATAGTGGGGGCCTACAAGGCAGTACCACTAGGGCAAAGTGTCTCATTGATAGGAGACAAAGTCTATGTTCATGTTCCCCTTGGTGCATTGGTTGTAGTATAGATATCCAGTACTATATGGTTAAAATCCAATTATAAGTGAATAGATGCCATGTGCATCCTTCTGAGTCTGGGTTAGCTCACTCAGGATGAGCTCCTCTAGTTCCATCCATTTGGCTGCAAGTTGCAGGATTTCATTGTTTCTGATGGCTGAGTAGTATTCCATTGTGTAGATGTACCACTGTTTTTAAATCCATTCCTCGGTTGAGGGACATCTGGGTTGTTTCCAGTTTCAAGCCATTACAAATAAGGCTTCTATGAACATAGATGAGGAGACTTCCTTGTGAATTAGTGAGGAATCATTTGGATATATACCCAGAAGTGGTATGTCTGGGTCTTGATGTAAACTATTCCAAGTTTTCTAAGATATCACCAGACTGACCTCCATATTGTTGCACAAGCCTGCACTCCCACCAGCAATGGAGGAGTGTTCCCCTTTCTCCACAACCTCACCAGCATGTGCTGTCATTTGAGCTTCTGATCTTAGCCATTCTGACAGGTGTGAGACAGAATCTCAGAGTTATCTTGAGTTGCATTTCTCTGATGATTAAGGATCCTGAGTGTCTCTCAGCCATTAGGGATTCCTCCTTTGTGAATTCTCTGTTTAGCTCTGTTCCCCATTTTTTGACTGGATTATTTGGCTTCTTGGCCTTTACTTTCTTGAGCTCTTTGTAAATTTTGGATATTAGCCGTCTGTCAGATGTGTGGTTGGTGAAGATTTTCTCCCAGTCTGTAGGTGACAAATAGCTCAGCCATTAAAGGCTAGGCTCACAACCAAAAACATAGATCATTTTTCAATGTCTTTTGTTACTTCCTTTTATTCAAACTTCCTTTGTTGAAAGTCTAACTACCTTCCTTCTCATGCATGTTGCCTAGAGATCTGCAGCCTTTATACCTGCTTCTGTGGTACTTTCACAATGACTGCGGTGACAAATCCATGTGATCTTTCAAGGCTTCCTTAAAAGTGACTTCTTTGCTATGATTTGAAATATTTACTGCCTCTTTGGAAAGTATAGGCCACTTCAACATCTCCTGAAGATACTTTCTGTGCATTATCTCATTCCTTGTCTCAGTCGAAGAAATGGAGTTTTATTCTTCCTTGACAAAGCAGTAACCAGCCTTGAAAAAGTTATTTGTCTGAGAAGGCACAGCCATTAAGTAGCACTTACCATTGTAAGCCTAATTGATTCAATCCCCTAGATTTGTTATCGTGAGTTGTGTGCTCCCACACTTATATAGGAATCTGTTCCTAGATGTGACAGTGCTGAGAAGTGATAGAAACACTAAGAGTTAATTAAGTTACTAACAGGAAATGGCATGCTCCTCCCGGACGGGGGTATCTTAGGGATAGTAGAGCATCATAAAGCGGGGCCATTTTTCTGTGGTTCATCTCTTGCACATGCTCCCTTTCTTGTCTCCTTTTCCTTCATGTTGTAGTGCTGCCCACATGTATGATGAGATGTGCATGATTTCACATCTCCAGCCTCTAGAAGTCTGAGCTAAATGAACCTCTTTCCTTTATAAAGCCATAGTAACTGGCATTTCCAAGTCTACACACACATGGATGTATCTACTACAAACCATATTCATTTAATCTCTTCAGAACCACTTAGTCCGTGGCACCACCATCCATTACCAGAACTATCCTCAGGGATGTCTACTCTTCCCTATTTACTCTTCACAGCTTGTAATCTACTTTGATATATGCTAAGTTTAAAAGCAAATCGAGACAGAACAACGGTGGAGTAAAGGTATCATGATGGCTTATTCAAAATGCTGTCACGACCCAAAAGAGTGGAGTGACAAAAAGAAATTTTCTAGAAACAGATTTTCTAGAAAAAGACTGCTTAAGTAGTAGTAGAACCCTGTTTTAGGGGATGGATGGCCACCAGAGAGACAACATGAGAGGAAGTTAAGTAAGACATATTCAGTCACATTTTAATGATATGAATGCCTTTATCCATAAAATTAATTAATAGTATTTGATTGTTAATGACTTGGTATTCCACATGGTGATTTACTTTTCTGAGCTATTAATAAAGCTGGCCGTACACTTTTGCTTCCCTAGTGGAGGTTCAAGGGAAGAGTGAAACAACTCAAGTCTTTAGGGGAAAAGAAGAAAACCTGAGTTCTGTGGGATGTGCGAAACAGTCTTGGCTCGGTGGAGTTGACCGATTTCATTTGACCGTCAATGTCAATTAATAACAGTTCTTCTCTTGACACATCCACACACTTCAGACCTGGGAATGATGCCAGACCAGACCCCCCTCTTCTTTTTCTTTTGACAGTCTTCTACAAAATCAAAATTCCTTTCATGTTTAGTCATAAAAGAAGGATAATCGTACGAGTCAGAAGCACAGATGTGACCATGATAAGTGGGAATTGGGGCCAAGGCCTCCCAGGACAGCAGTAAAAGTTTAACCTAAGAATTTTTTCCTTCTCTTAGAGTGTTGTTAGCTTTGTCTTGATGGCGTCTCAAGGAGCTTGGCTGCAGTCAAGTGAGGCTATAAACTTTCAGCCAACAAGGCTAAGACCATCCGGGATGATAACTTTGAACTTCTCTACCTGGAGGTTAGGGATGTCAACAATAAAACAAGGTAGGCTACATTTTAAACTTTAAGATATGTGTTAAATTAGGAATAGTAGCCCTTATCTCAATTCTGATTAGTTAATCCTCCAACTGAAAACAATTCATCTCCACATTTTTTTTATTTGGGTGGGGTCTGCATAGTATTATTATAAATAAGAGTGAGCTACCTAACTATGAACCTAACCTACCATTCAGTCAGGCTTTGTCTAAAAACACAATTATCTGCACAACACACCAGCCTATCAGTAAGAAGAAAATCTGCTAAAAATAAAACTACTACAAATGATAACGGGCTTAATGAGTTAAATACCCACTGTGGACTGCAGCCTGAGAGACAACAAATACACTATTAAAATGAGTTGAAGGAACTGAGATATGCCTCTGTGGATGGAGTACTTTCTGCACAAGCATGAGGACCTAAGCTTGGATCCTCAGCACCCATCTAAAAGCTGAGCATAGTGATGCCTTCCTATAATCCCAGCACAGGCCACAAATGGCTCATTGGCCAGCTACTCTAGTTCAAATGAGAAGCTCCAGGTTCAGTGAGAAAACCTATCTAAAAAAATAAAGTAGAAAGTCTATTTAGAAGATATCTGAAAGTCTAGTGCTGGCCTCCCACACACTACCACACAGATAGGTACACCCACCCGCAAATGCATATCACACACACACACACACACACACAAATATAGATAAGATGAATTTGAAAGTGAAAAGCTTCATGGTCACAGGAAAGAGAATAGTTTGGAGAAATTAGGAACATTTCTCAAAGATATAAATTTATGTTTAGTACTGTTTTGTCAGCTATGTTTCAGTAATAAGTCAAACTTAAGTGACTGTATTTGGTTTCTTTTTTGTTGTTTCTATTAAAATACCTTGTCAAAAGCCAACTTGGGTTTGAAAGAGTTTATTTTGGCTTTCAGTCGATCATGGGGGGAAGCCTTGACAACACGAGTGTGAGGCTGGCTAAGCAGTCAGGAAGCCGACTGCTCACATTCCATCCCTACACAGGAAGCACAGAAGAGGACAGAAGTAGGACAAGACTTATAAACTCTCAAAGCCTGCTCACAGTGATACACTTCCTCCAGCAAGGGCACCACCTCCTTGAAGTTCCATAACATCCCCAATCAGTGCCACCAACAGAGGAATAAGTGTTCAGATACTAAAGGGACATTTCTCATTCAAACCACAACAGTGACTTATAACAACTCCGAAAGTGTATTTCTTGATCATGTGACCTGTAACCTAAGGCCTAGTTTCTGCCCCTGTATCACTGTTCTGGGGTCTTGGCTGAAAGAAATCCTGCTTTGGGATATAGCTGCCATATGAAATAGAAAAATGAATGAGGGTGGAAGGGAAGAATCCGTACAGTCCTCTAAAGCTGCAACTAGGAGTTGGTCCACATACCTTCTGCTCTGCTCACCTAGTGACCATATGGCCATATGGCCAACCCAGATGCCATTAGTCCAGGAAGCTAATCACACCACAGAGAGAGCAGCAAAGAAGCATTTTGTCTGAATGAATCTCATAAGTGATAGAAGAAAGAACACATGTACTTGGGGCCGTTAATACACTTCGTTGCAGAGTTCTTTATGTTAATAATTACTTTGAGGCTTGCCAATGTCTTTATTTCCAGAAAATGGATAAATAAGACAATCATTTCTTGTCAGTTGGTGATGACTTCAGTAACACTATATAGAAAAGCAGATCAATTAAATTTAATTATGTTTTTTTCAGCTTAAATTGTTGCAACTATGTTTGAAATACAAGATACTTGATATGACTGACTTTGTCACTCTTTAAAAGCCACACAATTAGGCACCAGGCTTCAGTACATTAGTCAGGCTGGTTCCATATGCTCAGCACCATGAAAAACAATGCACCCTATCAGGATCTTTGCAGAGTTCTCAACTTGGGGACCTTTTAGTTATACTTGCTTTTCTTAGTGACACAATATGTTTTACTTTTGTCATTGAAAAACATTTCCATAAGAGTAAACCACAGACACCACCAAACTAGCACTACAGTTGGCTGAGCCAAGATGGTTAAAACTCTCCACCTAATTCTTGGCCATATAAATTTTCTTTAGTTATTTCTTAGGTGGATTTGTTCTGATTAAGTTACAAGAGGGTATAGTAAGTACACCTTTCTCCTCCTTTTGTGGCCTTCTTTTTTAGAGATCAGGTATGATGAATTTGACATCAAGTCATAGAGAATAAACACTTATGTACCACCTACAGAAGGGTAGATCTGTGTCTTTGGCACTAAGACAGCACTGAAGATGCAGATATTTAGCTTCAGTTCACATATAAATATCATCTACTGCAGAAGGCCCATCCCCACTGCCATGTGTTAGCTTTAATTTAACAGTAAATGAAGGCTTTCTTGGTTCCTCACCCCAAAACCTGTTCTCTGTGTGCTATTAGTGAGAAGAACATCTCTGACCTCTGGTGAAACAAATAGTTACTAGTGTATCCACTTGGATGTATTCCTGGGCATTACTAAGTCACTGATTTCTGAGTCTCGGGAGAGAGAAGTAGATTTCTAAGAAAAAACAAACAAACATACATACATAAATATCAATGGAGATATCTCTCCACAAGGAAAAAACTGAGATAGGGAAATTGAAGAAGCCACCACTAACTTTACTGTGACCTCCAAGAAAATAGTTTTTAACTATGGGAAATAAAAGTAGACCTGAAATAATCATGTCTTTAAGTCTTTACTATCCACATCATTTAAACAAAGGTAGAATTAGGGTGGGAGCTGTTTTATGATTACAAACCTGGCACCACACAAATAAAGCAAAGAACAGAGAGCATTCCTTCTGTCTTCAGAATCCACTTAAGCCCCGAAAGGATTTCAGCAAGTGCATTTGGCTTTGAACAAGGGTGGCCTACAAATCGCCTTAATAATGAAACCAAATAAATTGGGACCATATTTTTGAATTTTCTTTTTGTTTCTTTTATAGAATGTTCCCAAGTGACAGACTCAGACATGTACAAAACAGACCAGAAACAATAAAACCCCTACTTCAGACTCATAAATTGTCAATCAGCATCTGTCTTTTTATGTCTAAAATGAAGGGGAAAAATAAAATAGAATTCTCACACTCCTTATTCTAGTTGTGTAAAACTTTTTGCCTAGTGCATGAATGCTAGTGAAAATGGTCTCTGTGATATAAAAACTTAGATGTCTTGGTTGCCTGGGGGTCCAAACAAATCTCTGTTTATTTGATTCTGTGCAGTTAGCCCCAGTCGTAGCTGGTATCCAAGCATCTCTTGGTAGATGCCAAGAATACAAAGATGGATGCACTGAAGTATATGAAGGAAATGAAGATACAGAATATAATTTGTATTATCATTGAGGTGATTTTTAAAATGATTTGGAGGGCTAGGCAGATGGTTCGGCAGTAAAAGTGATCACTGTGCAGGCGTTTGGGCCCTAGCCTCCAAATAAATGACAACTGCAGGCACTTGAACAAGAAGTGTAGTATGTGTGGTCTCTCTGGATGGTCCCTATTAAACTCACAAAGTATGTCTCAATAATAGTAGCTATAGTGTATTCCACTTTGCCATGGTCCTTCTAATGTCATTGTTGTGAGTCAAGAGTCTTCCTGTTAAGTGGTCTATAGTCCTTTCCTATTTGTGATAGTTTATATTGGTCACTAACTTCACAGGATAGAGAATAGCCCTGAACTAAACCTCTGGGCAAGCCTTGAAGGATGACCTATATCAGTCAGCCCCTGGATATGGCAGTGAAAAACTGTCTAGACTGTGTTAACTGTGGTAAGAAGACCTACCCTAACTGTGGATGTGACCATTCCATGAGCTGGGTTTTTAGACTGAATAAAAGTGAGAAAGCGAATTGTGCATAAGTATTTACATCTCTCTGCTTCTAGACTGTGGAAGCAATGTGATCAGCTACCTCACACTCTAGACCTCATGACATCATGATGGACTGTACCCGTCAACTCTGAGCCAAAGTAAAGTCACCCTTGTGTAATCTGGTCAGGTTTTTCTCAGCAAAAAGACAAGCAGCTAATATACTGTTCTTCCAATACCCTTCCCCTGGTCCTCATTCTCTTTGGGAATCCTGTCCCATGCTAACTATATTAGCATAAGGGGATGGTTTGGTGTTATCTTACACAACCATATAGCATAATGGTACTTCCAACACAGTCTTCTGAAGACAAGATTTCTGTCATTCTCGGAGATGGCAAAATAGTAAGAGTACTTCCTGGGATGAGGACCTTTGCAAACATATTTATCAAAGCAAACACCCTCACACTTTCCTTCCTATGCAGAAGGTGAGCCTTCCCTTGAAGGTTTTAGAACCATAAATTTTTATAATCAGAAAACTTAAGATCTCATATAATTTCCTCATTCCTCGAATGAGGATGTCCAGGTGAAGTAGTTGGAACCGCAGCAAAACGCTCTCTGTTTGAAATAAACCCCTTTTATGATCTTCTTGGGGACTGTCGTTTGAAGTCTATAATGCAAACTCTCAATTTTAGATATCCAGAAACAGTTTTACATTTAGTATGGATCTCTAATAATACCTCATAACGGTGCCTGAAAATGCAAAGTATGGTAAAATGGGTATGTTCTCATCAGAGCAATTGACTCTGCTGTGTTTAGGCTCTATCACAAAGCCATTGCAAGCAAGGCCACAGCATTGTCTTAATGGCAAAACATTCAGACTGTTGGTATGCCACAGCCATTCCTCTACCATCTGAACACCTGACATTCCTTCTGGTAGATGAGGAAGGAAGTCATGTACTCCATCCAGTCTATATTCACTGGGTGTTGGGACACACTGGTGGATAAGCACAGCTGCCACTGAACATAGATATGAAGGCATGGATGTACAGTTCTTCCACAATGAATCAAGAAGTGAAAGAAACCCTTGAGAGATGACATCAGCGGGTGGCAGAGCATTGAGCCACAAGGGCCCAGTGTGGAATCATAATAGTACGCACTGAAGGCCAAACCTGTGTCAAACCTTGCTTGCTGACGTCTTACCCCAGTCTCAAACACCTCCTGGTCTCTTTCTGTTCATGATGAAGTCTGCAGAGGTTTATTCTAATTATGACTCTCTACAGTAATTGCACGATAAAACAGTTCTAGGGACAGGCCCATGGTTCTTTTCTCTCTTGGCCACTCTCTTTCAGGAGTTATACTCAGAAAGCATAGCAACAATTGGGATCTAACTACATTTTAACATAACACATTTGTGCTTCTGTTCACACTGTAAAAGGTAATCTGAATGGTTTAAGCATCTGGATTCTATTACAGCAAAGTATAGCACTCAGAATGCAAGAGACTTTTTACATTTGTGTGGAATTCAGGCAGCTGCCGGAGCCACCCTTGGGCCTAGTTGTTTCAAAGAGATTTGCAACAGGCTTAAGTCAGAAATGATAAAATTGTCAAAAAATTTTGGAATTACTTTTGGAAGACAGCTTAAAAAATAAAACCAAAACAAGCCTCCAAAAAGGAAAAAGGAAGAGATTCCTGCCTGCAAATTTTTTTAATAATACAATTTATTAAGTCAAAGCTTGAATGCCTAATAGTGTCTGTTCTGCATATATATTTTTAAAATGTTTCCAATTTTCCTCTCAACTATAACATTGGTTATACTCCTGCTGATTACAAATCACATGCTTTTTAAAATAGGGACAGTTTTTTTTAATATTTGTCTTGTTTTATTTAAATAGTAAAAAATTTTGTGGTTTGGTCATTAAAATCCAGTTGGTGAGGCTGAATCTTTATGTTCTCCAGCTGTGTTTCTACCAAACTACATATCAGCATTTCTTAGCCAAGTGATGGTGCTGACACAGGACCTTCTCCTGGTACATTCAACAGCACACAGAGATGTGGAGTACCTGAGAAGAATGCAAAACATCCACATGCCACATGGACCCAATGTCTCTCCAAAGCAAGTGCCACCTGCCTCCTCGTTCACCTGAGTCTCATCTAGAAAGGTCCTGGCACAGGGAATGGGGCAGGCCAATATAAAGGTCCTTGTTCTCATATGACAAGAGATGTATATAACAAAAGAAAATAGTAAGGACACAACAATGAGAGGTAAAGAGCATCCCAACACCACTAGCATCCAAGGACACCAGCACTGCTGTGCATATACCCACACAAATACTCGTACACATAACTAAAAATAATGAAAATAAATCTTAAAAAAATAAAATGAAAGGACCTTAAAGAAATATTTCTATAACCATGTCCCTAGTAGAACTACTCATTATAACTAATTGAAAAAAGAAAATGTATTCATCAAGAGATGACTAGAGAACCAAATATAATAAATGTTTACAATAGCATATTACCTGCTTTAAAAAAAGAAAGTCTATGTTTGGGTGATGGCTCATGCCTTCTATCCCAGCACTTGAAAGCCAAAGACAGAAGGACTCTGCACATTTAACACCATTCTGGATGTAATACAATACCCTACCAAAGGGAAAAAATGAAGAAAAGAGAAGAGTGGAAGATGGTGGGACATAGGAGGAAGGAGAGGGGGTGAAATGAAGTGAAGGGATGAGGAGGGCAACAGAAAAGATGAAGGAACAAAGGAAGGAAAGGGGGAAAGGAAAAAGAAGAAATGACAGGAAGCATGGCAGTAGGAAGACATGGTGCTAGAGAAGGAGCCAAGGGTTCTGCATCTGAATCTGTAGACAGCAAGAAGACAGAAAGAGACATTGGACCTGGATTGAGCATTTGAGATCCCAAAGGCAACCCTCAGTGACACACTTCCTCCAACAAGGCCACATGTACTCCAATAAGGTCACACCTCCTAAAAGTTCCACTTTCTGATGACTAAACTTTCATATCTATGAGCCTATGGGGGGCCTTAGCTATTCAAACCACCACAAAATGGAAAGAAATGGGTCAGAAGTGAATGAATCTGAATACTGAATAATAGCAAGCCCCCCCCCACCCCAACACACACAACACATACACACACTGGAGATATTTTTCATGGTCCCCATTGTGTTCCAAACTACCAATAATGACAAACACTGAATGGACTGTGTCTTTTCCTAGGCATAAATTCCATGATAAAGTGATTTCATGAACTAGGCCTAGTAAGGATTAATTTTCTAGGAATAGTGACAGTCTATCATAAAAGTTACTTAAAATTTAGAAATTGTTGACTTTCTGTTTTCATTTTTGTTGTTGTTTTCCTTTAAGATATAGTTTTGTATAGCCCAGGCTGGCCTCCAACTCACTATGTAGCTGAGGATGGAATGGGATTTCTGATCTGCCTACCTCTCTCTCCCAAGTGCTGGGCTAACAGGTATGTAGTAGCATCATGTCTGGCTTATCAGGGATAAGGATCAAGCCTAAACCTTCTTGCATATGAAGTAAACACTCTATCAACAGAGCTGCAGCATGAGCCCCACATCCTGCAGCCTTTTAAGCTTATGAATTGCTTAGTAAATTCCCTTTGTGTTTAGATAACTGAAACCACACAAAGCAAAATCATGGATGAGTGCAGACCAAGGGCCCTTTGTCCACTGAAGACCCCTTGAGTTATAAAAGCTGAGAGAGGTTGGAGAAGGTGAAGCTGTATAACATGCTTTGAATTACAACTTTAATAGAATTTTGGAGTTTGGGACTCATACAGTAAATAGTTCTGACAAACCCATGCCCAATAATCACCTCACTGAGGAGAAAGCTGTCCACCATTAAACACTGGTCTGCTGAAGAGAAATACAAAGTCTTAATTCAAACCATGTCCACTCCTATTTGGAAGCCAAAGAACAACATAGATACATTTCATTTTAATATCCTAGCAAATACAGTGTGGATACGTGTCCTACACTTGGAGCTTGGCCATAATATTTGCCAGTAAATGACAGAGGTCCATCTGCAGCAAATATTATGGTGACTTCTTTGCACCTCTAATTCAGTATTTTTTCCAGCTTCTGGCTGTCAGAAAAACCAGTGACCCAACTTGGTGGCTACACAATCTCTGAGTAGCCTAGCAGGTCAATAACAAGAATCATCTTTCATATTTGGCTGGGTTGGGGGAAAGGGAAGAGGGAAAGAGATTCCCGGGACTGTGGGGCTTCTAACAACTCAAACCAGATGGCCACTGCCCAAAGTATGGGAAGAGTAGGTTATTCAGGGGCCCTTTGGCAAGACCTTGAGCAGTTGCTGCTATGATTAACTGCAAATGTAAATGCCCTTCCTCCTTTGGTGCTATAGCTTTCCCCACGCCTATGGTAGGCTCAGTGAGGTCTCTGTTGGGTCTCAGGAAATGTGCTATCAATGTTATTCTCAGAAGTTCCAGGACTGAATTCTGGGTCCTAAATTATTTTGCTTTTCAAACTTTAAATTCTGGTGCTTATTTAAAAAATAGATGAGAAGGAGGTGGTGGTAGGTAAAATGAGAGGTCCCTTTGTTTGCTTAGACATTCAATTATCTGAGTCTAAGCTGAAGGAAGAACATGTCATGTACATCAGAAACCATCTCATGCATGCCACTTCCTTTAGAAAGAACATTGTGCTGTAATCACTTGCCAGGAAGGCTGGCTGTTAGCTTTGAAAGGATCTTGGAAGAGATAAAAGGCTGTCTGTGCTCACAAGGTTAAAGCAGTGATAGTGTGGTGATGAAAAGGCAGGAGGAGACAAAAACAAGCAGATACTGGATGATGGGCATCCAAAGGCTATTGCCAGTAAGGGGACATGTGAACTGGTGCCAAGAGCTGCACCACAATGTGGTTGGAAAAGTGGCCTACATTATTAACTTAATCTTTACAGAAAAAAAATCCATGATGTAGTGATCATATTCAGCATCTTTTTATAAACGAGGAAAGCAAACCCCACCAGGCTTGTGGGTATAGTCTTTTGTGCAGCACATCCCAAGAGAGCTGTGATCTCATCTCATCAGCATGGTGTCGGATCTGAGGGAGTAACACCCGGAGATGTAGCTACCTATCCCACTGTAGTAGGTTATCTAGAAAGAGGTCTACACAGACATCCAAATGGATGCCATAGTGATTTCCTAATGGTCATGTTTAAGATGTATAAGTGGAACAAGGATTTGGTCCTGGCCTGCACGATCCTTTCCTACATAAGCATCATAGTGGTGTCTGATGCAAAGGGCAGCACATGTATTGAGGTGCTTGGGACGGAGAAATGGCTGTGAATGAAACCTTTCCTTTGTAAGTGTGAGGATGAGTTGGATCCTCAGAACCCATGCAACAGCTAACCTTGGTAGCATGCACTTGGAATTCCAATGCTGGATAACTTGGAAGCTTCGGGCCCTGGTGAGACATCCTGTCTCCAAAAATAAATGTAGATAGCTTCTGAGGAGTGACACTAGAACTCAATCCCTGTTTTACACACATCTACGCATGTATGCACACACACACACAAACACATACACACACATACACATATGCACACACACACACACATATACACACACACATACATCCGCACACACACACACACACACACACACACACACACACACATAGGATACACAAAATATATCTTGAAGTTGTATTTGTGTGTGTGTGTATGTGCATATTCTCTCAGGACACATATTTTTGCTAAAAAGTCTTTATGTTATAGTAAATGTTTTGTTCTGTGGGTACATATGGCACCTGTCACAATTAATCAGCCTGCCATTGGCATGAGGAAATAAAGGAAAGGACTGGATTCTGGTAAAATGCTATTGGCAAAAGCAGCTATTGGAGTGTTCTTGTCCAGGGTCACCAGCTTGCTGCTCTACACAGTAAGTAAAAACTTGACTGAGGTTAAATCAGAGAGCAAGACATATTAACAAACTACAGAGGGTTGATACATGACCACAATCAGCTACATCTGCTCTTTTCCTTTTTAACTAGCATTTGTCCTGTAGAATTGGACACTCAGACTCTACAAAATAGGAAAGTTTCTTATATTTCTGACATATTCTTCTCCTTTTCAAAAACAAACAAACAAGTAAACACCAGCCAGAATTGGTCACTGGTGACTTTGTGTGTGGATTCTGCTTAATAGTCGCCCTGGAGTTACAATAAGGGGCAAAGGGAAAACATAAACAGTCGCCTTCTGGGAGGCATTGGAAGAGAGTAGGATCCCAGGTAAAATATATTCAAATACGAATGTGGCCCTGCTTTCCTCTTTGCTAATCATAAATACGCAAAGGAAGGCAGGAAGACAGACCCTGACTCTGAACTTGTAAGAGCCCACAGGTAGAGAAGTCATTAACAGCTGGTGGCCAACCAAAGGCACAGATAAGACAGTGCTGGGAAAGAAAGCACATGCTTATCTATGATAGGGGCCCTTACGGACCGTCCTCTGCTGAGAACACCAACCTCCATTTTAGCCAGTAACGGATGTATTGCCAGTTTGGGTTTGGGTTTTTTGTTTGTTTGGTTGGTTGGTTGGTTTTGTTTTTTAGGTTTACTTTTTTCTCCATTTTATGCATATGAGTGTTTTGCATACATGTATGTATGTGTAACATGTATGTGTCTGGTACCTGCAGAAGTCAGAAGAGGGCATCAGATCCACTGAAATTGGAGTTGCAGGTGGTTGTATGTGGGTGCTGGGAATTGAACCTAGATTATTCTGGAAGAACAACCAGTGTTCTTAACTACTGAAGCATTTCTCCGGTCCCGGTTTTGGGGTTTGGGAGAACATTATTTTGTTGCACAAGAGCCTGTTGACATAGATGGTGATCTCAGAAGCTGGCAAGAAAGGAGAAAGGCAGTCTGAATGTATTGCAGCACCTTGTAGAAAACTGCCCTGGCTGGCTGAGGACTGATTGTATATGACTTTGTTCCCTTCAAAGGGAAGACTAGGTTTTTCCATACCAAGAATAGAACTGGGAAGACTCATTCTGGTGGGCCAGTCCTTAGACACCAAGACTCAAACTCTTAGTAGAGAGTTTTCCAAACTCTTCCAAAACTATACAGAGTTGCCTTGTGTTTAAAGGAGAAGATATGGGCTTGGAGAGATGGCTCAGAAGTTAAGAATACTTCCAAGGAGTCTCACACCCTCTGGCAGCCTCCTCAAGCATAGTGCACATATGGTTCACACATACACACATGCAAACAAATGCTCATCACATTAAAATAATCTTCAAAATAAGAGGATATTTATATAGAACCACCAACTCTCTAATTCCACCTACTGCTTAAATACCCTTATCAAGCAGAGAGCTATATAGGCAACTCATTTTAATTTTTAAAACATGATTTTATAACTGACATTTACACATAGCTATAAAACAGAAAATATACATTGGGGAGTAGGTTTTTCTTGAAAGCATTTAACAACTCTAATCAAAATGCTATATGAATATCCACCTAATTCAGAGCAATATTATCCTTGTTCAGAGGAGATTATATTTGCATCTATCTGACATTACAGACATATCAAGAAAATAGCAAATATGCATATATGTATGTAATTTAATACATATTAAATATGGAACAACTATCTGAATTGGTGAGGAAAGAAGAGCCACAAGACAACTCAGAACTTGATTCCACAGAAACTTGTAAAATTAATATTATTACTACTTTGTCCCCAAGGAGATCTAGTGATTATAAATCATCCCCACTCAGGTGTATCCAATTATCCTTAAAGAGATATATTTTCCCAACCCAAGACTCAAACTGAATATGTTTCATTCCAAGATATGAAAATAATCAAATTCACAGATAGCTTGAGGTGGTTTTTTAAAGTTCTGAAAATGGAATGAATAGAAGTGATTGAATGTGAATTGTAATAAATGAGAAATGAGTTGTATTGTGACAGGTTGGCTGTTGAGCTGATCACAGTACTTCCTAGACTGGGTGTGTGGATCCATATACTTTAGGAGCTCTTGGCGAATCATTTGATGGCTTTCCCTGATCCTCAACAGATGCCTATAACCCACATGGTGAACAGATACATTCAGTCAGTATTTCACTGTAAAGTAAAATTGAAACTGACCTAAGGACCCAGGCATAACATATAATAGAAGCACAAAGAATTATGAATGGCGTAAATCCAGAGTCTATTACTGCTCAAACTGGCTCAGTTATCTTAGTAGCATATAGCCCACTGACAAAATGAATGTACTTATTGTTAGATTATCTGTTGCTCATTGGCACAGTAAGTCAGTGGAATATTCCATGTGAACTTGATTTAGAGTAGATAGAGCAGTAGGCAGACCCTGTGGCTTTGGACATTAGGAAAAAAGAGAAGTGATTTATGATGTCATTTCTGTTTACAGATGATTCATTTTTCTGTCAGAACTAAAGCATTTGTTTTCAGTAGAAAGATTTCTTGCAGAGGTTTTCCTCCACCCTACTTCTCTTTTCCATCAACTGTCCCCTCCTATTGCATACCATGTGCCCCCCTTCATAGCCCACACAATTTACACGAAGAACTTCTACTTGAAAACTAACCAAAAGTCAGTGGAGAAGTTAAGACCAGGGTTGTAAATGAAAACATCCAACTTCATCTTTACCAGCAATTCCAAATGCTTCTGTGATTAATTTATGGGAAAGGGGGAGAAAGTAAACCAGACGGGACAAGAGAGAGAATTGTCCTTGGAGTGCCACAAGGCAGCTGAGGAAGCTTCCATGGTAAAGGCAACTAGAGAAAGACAGTGCTCTTGCCAGCTTTGAAATTATTTTCTATGAATTCTGGGTAAGATCACAAATTAGAAACTACCTCTTTTTGGCTTGGTAAAAGACCACGAGGCTAAAAAATAACATGCCTTGTTCCTATAAGAGAAAGAGGCAAGAGAAAGGAAGTAAGCCTGGGCATGATATTTTTTCCATGAAGAAGCAGCTAGGAATGGGTGCCAGCAAGCACCCAGCCATACCACACGCCATCCATGCCAGGCTGAGATCAATAGTAGCTGCCTGGGAGGTTTTTTTCTGGTTGACATGAGCTCCAGGAGGACCTCAAGCTGGAAAAGTCAGAGTAGGCTGAAGAAATGAGAGCAGGCACTGCATACACAGTGAAAGGAAAGAAGGCTGGATCCAACGGGGAAAGGGGGTCTGTTCCAGGCATAACATATAATAGAAGTCCACTGCCTGCACTTCCCAGGCAGTGGAATGGTGTGGGAGCCGGAAGCTGAGATTTGTGAAGGACACACTCCCACTAATACCCTAGAAAGGCAACAGCTTGCCACTACCTGGGCAAAATACATGACAACACAGGACACATGCTATCTAACTTGGCCTAGTCTCCGAACAGGTAGAGATGGAAGAGAACTTAGAGTTTCAAAACTAAACACGGAAAAGTGGGGCTTACAACTGAAAAGCCCCGGGTTGAGAATAATCCCTAAAACACAGAGCATGAAGTTATGACTGACAAGGGTTTCTCAGAAATGGGAACTAAGTTTCCCACATAGAAATCCCTCTCAGCAAGAGAGAGATACACTGTCAATGTTTTGAATAAACATTGGTAACCCCCTCCCCACCTGCAGGGACTGTGATGAAAGTCAATTAGGGGAGAAGATATCACATCATCTGGACCACGAAGGAACATCGACTGGGGACATAATATCTTCTTATCTTATCTTATGTGTATGTCAGTTCTCTATGTGCGGGCAGTACTCAGAAGGCCAGAAGGCACTGGCTTCCCTAGAACTGTAGTTGCTGTTATGAGCTGCCCTGTGGGTATGGAGAACTGAAACTAGGTCCTCTGCAGCAACAGCTGCTGCTCTTAACTGCTGAGCCTCCTAATTTTATTTTTATTTTTTTTAATTTATAGTTTTGTACTTAAACTGCCCAGTTGTTTTGTTTTAGCTTGTATCTCGCCTCAGCAAGCTTGGTGGCTGTCCTTCCTTCCACTATGTCTGCTTTACAATGCTTTCTGAACTATTTTTCATGCTTTCCATCCACATGACTTCGTTTCCATTCATACATCACTTCCTCTTTCCCCTTTTCTCATCTGCCCTTCTCACTAATTGTTGATAGACACTCAACTCTAAAAACCTATAAGCTACAATTTCTGTGGTCAGTGTCCTAGCAGTACTCTATGAACTATATTAGGGACACAACTGAAGTACACTTCTTCTACTCCCATTAACATCAGGATGGCCATCAATCATAATAGCTCTTATGGCATTCAATTTCACCCTTGCCAAGAGTATCGAGGAATACAGACCCAAGAAAAGACAGCTCATAAGAAGGACTCGTGTAAATAAGTACAAAGAATGGCCTAGAAGGGGAAATCAGCTGGAGGGCACCTTAATTCTAACAGACGCACAAAGCACAACAACAAAACACACACACACACACACACACACACA
>CAJQZJ010004750.1:6875661-6938832 GCA_907164525.1 Lophiomys imhausi | reverse complement strand
CACACACACACACACATACACACACATGCACACACACACATGTAATGGCAGGCTACTGTGGTACCTCTATAACCTCACAACTCTCCAGGATTGCAAACCAGAGAAAATTAAATATACAATCATATATATATGTATATATATATATATACAATCATATCATGTGGTGTGGACCATATATATAATATTATATTATTATAATATATATAGTGCCTTCTGGCCTTCTGAGTACTGCACGCACATAGAGAACTGACATACACATGGGTAAAATTCCCATACACATAAGATAAGATAAGAAGATATTATGTCCCCAGTCGATGTTCCTTCATGGTCCTGATGATGTGATGTCTTCTCCCCTAATTGACTTTCAACTATATCATATATATGGTCCACACCACATGAAGGATTGTCTGGTGGAGTAAAACTCCATCCACATTAAGGCTGGGACAAAGAGGAGGAGGAGACTAGGCTCTACAGTACATGTCAATGACATGCCTCAGTGGCTGCAAGACCACCCAGGTCCCACGTCTTAGTGTTTTCTCTATGTTCTGATGGTGACAAGCTAGGAACCAAGCCTTTAACATATGGGCCCTGGGGGGGGTGTATTCCAAATCTGAATCAGCACATAACCCTTTACTGGTTTGGATTGTCCAGTGGGACCAAATGAGATCCTTCTTGTCTTGGATTATTTAAACTACATGATTCAACTTTCAACTTGAATGGTGACTTTGTTTAGTCACTAATATTCTCCGGGTAAAGGTTTAGTGAAAATCACTTGGTAGTAAATACAAACTCTGAGAGTTTGGTGGGAGGGAATTAAATATCCCAGCTCCAGAGTAGAATCAAGCCATTTGGGGAAGAAAGCAGAAGAACTGCCTCATCGAATTCTATCTCAAGAGCTCACCCTCCACCGCAAGAAAGAGAAATAGAACAAAACAAAGACAAAAATGCCACAAAGTCTGTGATTCCCGGGAATGTTATCACTTTGTCCAAATCGGTACAGCTGAGGTAAAGTTCCAGCAGCTGAGGAAGAAAGAGACGGAGTTCCAGGCTGCCTCCTGCAGCTCTCCCCAACCCCATACCTGACTGAGTCTGTGTTTCAAGGCCACTCAAAAAGCTGTCAGAACATTTGCCAAAGCTAGGGAACTTATAAAGAGTTATCCAATCCTTGAGGAATTTGGGAGCAATACCTGATGACAGCATATCTCACTTTTAAAAGGAGGCTGAGTTACATTGTTAGGGCAGAGGCCTGATTCTTGGACCCTAAAAATACACTTACGTGATGTCTGTATGTGTTAAGAAGCAGTTAAGGAAAGTGTTGGTGGCAGGCTAGAAGGACAAGGAAAAATCAGACTTTCCATTTTCTGCTTTTGTTTAATCTCTCTCTCTCTCTCTCTCTCTCTCTCTCTCTCTCTGTCTGTCTCTGTCTCTCTCTGGAAACTTCATGAAGAAGGAAAGGATGAAAATTTCCCAAGGAACAAAAGGCCAGAGAAACAAAAATAAACAGAATTAAGAGGTAATTGTATGCTATAATTTTCTAACAAAAAATTTTGTAAGTTCCCAACCTGTGTAAATTACACACAATTGGGAAAAGACCTCCAAGCAAAGCCAACCATAATTGCTTCTACTTTTTTTTCCTCCATTGGTGTTTCTAACACTAGTGCATGGTACGACACAGTTATAAAGAAAACATTTGATACACTAGCTTTACAGATAACCCTTGAAAGGCATTCCTGTAATCACCTGTGAGATTGGTGCCCTCTAGTGGCTAGGAGGACTCCACAAGTACAGTTTTCTGAGCTAGAGAAGGGAGATGACAGAACTTCCAGGGTTGACTTCCACAGCTCAAATGGGGAATTTGAAATGAGGACTTCTGGGGCTTATCTGACAGGATGTCACTTAGCATTTCCATTCTCCTAGAGTGCCACACCCCTTCACTGACTTTCTGACAAACTGTTAGATACAACTGCCAAACAGTGACTAGTTGCTTATTACAGGGAAGAAAGAATTGTGCCTACAGAGAATCAGGCATGAGTTCTAGCAGAATTCTGCTACAAAGCTATGTGTGTGACAGGCCACAGATTGGTATGTCATGCATCTGTGTTTCCTCATATTCTGAAGAGGAGCTGAACTTTCTGCACACTGGCAGAGTGCATCCAGATGGGCTGAACTGCCTCTTGTTTTAGATATTATAAGAGCTTTCAGCTCAGTATGAATAAAGCTGACACCCACCTAAGTCTTCCCTTCCCCTTGTCTCTAACTAGAGAAAAGTCAAGTGGTGCAGCCTACAAATATGGATGTTTCTTGGGAGTTTAGTGTCTTCGGTCAATAAACTCTGAAACTCCTGGCAAAGCCCAATCAAATCCATGAAAATGAGTAAAGTTGGTTTCTAACAACTGTGTGTGTGTGTGTGTGTGTGACAAAAATACTGACCTAATCAAGCTTTTCCCCTGCTTTAAACCTCTTGATGGGTTTTATGATAAATTTCCAAGTTCCCTGCATAATCAGGCCCCTGCTTGACTCCCCACTGAACAGTGCCGCTCTCCCATTTCTGTTCCTCTGTCCAAATACAACAACCTGTGCATTCCTTCCTGTCTTGGGGCCTTTGAGCACGTACTCCTGTCAGGCACGATATCACTCTTTCTCTCTCCACATACCTAGCTAATCAGTGATACAAATTAGCATTTTAAACTGTAAGTCTCTCTTTTGTTAAAAATCAGATGGAGGGGGAAAAGACCATATACCAGGAAGGATACTGTCTCCACCCACCTTTAACCACCAAGTTTATACAGATGCTAACCTCTAGAACGCCCGGCTTTGAGTTGATAAGAAAACTTAAATTAAACAAAGATTTTTGATTAGATGATTAATCAAGTTGAATCTGGGGTCCCTAACAATGAAATCTATCTAATTCTTCTTCTACATCCCATGTGTCAAACCTCTGTTTTCTGTAATTTCTGTTTAGCTAACACATAAAGGCGTGTGAAGTCTCCTGAGGTCAGAACGTTTTCACAAAGTGAGTTTTCTTTGAGCAACTGAGATGTGGCTTTAACCTCTGAGTATAAAATAAGTTCTTAGAGGTTTCTAGTCAGGAAGACTGACTAGTAATGAGACGAGAAATGTGTTTCCCACTCTTCACTATTTTATCATTATTTTATTTGCAGTTTATTTTGTCTTATTTGTGGTGCTAAGGGTTGCAACAAGGCCTCCCAAATGCTAAGATGTTCTGCCATCTCTAGATCTCCAGTCCTTAACTTTCATTTTCAATGATATCACCACCCTAACTTTACTTTTTTTAGTTAATCCAGCTGTACAAATTACCTGTGGGAAAAAATGTATAAGTGGGGAGAAAAACAACTTCATATGCCCATTTCTTGGAAGTATTTGGTAGTTGCTGTCTGGAGGTAGCATTGGTAAGTTTCTAGTTCATACACAGGTAGAACTTGTTATTTCCACACTCTTTAATTCATCAGAGTGAAAGCTTCCTCCCTCCCTGAGAAGCTTACTCAGGAGCTTTAAACCACAGCAGGTCTCATTACTAAGCGCACAGAAAGCATCTTACATTCTCTCTTAAGATCTTTAAATTCACAGATTACAAACTCCACATCACACCCGCTGTGTTCATTTATTTGTGTCCTGAACATCATATGGTGGCTTGGATCCAGTATGTACTCAAAAATATTTGTTGAGTGGGTGAAGTCAAGGCTTCCTGAAATGGACAGTGGTTTCTGGTCAAGACCAAGAAGTAAAAGAAGGAAACCACTATCATGAGTGTAGACTTTGTAGCAGACCATAAAGGTTGAGGATATAGTTGAGTCCAAAAACTTGAGAACAAAAATCACAGATGCTACCAGGAAAACCCCCTTACACACTCTCATCTATCACCCCACTCTCTCTTTCTTTCTCACATACACTTCTTCGCATTTCTGTTTCATACACCACTTCTCTGTAGACTTCCTCTTCTGTCACGTTCAGGATAAAGTGTGTGATGCCATCTTAAATCTCTCGCACTGGATATGAAAACTATTAAAATTGAGATGAGAATTGCCACCTTCTTGGTTGGTGAGCCAGCTCTAAGATATCTGGGTCTCCCCCTTCTACTCTGAAAGCATAGAATAGTGAGCATGTTCCCTTTGCAGTTCTCAGCCCTACGTCTGCTAAAATAACTGATTTCCCCATCCCACACCTTCACCCAAAGTTCCAGCAGAACATCCCATGCTAGGATTATGTACTCCCATCCTCAGAACAAAACTGGTTAGTTCAGAACTTGCTATAAAAATAGGAAGTCCCCCACAAAGAACATTAACTTTTGGAGTTAACCAATAAAAAGGCAGAAGTTGTTTGCTGCAAGTTGCATTAGCAGCAATAGTCTAGAAAGAACTTGTGCCTGGAATTCATTTCCTCCTCACAACCTGGTCCTTAACCAGTACATTCCTTTTTATTTTTATTTTTTGACTTCAACTGACTAAACTGGCTTTCGATACATGCTACCAAACAGCCATTACAAATATAGTAGATACTTTGGAAACAGACACTACAGACAAAAAATGTCAATATTTCAGTGCTTAAGTTTATCTCCCTTTGAAGATGAGCCAGGGAGGGGAGCATCTCTGTACACGGTGCCCATCATTTGATGCAGCGACATAAAGTGCTAGTCTCTGCTATTGGGAACCTAAAGTAGAGGGCCACCTGACCACTTCTGAACAAAGACTCGGGTGTTATTCTCTTTCTAGAGCAAGAGCATGAGCTTAGAAGCAGAGTAGGGGACTGGCCAAACAAATTACAGTACGTTTACCTCAGAGAAGGCAGTGGATGTGTGTGTCAATATGAGAAACGTTTAAATGCATAAGGAAAATGGAGTTAGAGCAGCATGTAGGCAGCTTACATGTATCTCTGTGGAAATTACTAAAGATATATGAATAAAGGTGAACAATAATGATGTAAGCAGGGTGCAATTTCCACTCTAATATCTTGAATTATAACATGAGTGTGATTGGTAACCTTCATAGAGAATTTGACTAAATTTAGAATCACTCAGGAGATATGCTTTGGGGCATATATTTTTAAATACCATTTTTATTACTTAAACAATTTTAACTTTAATTGCATTTTGATCATATTCTTCCCCTCCCCCAGTCCTTCCAGATCCTCTCCCTGTTCCTCCCTAAATATCTGACATTAAGTTCTTTCTCAAAAAGCAAACAAAACCCCCGTACAACAGCAGAACCCTTGAAAATCAAGAAGATTAAAAAAAACACCCCTCAATAAAAAGAAGCACCAAACTGTAACCAGATTAAAACCTACCAAAAAAGCTGTAGAGTCTATTATCCATTGGTCAGCTACTGAACATGAGCCCTGTCCTGGAGCGGTTAATACGCCCAGCATCACTCCATTGGAGAAAGTGGATTTTCCCTCTTCCAGCAGGCATATGTGGCAGGTCAGTAGTCAACTTTTATTCCAGTGGCCATGCCTTCATTCTTCATTCATTCATCTGCTCATTCATCCACCTATTTTTAAGAATATAACAAAATAAAACATAATAATATAAAACAAAACTATCATATTGAAATTGGGCAAGATAAACCAATAGAAGAAAAAGGCATATATTTTTGTCAATATTTATTTATTTCTTCAAGTTACATCTCAATCACAGTCCCCTCCCTTCTCCCCTTCCTGGTCCCACCCTCCTCCCCTCTTCCCCCTCTCCCTCCTATCTGTTTAGTTTTTTTAATTTAAGGTGTATCTTTTCCCCCCCTCAATAGCTCCCTCTTTTAGTCCAATAAAAGGCTCCTCTTCTGGTAACAACAAATACAATACAAAACAATAAGAACAATTAGACAACAATTATGAAAATTATAAGGTATAACATACATTCCCAATGTCCAGTCCATATGGCAACTGATAATATTATCTATCTATCTCAATGAGTTTAAAGTTCTATGTCTAACTCAATTTCCATTCTAATTTGCATTACCAACTTAAAACCATCTTCTTAGAGCTAGAACATCCTTTTAATTCCTAAGCAACTTAACTGTGAGACTATATTTAGATTCAACAACATCAGAGACCTGAAAAGAATAAATATATCTGAATAAACAGGAAGCTTCCAAAACTAAGAAATGACAGGCAGCTGACTACCTAGACAGGCCCCAGTTTCTCTCTATAACATTGGGGCATCTATCTTCAGCCTTTTGGCCCAGTATCTCTGACAAACAGTAATTGTAAAGCAGGAATTATGAAGGACTTTTCCACCCTGTCTTGGCAGAGCTAGGCTGTTGACTTACTTGCTTCCATGTTCTGTCCTTTTTTGGACAGCATTCTGTCTACAGTTGAAGCAGGGTGCTTGCCACTAATACAGCCATCTCCAAATGGAGATTGATGCTCAGAATGGGGAATGGGGTGCTGTCAGGAACTGACAATATCAAAATATTAATATCAACATCTTTAAATGCCATGTTCTACAGATCTCTTGAGGTTTTTGAAGACCACCTATCTTCATATATTTGAATAAGCAAATGTTGCTTGTCCCTTAGCAACCTAAATCCTGATTAACTTAGAGAATATCTGTGATACACTACACTAGTACCTAATAAAAACTCATCATCCATCAAGTTGCCTCTTGCCAAGTTTTTGGTCCACATGAGAAATGTAAAAAATACAATTAGTAGAACTTAGTTTTATAATTGAAAATTGAATGTAGAATTACTAAGAATTTATTCTAGTTTTGGCACTTGTCAGTTTCACCTATACACCTCTGAATGAGTTGCTTAATGTTGTGAACTTATGTTAATTACATGCAATCAGGTTTTTCAATCGTGAGACTGAGATTCATAAGCTCTAAAACCTGTAGAGTTGGCTTTGGTAGGAAAACGGCCTATCATTGGACTATCTACAGTCTCAGGAAAACTGTATTGAGTTTCAAGTAGACCCATGAACCCTAAATGTGTATGATAGACTATAACTTCCATGAGAACAGTTATTTTTTTCAACTTTGGGTCCTCAGACCTAGGACACAGTTAGTCACTAAAAGATGTGGTACAGCAAAGTGGTGCCTGGAGTAATTGTTCAGTAGTCAAGAATGCTTGCCACTCCTTCAGAGGACCTGGATTCCAGGGTTTGATTCCTAGCACTCACACAGTGTCTCACAATTGCCTAAAACTCCAGTTCCAAGGGATCTGACTTCTGAGGGCACTAGGTACACACAGGGTACACACATGTAGACATGCTAGCCAAACATTCACATACATAAAATATAAATAAATAATAAATCTTTTTTAAAAAGATTTCAGAGATAGGGAGGGGAGAGAGAGAGAGACAGGGTCAGAGACAGAGAACAGGACACGGAATGCACATCTGTAATCAACTACTTTGGAAACTGAGGCAGGGGAATTTCAAGTTCAAGACCAACCTGAGCAGCATAAGGTGACCCTATTTCAATATCCCTAAAATGAAAGGGCTGGTGATGGAGTAAGGAGCTAAGAGCTTGTGTAGTATCCTCAAAGCTCTGGCTTCCAGCTCTAGAAACGAAAGAAAGAAAGAAAGGAAGGAAGGAAGGAAGGAAGGGAGGGAGGGAGGGAGGGAGGGAGGAGGGAGGAGAGGCAATATACCATAAAATTCATCTTTTCAAAGTGTACAATTAGTGAGTGACCAGTTCACATTCAGAGTCAGGCAGCCATCACTGCATGTAATTTCAAAATACCCTTTCAGCCTCAAAGAAGCCTTCTACCCATTTAGCAGTCCCTTCTATCCTCTACTCCCAGTGTCTATCCAGGCTACCCTGGAACACATTGTGCATGCAACCCAAGTTGGCCTGTAACTCACAGAGATCTGCCTGACTTTGCCTCCCCAGTGTTGAGACTAAGGGTGTGTGCCACCACACCCAGGTCTTCCTGAGTCTATAAATTTGTCTATTCTGGACTTGTCAATTAAATACATAGCTGTTAAAAGATATTTTTTAATGCACAAATAGGTAAATGAATGAATTTAATTCTTAAAGGTAAACGAATGGGTTATAATCTATAAATACTAGATAGATATTATTGTATGAACTGTGCAGATATTATTAGCATTAGCATTTTATATTTCTCATGAGATTCAGTATAAAGCCAAGCACAAAAACGGATCTCATGCCTAATTCTCTACTTAAATACGCTTAACGTTGAGCCTTTTACAAGTTAGGCAAAGTATGTTTTATTTCATGACAGCACCTTGGCTGGCCAAGCCCTCTGTCTTGCCCATTGTGTTAAGTGTAAGGAACAGCAAGCAGGCAAACCTGTTGGTGCCAAGAATACCCACAGGAAATGATAATCTTTATTCTGCAGCTCTGCAGAACTGAAGCCATCTCATGGTGAGGTGATGCAGAGCAGATGTGCACATCTGTCCAGGAATCTCCATCTGTGAGAAGGTCACTGCCAATCTGCCATCACCTGCCTTATAAGTAAATAGCTTCTAAGCCAGCATCCCAGTAGGACACTCCCTAGGAACACAGCTCACCATGTTCTCATCAGCTAACTCTCTATAATACGGTTTTCTCTATTACCACCTAGACTTTGGATCAATTGGCTTCCCTTGTATGGCCATCAGATGGAGCCTATATGCAGTAACAAGCATTTAGGGCTTCCCAGAGTTGAGGATGTAATCCACTAAATTAAACCCAAATTTCTGAAAGATCACTAAATTAGACCTGTTCTTTGAACCATATGAGATCCTGTAAGGAACCAATAGAAGAAACTAAAAGCTACATCAAACAAATTACTGTTTCTATGAAGTAACACTCATCAACATCAATTCTTTATGTAAATTTAAAATCTACCAGGGAGTTTCTTTCTTCCCAACAGTTCTTGGGACAGATGTCTATAATAGCACCCAGACTATCAAGGAGGAAACACTCATGAGATACTGACATGTTCATTCTGCCTGTGAATAGACTATAACAAGGGAAGGAGTAGTGTCAAGAGCATATTTGAAAGCTGTGGCTCAGATACCTTCATCCAATGAAGCAAAGGCAAGGGATGTGGAGGGAGCTGTCCTAAGAATGAAACCTTCATATATGCAAATTTGCCTTAGTAGATATCATTTACTCTTGTCTTCAGAGCTTCTCCTGTCTCCTGTTTATCAAAATAGTCTTTCTGATAACAGTCAATAAAATGTGAAAGAATAATCAACCATATGTAAATGAGCTTTGCTGCCCAAGCTGCCTGAGCCACTTAAGCGGCAAATACAGGTGATAAAACCAATATCATTTTCCACTGCAGAAACCCAGATTTGTTTACATTGAATACCATACAATGAGAACTCAATTCTTTATATTTATGGCTACTCTAACATGTGATTGTGTTCACTGACTTTGTTTTCTTGGTCCTTCATTTCTTCATCAGTAATCTGTAAGTACTGGATTAGACAATATCTAAGACTGATCTTCTTCTGTGTGTCACAAAAACACTTTGCCCTCTCCTGATTTTACTTTGGTTACTCAGTAGTCAGTAGCCCTGAAAAATATACAGGCAAATATTTTGTCTATAGTGCATTGAAAATACTGATGGAATATGAGAAGGTTATATTAGCCAAAGTTTTCTAGAAAAACAGAGCTGAGAAAGGGAAATATGTATATGCATACATACGTATGTATGTATATATGTATTTAAGTATGACTTTAACAAATCAGCTTTCCTTGAAATAGTAACATCTGGTAGTTGCTTGGTCCTAGAGCCTGGATTCCTGAGTAGTTGGAGCAGTCTCACAATGGCTTCCTTATACCTGAGAGGCCGACAACCCAGCAGTTCCTCCAGTCCTTGAGGCTAGTGTCTCAGCAGTCCCAGTGTGGCATCAAAACCATGGAGGGTTTCTGGGGAGCAGCTGTCCTTAGTCAGTTAAGGAAGGCTGGGAATGCTGGTTCTATCGTCAGCATCAGCGAAGGAATCAGCACTAGCAGCAACGGGGAAATCTGATTCAGCTGCAAGAAGGAAGGCCAAGTATTGAGATGGGGAATCTTCCTTCTGTCCTGCCCTTTTTTGAATCTGGGATACTACCAGAAGGTGCCCCACGCATTTGAGGTAGGTCTTCTCATACCAGTTAAGGCAATCAGGAAGGTGAGGTTCCCTACTCAAGTGATTACAAGTTGTGGCAAAGTGACCTTAAAACCAACCACCACAAGGTCAAAGGATGTTCAAAAGTAGCACAGCTTCAGGTTGGTGGTGGTGGTGGTGTGTGTATGGATGTTCCTGTGTGTATATTAGTGTGTATAGAGAAGATGCACATATGGAGGCACAAGTCAACATTGTGTGTCAATTGCCAACTTTTTTTTTCTTTTTGGAAATGGTCTCTTACTGATTGTGTAAGACTGACTGACTAGCAGCAAGTTGCAGAGAGCCTCCTGTGTCAACCTACCCAGCACTAAGATTACAGTCACAGGCCATTATTCCCTGCTTCAGGTTCATACCTCAATGCTTCTTGTAGATTTGCTCCCTCTCCTACTGATGTGTAACTAGAGTTTTAGGGAAGAAGCCCAAACTCTGCCAGCCTAACAAGATGGACTCAGCCACCATCCTAATTAAAGAGACAAGTAAGAGTGAAAAGCAGAGACCAGAAGTTTACTTAATGTGGGAAGAACAGCCAATGGGGTACAGAGACCCTGTGCTCCATCTTCAGGACGTTGATAAGAACTTAAGATTTCCTAGACCAGAGACAAACTACTATATGACAAGGCGGCAAGCTGTAACAGCTGATTTCTGAAAGGGAAGAGACAGATTGGAAAGGCAAAGAGAAAAAAGTACCCCATTTAAAAAATAAAAGTGCCAAGGTCAGAATACCGCCAATGCAGTAAATCACTAAGGGGATTTTAAATAGCTCCATGACTATGGACTAAGAGTCAACTGCCAGGTAAGGGATTAAGTATCAGCTAACTCCAATAAGAACCTTGTCTTTATAAACTTGGCTTCATTGACTTTTGGCAGGGCTGGCACAAGTACCCTCATTTTTTTTTTCTTGTTAGTGTTGAAACAGGGCCTCCCTAGGTAGCACATGCTAGCTTGAATATCCCAATCTCCCTGCTTCAGTTGAGCAAGACCAATCGAATCCACACATGGGCATAGGGTATTGTGTACTAGGAAGCAGTGAGGAACAGGCTTTCTTTACTACAACTAGAAATAGCAAATCCTTCATCTTTTTTTTTTTTTTTTTTTTTTTTTGGTTTTTCGAGACAGGGTTTCTCTGTGTAACAGCCCTGGCTGTCCTGGACTTGCTTTGTAGACCAGGCTGGCCTCGAACTCACAGAGATCCGCCTGCCTCTGCCTCCCAAGTGCTGGGATTAAAGGCGTGCGCCACAACGCCCGGCTTAAATCCTTCATCTTTTAATTGAGTCATCTTAATTAGCCCCCTAAGCTCCCATTTTCAAATTAAAAGAAAAAAAGAAATATGTCTTCCAGCTTTATTAGAGGATTAAGCAGGATAATGCATGGAAAAACACCTGCTCCAGATTAACATGTACTCCTCAGTCCCTCCTTATCCTGGCACAAGGGATTGCTCAGCATCTGTTGGTGCAAATGCTGCTTGCTCAATTAGGAGATGTTTGAAGGGGTGTGGCAGTGTGTGTCTGCTAGGATTCCAAGTTCTAGGAGAGCCTAAGCAACAGAGTGAGATCAAGTCATAAAAAATAAATAGCATTTTTGAGGACTGTCTTATTCAGGGTTTCTATTCTTGAAATAAATACCAAAACAAAGTTGGTTTATTCCATGGCTTACTTATATACCATTTTATCTGGCTTATATAAATATTTAAAAAAAGGAGAAAAGGTTTTATTTGGCTTACACTTCCACATCATAGTACATCATTTTTAAATGTTTATTTATTACTTCAAGTTACATCTCCATCACAGTCCCCTCCTTCCACCCCTCCCAGTCCCACCATCCCAACCTCTCCCACCTATCCTACTCCTCCAGTGTGGGGTGCCCCTACATATCAGCCCCACTCAGTTTGGCAACCACGAGGGCTAAGAGCTTCCTCTTGCACTGGGAGCCTACATGGCAGCTACACTAGGGCAAAGTGTCCCACTAACAGGTAACGAAGTCTGTTTTCCTGTTCCTTTTAGTCTGTTGGTTGTAGGATAGTTATCCTGTACTATAGGGCTAAAATCCAATTATAAGTGAATACATGCCACGTGCATCTTTGTGGGTCTGGGTTAGCTCACTCAGGATGAGCTTTTCTAGTTCCATCCATTTGGCAGCAAATTTCATGATTTCCTTGTTTCTGATAACTGAGTAGTATTCCATCCTATAAATGCACCACAGTTTTTCTGGCCATTCTTCAGTTGAGGGACATCATAGTACATCACTGAAGGAAATCAGGGCAGGAACCTGGAGGCAGAAGCTAATGCAAAAGCCATGAAGTGGTGATGCTTACTGGCCTACTCCTCATGGAGTAAGTCTCTGCCTACTTTCTTATAGAACCCTTGGACCACCAGCTCAAGAGTGGCTCTACCCACAATGGGCTGGATCCTCTCACATCAGTCATTAAGAATATGCCCTACAGACTTTCCTACAGCCCAATCTTATGAAGGTGCTTTTCCAATTGATGCTCCCCCCCTCTCTGATGACCCTAGCTTGTGCCAAGTTTCTAAAATTAGCCAACACAAGGAGAGAGAGGTGTTTTTTTAATGTATAGGTACATGTGAATTGTGTGAATATGTATCAAGCATGCAGGTATCAACAGAAGCAAGAAACAGGTGTTGGATCCCATGGGAGAGACAGTTGTGAAACATCCATGGGTTCTGGGAAGCTAATTCACATCCTCTGGATGAAAAGTAAGCACTCTTAACCCAGAAGCCTTTCTAGTTCCCAGGGTATTTGTTTATTTTCTTACTTACTTGCTTACTTATTTACCATAAAAGTATTCACACTAAGAAATAGCATGCAACAATAAAAGCCCCTCTGAAGAGTAAAAGGGTCTTGTCAAACATGTGAAAAGAACAATGGGGTACGCACTCACTAGCTTTGATTGTCCAGCAGACTGGCCACTCTCCGAAAACACCAGCTACAGAGATAAGCAGTAGTGAAGATCGGACAAAGGAAGTTTGACCAATGTGCCCATATTGGAAAAACAAATAATGCAGTTTGATGTTTAGAAATTTCATGCCCTTCTTTAGGTCCTGAGATTTACATAAAGAAAGAACTGTAGAGTGGGCAAGAATTGTGTCTAAGGAAGAGATACAATCTCCATCAAAGCGGGCTCTGCTTGTTCACTGTCTTAGCTCTGGCTCTGCACGTTGGTCCTACCAAGTCCTTGATGTTTAACACAAGCCAGTCCCACAAGATGCCTGGGGGTGGCTCCATGCTGAGGTGATCTGTCTGTGAGGCTCTGCTGTGCCTGGAATCCAAAGCTGCTGAAGACTTAGTGCAATGACAGGAGATGTTTGGGCATTAGGTTAGGAGGATTGGAACCAGAAACTGTGAACAGCAACATTAGGACACCACATGTACTCTTAACTTTGTGCCTTTGGTCTTGAAGGGAGATGAGGCAGCTTAGGTAACATCAGTTGTAGATACTCCTTGAGTGACTGACATGGCTATGTGCAGAGTTAGCCAGGAATGTGACTCAAAACCATAAGTCAATGGAGACAGATGTAGATGTAAAAGGCAGGCAAGGGATCCAGGTGCTTATCATGCTGCGGTTACTTGTAGCCCAAGTGTGATTCAGTGCTCCATACCAAAATCAAGATGCATACACCAATATGATGCTCATGGATTTTCAGTTGTACTGTGTCTTGGATGACACAATAAACATCAAATGTGAAAAACAGCAAATTTCATAGCTTTCTTATATTATTTTTTAAAATCCTATTCATAGTATTTTACATTTTGCTTTTCTAAGCTGGAGGGTGATTACGTCAAACAACAACAACAACAACAACAACAACAAAAAACAAACCCAAAAGTGAGCAAACAAACAACAACAAAAACAGAGCAGGCAAGCAGTAAACCTCAGCAACTGCCTGAGAGAACAAAACAGAGAAGAGAAAGAGGAAAAAAAATCTATGCTGCTTGAGTGAAGCCAACATGGAGATCAGACACAGGTAGCTGAGAGGGAAGAGAGCTTCAGAAAAAGAATGCAACACAAAGTGTTAGGGAAAACTTGCTTAGGACAGAGATACAAGAAAAGGAAGTTATCCTTTCTGAGTAACTCAGAGAGATGGACAGACTCACAAAGCTACATGGCCTCTCCTCTATAAGCAACTTAACAGAAGGCAGGAATTCTGGAAAGGAAAATACATTATCTCATTAGAGGGATAATTATTCCTCCCATCTGCTTAGCATAGCTAGAAGTGGCTCTGCCAAACTGAGGGATGGTCTTGTCTTCCTCAGGGGTTGGTCCAGTGATTGACCAGCCCAACTCAAATGTTAGGTACCCACCCAGGCCAGAAATTCTATTTTCTTGACCATAAGAAAATAGTTTTCCTCTAATAGGCCTTTACTATTACTGTAGCATTTCCTCTTTTGAAGAGGTAACCCTAAAGTCATAGAAGAGATTAGCTGAAATATTAATTCTTTAAATTATTATTATTTATTAATTATTTTTAAGTTTTGTTTGTTTAGTGTATGTGTGTGTGTGTGTGTGTGTGTGGCATGCACATGTGCCATGGTGCACTTGGGGAGGTCAGCACACTTTTCAGACATTGGTTATTTCTCTCCACAATATGGGAATTGCACTCAGATTGGCATGCTTGACAGAAAACACATTTACCCACTGAGGCATCTCACCAACTCATATTTCATGTTTTTAAATTTCTCTTTACCTATACCCAAATGCTGCTTACATTTATAAAGTATTCACTTTCCATATCAGATGTACAAAGAGTGTATCATAGATCTATAAAAACAAACCAAGTGTCATCAATAAGTAAAATTGAAGCTTAAAATGCATAATTCTCCTCTATCCATCCATCTACCCATTCATCCATCCACGAATCTACCCTTCTGCCCACCTATCTATCCATTCATTTTTGCTTGTATTCATCACTTCTTGTCAGTTTATTCACTTACCTATCTATCATTTATTCCTTTTTTATCTCTCATCTATCTACATATTTATTTATAGAATAGAAAAGTCACATTCATAAAAATCTCACTGAGAAATTCTACTCTACTACAAAAGATATAGTCTCTTCATTTTCTCCAGTGTCAATAAAATGAAAGAACTTAGCAAACACTTCAATTATTCTGTAGCTTGATCTGTATCTCCAGTGCATATCTTTTTACAATTTTAAGGAAGACATAAAGTTTCATGTTTACTTTTACAAATAGATGTTATATTTTCAAATAAAAGAAATGAGATTTTTCAGATTTCCAGATTCTTGAGATAAACAATTTTCATTAGTTTTTCCATAACCTGCTCTTTCACCATCTTTTGATCTCCTTGTCGGTACTATGTACTTATTAGACCTTCTGTATTTTAATAAGAACATTGATGGGGTGATGTTATTCAATTCTAACTGTTAATTAATTGCTCCTGCTTGCTGTCTGTTATTTTGTTTTCTAAGCATTATCTCTGATTGGTTGAATAAATGCTGAGGCCTGAGATTGGTCAAAAACAGAGGTAGGTGGGACTAAGATATGTAGGTTTCTGAAGCAGAGAGCATCTTGGGTAGAAAAAGCCTCCAGAAGAAGAAGTTTCCAGGACAAGCAGCTGGAGCAGGAGGGAGGACGCACACCATGAGTTAGAGAAAAGAGCGTCATTCCACATGGCCTAGAACATCAGCATTGCATGGGGAATAACAGTCCAGGAGAAGTATGTATATGTGGAGTCACATTTGGAAATAGAATTAAGAGCTAGCTTAGATGGGCTAAGATTGCACAATCAAGGCCAAGGCTTTCAAAAATCCATCAGGTCTCTGTGTGTTTACTTATAATGGCAGGTTAAGAATTAACACCGCCGACCAACTAAATATAACCTAATTACTGGTTAATAATTTAATTATTTCTACACATCATCATAACTTCAACTATAAATAGTGCTTTTAACAAAAATGTCAATGATTCTTTAAAAAGCCCCGCATTATATTGATCCAATGCTCTCTTTTTTTGTTATTGATTAAGTGCTGGTTCCTCTAACAATTACTTGTATTAATCATTGTACAGATTAATTTACTAGGAGATAATAATTCTCATGCATTTAGTTTATCAAGACATATATACCCAATGAAGCATTATTTTTTATGTTTCATATTTTCTTATACAGGTGTGTTTTATATTTTGTGATCAATTGTATAGAATTATTTTGAATGATAATATTTATAATATGAATTATATATTTGGCAAGTATTCAAAATGATTACATTTTATATATCAAATGAAAATCATGGGGAGATTTATAGTTTTTTCTAAATTCCCTGAAGAGGTCTGCCAGCAAAATATTAAAGCTCATATTTTAGTCCCTGTGTATGATTGTGAGCAAATAAACATGCAGTAAAATGTGTAACATGCAGCCTTAGTAAATCACATAATATTAGTTGTACTGTTGCTAGTAGAATATATATTTTAAGTTGGTGTTGTTTTTCTAGAAGTAATGATGAATTTGAATAGATTGATTTATGTTTTCAGTCCTAGAGTGGCCAGTGGCCACTACATCTTTATGTATTTGACAATTGTTCAACAATAAGGAAAATCTCCCATGATGACATAAGCATGTTGCCCCATAGCTTGAGCTCCTGTTGCATAGACATGAAGATTTTTAAGAGAAATGTGCCCACTGGGTTTTTCCTGGACAATTCATCATATATTATTATGCAAAGTAAAAGCTGGCAGTAAAAAAGCTTGGTTAGAAAAAAATGGGAAGAAAAACAGAGAATTGGATTAATGTCAAATTTTAAATTTGACTGGTATTCTGTTTCTTCCAAGTATCTGTTTGGAAAATATGAAATGCCAACATTTTACAGAATGATCTCATTGCTATAAAAATCTTCTTTAAGTGTTTCCTTTGAGTTTAACTCAGCTTGGCAAGAGGCTAAACAGAGGCGCTTGAACTGCATCCCATACAAAACTAAATTTCTCACACTCTTAAATAAAGTTGATTATTTTGCTTTGATTTGGTTTTCAATATCATATTTGAAAGTTGAATCTGTTTCTTTAACCACGATTGATTCTTTTTGGAAGAGTTATCTTTCCCTGAGGTAAGCCTTCACATATAAAATATTCAAAGCTTTCATCCATATTAGAGTCAGTGGACCAATTTTGGATCAGTAAGTTGACTTATGGCAAGTTTCTACCATTATGGTTTAGAAAATAGCTGTCCTAGGCTCCAAAGTGCCATCCCAAGGCAAACTCTACAGGCTCACAGAAATAGTTGCCATTTTATTATATAGTATGAGTTAATTGGTAATAGCTAAAGAGATAACTTCAGAGGAGGATGGTTAAAAGAAGGGGGAAGAGGTAAATAAGAAAAGGTACTGGGGTGTTCATGTGTGAATCTAGATTTAACTATTTATACATACACATGAGAGCGGAAGATTGGCTATTTGAGGGTAGGAAGAGAGTAAATATGCTGAATATGAGCAAGGTACAGTTATGTGGGTATAAAAATGTCAAAATAAAAACTGTTACTTGGTATAGTAATGAAAAAAAGTTAAATAAATTGGTGCAAGACATGCTTTTTGTCATCTGGACTCCTGAATGCAGTCTAGATGCATCTTATTCTGGAAAGTTAAATCAGTCACTCACATCTAATTCTGAGAAGGAGAAAGAAGTCAACTTTAAGGAGGAATGAGACAGTTCTCCTGTCCTGGGAGTGAAGATAAGGACAGAGAAGCCAGATTTGCTCCCAAACTAACCAAACACTCTGTGTTGAGCACAAAGCATTCATTACATTCCATGTGTGTTTAAAAAACAGAAAACAATGTGAGAACAAGAGAGCAACATGAATTGAAGTCTGCTGATCCATGTGAACTGGGAACACAGTCACTGTGTGTAGGAATGAACTCAGGACTGGGAACTGAGTGATAACAGCTATTTTAGTCAGGGACAGTAATAAGGATGCCTTGTCTAGGGTTTGGACTCCATTTATAATGTCTCAGCCAGCTTGGTTGCCATAGAAAAGTGCCATAAACATTGTGCTCACATGGAAATATATTCTCTTGCAGCTCTGGAGGCTCAAAGCCCAAAACCAAGGTATCAGTATGGTTTGCTTCTAATAAGAACCACTAGAGAGCTGTCTTCTAGGTTGTGAATAAGAATAAAAAACAATTCCCTGTCGTTATAGAAAACTATGGAGAGAGAGGGTAGAGAGACAGAGAAGGAGAGAGAGAGAAAGAGAGAGAGAGAGAGAAAATACATAAATCAAAGCTGGGTTGAAATGTCAAACTAATTGGGAGCCTGCAAATAAGTAGGTAACACAGGAGAGAAAAGACAGGAAATGGAAAGATCAGGCAAATGAGACTGAAAGGAGGAAGGAATTGGAGAGGTGGCCCTAGGGTGTGGTTTTCAGGACAGATGAGTGATCCATCTGGAAGAAAGAGGCCCAGCTGCTCACAAAAGAATGAAGATGGCACCAATTCTACTACTGCAAGTACATTTCCCACCCCCACTTCAGTGAACTCTTCTGGATACCATGTTTTCACCCAGAACAGTGCACTTCATTAATCAATCAGGAAAAACAATGTCCTGTCAACTGGCAAAATCCTAGACTTTTGCATAAGAAAGAAGGTTTGGGGATGAGTGGCCATTTCCACCTTTCTTTTATCTGCTTCATCTATTAAACTGACAAGCCATGTTGTAAGGACATCCCTACCAAGACATCTTCAGATGCAACAAGGAAGAAAAGAGAACTCAACCACAGTTAGACACCTCTGTTTGCACTTCCATTATAGGATTGAAGGTGAGTTCTTCTCCCCTCAGATCATACTTAGGAGGAAATAAGTGTACATGAAATTTCCAGTGAACTAACTTTTTGTGATCTAGAGAAACTTGCACCTTGAGAAGATAGTAACTAATAGGCTTACTGGGGCATTTAGTCATTTATTTGTGACGAAGTGTATACATGGAAAATGCAACAGTGGGCATCTGCTCTGAGATGCAGTATTTAAGTGTCCCTAGAATGATCTATTAGTATCACGAGCATGAATATTCCTATTAAAAGAAAAACAGTGTCTCTCCATCAAACAATCAGAATATATGGTCATATTTTAAGCACACACACACATGCACACACACACACATACACACACACACACACACACACACACACACACACACACACACACATCCTTACTACTTTTCATTTCTGAAACTAAAGAATTCTCAAAGGACCATTTTCAGAAACACTAAAGTTCTCAAAAAGCTTCCCGGAACAGCACATTACTATAACTTGACACCATGTTTTAGATATTACCCAATAAACGTTTGCAAGGCAGCAATAAACCTTGCTTCTAATAGCAGGCTTCATGCTGCGCTACCCAAGTGCAGAGGAAATGACCTAGCAGAAAGCTCACATACGCATCTAGGGGAAAAGGCACCATCAAAGAGCTCTGGAGCCAGTTCATTAGGATTCCTCTGAGAAGGCTCAGAGGCAGAGCCAGCCCTGATTCCTTCCTCATTACAGGGCATTTACTCCAATCTTTTCTCCATATCTCTAAACATGCAATCACTCAGTAAGGCTGTGTTTGAGGCAATCAGCAGTGTTGTCCGTACTGGGTGGGAGAGGCAAAAGCAGAATGCTGTGCATGTGTGTATATATAAGGTAAAACAAAACCCCTTTAGGTTACTGGTCCTTACAGCCATACAGAGGCTACCAGCTCTGCTAGTACCCAGCCTTGGGTCCCAGCTCTGAACCAGTATGTGAGATATTTGAGAACACAGACACTTGTTCCTAAAGGGGATGATACACTCTTGCCACAGCATTTTCTCTGCATGAAGCCCAAGAACTTTTAACTTATTTTAATTCACTTTTAAAGAGACAGTTCATCTTCTATTTCTCAGGGGGAGCTTTGCCACTGACACCAGGATCCAAACCTGATAAAAATACTTAGGAAAATATCTGCACAAGATAGAAGCATTATATCTCTGTGCTTCAAGGTCTTGCCCAATAAAGGGAAAGAAAGAGCTTCCCTGCTCACCTTAATTCTGAGCAGACTATGTCCCTGGTGAGGTTAATAGATGCACTTCCTACTTGAATGATTGTTTTCTGACAACCCTGCCCACGTTTAGGGATGCTCAAAGCTCCTTTTCAATGTTTAGATAGTGTACTCTTCACAAATCAGCTGAAATTAATATTCTGCTGGGTCTTATTTTCAATTTACAAGAGAAAAAGTAAAAGAGAAAGGAAAGAGGAAGAGGGATAGAAAAAGAAAGATTAAAACATGAATTTTTTTTTTGCTTATGTTAAAACTTGATGCCAAGCTGAGATTTTATAATCCATGTGAGGCAAGGGATAGCTTCAAGGCAGAACCTATGGTACATTATAAGTGAGTCGTTTAGCACATGTGTCGTGCTCCTGAATGGTCAGGCCAAACAAGCATGAATAATGTGCATAATGTGTGTGGATTCTATCCTGGCTTGGTATACAGTGTGCTCAAAAAAATGACCAAGTCCAGTAAGGTAACTGTAAAAGGAATTAATTATACTGTATATAATAACTAATGTTGGAGATTAATACAGTGGCAGTTATTCCTTAACTACCTTTTTTAAATAAAAGAAACAGAGACTTGTTAGATTTAATAAAAGCCTAAAGTACTATACCTGGGCAGTTAATCAATCCTCTAAACTGTCTTTCTGCTTCCCTGTCAAAACCCTCATAATACTTGCAACTTTTATTTGAGCTGGTCCTCAGAGCAAGTTGCTCTTGACCATGTGCTTCTAGTCCATGCTATCCCATGGTGACCTCCAGATAGGGCATCTCCTCTACTTCTTTCTCCATTCTCTCTCCTTCATAGTCCTTCTGCCACTCCAGCCCCCATTCATGCCAAAGGCCCTGGAACCTTAGCTCCAACTACCTCTCTTCTGCCCAGCCTAGGATATAGGCAACTTTATTAGCCAATGAGGGATAAATTGAGAAGCACAGTTACATAGCATCACTTGGTGTACATGAGAATCTGCTCATAAGACAACAAGCAGGTCTCAGGGATAGAGGCAAAATAATTAACATTTGAATAGACATCGGTTCCAGACCAACCCCAATAGATGACCCCATTCTCAACCGAACTCCCATCATAAGAACCATAAAGGTCTATCAAAAGATGGTGACATTTCTCCCTTTGAACCTCTCCTATTTTCAAGAATTCTGTCTCACTTTCTTTTCATCAACTTATGTTTTTTTCTGCTGCTCTGTGTCCACTTTTTCTTGGGCATATGACAACAAACTTGGAAGTCACTGGCTCAGGGTGACTTTGGTGACTGTGACCATCTGGCTCCTCAGCTTCTGAATTAAACTGTACAAAAGCTAAGAAAGTCTCCTCTGTTCTCAAAGAAACTGTATGTTGTTTCCAGGGCTGTTGCCACAACACCAAGTCCTATTTTAAATGAAGAAAAGTAACCAGCACTTACTGTCCTTTCACAAATGTTGAGTCCTTAAATTGTTATCAGTGAAAGGGGACTTCAATGGTGTCTGTGGGATGTACAGCTAACTGCAAATAATACGAAGTGTAAATGATCTTAACTTAAAGGGACGCCTCACAGCTGAGTCTGCAAAGGTAGCTGTGTGGCATGAAGACAGAGCCTATAGCTGCTGTTTTCACCTTACCTTAATGATGCCAGCTTGCATTGCAAACCATCACTACAGTTCACAATAGCACAGGTTGGACAAAACAACCACAGGGAAAGGAGGACAGTGGGTAGTGTGTTCCCTTTTTATCAGCAAATCAGAACCTTTTTCCAGAAATTTAAAACAGAAATTTTACATTTTAAAATTTTTAGTGTGGTTGTACAAGTGATGTGATGTGACAGCAAAGACTCCAGAATGGAAAGGAGGGTGATGGTGTTCCAGATGAAGGGAAAGTAGTGGGCATGGAAGTAGTTATGAGAAAAAACTAAGAATGTGTGAAAGCAGTGGCTGTGTCAGATATGGTCAGGGCACAAAGATGAATGAATGACTGAAGGGGCAGGTTGGCTCTAGGAAGTGAATTTCTACTACAGATTTTTGGGGCTTTGTCCTTTAGGCTGTAGGAAGTTGACAGGGGGTAGACTTGTGATGGCTGATCCAGGCTGCCAACTTGAATACATCTGAAATTATCTAAAACTTAAATGACTGGGCACATCTGTGAGGGATTTTTTTTTTCTTAATTAAATCATTTGAAGTGGGAAGACCCACTTCTAATCCAGATCTTTGAGGTGGGAAGATCCACCTTTAATCTGGGCCACTCCTTCAGCTGGCAACCTATAAAAAGGACATGGAAGAAGGAAGCGTCTTCTCTTTGCCTGTTTGCCATCATTCTTGCTAGCAAGTCCTTAACTTTACTGGCATTATAGCTTACTTCTTCAGGATTCCGGCGTATACTGAAGATCAGCTGAGACATCCAGCCTTGTAGATGGAACAGCTACTGGATTCTTGGGCCTTCCATTAATAGGGAGCCATTGTTGGGCTAGATGGACCACAGTCTGTAAAGCAATCTAATAAACCCCCTTTCTCTGTATATTCATACATAACACACACACACACACACACACACATTTATTCTGTAAGTTCTGTTTCTCTAGAGTATCCTGACTAATACAACAGCCAATGTCTAGTTATTGCTTATTTTTCAAGTATGCATCTTTTTATATTAAATGAGATAGACCTACCCAAGATCTGAATAGCTTTTTATATGGTCAAGAGTAATAAAGACTTTGTTGGAAAAGGTATTTCAAGTCAGAAAAATACATTTTTTCTCTCACCATGAATTACCTCCGTGAATCACATTTTCTGTTAACTGCCTCTCTTCTAGCCAACAAATATCATCCAAGTATATAACATGACATTCAAGGACCTGGGGTCCAAAATTTCATCTCTGACCCTTCCTTCTTCCACTCCCTATTCACAAGTATGTTCATTGGAAAGTCAAGTAATAGTGGTGTATTCTATGACAATTTAGAGAACAACACGAAATAAATTATAAAGAATTTGAACTATTTTTTGGTATGCTTCTTATTTATGAACATCAAGATTGATTTAAGGGAAAGAATGAGGTACCTTCCTGAATTTTGATTTTGTGGACAGGAAAGACCTAGCAACAACTTTTACAAAACATCATCATTTGTTGTCTTGGCAACATGTGAAGACACAGGTTGAGACATTGCAACATGACATCATTTACAAAGGTCACAACTAAAAATAACATAATCAAGTTATAAACTGAGTCACCCAAAGTTCTTAAAATGCTTTAAGGAAGTTCATGATTCTTTGTGGGGCCACATTTGTAGCTATGTTCCATTGTATGTGGCCACATGCACCTTAGGGGCAGAAATTGGACATGATGGTGGATATAGGATAAACAAAGACAGTTACAGGGAGGAAAATGGAGAAAACAGATTTTGTTTTTAATACTGAATGTTAATCTGCCTTTCTTTCTCTTTCTTTTTTTCCTTGCTTCTATCTTCTTTCCTTTCTTCCTTCCTTCTTTCCTTCCTTCCTTTCTTTTTTTCTTTCTTTCTGCCTATCTATCTGTAGTGTGTGTTTGTTCCTGGGGATAATACCAAGGGTCTTGCACATGCTAGACAAGTACTGAACCACTAGATAAGAATTCTATCCCACCTTAATAACCCTTTGTTTAATATCTTGAACTTTGCCTCAACCTCCCAAATACCTGCGGTTACAAATCTGTTCCATGAAATCTGGAAGAGCAGTGAGATCTATCATGTATCAGTGGATAGACTTGAATGCAGTACTGAGGATAGGGTTGGGGATGTGAGTTCTGGAGTGATGTTATTTTATTTGATCATTTTTATTCTGTTTAATATTTCCCTTGTTGCTATCTATTCTTACTCTGTACCAGTGGGAAATGGGTTTTCCATATCACCATGTCTACCTTTCTACAGCAGTGAAAACCCCATGTATACCCCCAGTATTATAATTAAGATTAAATGGATTGCTGCCAGTTACCTGATACAAGCCACACAGAAAAGCTCCATAAATGTGGAAATGCTGAATGTCACTGCTGAGGGAATACAAGGCAGTTCCTCAAACAACCTTGAAAACAAATACAAAGAACTGATATATTTCCTCTGATCCACACAGAACCCCCTCTAAAGGAACAGTCCATCTCAAAGAACATGCTGTCTTATGGGTAGTAAATACAAAATGAGAATGTGTACTTTGGGAGTCTGCCATTGAAATTCCATGTTACCAAGACAAGTAAAATGCACAGCACAGAAAAGACAGACCCAAAGAAGTCTCAAGCTGAGTTGACATTAAGCATCACAAAGGAGATAAATACATTTTTGTGGTTTATTTCTTGAGACTTCTGGTATGATAGGTTGGCTCATTACACTTTTTTTTTTTTTCAAGGAACCTTAGCAACGTTATCCAGAGAACTTTTCAATCCAGTCTATGTGTGATTACATCTCTGTTAAAAAAAAAAACGAAAAACTATTTTTGGAATTGTTGGTTTAGAGTTCCAGCTTTCGGTGTTGTCAAAATGGGATAGATGGAGATACAGGGCAGGAAGTAACTGAGTCAACTAATGGGACTCACGTGTGGAAGTAAACGATGTGAGGGTCAAGGGAGATAAAACACTTGAGAATAATGATGTGATGTAGAATTTGCCTTCACTTGTTGGAATCTGGGGAGGTTTTATATCATCTTTTCTTGAAAGGAAATTAAACTGTAGCAAGCTATGCTATCCTAAAATAGTAGCCACAGTCTTGTTTGTTTTTAATTAAATTCCATCCAGATAATGGGCCCTCATCTTCTTTTCTATGAACTTTGCTGACTGCCACTGATCCATACTCCAGATAAACAAAACACCTTCCAAATTGGATCCATTTGGGCCTGCTACTCTCAGAAGCATGCTGTAGCCTTCACGTAACCTGGAATATCTTTCTGTGCAGAATGAGAAACCCCTATTTATTTTGGTAAGTGAAATCTCTCCCGAGAGTTAAATTACCATAGAGCAGAACATTAATCTCATTCTCCCTGAATCCCAGCACTCAGGAAAGCAAAGCAGCCACCTGACTGCTATCACCTGAAGGGCTCCCTCACTGCTTGTTACTCTTTAAGCAAACAGAAAAACAAATGTCAACCTTAGCCATCAGTTGTGCCATGACACTCCCCATTCTCATTTTTACTCACTTGTCCATTCTTCCGTTCACTCACTCCATGTGTGACACAGAGTGTGCAAGGCACTATCCAGGAGAAATAGTCCCCGCTCTTGTAGGTCCTGAATCCATGACCCTTTGGCTAGGGATCACTTTGTAATGGATTTCTTGTAGAACAAATGACAGTAAGATCTAAATTACAGCCCGTAAGACAGGTAGTTGTGTGATGCTATGCCTAGGGAGACATAAACAAATATCTATTCATTCCCAGATAGGGAACCAATGACACTAAAAGGCAGGAGGCCACTAAAGTCCAATGGTGAACCAGTGAATTCTACTGGACTCACAGAAATGGTGAGAAGTTTGATACCAAAGCCCACGCCCAACATGGGTGTCCGATCGAGATAACTGAAGTCTGGAGTGCCCTGTGTAACTTATAGGCAGCTAGACAGACTAAGCCTCATCCAGGCAATTTGACTGATCTCCTCTACACAATTGAAGTGAGCTTCCACAAGGAAAGAAATGTGAGAAGGATGGAAAGAGGACATGAGCAAAGAAACAGACAGCCAATTGTTGTTACTTGCTTTACAAGTGTTAAGTACTAAGGGAGAGATGGCTTCAACTCTTCTTCTGTCTCCTCTTCTTCTTGGCTAGAAACACACTGGAAGAGGCCTGGATAAATATTACACAAGAAGAAATAGTAATTATCATTATCAGGTGAATCACAGCTGTGTTTGCTGCCTGCTAAGGTCAATAGACTCACAATAAGCCAGGTGCTTATGTCACTGTCCCTGGGGACCAAGGCAAAGCACCATACACTGAGTGTCTTTAAAAAAATAGAAATATGTTGTCTCACAAATGTAATTATTGACTAATTATGCACTAATTAAATGACTGCAATTGGAAAAAACAAACAGATCTCTGTCTCCACCAACTTCTGTGCTCTCTCCTGCAAGAATTCTTGAGGCATGGAAATCCACTATATCTGGCACCAACCATTCCATTACAAAAGAAAGCAACAGAATCAGGCCACAGACTAAAATCTCAAGCGCTCTATCCTGCCTACTCTGCTTGTAAATATTTTACTCTCAGGGAGGTGGAAGCATAAGCACTTCCCATCCCAGGGCCAGACACCAGGACAGACCTTGACTCTTCCTGGGTTGGGTTACTCCCTTTCACTTGTAAAAGATAAGAACATGACTTCCTCCCCACAAAGCTATTCCATTTGTTTGGGTCATACTTCTCATAGGCTTGAAAAGGAAGTTCACATTCCAGCACTAGCAGCAGCCCAACATAAGAGCTTTGATCCAAGATTATTTTTTTTTTTAAGAGGAGATCTTATTACTTTGAAAAGTTTCAGATACACAGAAATGGAAAGTGGAAATTGCATACAAGTCACATATCCTTTTGACCCACTCTTCCCATATACAGCCCCCTTCACTATCCACCCTTCTCTAAGGAGAGTGGTCCATTTCTTCCTATTGATGAATCTGCAGCTACCCCATCATCTCTAAAGCTCACTTTTTACATTTGAGTTCACTCCTAGTATTATATATGCTACAGATTTGGACAAATCCGTAATCACAGAAACTATCATTTCATCACACAGAGTAGCTTCTTGTCCTGAACAGCCTCCTCTTTCACCTAATAGTTTCTGTTTCTCCTTCTCAGATCTTCTCTCATTATAATATTGAAATATAGAACATACACAATGTTCTATGATTGGAAAAATACAGTCCGTTGCCCTTACAGGTTGTCTGTTTTCATGTAATAATGCACATTTAAGTTTTCTTTCCCGACATCCTTTGCTTCATTGTTACATGATTTCTTTTGAGCTCAGGCAAGAATTCCATGATCTTGACATATCTTACATTATGAATTCATTCACCTGTTTGCTGAAAAACATGTTGGTTGTTTCCAAGGTTTGGTAATTGTGACTAAAGTTTCTATAAATTGTTGGGGTAGTGTTAAGCATTCTAAATGTTAATTAATTGGTCCTGCTTGCTGTCTGTTACTTACATTGAATCTGATTGGTTAAATAAAATGCCAAGGCCTGAGATTGGGCAAAGACAGAAAAAGATGGGACTTCCTGGGATTAGAGCAGGAAGCCTGTGCTTTAGAAAGAGGATTAATGCATTCCAGCCAGGAGCAGGAGGAAGAAGAAGGCATTCCAGCCAGGAGCAGCAGGAAGGAGGCACACACCATGGGTTAGAAAAAGGAACCTCATTACACATGGCCAGGAACATCAGCATATCGTGGAGAATGGCAATCCAAGGGGACGTATGTATATATGGGGTCATATTTGGGTAATAGAATTAAGAGCTAGCTTAGATGGGCTAGGATTGCACAATTCAGGCCAAGGCTTGTTAGAAATCCATGTAGTGTCTGTGTGTATTCATTTATAATGTCTAGATAAGAATTAACAGCTGCCGAATCAATTAAATATAATCTAAATACAGGTTAAATACCTTAATTAGCCATATATTATTTTTACAATAAATATCTGGGTGCACAAATTTTCATGTCATTTGGGTAAATACCAAGGAGTGTGATTCTAATTGCTGGATCATGTAGTAAGACTGCTTTTAGTTTTGTAGGAAACTGCCAAGCTGTCTTGCAACTGATTGAGGATTTTAAAATCAGCACTCAGTCCAGCTGGTTTCTGACCAACTGTCCCAGGCAGTCTCTCTATCAGAGCCCCTAACCGAGAGATCAGTAGTCAGTTCTCAGGACTTAAGAGGTGAGCAACGGGATCACTCTTGTTTGAGTTGCCAGTAGGCTAGGGCCAGATATTCATAGATATGACTGTACTCGAGCCTTGCCATTTCTTCTTCATTGTTAGGAGGAAGGTGAAGGAACAGCCTGGAACATTTCCTCAGTGATGGAAACAACAAGCTTCTAGTGTGTGCACCATGAGCTTCCCAAAGCCTATTAAACATAAGTGAGGGGGGCTTCATCAGTACGTGTTCGTAATATTCACCTGCTAGTCTGGACACTGATGCAAAGCCATGTGTATGGAATTAATGTGGGGGGGGGTAGGGGAGATGAGAGTTATTGATTTGTTAGATTGACTTATATGCTTTGGGTCGAGCAGTCTAAATCTGGCTGTCTGCCTTCTGCATGCAGGAGAGGTTTAGGACCTGGTAGCCTCTCAGTTCACGAGGCTGGATGCCTGAGCAGTCTCAGTCTAGTGATAAAAGCCTGAGCTGCTGGTCTTCAGCCCATGTTGGGAGCTGGGTTCTAATGTCAGAAAAGGATGGTGGGCAGTGGAAAGCAATGGAGCACATGCACTCACCAGCAGGGACCAAAGGCAGGCAGGCAAAAAGTAGCAACTTTTCGCCTCAAACCTTCTTAAATTGGGCTGTCTCCACCAAGGGCCTCCCACTCCTGGGGAGCACACCTCTCAGTTAACACTTCCAGGAAACATAACCAGAGACCCACAAAGAAGACTTAGTCATTCCTCATTCATTCAAGTTGGCAACCAAGGTCGACCATCATGCTACAAGATCTCCTTCCTTGCAAGAAGGACCAACATTCCTGAGTCCTTCAATCTTTGTTATCTGCAGGAGTTGGGCAAAGTTCACATGGTGGGTGTCTTAGTTAGGGTTTCTACTGCTGTAACGAAAACACCATGCCCAAAAAGCAAATTGAGAAGGAAAGGGTTTATTCGGCTTACACTTTCAGATCCTAGACAATCATTGGAGGAAGTCAGGACAGGGACTCAAGAAGGGCAGGAACCTGAAGGCAGGAGTTGATGCAGAGGCCATGGAGGGGTGCTGCTTACTGGCTTGCTTCTCATGGCTTTCTTAGCCTACTTTTTTATAGAACCCAGGACTACCAGCTGAGGGATGGCATCACCCACCATGGGCTGGGCCCTCCTCCACTGATCACTAATTGAGAAAATGCCCTACAGCTGGATTTCATGGAGGCATTTCCTCAACTGAGGCTCCTTCCTCTCTGCTGGCTCTAGCTTGTTTCAAGTTGACAAAGCCAGTCAGATCAGTGAGGTATTTCCCATTGGAGAAGGATCATCCATTGGATTGAGAAAACATGAGAGTATAGGCACTCTGAGAATAGACAACTAACTGTGAACTTCAAGGACAAGCATGCAGAGGAACATAAGGAAGCTACTCACTGTGCTAAATTTTTATTTATGTCCCCCTGAACGCTTCAGAAAAGACTTGTTGACGTTCAAAAAATTCAGAATCACAGCATTCAAGATTTAATTTTACCAAATAAAAGATTTGAGGCAATGCCGCTGCCTAAGCCAAGGTTATAAATTAAATATTTACTTTAATAATTTGCATACTGTTTGGATTACATCTTCTACTTTCTTTTCATAATTATGAGTAAAAACAATACTTATTTTGCAAGGTCAAAGCTATTCTCAACTTCCATCTGCTTCTAAGCTGATATTGGGAGCTATTGTTGAAAGTCAGAAATCTCCACACCTTTTCCCCTTATTAAAGTAATATACAATGTATACCATAGCAGCTAAATAGTGATGGTTATGCAAATCCCTTGAGTAGTTAACCTACCGCTTGTTTTTTATTTGGTTGATTGGTTTTGGTTTTATTAAACTAGTGACTTGCCTTAAATTTGGTAATATTTTGTAGGGATGGATTTGCCAATTGCTAATAAAATAGCTGACTACCTGCAAATAAATACCAACATGCCAAGGGGGAAAAAACCTATCTTGTTGGAAAATACAATAATTAGAATCATGTATTTTTTTTATTATGACATTTTTTTCTAACTAAAAAAACTCCATTATATTGAGTTTGGGGATTTATAGTGCCTTTAGGAATTGGGTTTAATATAAATAGAAATGTCATAATCTTTCAAATAACCAGAGTAATCTAAATGTCTTTTGAATCTTTACTTTGTGTAACTTAATTCTTTTCTTTTAAAAGCATATCAAGTATTTCTAAATGCACTCCATTTTAAGCAAGTACCCCTTGGGAAATCTAAACTGGTTGTGAAATTTGGATTTTTAAATAAAAATTCAAGTGAGAAAGTAAACAATTAACTTGGCCACTTGACATGGCTAATAAACCAGAAATGCTTTCCAATATGATCTGAAATTATTTCACAACTTGGTAAACAAGTTGACATTTTAATAATAATTTTAACATAAGGATTAAGAGCAATTTATTGACTGTTTGGGACATCTACTTAACCTAGCTATGGAACTGTAAAAGGTAAAATAAAATGACTACAAACTGGATTTTCAGATCTTCAATCTAGAAGCTGACAGTGCTTTTCTGACAAAAGTCGGTACTCATACTGAAAGAATACAGAATATAAATGAACAAAATAGGGACCACACCCTATCGCCCCCCCCCCACGCCCGGGGAAAGTATGGTACCAGTTATGGCTACATTTAAATTTAATTTTACCACTTACAAGTGTTTGAAGAAGCCAGTCAATCTTCTGAAACTTCAGGCAGATATTGCACAAAGGTTATGAGTTAAAATATAGTTTTGCCATTAGAAATAATTTGTCATCATGCAGGGCTTATGAAACTGATGGTATAAAACCCTACTGATAAAACTCAAGCTTGGCTCCTAATCCCAAAGATGTGCATTTATCCTAGAAATAAAAAAGATGTCGAGCTCATTCCTAGAGACCTATCAGTGTTATTGCCATGAGGTGTGTGCATGACAAATAGGAAAGGAGGAAGAATGAGAAGAGAAGGAGAGTATGGGAAGAGAAACTGGGGAATCTGAGAATGAATTAATTTCTTGGCAAAATGGGAAGGCATGAGAGTGATTCACAATGATAGAGGTAAAAGGTATTCTTAAAAATAAGAGGGTTTTGTAAGTTAAGAGACGTGTGTAGAAACAATCATTTGAGTTTCTAGTGTAAGTCTTTCACAATGAAGATCTGATCTGATTGTACCATTTCAGAATAGCAGGGGAATTTGTTCCATAGTCTTTTCTGGCCACTCTGAGCTTTTACAGAATCATTTTATAAGTTCGCACAGATTGACACATGATATTAGTGAAGGTTGCCTCTCAGAAATGTCCACACATCATTCCGTACCCAAGGTGAGCAATGGCCTTCATGTTTGGGAGATGATCTTCATCCCCACAGTCTAGAGACAGTATCAGGTGTTCTGTGGAAGGCAACTCACAAATGCCCAGGGTCACCACAACTTTTATTGCAATGTTTGCTGGAGCTGCTAGCTTCAGAATCTAGACCCTGGAAGCCCTAAGAAGCAAAGCTCAGCCACGATCGTCAGTCAGCCAATTAAAGACATGATATATGTAAGCAAGAAAAGCAGCAAAAGATTTATTAACTATAGACACATTGGGAAGAGGAACAAATAAAGACCAGGAACCTCTACTCTCAAGACTGGTTTCTGAGTCCTGACTTGAAGTTTAGCTATGCAAGAGGTAGGCATAACTAAACAGTCTTTGACAAGTTGTGGCCTTCCCATCACTGACCCATCACTGTCTAGGCTCCTAGTGGGACGGAAGGGTTTCTAGAAAGAAATTAGGGGATGTTTACCATCTAGGCAATTATAACTAAAGTAATTCTTTTATTTTAAGCTGTTTTCATTTTTATATGACCCAAGTGTAATTTCACATCACTGAACATTTAATTTTTGAAGTCCCCTCTATTTAAGCATACAATGCCTTCTCCTAAAAACTAAATTTTAAAATGTATTATTGGAGTCTAGCATAGATGGAGGAGGAGCTCATGAAGTCCCACCCCCAGCCTAGCTGAGGAAGAGTTATTAAAGTTGGTTCCTAAAAAGAGTCAGTTTCTTCTAGGATGTGTCTCCTGGTAGATGTCCCATGCTGCAGCAGGTGGCCCTACACCCATGCACATATTGGTACCACTAACTGGACTCAGGCCTAAAAGAAGAACTCATCAGTAATTATTTTAAGAAAGAAACCATTCCTCTACCCTCACTCTCTCAGTGATTTAGCTTTCAAGTCAGTCCCTGAGAAGTGCCCTACTCCCATGACGGAGGGACCTTCCCTACTCAGAAAAAGAAAAAATGGGCAACTTGGCTTTCACTTTATGTAGACTTTTTAAAAATAGAAATCATTGCCATCATCACACAGTGGCAGCCACAGTTATTGAAATGAGCAGCTGTAGAAGATGATGCTTGCTGGGCGTGGTGGCACACGCCTTTAATCCCAGCACTCGGAGGCAGAAGCAGGTGGATCTCTGAGTTCAAGGCCAACCTGGTCTACAAAGTGAGTCCAGGACAGCCATGGATATACAGAAATACCCTGTCTTGAAAAACAAAAAAAAAAAAAAAGGATGTAGTCTGTGGAAGTTTCTGAGACCCCTATGTGTTTGATGTAAGTTGGCACAGCTTTAACTTTGTTTTAGGGACAAAGCATTAAATTTCAGAGATCCTCATTATCTTACCCAAGGTAACATGCCTAGGAGCACCACTGTAAATTAAACTCTCTACTCTCCTATCTCCTAATTCCATTAAAATAGTCTCCTATTTCAAAGTAATTATTAGTTTGGAGTGAATAAGTATAGTCATCAAGTCCTCTGATTTTTCCTCCTTGGTCCTATGGACTTTCCTTATTATTCCTTGTCTTAGTCATAATTATCCTTTGTATTAGTGTGGATTTTCTTATGGATTTTCTAATGATTGTCTTACAGATTTTCACTGTCTCTAATCTCTCTGTATGCTCCAGTGTGAAAATGCTTAATTCAGATGGGAAAACGATTGTTATTTATAGGTCCCAGCTTTGAAGCATGGGACACAAAAAAGAGATCTGGGGAAGAAATAAATCCCAACACTGTGGCCACCTGTTTGGGAATCTCAGGTAGTCTGGTATAAGTTTTTGAATTTTGTAAATAGTCACTTTAGAACTGACCATGTGAGGATACCCATCCTTCACATGTAAGTTGTTCATTGCTTTCTGAAATACAATATTCTCTGTTCTCATGAAAGCTGTTCCACAACTTAAATATATAAAAGTTAGAAATTGTTCAGCTCACCCTTCATCTACCAACTGACCTATAAAACAATGGTTGTCTTCAGCAACCTGTGGTGTTAATGAGAGGGATGGTTGGAAAAGATGTCCATGGGGCCCCCCATATTCTGCCTCATTCTGTCTCATGATATTTTTTCCTGGGCTTCCAAACAGCATTGCAATTGTTGCTCGGTCTCATGAACTCAGAAAGTTTGGAGTGTTTTTGTTTTTCATTTAAATTACACTTTAAGTTTGTAGGGAAAAAAATAGCCAAAGTTTCCATTTAAGAAATCCCAGCAAAGTCTATGACCCAGGCAGTCTCTAAATACAAACTCTAAGTGAATGTTCTTGTAACTTTGGCCCTTAGGCAGGTAGCAACTATAAAAGGCAGTAATGGCCCTGCCTGGGAACATGCGTTCAAAGATTTCCAGCCCTTCCTTTTGCTCTGTCTGCTAGAAATCTCTTGGCTCCACTCTGAAAGCCCCGAAACCATAAAGCAGATCTGAGACTACCCCCACAGCTGCATATATCTGATGAGAGTCTTAACTGATTTTCCAGAGATAGAGAGCTCAGCAGAACCCAAGCTCCATGATGTCAACTGTTCTGGGCCTTTACTCCTTAAACCAGTGGGTTTCCGTGGGAGACTTAATCCATGTGTTCTTGATCAACTTACAGTTATCTCATCAAAATGCCATTTGCATAAGTGTTTCCAAACCTTCAAGAACTGCTGTTTCTCAGTCCCTCCAGTGTGTTCTAGTGAGAGTCAGTCTTGCCAGGGAAACACTATTGCTAAAATCTAAACCGCTTTCAAAACCCCAAACTTTGGAAATTTCAAGTAGCTACTTCAACTATAACTTAGCATTTACTTTCAGTGATAACATATCTTGTCATCAAAAAGACTGCAGAAAAAAGAAGTACCCTTTCACAGCCACACTGTGAAAGTTTTTGACTAAGTTTTTGAAGGTCTGCCTATTTCTGTATTTTTCCACTGTAATCTACATGGTCCCTGAACCAAAGGAGATTATAATCTAACAAGAACATTGAACATGGATGCAAATACTCTCTTTAAAAAAGTATTTATTCATTTTTGTTTTATGTGTCTGAGTTTTTTGCTTGTAAGTATGTCCATGGAGGCCAGGGGAGAGCCTCAGACCTCCTGCAACTAGAGTTTCAATTGTGAGCTGCCATGTTGGGTGCTGGGAATTGAACCTGGGTCTTCTGAAGGAGCAGCAAGTGCTCTGGATTGCTGAGCCATTTTCCCAGTCCCAGATGCAAACACTCCCAGTGGCTAAAGATTTGATGGTGGCTCCCTCTCCTATGGAATTAGGCCTCATCAGCTCACACTTGACTTTCCCAGCTTATCATCACCACTATCCTTCCTCATGAGGGAGCTTTATGAACTTCTAAAACTCATCTTCCAAGTTTGTTCTATCTTTTTAAATTCATCCTATCTGGGAGTGTATTTCCTGCCTTCATTTTTTTTAATGACTGTCTCCTTTGCCTTTAGTCAGACTCTGGCTTGACTATATAGGCATGTTAATTAACCAAAGAAAATATATATAACTTGTCTCAATCCCGGTTATGAAGGGAACAAAAAGAACTGTACTCTGTAGTAAATTCAAGGGACCAACAAAGGTGAATCTATTTTAAATATTCAATCCTGTAGACTAGGACGTGATCCTACACAGATAGTTTTTAAAAATGTCTGGCATATGGATTTGCTGTGAGACAATGGTTTTTAAAGTCTCCAGTATCAAGAAATGTCTGCTCCTTTTCCTTCTACAGTCTGGCACTCTAGAAAGTTAAAAATCTCTGAGGTCTTCTATGCAAAGCTTCCTCCCCATATTCCCACCCTATTGATTCAGAACTCAAAGCCATTCCTAATGAGCATCCTGGGGCTTAAAATTGCCTTTTTTTTTTTCTAAGCATGCATAGGTTCAGTCATATAGCAGACTGCCGGCAGCTTTCCAAGTTTGCGAGCTCTGAAGCAAGCAGGGACTGCCAGCTAGGGAAGAGAGAGGCCTATTGATTCTTGTTTGTGGGTGCTTCTTTAATGAGCTGTAAGAGAACAACATACTAAAAATGGGTACAACCACGATGACAACTTATTATACCTACAAGGCTGAAGGCATAGAGAGAAGTCACTGTCCTAAACCTGTATTCCTCTTAGATTCCAGATATGCAAAGCCTCATGGAACACACACCCTCACCCCCATGCAGAGGGCATTATCTGAGGGCAAGATTGTTCTGAGACTACCTCAAAGAGCCAGAACTAAAGCTGTGATCCACCAAACCATACCTGCTCAGGGTCACTTAATAGTAGAGAACTCCTTCGTACTGCCCTTTTTCTATTTAAACCCAAGGCTCACATCAGTCCTTATTTTCTATTGGCAGGGTCTTGCTTTTTAGCTCAAGCTGGCCTTGAACCCATGATCCTCCTGCCTCAGCACACCCCTACCTCAACCCCTCTAAATATGAATTCCTCAGTCAATTTGTGCCTACTGAATGATGCTAGTACTGTTAGCTTAATAGGAAATTTAATTTTACACAAAATGCAATACCTTCTCTAGAAAAAACCAAAAACATCATTTTACAGTCTGAAGCATCAATTCCCTGGAACCAGAAAGAATGCCCAAAATGCAAGTAATCTCATTATCAAATATGAAAACAGAGTTGGGGAGTGGTAGTGTATTAGTCTCAGTCAAAACTCTACATAGGACTTTGGAGTCATGATTCAATTCTGTTTTTGCATTATGTTATGTTTTAAGAGCTGATCATCTTGTTTTATAGTTGGTTTTCCCCTCCCTAGCTTGAGTGTGGGTCTCTTCAAGACATAAAGTCATATGTTATTTCTTCACATTCAACACACACAATAGAACATATATAACTTGACAGATCTGAGTATTCAGTGGGCACTTGTGGGATTAACAATGATATAAACAAATGAGTAAATGAGTTGTATTAACATGAATTATTATGTGGGTGTTAAAACCTTGATCACCCACGTTTCTTCCCATTCCATGCACTCAGTCTATAAAGAGTCATATGCTTGATTACAACTCAATATACTAACACAGTTTGTGTTTCTTTGAAGGAGATGTAATGTTCAAAATAAGGGAGGTCACAGTAATTGCCTATATGTAGGTCTCATATGTAAGGGGTATTTGGAATAGTCAGTCTTTTTTTTAAGATTTATTACTTTTATGTGTGTGTGTGTGTGTGTGTGTGTGTGTGTGTGTGTGTGTGTGTACCTATGTTATTTTATGCATATTGCAAGTACAGAAGAGAGTAATGAGTCCCCTGGAACTAGAGTTACAGGTGGTTCTAAACAACATTGTAGGTGCTGGGAAACAAACTAGGTCCTCTGAACAAGTGCTTTTAACTATGTAAGACTGACAACAGCCATGGGATAGTCAGTCTTACACAGTTATCTTTAAGAAATTCTTAAAGGTGTCTTCTTCTTCCTCACTATTGTAAGTTAGGGTTTCTGTTTAACTTTTCCTTTTTTTTTTTTTTTTTACTATTTCTTTGATTTTTGAGTTTATTACATCATTTTCCCTTTTCCTCCCTGCAAGCCCTTTCATCAACCCCTCATTGTTATCTTTCAAATTAATGGCCTCTTTCTTCAATCATTGTTATTACATACATATATGTATATATACATATATTCATAAATATAACATGTTCAGTCTATATAATGTAACTTGTATGTATGTTTTTGCCAGTCTGGGTCTTCTTCTGCCCTCAGGATATCCAGATACCATTTTTGTACAATGTGCTGGAAGGAATGAAGCTTAGACAGGCAGGTAGGTTACAAAGGATCACGGTCAGTGGTGAGCGTAGAACAGTCTTCTTTGAGATCGTTTTCAATGAAACAACTGTCTTTATTGGGGTGAATAAGGGCTATATAAACCTTGAGGCATAGATAGAGATATTCGGGGTGAGTGTACATCATTGGCTGTGGCCAAGATGCTGGAGATGCTTCATTTTCATAAAGAGAAATTTCAGGTGCTAGCTGGACATGCCCTTATAAGGAGAAAGGATGCTTACCCTGAAACTTGGCCACCAGGCTATGTGGCTACCTCAAGCGTGGCAGAGGTGGGGGTCATACAGGCTATGTGTGCACCAGGACAAGCAGGCCCAGAGCAAGGAGAAAAGTCCTACTCTTGCTGGTCTCAGGACAAAATTTTTGAGGTTTGGACATACCCTCTTGCTCCAGACTGGCTCCTCCAATTGCTTGTCTTTCCTGCCCCAGCTGTTTTCAGGTTGACCATTTGGTTTTGGGTAGTCAGTTGGTGTTCTCTTCCCTGGGTAAGACTATTTATCCCTCCCTCAGCATCCCTTAGCTCTTTGTGTATGGTTGAGGCTTCATGGGCTTTTCTCTGTCCACATTAGTATCTCTATTGGTGTTTTGCTCATGTTTAGACAGTCATGTTGATGAGACTTTGTGGGTGTAGCTTCTGACATTCCTAGGAGACACAATCTCACAGCAAACTCCCTGGATCTCTGGCTCTTACAATCTTTCAGGCAATGTTCCCTGAGCCTTTAGGTAAGGGAGTTGTTTTGTAAATGTATCCATCAGGACTGGGTTCCACAACTCTCCATTCTGATTGGTTGTGACTTTCTGTAATGATCTCTGTCTGTCAAAAAGAAAAGTTTCCCTTATGAGGGGTAATGATTACCCTTATCTCTGGGTATAAGGACAAATGTTTAGGACATAGTTAGATTATAGGTTTTCCTCCAAAATCCACAATTTAACTAGGTTCTGGGTAGTTGGCTGGGTTTCCAGTACCAGCAAGGCTTCTCCCTTACTGAATGGGTCTTAAATCCAATTAGAAAGCTGTTAGTTCCTGCTATGACATGCATACCACTACTGTACCCGTAGGGTGGTGATGCCATGCTGGTCATTATTGTGATTCATAGGCATCATAGCTAAGTAAGACTGTTAGTTTCTTCCCTCCTTTGGAAGCTTACATGGTACCTTCAGCTACCAATGTTTTCCCTCAAACAGAAATGGAACTAGGGGGAGATTTTAGTGACAGATGGTTCAAATCAGTCATAGGAAGGATGGAGCAAAGGGTGGTTGGCTAGTTGTGACTGTTGGAAGGCCTTGCCTATAGAAAGGAGTTTCGGGTTTTCTTATATGTTGTCCTAGAGGGCAGGAGTAGGACCAAATACAAAATTGGTGCTTCAGAAGCCATGGGAAGATAGATTGCAAATCAATACAAAGTAAGATTTTTTTTTCAATGAGAGAATTATCTCAAAGCAAACCACTGTCTTCTAAACGTCTCCTGTCATGGCTTGTTACTGAAGACACTGGGATAAGACCTAGATGCCCCTTGTCTAACCTGACTGGCTGAGTCAGATATTCCTCACAGTTCTTATAAACCTGGGTCTTCATGACAATAGCTGTGGTTCCCCTTGTCACGAGGTCTTGCTGGGGTGGTACTCATCTCCGTTGCAAATGTCTATTAGATATCAGCTGATAAGCTAATTGCTCATGTGGCTCAGCTTTTGCCTAGAGGGGTTTGAGATATCTATAACTGTAATTGGAAACTGAACCTCAACAGATGATTCCTAAAGCATGTCTTCTGCCTTGCCTAACCTGGACAATTAGTTGTCCTAAACAGTATGTGTTATATTCCCCTAAGACTGCAACCAGGGAGTATGGCTTAGAGACAATAAAGTAGCATCTTGTGGCGTCCAAAACAAGTCCTTGCTCTATCATTTGCAAGTGAGTTGCTTTCCTAACATCTCTAAAACTTGCATTTCTGAATTGGTTAACAGTTCAATAAGATTCTCTATCTCAGCAGTGGTGTTGAAGATTAATAGGTGGAATATAGGAAAATCCTCCATTAAGCAGAGTGTCTACAATACAGCAGATGCCTGACCAATGTGATCTGTTGTATTCTATTAATAAAAGAGATAAATTTCTCTGAGCTGCTTTGATTGGAGAAGATAGTATCATTCCCAGGCATTTCTTTCCTAGGGCTAGCTGTATTCATATACTACCCTCATGGTAGGGACATCACAGGCCAATTTTGATATGAGGTTAGCTGAATTGCAATCCCCTGCTGACTTTTTGAAATGTAGATTCATCAATCTTTTTGATGCCTCTAGCCACATCCAGGGAACATTTCTGAACATATTATTTGCTTTTTTAACCTCATCGCTTTTCACTGAGTTTAACATTCCTGTAGGATTCAAAGGATCTTGGTACATTCTTCCAGATGAATTCACAAGGTAAGTCAAAGCAAGGGGAAAACATCTTTGAACAGGACCCAGATTCCAACTGGGAGAGAGGAGCTGGGGATTTTTTTTTTTTTTTTTTTTTTTTGTGACTCAAAGGTCTGACAGTAAATTCAGCATCAGGATTTCCATGTGTGCCAGTTGATGGGTGAGCAACTACAGCCAAGCAAACCACTTGGCGCTTTTGTCTGGGTAGCTATGAATGATGGCTTAGTGAGCTACATATGTGGGCAGGGTATAGTAGGAGAGCAAGAACTCCCTTAGTGCTTCTGGCATTGTCCTCTGATATGTGAGGATATCCCATAAAAAGATACTGTTCCTCTAAAAGTTGACCACTTTGAAGAATGCATTTGCTGATTTATAATCAAAGTCTATGTCAATCAAGATTACTGTGCACTGGTTCCTTTGGCCTGCCACATCTCATATGGCACTTTTCCTACTTATGAGCTGATTGCACCAATATGAGCTTATTACTTAAAAATAAGCAGCAGCAAGAGACAACAGAAGCCTAGCATCAATAAGAGTGTAACCCGAGGCTCAAGAAAGCTGTTTGCAGTAGATGGAGTCTCATCATGAATACTCTGCTAGCACCAGAGCTGAGGAACCATGAACAACAGTGCCCCAAATCTAGTATGTACCCTAAGCATAACATAACTCACTGAACTAACACATTGAAGGACACACTGTTTCTAGGAGAAACAAAGTTCTCGAAGCTCATTCTGACCAGTCCCTGCTCTTCTCCAAACATTAGATCTCTAGTACATTTTATATAATTCTCAATCAAGAAAAAGAACTGGGTCAGTCTAAGGTCGCTTGGATATCAGTGACCCAGATACAAGATATCCCACAGAAGTGGACTCTTCCTACCTTTTCCCAAGACTGCTGGAAACAGATGTTGCTTCTCTGTGGGCCTGTCTGCTTTCCATGCACATACTAGATAACAGACTCCTTAAGGATGGAAATGACCTCACTCACTGTGTGTCCAAAGCAGGGCAGAAATGGGTGTTGGATACTGTGCATTAGCGTACTGAACAATGTTAAATGCTTCAAAAGAAAGTTGCCATAGACTTTATGCCTCTGTGCTGTGACCTGACTTAAGTCAGTGAAGGAATGGAGAAAAGACAGTCACAGAGAGACATGTACTGAAAATCTGGTGTCAGCCTGGGCTATGAGCCCTGGGATGGAACCACACCAACTACCATGCTCACTACCACACCAATCCAGAACCTCAGTGTGTTTCTTGTGTACAGCATAGAGAGACGAAGTCATCTTGTTTGTAGGAGGTCTCTGCAACTGAGCAGTTAGGCATTAAACACTGGGGAGAAGAACTGCAACTGCTTGTTTTTATACACCCTGGCCAATCTTTCCATTAACTCCAACAAAAGTACAGATAAGAAAACACGACTTACACAAGTTTCACACACTGAAATAAAGGATTTGTATGAAGTTGGGGAGCAAAGAGAATTGACTGAGGAATTCTTTGAATCCTCAGATTTGGGTCAAAGGCCTGACCTTTGAGAGCATATATTTCAAACACTGTTTATTCTTGTAAGCCTCATAAAAGGCTTTTGGAACCCTTGAGCTTCACTGGATAAGCCTAAGACTTGGATAGCAAGCATCCACTTAAGCCCTTGAGGCAAACTTGGCTCTGATGTGTGCGAATAATCAAGAAGCAAAGAGCTGCCTCCTAGGTTGCTTTGTTGCTGAAGCAGCTGTTTAAATCCCAAGACTAGCACAGTTTGTAGGTAACTGAAAGTTCTGGGCTGAGCACTCAGCCCCTCTACCTGAAAAATGTCCACTCTCTCCCCAGTTTTGTAGTTTTTTGTTTTGTTTTGTTTTGTTTTAAGATGGAATGATGGGTCCTATCCCAGTTCAGTCAAGGGTTGAGTTGGCTTGCCAATATGCTTCTGTGATGCTTGATTGCATTGACAGGGAGAAGAGCTGAAATCTCATAGGAGACCAGGTAAGAGCTGACCAGTCTCACAGGAAAAGGAAAGATTCCTGAGCCATTTCTACAGCCACTAATTCATCAGTGTCATATAGAAGAGAGAATTCATCCTGCTGTTTAGAACATACATTTCACACTTTTAATTCTTTTGAGGCAGAAGGTTAATTCCCTGGTAACACTAATAAATGCTTTCATGCCTAGCCCTTTCATTGTACCTTCTACTTCTGCCTTTTTTCTTTTTGTTCCTGGCCTCCCCCAGACTATTGTACGTTTAAACTCACTTGTAAATCCCCTTGCTTATCTTCCTCTATACTCCTCACCAAACCCACCTCCATTTGGCCTACCCACCTGACAAACTTGGGACCCCCAAGAAAGGTTTTTGCCAGATGCTCTATGGAAACACTGTGGAATCCATAGGATTCTGCCAGGAATACTGGATTCTCCTTCTTTCATACCCATATGCCTTTGCACAAACCCCCCACCCCCACCCACACACACACACATACCAGAACATAGGTAGCATGGGTATGGTCTACTGGCCCATAGCATCACAGTTTTTGAGGATAAAAACCACCTTTTCTTTGAATAACCATTACATATGCTCAACACCACTTTACTAAAGGAGGCACTCCATCCCAGCCTCTGCCTCTGTGCCATATAACCCAGACTTGTCAGCCTTCGATGTTTCTGGTATTCCTCCCCTGTGAGAAGTCACCTTCCACCATATTTATTGATTCCTGTTTTTCAATTAGAACTTTTCGAAGAAATGAGCCACCCTTGGTTCTTTTTTAAGCTTTATGGTAGGCATATCATAAAGGTCAGAATAGTGTGGTCATTCCTCAGCTAGGAGTTAATAGGTATTTATTATACATTTATCCAATTTAAGGAATTGATGTGAGAAGAAATAGTATGGTGAGACTTTCTAGTTGTGTATTGGAGCAAAATTCTTACTGTGGGGAGGACATCTATTGTAACCTAAGACCTTGTGTTGCTCATGACTCATATATTCTAGACTGTTTTATTTCAAAACTTCATTGATTGGCTTCAAGGAAGATTGTAGGATATAAGTTGCACTAGATAATGTTATCATTGTAACTTCCTGAAGTAGTTCTAACATCTTATTCCAGACATTACAAGTAATTATACACATGCCATAACAGGCATGTGCGGAATCACAGTGCTAGAAGTCATTTGAGGTAGGAGGCCATTGCACAGAGATGATCAGTGCCAAGAAGAGAAACAGTTGAGTCCTAATGGCTACACTGGAACCTCTAGATTCTCCTGCAACAGGATCTGCCTGTGGGTGGTCAGCTACACAGCCAGGACTTCCCTGTTTTCTCTACACTAAGTTAACTTTGAGTCATGAGTAGCATTCCTAATAGAGGTTGAGTGACAGGTAAAAGCAAGCCTGGGGAAAGGAAAGTGAGGCTAATGATTTGTTTATATTTCTTCTTGTGCTTTTGATCTTTGTTGACTATTAAGCACCCTCATTTGTAAGCAAAGAAATCCAATTCTGATTAAGTAAAACAGAAATATATTCAGAAGGTACTGAAAAGAAAAGAAAAGTGGAATGATCTCTGCCAGCAGTAGATGACTTTGGAAAAGGCAGCATTATGCAGAGTAAAGCTACTGCAAAGAAAACTAGAATTTAATTAAGGACCAGTTTATAAAATCTTCATACAAAAACCCATACCTTCCCCAGGAAGATACAAAGGTCACTTACATGTAAAATGAAAGATGATTCCATCTGTGAACATGGAAAGAGATGAATGAAGAAGAAAGGATTCAATTCAGAAAGAAATGCAAGTTGTATTATTTTTAAAGGAAAATTAAATGGACAAAACTTGGAAACAGGTAAGTTGACAGCCTAGCTCTGCCAAGACAGGGTGGGAAAGTCCTTCATAATTCCTGCTTACAATTAAAGACTATCAGAGATACTGGGCCAAAGGCTGAATATAGATGCTCCAATATTATAGAGAGAAATTGGGGATTGTCCGGGAAGCCAGTTGTCTGTCATTTCTTAATTTTGGAAGCTGCTTGCTCTGTACTTTCTGTTTATTCAGATTTATTTCTCCTTCTCAGGTCTCTGATGTGGTTGAAAACTAGATAGTTATAGTCTCACAGTTAAATTTTAAGTTGTTTAGGAATTAAAAGGATGTTCTAGGTCTAAGAAAATGTTTTTAAGTTGGTAATGTAAGTTAGGATGGAAACTGAGTTAGGTATAGAACTTTAAACTCATCCACATAGACAGATAGATAATAGAATATTATTACTAGTTGCCAAATACATATGGACTAGACATTGGGAATGTATGTTATACCTTATAATTTTCATAATTGTTGCCTAATTGTTCTTATTGTGTTGTATTGTATTATTGTTATAAGAAAAGGAGTCTTTTATTGGACTAAAGGGGGGAGATGTTGGGGGAAAAGATACACCTTAAATTTAAAAAAAAGAGGATAGGAGGGAGAGGGGGAAGAGGGGAGGAGGGTAGAACTGGGAGGCGAGGAGAGAGTAGGCTGTGATTGAGATGTAACTTGAAAAAAAAAATAAATGTTGAGAAAAGTAGAAATCTGAGTTTTTTATAGGAGGAACAAGTAGGGGAGAAGAGAATGTGTGAGATTGAGTTGGGTTGAGAGGGTGGGAATGGCTTGGATGGATGAAGTGAGGTGGAGAGAAGGGGTACAGAATGGGCTTTCTGTTCCAAGATGGGAGTGTGAGCACTGATATGTTTGAGTGGAAAGGTTGGGTGTGATGTGAGAGAAGCCTGTGATGTGGTGGATAGCAAAGTGGGATACTGGCCCAAGTCTAGAGCTCTTCTGCAGGGAAGGAAGGAAGACCAGACTAGGCTTGTGCACTGACTGTGGGTCCAAGACTAAATCTGGAAGATCGTTGAAAGTGTGTGGAGGAGGAGGTCAGGAGTTCTCAGCAGGTTAGACCCTGGAGGACTTGGTTAGTCTGGGTATGGAGTGGGATGATAGAGGTGGCCTAAAATGTCCTGTGGGTGGATGCAGGTAACGGGTCCTTCCCAAGAGATCTCAGGACCGTTTATTAAATGAAGAAAAGTGAGAAAGAAAGCACTGGTACTACTGCTCATCAGAATAGTAAAAATCACTTGTCATATCAGCAAGAGGACCTGAGCTCAGGTCCCCAGAAACCACATAAGTCACACATGGCAGCACCCATTTATAATCCCGGTGCCCCTCTGCTGAGAAAGGAGAATCCATGGAAACTGGCCTGTACTAAGAGGAACAACAAGGAGACTCTGTCTCACACAAGGTGGAAGGGCAAGGACCACAGGCTTTGGGGACCGCCACACAGATGTACTGACACACTCACGGGCACATACACCATGAACACAAGATGCTAAAAACTATAGAGGAGGTCTCAGGTGTGTTTGAAATAACTTGTAAGTAGTAAGTACTGTGGAGGATTTTCCCTGTGGAAGGTCATCACTTGAGAGGACACTAGTGGGGAGCTGATTGTCTATGCTTTTACAGATGCTGGCTCCCAGCAATTGAACTCTTTCAGACAAAGGGACTAGATGAATAATAGATTACAGAAGGACTAGATCACCAACGTAAATGATCCAGTTTTCACAAAAGTCAAAATGAAGTCTCAGACAGAGTTCTTAGTAATGAACACCCTACAGCTACCACCTTGGAAGCAGTACTGAGGTGGGGAGATGGACGGAGAGAGATTTTGCTATCTACTTCCTCTTAGGTGCTGGGTAGCAAGTATTTTTCTTACTGAAGATGTTGCACTGTCTAACTGGACATAAGTAAATTAAGGTTTTGGAGCTGAGTTGGATTGAATTATATCTACATTGCCATAGATCTTACATGCTGGTTACAGGGGAAGGGACAAGCATTTGCTTTATTCTGTTCAGACAGTACTAGACTGGTACCCTCCTGCTACCATCAATACTTGCAAATGTCCATCCGTCTCAGCCTCAGATGCCATAGTGAAGGAGTCCAGGTCTCCCCATTTTCTCAGTGTTACCAGGACACTCACTGTCCAATAAAACAATGGACAGGCTGTTTCTTTGAGTCAGTAGATCTAATGAAGCACTTCTCAGGAAAGAGTCCCCAAATCACCAAAATGTACCTCAGACCCAGGTGGCCCTTGGTCTGAAGGCTGTGGGTTGGATTGATTCAATATGAATCCACTCAACCAAGGGCTAGATGACTCTTGTCTTCCTGACCGTCCATTCATTCAGAGGGCAGATTCTTTGTGTCATAAAGGTGACCACATTTGTGCCCCTGTCTCCTACTGAGTGCCTACATGGTAATTTTAGAAGGACCCTGGAATGTCTGACCTCATGACTACAGGGAAGTTTTGTGACAAAACCTTTATCACCCTACTTCAAAGAGTGACTCACTCAGAGAATGAGCAACTTATAGGTCAGAAACCCTACATCCTAGTCATTTTCTTCTTTTAGGAAGGAATTTAAGAAACTTGCCATTGACCAGCTGTAAAAGGCAACTCTCCGGTCAGTAGAAAAGCCTGCTCCATGGGCCTTTGAGAGGAATGGTCGAATAATGCTGCCAAATTTCCCCAGGAGTTTGTATTGAAAATCATACAAGCAGATTAACAACTAAGTAATCAAGACTATTTGCGAGCCAGCGTTTTTTTTTCTTCTCGTTTTTCCTCTCCTGTGCATCACACATTTTACAGCCACTTTTGAAAGTCTAGTATCTGTGTGCGTGTGTGCGTGCATCCATTGCTGGGGACTGAACCTAGGGCTTAGACATGCTAACTAACACTGTGCCTCTGAGTTATCTCCCTAACCTTCTCTCTCTTCACCAGGCTCTCAGAAGTTGCTGTGGCTGACCTTGAACTGCTCTGTTGCAATCAGGACTTAGATTTACAATCCTTGGTCTCAGCATCTCTTGTAACTATCCTTTACTTAACCACCTAGCACATATTTGGTAATAATTTTCTATCGAATTTCTAAGGGTTACAAGTATTTCAAAGGTTAAAAATGTTAACAGTGTTAGTAATGTTAAACACACCTGTTTAATCTCTATTTTTATTACAGATTAATATACCATAAGTCATATTAATAATTCTGATTTTAAAATGGGGTATAATAAAATACAGTTGTTTGTTACTACTTTATGCCCACTGATCTTCCTGTAGATAATGTGATATGCTTTGATCATAGTTAATTGAGAGGCACAAGCTTAAAAATTAACAGGGATTATGGACATGATTCAATCAATGAAATGCTTGTCATGTGACCATGAGGGCCTGAGTCTGGAGCCCCAGCACCCGTATAAAAGCTCTCTTCAATGGTATAGAACTGCCATCATTGCCGTCTGAGTTCAGCGTAGCTGGGGACAGAAAGATCACAGGGGCTCTCTGTCCAGCCTGTCTGTGAGCGTCAGACTCAGTGAGAGATCCTGTCGGTTGAGAAACAATTAACATTGACTTCAGGTTTCCACATGCACTTATACACATATACATGTACACCTGAACACACACACACACTCAAAAGCACATATATCCATACAACAGACGCTTGCATACACACACAAAACAAAGAAATAAAACCCTACTCCTTGGACACCCTAACGTGTTCGATATAATGTTGTTTACATCCAACCTGATGATCTTCACCCACCATTTGCTTTGTAGAAGTGAATGCCCCGACATTCAAAGTCCACACAGCAACCATGCTCTGTGTTTTGACCTAGCTTCCCATTTCTTCCATGTGCCAGATAGACCAGGGCTGGGTTACATGTCTAATATATAATAGGCAAACCTCAATCTTTCTCCAGACACCAAAAATATTAACCTTGTCCTCTTGTTCCATAGTCATATAAGCATTCTTGAGTCAACCCCTACCCTCGTTCACGATAGAAGGGAAAGAATATAAGCAAATATTGCCTGAAACTCTATCTGTAACAAGGTTTTCTGTTTAAAAGTTCCATGAGTTTGTCTCTGAGGTCATCTCACTAACTTTTATCTCCTGAGGGGAAAAGCTGAGTTCTCAACTACCAAAGTCACTGTCCTCACAGGTCCCATAATTATCTCCCCCAGATCCTACATGATAAATTTCCCATTGATTGGCAAAGCAGATAATGTGTTGTGAGAGGGGAGAGAGACAGTGTGAGAATAAGCCTCATGGCATATCCCATCTGTCAATTGGAAATCCCACTCTCCAACACCTGGAGCCACAAAATTAGTAGGAACCAAACTGAATGATTCATTCTCCTTGAGTTGGTTTTTTTTTAAACTGTGATTTAATAGTGGGCAAACTAAATTTTGCACACCCAGAACACAAAGAAAATGAGTTTGTGAAATGTCAAACAGGAACAGGGCTCTTATACAATTACAGCTGGTATTTTGGACCACTATTTGAGGAGAAAAACTAATCATCCAAATGGTGCAAGAAGGACTTCAGTTGTGTGCTTCCACTGGAAGTGACTCCCCTGACTCATCCTCTACTCTATTTTTGATTCTTGGGAAGACCTTTCTCTATACTGTGATTTTAAAAAAATTTAATAACAAGTTTCCATTTGTAACCATTAGTTGGTCTTTCCACAAAGTTGGGTCATTGGACAAGGCACAGAGGAAGAGAATATTCCTGGATCAAATGAGACTGAAGTGGGTGAAGCCGCAAGACTTGACAGGCATCTTCCAGCCTGTAGACCAATAAAAGGAGTTAGAAGGTTGTTTTTCTTGCTCTTCCAAATTTACATTTATTCAAATTGGAGGAAAATAAACAAAAAAGAAACTGTAATGTTGGGAGGAGACGGTATGAAGTTAAAAAATACTCTGGTGGCCTTTTTTTTTTAATTATTGGAACTTTCATTTATTTTGTAGGATATAGATATGTTTCTGTTGTTGTTTTGTTACATATTATTATAGTCTGTTGTGATCTACTGAAGAGGGAGAGTCATGTAAGTAAACCAAATAAACTAAGGATGGGTAAAGAGACACTACCCCGACCCAAGTCCTAATCCTCCTCAAAGGCAGCGAAGAAGCCTTTAGACAGGGGAAGAAAACAAGTAAGGATGGGAAGCAAATGAAACAGGGCGACAGCTGCGGAGCCCATACAGCAAAAGAAACACAAGCCATTTGTGGCACAGACTCCATGGCCACATCAATTTATCTTCTAAAACATACCTACCACACACCCACTCCCTCCTAGTCTACCTTCACGGAAGCACGGTTTCGGCCATTCCGTATATGATTATGGCTTTTGAAAGTACCGGTGCTACTGTTGCCCCAGCTGATGGGCTTTGTAGCCTGGTCTCCTTGCCCAGGTATGGACAACTGAGTCTGGTGCCCTGTTGAGGTTCTTCTCTTCTATTCTTTGGAGAGAAAGGTTGAGCTTCCATCAGAGGCTCTGGGACACTAAGGTTTCTGTGGAGTGCTCTCTGTTTATTGGCTCTTAAGTTACCCGGACTGAAGACCTTAGGCGGTCCTGGCCAGTGCCACCACACCAGGGCGGGGCGGGGGAGTGTGGACTTCCACAGGCTGGAGCTGCCACACAGCTGATTCAGCCCCCACTCAGACTGTCCACAGAGGTTACTGGCTGGAGACTAGAAGTTACAGGAAACCTCTCGGCCTCTGCTGGTTATTTATAGAGGTGTTTATAGGATTCTTCCACAACTAGAGAGAGGAAAATCCAACAAATGTCACCTTCTATTATCACGGCACCTGAGTCCTACTCTCAAAATAGAAATTGAAATCTTTCCGCATTAACCAACCAATCGAATGGTATATTTATATTTTAATGATAGTATTACACATTTTTTTTTATTCTTTCAGACTTTACCTCCTGGGGAATTTTCCCTGATTAGGCCCACCCTCATCTACATCCCTGGACCCCTTTCTACTCTGAGCTGATGATTTCAGAATGGACTTCAGGTATAGACTCATCTTATTCACAGTTCTTTCTTTTTTCTTTGCTATTGCTTCCCTACTGCAGCTTTCACAAGCATGTATACCAAACTTGCTACATGCCAGGCATGTTCTCAGATTTAATTCTCACTTCACCCCAAGCTGAACACACTGTTCTTGGTTCCTCTTTAAAGATGAAAACACGGGATTTTTGATGAGTCACCAATGCTGTCTGTGCACAGCTTAGTTTCTTTGTATCCTCCTTTTTATTCACTTTGTGAATAATAGAAACCACACCCAATCCAAGAATTAGAACAAAGATGATGTTGACACTTACATACATGATGATGATTCTCTCCTGTCTCATTGCCCTGTTGTGGGAGCCACACTTGGTGAATTTTGCATTAATCTCTTTTGTTTCTGGCCTTAACTTCAACTTGTGTGCACCTGTAATCCCAACTGTCATAATGTCACTTTAGTGGGGCTCTGAATGTCATTGGAAACATCATGTGGTGTTCATCTTAGAATTTGCTGTCATTTAGAGTCATGTTATTATAGGTAGCTATAATTTCATTTCTCAGCTGTAATATACCACAGGCATGCACAATTCTGTATCTGTTTTCCTTTGAGAGGTATTTACTACCTGTTGCTGTCAATGAAGTGCTACTATGAACAGGTGTGTATGTGTGTGTGTTCCTGTGTGTACGTGTACACACATGTGTGTGTTCGGGGCCAGAAGACAATCTCTAATCTCTGATGTCATTCCTAAGGAGCTGTTCATCTTGTTTATTGAGTTCTCACTGGCCTGGAACTTGCCAAGTAGGCTAGGCTGGCTGGCCAGCAAGCCTCAGGGGTTTGCTTGTCTTTCAGTCCCCAGCAATGGGATCACAAGCACGTGGCACCTCAGAGGCTTTTTAAATGTGTCTTCTGGAGATTAAACTCAGGTCCTCAGGCTTGCAAAGCAAACACTTTAATGATAGACCTATCTCCCTGGTGCCTGATATGGACATTTTTAAACGTACCTCTGAGTGAACCAAGTAAGAACTTTCTTCCGTGTATGCATCTAGAAAACTGTCAGGTTACATGGTATGTTATTTGAAAGATTATCCGAGTTGTTTCTCACATGGTTCACCAGGTTACATCAACAATATATGAGAGCCGGGCGGTGGTGGCGCACGCCTTTAATCCCAGCACTTGGGAGGCAGAGGCAGGCGGATCTTTGTGAGTTCGAGGCCAGCCTGGTCTACAAAGTGAGTCCAGGACAGCCAGGGCTACACAGAGAAACCCTGTCTCGAAAAACAAAAAAAAAAAAAAAAAAAAAAAACAATATATGAGAACCCTTTCATGTACATACTCCTGTTTAGGTGTAATTTAAATGTTTAACTCTTGTCAAGAAATTGAATATAAAATGATATCCAAATGTTGCTGACTGCTGGTCTATGTTGTGGTATAGTCGGACATTCACTTGACTGTGCATGGCTCTCTAAATGTCATCTACCTACCTACCTACCTACCTATCTACCTGTCTACCTACCTACCTATCTACCTACCTACCTACCTATCTACCTACTTATCTACCTACCTACCTATCTACCTACCTACCTAGCTACCTACCTACCTACCTAGCTACCTACCTACCTACCTATCTACCTACCTACCTACCTACCTATCTACCTATCTATCTATCTATCTATCTATCTACCTACCTACCTATCTATCTACCTATCTATCATATATCTATCTCTCTACCTATCTTCCTATCTATCTACCTACCTACCTACCTACCTACCTACCTATCTATCTACCTACCTACCTACTTATTTATCTATCTATCTATCTATCTATCTATCTATCTATCTATCTATCATCTATCTATCTATCTACCTACCTATCTATCTATCTATCATCTATCTATCTATCATCTATGTATTATCTATCTATCACCTATCAATCTATCATCTATCTACCTATCTACCTACCTACCTACCTATCTATCATCTATCCTGTATCTTCTATCTATGTATCTTCTATTTACCTACCTACCTATCATACACATATCTCTCCCTCTCCCTGTCTCTCCCTCCCCTCTTTGTCCAAGCTGCATAATCTTTTTTCAGCATTTTGTAAAATACTTCAGATATTCTTGGTAGTAAACCTTTGTCAGTTTTATGTTGCAAATAACTTCTTTAACCTTCTTTTAGGATTCCTCTTATATAGAATTTCTTAGCTTTAACAAAGTCAGCACCACAGATCTTTCCTTTTATGGTTTGTACATTTCATGTCTGTTTAGCAAATCCTACCCTACTCAACTTCAGAAAGATATCCACCTATATTTTTCTCCTAAGTGTTTTAAAGTTTGCTTCTGACATTTAAGTCCCTAATCCATCTGGAGTTGATTTTGGGTATGGTGTAAGGGTGGGATCCAGATTCACTTTTTTCCAAATAGACAACCAATTTTTCCAGCTCCTTTTATTGAATAATCCCTCTTTTCTCCACTGAAATGCCAGGCAACCTCTCTGCCCTTATTAAAGCTCCACATATGCAAGAGGCTATTTCTAGAATATTCTGCTCTACTAGCTCTTTGATCTACACCTGCAATGTCAGCCCTTAGTAACCACACAATAGTTAAAAGCAAGAGAATTTATCATTTATAACCGGGGACTTTGAGCATGTCATCTGACCATTTTGTTCAATTTTCTGTATAACACATGGTAACAATAAACTGCCTTACAGGGGAGCCATAAACATTAAGAGGATAGCTGTGAAGATGTTTGTTAAGGAGCCTGTGAAATTTGAGCAAATTCTCTATAGTGTTATTTGTTTGATAAATGTACTCAGTGTGTGTTTTGTTTTTAGAAAGGTTTTGGTTGTTAGGAATGCAAACCTGACTTTGTGCTGGCTTTAAAAATGATGTTTAATGGCCCAAGTAACTTAAACATACCCATGATAGAGCGTGTCATAGACAAGGCTTTAAAACTGCTGCTCTTTGAAGACTGGAGGGGGGGGGAGAAAAAAACACATTCTAGTCATCCAGAAAAGAGACACAAAGCATCTACACCCAGAGGTGTGGGCTGAAGGTCTCTGGAGACCTGATTCAGGACACCTGTTTGGTCTCCATCCATGCATTGGCTGACAAGATGAGATCTAAGGGTGGGGTCTACTTCCTCTGAAGTACAGAAACTGTGAGCAGAGGTCTGAAGAACTTAGTTCCTGTTCCTAAGGAAACAGAAAGTACTTGGAGGGGACACTCATAGCAAGAAGCCATAGCATTTTAACAACCTTAAACAAAACCTCATATTTCTAAAAAGTCACAGGTTATTTGCTGCAGAGGATCTTACAGTGGTCATGGCGACAGACAGCTCTCTCCAAACCCAGCCACTCCTGGAAGGAACTTCTCTCAGCCCTGTTTGCACTGGGGTCTCTAATGAGTGTCTCTTTGCTTCTTAGACCTTGTTATGTCTAGGAAGCCAGCTTCATACTCACGCCTTTATGTACTCCATGCCTTTGTCCTTCTCAGTCCTTCCTCATTTTATTGTCTACCCTTCTGGATTTAAACACCATAGCCACATGTCGTTGCCTAACTTTTTATTATTTATTCGATCATTCCTTTATGTATGTAACTATGCATGTATTTTTTCTTTAATTACACTAGGAATCAAAACTGAAGGTTTATACAAACTAAGTAAATATTTTGCCACTGAGTTACATCCCAGTCTCATCTCTGTTTTCTTAAATATGTAAAAGTATAAAACTTGTACATACCAACGGGCCATTTTGTGATGTTTTAATGCATGTGTGCATTGTTTGATTTTTTTTTGATTGAGTTAAACATGTCTGCTCAAATTTCTACCATTTCTCCATAGTGAAAATATTCAACAGTCTTCTAGAATTTTGAGACACAAAGTGTGTGATTTTCTCATCTGTTCTGGTCTTTCGACCTTTGTCTTTGAAGAGTTTTGGTCACCTTCTCCTCCTTCTCCACCCCCTCCTCCTCTCACTATGCCTTTAAGGTTGGCTTTGAGTTTCTAAGCATCAATGTTGACAATGTTCACATTCTCTCCTTTTTCTGTAAGTAGGATTTTCTTGCTTTCTACATGTTATCAGTTCTGTCTCTGGAAAACTGTTCACCTTGTGCAGATACAGAGATACTTCTTCTACTTGAAGTAGACCACTATGCTACTGACTGAAAGTGAAGTGCACCAAGGATGAGTATAATTTTAGTTATTATATGTTTGAATATGGACATTTTATTTATTATTTGTGTCATGACCTTCTACTATGGACTTCACTTTCCATGGGCTTTCTGATTAGCCTGTCTTTCCCTTTTCATTTATGGCTTCCCTCACATGCAACTCCTCTTTATTTTTTTTTTCTCCTCCCTCAAGAAACACATTTCCTTGTTGTATTGTCCTTCTCTAATTGAAATATTCTCTCTCAAGGTCTCCTTTATGGAGTTGTATGTGGCTCTTTGACTCTGCGTTGGATCCACTGTTGCCAGCATTTTCTGTTCTTGTTGCTTCACAATATTTAGCTGAAGTATGAGTGACAACAAACACTGTCGTTCTTCACCTGCCTGCACACATCCCAGTCTATTGACACACAGCTTTATTTGATTTGATTATACTCTTGATTTGTTGTTTGTTTTTGTAGTATCTCAGACCAAGGCTCAAAACAGGGCCTCCTACATTCTTGACACAGGCTGGACCACAGAGTTATACCCCCAGAACAGCCCTGCAGAGAGTTTAGATGCTTGAAGGATCCCTGTACATTTTCTACTAACACACCATAGCTTATAAGAACATAACTGTCATCCCTTTCCACATTTTATAAAGACTTCTTATCTTAATACTCAATAGCTCTTTTAGAGGGTTTTATTGTTGATTTTGAATTTATAATAAAAGAAACTCCTAGTAACAAAAGAAAATATTTTATATGAACATTTTTAAAACTCCTTGATGACATCTTTGAAAATAATCCCCTCTCCTCACTTTCTCCTTTTATGTTTTTTCATAAAAAATATAATATGCACTATGATTTCAAAATGAATGAATTCATGTTTTCAAATTACATAACTATAATTTCTAACATAGTGAAAATAGGTTGGTATAATCTGTATATATCTTGTAAAACACAATAACATATTTGGACCAGATAAATTGGCTTTCTGCTTTTCTTCTATTTTGTTGCTGCTATTTTTAGCCACAGATGCACATCTAAGTGTGTACATACCCATGTAATCATCACCAGATTGAGGCAGGAAACATCCACTACATTCCACACATCCATCCCTCACACCTCACAGTACCAGAAAGAAGTTTTGCTGATTCCCTCTGTAACAAGCCTTTCTGCAGACAGGGCCAGACAGTTAGTACTCTTTCATTTGTTTGGATTCTTTCACTCAACATGATATCTGAAGATATTATTTAAGTCAGTCTTCATAAAACTGCTGTAGAATATTCTATGCTTCAGAACTTCTTTGTGAGATTCCCCCATTGATGGACATGTGGGTTATTTCCATTTGAAGTTACTCAATGGTGAAAAACTGAACATCTTGGGCATGTTTATTGGGCACTCTTCCTGATGTCTTTCAGGTTTGGTTAAGTGGAATTGCCGAGTCAACACCTTTAAATTTATAAGAAACTATCACTTTTCCCCAGGTTGTCTGCCCTGCTGAGCACTCCTCCCATGTCAGAATCCCAGTTATTTCTCAGTCTCACCAGAGTGTGTTTCTGTGGGCCATCCTAGTGGGTGTATGTGGTATTTTATTATGGCTTTAATTTGCATTTTTCTTATGAGTAATAATGTCCAGCCATTCTTTGAGTGTGTATGGAGCTTTGATAGCCTCTTTTAGAAAAACTTTCTATGGTGTTTTGTGGATTGAAAATTGAATTACATATATTTCTGTATTGCATTTTAGGAGTGGTTAAATGAAAGAAGTGATTTTCATTGCATTCTGAGGCTTGTTTTCCCTCTCTTCAGGCAATATTTTTATGTACAAAAGTTTTAGGTTGACAGCTTTCCAAATTCTGAATTTTTTCATCTGTAATTAATGCCTATTGAAAAAAATTTGGGGACAGGAGGGTCAATCCCCAGTACCACAAAAATAATAAGATTTAAAATCAGATTAGGAAGTCTTTCCCTGTGTTTGTTTCTGAATATGCATACTCCTTTTTTATCTAAAAGATTTACTTTTTAATCATTCATACTAGGTTTACCATGCAGAGCAAACTGATTTCTGTGCCATGATGTGAGCTCTCTGCAGATAGCATAGGTTCATTTGATTACATGTTAGTATTCAGTTGGATCAGCATCTTTCATTGAAAACATCACTTCACCTAGCGAATTCCATCACCAGTTCTGCAGTAAGTCTATGAAGTGCATTTATGTGGAACTTTCTCTGGGCTCTACTTTGTCCCATATTTCTATTTGTCTAGCTCAATACCAATATCACATGTTCTTAATAATGACTTTTACTGTGAGTCTTGAAATCTGGTGCAGAACCGGACGTGATGAGACTCTCAACACTCAAAAGGCTGAGTCAGGGTGCTTAAGAGCTCAAAGCTAGTCTGGGTTGAGGAGAAAGTTAGAGGCTACTGGGACCGTGTAGTGAGATCTATTTTTAAAGGAGGTGGGGACATAGAGGGATTTAGGAGAAGGCTAAGCAGGTAAGAGTGGTTGCTGCCAAGGCTGATGACATGAGTTCAATCCCTGGAACTGATGCTGAGTTCTTTCTTATTCTCGGACCCAAATATTATTATTACTATTATTATTATTAACATACTTGATTTGTGTGCAAAATATAATTTCAAATTACATCTTTTTATTTTTATAATGATTCTATTTTCTAATTTCTTTCCTATATCCTTTACAAAGGTTCTTGCTGGTGTATTTGTTTTTTAAAAAATATGCTCTTGGATGCCCCTTTTTGTTTGTATTTATCAGTGCCTACTTTTCTATTCATATTTAACATATTTAAGGAATAACTTCTTAGCCAAGAAGGCCGTATCTGTTGTGTAGCTCCATTGTCTTTGGTCTCTTTTTGTACGAGAATCTGCATGCCAGTATGACCAGAAGGATGGATCAGCTGCCAGCTTCCCCTGTGGGAATGAAGAAGCTAAGAGTACCGGGCTGCTGCTCCTTCTATGTCAGAACACAGGGCAAAATACTAAGGATTTTGTGATTGCCCATACAATGTATATATCAAAGCCTACCTGATCTGCACTGTAATAATGTAATGATAATGTTGTAATTAAGATTGAGTGAGGTCATCAGGGCAATCTTATTCTGTTGTATGCACTTGCACAGATAGGATACAATATACCTAGGCTATATGTAGGGAGTTAGAATAATTAAATTAGATTTAGAAAATATCTAGGGGTATCTGATACAGTCTCTTAATTCGGGGCATGAAGATCAACTTGGCTGTGAGCGATTTAGCTTATCAGCTTGTGGAAAAACAAGGTTGAAGTCAGATGAAAACAGGAAACAAACAGGAGACTTAATAGACTGAAAAAACAAGGTTGAAGTCAGGAAAACAGGAAAGACTTAATGGACTTAAAGAAACAAAGTATCTGGCCTGACATTGTTTTCAGCTGCTAAGTGGGCGGAACCCAAATTAAGCTGAAACAGAGTTCCTGCTATTTAAGGACAGTGCATGGAACCCAAAAGAAGAAGAGGCCCCTGATGCTAGAGAGCTCCCAGAGTCCTGCTGAAAAAAGTGCTGGCAATCATTTGATGGCCAGAGATCCCTGAGGCAGAAAGAAGCTGGTGAGCAAAGAAAGCCTGAGCAAGACACCAAAAGGCCAAGGACTAAACCCTGTGGCTCAACTTTTGCCTAGAGGGGTTTGATCTGTCCGAACAGTGGCCTAAAGGAAACTGTTCCTGGCTTTAAGGACTCTGAGGCAGAGCGACAGAGTTGCTGATGTGAAGAGGTTGGGGTCTCCCAGAGAGAAGAAAGCATCAAGCCTTATTTAAGGTGAGACTGCAATAACCAACTTACCCTGATGAACCTGCATCTGAGAAATCCAGAAAAAAAGACTGCTAAGTGCATTAAAGAACCTACAACAAAGACTGTTCTTGATGACTGAGGACCTGCCCCAGAGACTGTATCCTTCTAAAAGGTTAGGAAAATAATTGTCAATAGGATTAGTGGTTAGGTTAAAGGGATTGTAGGAATTTGTAGGGTTAATAGTTAAGAAATTGTTGGTATTTGTTATAGGTGAATATTGTCAGTAAATAAACAATAATAATTAAAAAGTTCAGTTACAGCTATATGTCATTGTTTCTAGGACCATGTATCTCTCCCCCCCCACCCCGCCAAAAAACATCACAGACGAATGAAGCATAAAAGAAAATTATGTAATCACAAGGTTCATTCAACATGACATGTTGGACACTGTAGTATCACAGCATTTTGATAGTAAATTAATTTACTTTTTTCAAGAAATAGAAAGAGCTGGGTAGATGTCTCAGTGAGTATGAACATTTGTTGTGCAAGTACGAAGAACTGAGTTCAGACCTTCAACAACAGGGTAAAAAGCCAAGCATGGCCACACATGTCTGTAACACTAGCTTGGGAGGGCAGAGATGGCAGAACCTAAGACCTTGGTGGTCAACTACCCTAGCAGAAATAGTGAACTTTCAGTTCAGTGAGAGACCCTCTCTCAAAACAAGGCAGAGAAGAAAGGAGGAAGAAACTCTAAAGTCCTGTTGTGGCTTCAATGTGCACACACACCTATATAAGCACATGTATGCACCACACATATGCACCACACACACAAACACAAAGAAATAGGACTGAATTCTAAAATAGTGACACAAACTGTCCCATAGTAAATACAAAGATCAGTACCAGTTGTCTATCATTACCCAGTGCTAGGTGTTGTAGGCTTATGTAAGAGTTTAAAGCAACTGTCCGCACAGAAGGCTTACTCACACCTGCGCAACCTCACCTGTGAGGAGTGCAAAGGAGATGAACATTGCATTATGGGAATTTATCCAAACCCACAACGAGAAGTTCACATTTCCTCTCATTTGCAAATCCTAGACATTGCACAAATGCGTCACTGCATATATGCATACGGGACATGAAAGCAGAATCAAGACTGTGTGGGGGAGTGGATAAGAAGAATTGCAGCAATGGGAGGAGGAAGGGGAGAGGAAAATAGAGGCAAAGCTCACGATACACTTGTATAAAAATGACGTTAGGCATCTCACCACTATGTGCAACGAATTCACATCAATAAGAAACAATATGAATAATAAATATCGGTCCAACATCGTGGGGCTATGGACCCTTCCAGCTCTGTTATAGTCCTACAGGATGTCCATCACAGATGCGACCCATCATTTTCAGAAGCCCTGATGTTTGGCACAAAACTGACTTGTTCTGGAGACTGGGGACTTGAGAAGAGCAAAAAAGTGAAGTCCACTTTACCACTCAGAACCAGAAACTTGAGCATTTTTTGAAATAATACATCAACTATACACTATAGAAAAACTATGAGTTTAAATTACTTAAAAGTGAAATAATTTCCCTGTAAATAATTATTACAGAGAGACTTGGAAGACATCTCAGTGGGTAAAGTGTTTGCCTTGCAAGCATGAGGGGGGCTGCAGTTCAGTACCTCAGCACCCACATAAAGCCAGGAAGGTGTGGCAGCCTCCTCGGGATCCCTGGAGTAAGCTGGCGAGGAAGCTAGCCAGATCAGAGATCTCTGTGTTCAAGTAAGATAACATCGTCAGTGTATAAGGCAGAGACTGATTGAGGCAGAAGAAAGCCATTGTTAACCTCTGACCTCCACATACACAGCAGCATGTCATGTCCATGTGTACCTGCACACACATGTGTTCCTACAAACATGTATATATATATATATATATATATACATGCATGAACATCACATACACATTCTTTTTTTTATTGCTTCAGGTTACATCTCCATCATGGTGTCCTCTTTCCACCCCTTCCTGTCCCGCCCTCCCACCCTCTACCCACATACACATTCTTATTGAATTATGTCACTGTAGGAAGAAAGTTCTATACAAGCATGTTTTGTTTCTATATATCTTACTTGGTTTGTGTACTGAGCAATCCTGGAAAATGTGGATACTGCTTCATGGAGAAATGAGACAAGTTTGCTTGTCCAAGGTAACAAAGAGAATGCTTTACTCCAGTTAAAGGTGTGCAAGATTTATCAAGCACCCATTACAATAGTTCAGAACTTTGTAAGTTCAGTCTCTTAGTTTTGATGCTGCCTTGCGAGTACACAGCCCCTTGGGCCATTGAAGGTCTCTCTGAGACTCTGGAGCTTAAGGAATCATGACTAAAAAGCCCTTCTCTCTACTGCTCATAGTAATGAAGCCCTGAGTCTCTGATCACAGGTTGTCTGTCTTCTACCAGAACTCATGCAACTACCAGAAAGCTTGTTAAGTTATAGAGTAGATTTTGAGAATTCCATTTTGAGAGCACAGAGTAAGTCTAAAAACAGACTTAAACCAATTAAGATGTCAATATTTAGCCAAATGCAAGTTGAGAACATTACCTCTACCTGCTCAATTTTGTTTGCTGCCAGTTGGCCTGCTCTTGAGAGTTTACTGACACACAGTTGTAATCCTAGGACTTGAGAAATGAAGATAGGAGGATCTGGATCTCATGGTCACTTCTATTCTTATGGTGAGTTAAAGGCCAGCCTGAATCGAATGAGACTCTGCTTCAAAACTATAAAATAAAATAAAATGATGGAGAAAAAAGGTGAGAGAGTTAGTTTATGGTACACATTCTCAGTTTTATGCATTCAGTTTACCTTGACTAGTTGAAAATGTGATTTAAATCTTACAAAGTTACGATAATATGTGTCATATAACAAACAGAATCTGAGTTTTGTTGTGTTGTTGTTGTTTTATTGTATACCTTGGACTGTAAGACTGAAGAAACATAAAGAGAAATACTTTGGAAAAAAATGTCAAAGGTTTTTACTCCCTGAAGCTTCTGTGTGCTGTTCTGAATCATAGAGCTTTGTTAGTCTAAATTTTCACACTTGAACATGGGCTTGAACTATTAGAACATAAGGAAAAATCATTGGAAGCATAGGAAAAATACAATAGACAATAAGTATGCTAAAAAGTTTTGGCTGAACAAAGAAAATAATTTAGGGTGATATTTCTCTAAAGTTCATATTTCTTCCTTGTAGTTTTCAGGCATAAAAGTATCTCACACTTAATTTAGAGTGTGGGCTACTCAAGGAAAGGTGATCAAAAACCATTAACCTGACATAAAAGATTTATTCCAACCAAAGTTGAAAGAATATAGTGGCCAGTTCAGGCAACAGCTAGGTCCCTGTGGCAATTTACCTTCTAATACTTATGTGAAAATGTGTGCTTGCAGTATTGACCTAAAGGCTCTAAGAAAAACTCTCCGACATCAAAGAGAGCCTGAGTTCTGTTTACTGCATAGACTTTGCTAGGGGCATTTTGTGAGTATTATTCAAAAAGTGTTGAAATAAGAATGGTTTTCTGACTAACCAGCAATTAACCATAACATTAAGCAAACTCAACTGTTCTAATCCTTTCAGATTCTGTGTAATTATAGTCTTCCCAGTGTCTCATGCTCTTCTCCCTAGGATTATTATTATTTTTTGAATAAAATTGTGTTTTTCTGGGTATTAAATCACCAAAATATGGCTCAGTGATAGAGGTAAAGCAGAAAACCTAAACACCTTGGTGTACTTTAAATAACAGCGTAAGGTCTGACTCTGTGCAAGCCTGGGAGGGGACATGTCTAAGTGTCCTGAGCTCATGGAGTTATGGTGGCCCAACAAGTACATTTCCCATTCCACTAATTTTCTCAATTCAAAATTTCTTTAGCTCTAATTAATTTATCCAAAGCACTGGCAGCACTCTTAGGTATCTCTTCTCCATTCCAAATCCTAGTTTATGAGAGACTTTTTCAGGATATTATGGAAAGAAGAATAACACAAGATCTGCCCTGAAGAACATTGCCTTCTAGAAGCAGAAACTGACTGTAATCAGAGTGAGCCGTGTAACAGCACATGGCCAAGTCACAGTGGACCTCACACTGGATGAAATGCATACAGTGGTAGAATACACACCACTGTAAACACAAAACAGTCAAGAATTTGAACTGTGTTCAACTCTTTTTATTCAACTACAATAGAGGCCCCAGCTTGAGACTAAAAGAGATGATTCAGATGTATTGAGGGACATCTGGCAAAAGGGCATTGTCAGCCCCCAGAATTGTTTGCACAAAGACTGAGGATATTTCTGGAGGGAACTGTTCCTCATACCGAAAGGATCCAGTAATGATGAGGTTGACTCAGTCAAAGAACTTTAGTCATGGGGTTAAAAAAGATGATTCTCAACACAGCCAGGGCGAGGCTTAAAGCCCAGCTTCACCCACATTCAGCTGGGTATCATGAGAAGTTCTATGTAAGTGCTGAAATAGCTCTCCTGCTTCATGGAGTAGCAGTTCAACCTGGGCCCCCACTAGCAGAATTGTCCAGGGAAAAAAAAGCAGTATGCATACAGATGTGGTTTATTCAGGACACCATCAGGTACCCAAGCCTGCCTTACAATACATTGCTCCTGTTTTGAGGATGATCAACAGGAAGAAGTGTCACATCTACCAAACAGCAATGGATGCAGGTCTCAGCAGTGACATAAAGGGACTCTTACAGAAGGCTTTTATTCCCAGCCCAACATTAGCAGATACCAGTAGGAACTTGCAAGCCAGCAGAGTCATTAGCAAAAATGCCAAATGTGAATAGCAGTTATGCAGGGGCCATGTGTAGTAGAGTGCCGACCACATGGATTTAAGAGGTTCTGCGCCCAATGTGGTAAGATAAAACTTAATGGCTTCCATATTAGAATGCAGTGCAAGAGCTCCTATAAGGAAAGGCGTATGGTCTGAGATGGCACGGGGTACCGACTGTTAGATGTTTAATGTCAGCAGAACCCAGAGGGAGTTGCAAGGAGAGAACAGGCAGGGAAGACGGCTCAGTGGCTAGTGTGTGCTGCACAGGCACGAGGAGCTGAGTGTGGATCTCCAGACCCAAGTAAAGCCATGTGCATTAGCATGCAGTGAGGTAAGATGTGTGGTGGAAACGGGAGACCCTCAGAATCCCCAGGCCAGCTAGCCTGACATTTGGAGTAGTAAAAGAGACCCTCTATCAAACAAAGTACCTACTTCTGAGGTTGTCTTCTGACCTTCACAAATATATGTATGCGCGCACATACATACATACACACACAACACAGTCATACAGAGAGAGATTTAAAAAGGAGATATTGTTAGATACCCGCCTATTAGTTCTCAGTTGTAATATAAGAGAAATTATCTTCAGCTGTAACATTTTATATTAGGTTTATAATAAAGCCAAAATGATCTCAAGTATGTAAAATACAGTATCTAAATGTCCTATGATCATATACGTTTATTCTGTAGGAATCTCAGGGAGTCACAGGGCTAAGGTAATTCAATGACAGAAATCAAACAGGCTAGACTGCTTCGATGGTGAGCCAGCACTGGAGCCCACATCGTCAGACCTTCAGCTCTAAGAATCACACAAACAGCCTGAGAGCTCAGAGAAACAACTGACAAACTAGCAAGCCTACTCCTCAGAAAGTATCAGCAAATTCGTTCATCTGCAGCTAAACAATGAAAATAAAAATGAAGCTTGGAATCTGTGCACAAAATGTGAAGATGTCTTTTCCTTAAGTATTTCTCTTGGTATTGCTGTTGATTTTTTGTTTTGTTTTTTTTTTTTTTTTCAAGACAGGATCTTATGTAGTTCAGGCTGCCCTTGATCTTCCTACTTAGCCAAAGATGACCTTGAACTCCTGAACTTTCTGCTTTCATTCGTGGAGTCCTGGCATAATAGGCATATAATACCATGTCCACACACACACACACACACACACACACACACACACACACACACACCAG
>CAJQZJ010004750.1:6823350-6875261 GCA_907164525.1 Lophiomys imhausi | reverse complement strand
CACACACACACATACACACACACACACATACACACACACACACACACTCACACACACACACACACTCACACACACTCACACATACACACACACACACACACACACTCACACACACACACACTCACACACACACACACACACACACACATCTGTTGGCTTAGAAATGTCAGTTCTTGAATTTATTTTTACTATGACTTCTTAAAAATTAGAAGCAGCATTAGACTTAAATTCATTACAGAAAAGTTTGCACAATCTCTTGTTTTTCTCTTAGGGGTAGATGAAGAAAACATGGTGGGAAATGACAAAGGCAGTCATGCAAACAGAAATAGGGGCAAGAGTGAGGAAGAAAAACAGGGGAGGGAAGCGAGGATAAAGCCAAATGAGATGCTTGGAGTCCCCAAATGAATCCAAGAGGTGGCCAGAATTCTACCAAATGTATCCTGAGCTTGAAACACATCTATTTTAACTGATGTGATTTACTTGATGTGGGTGACAGACCAAAGCAGGAACAATCATCATTTGTCATGGGCCCTGTCTACTGCTCTTGTTCTTCAGTCTAGCCAGCCTCTGTCCTTGACCAGTCAACACAAGACGGTGAGTTTGCTCATGTCCACACAGGCAGGCTCAGAGTGACTCACTGCTCCTGACAACTCCAGAGCTCAGCTTTCCTCTTCCTCTAAATTAGAATGGGATGGCCTGGGTTTATGCTTTAATTAAATACAGCCACATGGCAGCAACCTTTGCTCTGGGGCTGTATGGACAGGTACGACAGGGACCCTCCTACGTCTTGACTGCAGGACTGCTGTGCGCATTGAGGAACTAGTTGTCTGGGCTTATTCCTCAGGAATTCACTGATTTTTTTCCTAGATCTAATTTGTAAAGAGGGAAAGAAAGTGAGTGAGGGATGCTGAAGGGAGGAAAGAAAAGAAAAGGGGAAGGAGGAAGGAAAAAACAGAAGTGTATCTTTTGTTATATTTGTGCGTGTGCACATATGCACATTTTTATTTGCATGACTCTGATGTGAAGAAGTGTTGGTCCTTGCCTTTTGGCTTATTTGAAGCAGGGTCTCTCAATTGCTGGCTGTTGTGTACTCCAGTCTCCTTGGCCCACAAGCCTCCATTGATTCTCCTGTCTCTGCCTCCCATCTTGGTGTAGGAACACCAACACCACCAGCATGTGCTGCTGTCTCAAGCTTCTACCTGGGCTCGAGGGATTCAAACTCAGGTCTTCACACTTGCAAAGTGAACCTTTTACACACTGAACCAACTCCTCAAACCTCCAGGGTTTTTTTTGTTTTGTTTTGCTGTTTTTGTGGCTGTACTGAGGATTAAACCTTGGCCCTCATGCATGCTAGGTAAGTGTTCTGCCTCTGAGGTACATCCCCAGCAAGACGCAAGTATTTCTGGAGATTATATGATGCTTGACATCTTCTCCAAGGGAAATCTAGGAAATTCTCTGTCATTTGTTGGAGGAGGGGGTGCACACACTTCCAGGAATTAGTGCTGATTCAGTAACCCTGTGATCATTTGTTATATGTAATAATCAACCTGGAAATATCCTTATGGATATCATCCCTTACCTTACAAGCTCCTCTCCCTTCTACAACTCTTTTGTACTTCTTGAGGCCCAGCAGAAATGGCACTGTCTTCAGGATGCCCTCTTCAATTTCTTCTACCCACACCCAGTAGAGTTCATCTCTTCCCTACATCTCTAGCCCTGACCTCTGCATTCCCTTCTGGGGGGTCATGTAGATGGAAGCTACACTTGCAACAGATTCCTGATGATATAAATTGTTAGCTAGCATCCAGTTTCTTTCCTAACTTATTATTTCTAAAATATATATGTGTGTCTGGATGAATTTATATGTGTGTGCAGTTGCCCATAGTGGCCAGAAGAGGGCAAAAGATCCCCTGGAACTGGAACTGCAGGCAGTCATGAGGCACTGATGTGGGTGCTGGGAATTGAACCCAGGTCCTCTGCAAGAGCAGTAAGTGTTCTTAACTGCTGAGCCATTCCTCCAGGGTCCATCATCCAATTTCTAACAACTTAATGAAATTAAATTAAATTGAACAGGCAGAAAGATGATAATAGAAAAATAGTTGCTAGTGGAAAGACAGTGGGGATAAAAATAGAACCCCCGGAATGAAGGCAGAGCAGGAAGTTGTCAGAGACCAGTCACGCTTTGTAAGATAGTTACAGGAAATGTCTCCATTCTCCTGGCAGAGCCTGAAGACTGGTTCCCCTAGAACCCCATCACTAGATGAAATTCTCTAGCACTGCTTCTTCCTTGAAGTATGGGTATGACTTAACTGTTCTTCAATTTAAAAAATATATTCAGCGTACCTCTGTGCCTTTACTTTCATCAAGATCTAATAAAACAAATAAGGATCCAGGAAGGAACCAGCCTTAACTCTCAGTCTGCCTTCACTTATGATCAAGCTATCAGACTCCTTATGGGAGTAGAAAGGATGTTGCATCCTCAGTAATACAAGGGGAAGAAGTAAGAGGTGCTGTTTGGAAAACCTTGTTGACAGAAAAGCAACAGGCCAATCTATAGGAGAAAGATGCAGGAATGACTAACAACATCATGCCCCAGGACCTGACCAAAGAGGCAGAAGTCTGAGGCTAGGGGGCCAGCCTGCTTGGTCCCTCTTCCTGCTCTGTTGCCTCCCAGCCTCACTTGTTCCCCATACAGAAACCACAAAGAGGTGGCCTAGGATAGAAGGTAGCAGGAGAAACCCAGATTTTATTATCTAGGAGTGGGAGATATTTCAAACTGTTCTCTCTATATCATCTTATTTGATCCTATCAACAGTAAACAGGAGAAAGCTAAAACTGATCCTATTACCCGCTGGATTCCTACTTAAAGAAACCAGAAGCTGTGAATCCTGGGAATTGGTTGTCTTACTTGTTTGCAGGGTTGCAGTCCAGCCTTCTGACTCTAGAGGGCAGTTTTGGGGTTGCCACCATTTTCTTGCTCTTCTTGGTTCACCCCGATGGTCTGTTAGGAGATGAGAAAGACTCCTTGAGCCCTTCATGGGCCTGACAGGCTCTTGTGACCTGGGCTGACCTGGAGAATGAATCACCAGGCATGCTTTCCTTTCATTGGAAAAACTTTGTTCCCGGTTGGTTCTAAACAACTGATTTACATACAAGATTTGAGTCCGTGGCTCATCTGAAACCCAGCACTGCCTGAGCTAGGCTCCAAGCTTCTAAGGATAGAACCATGGTGCCTTTTATTTTTCCTGCTCTGCTATTGGAAACTACCAACGAGGGTGCCAATTAGCACCAGATGGGACAGGGACTGTGTGATGTGGAGCTCTGACCGCTGGGAACTGGAACGCATCCAGTAATGTATTAAGCAGCCGAAGATTCAGAGGTTGGAAAGCCTACACGCAAGGCTCAGCTAAGTTCTGATCTGCACTGGCCAGTCTTGACAGTCTGCCAGGTCTCCATTCATAGTGAGGGGGCCGGGGTCTTTGACCTGTAACCTTCAAATGTAGGCCCTTGTTTAGATATTGCCTTTTGCTTTATGTCTATTATTATTTTTAATTTGAACAAATATTTCTGGGGTAACAATAAGTGGAGGTATCCATGTTTATTTGTCTTAAATCTTTTTTAATTTTTTTTAAATTAAAATATAATTGCATCATTTCTGGGCTCTTTTTTTTTTAATTGTTGTTGCTTTTGTTATTGTGTATGCCTAAATATATAAATACAACCTGTCCAGTTTGTTTAGTGTTACTGTATGTATATGATTTCAGGGTTGACCACTGGGTATTGGGTAGCTAATTAGGGGGGCCTCTACCCTGGGAAAGGCCATTTCTCCTGCTCTCAGCACTTCTCAGCAGCCTATAATTCTTTGTCTAGGGCTCAGGCCCTGTGAGACTCCTCCCTCCCACGCTAGCTTGTCTTTCAGTTCTCACCCTTGTTCAGAACTTCTTTATCCAGTCATGTTGTTACAGTATCATGTGAGAAGCTTCCCTGTCATTCCTAGGAGACACAATCTCACAGCAGATTTCCTGGTCCTCTGGCTCTTACAATCTTTTCCTCCCTCTCTTCCACGATGTTCTCTGAGCCTTATGTGCAGGATTCTTACTCAGCTGATTTCTGGAGACCCTAATTTTTGAAACTATAATTTTGTCTGAATGCACAAATCAAGCAAAGAGCTGAAACTTCAGACAAGCTAACTCAGACTTAACTGGCTTGAAATCACTGACAAAACATAAGGGAAGCAATACAGATCACTATTGATATTCTGCAGGTGTCCATTTTCCCCTCATTTTGGAGTAATGTACCTTTAATGCATGTGCCTTGCATGAGAGATTTGCTGCCATTCACTGGGTAACTTACCAGCTGTTCCCAGGCAAAGATTTAAGTCACCTTAAAGACAGTTAAGCACACCACAAACTGATCACCACCTTACTTCAGCTTTGTACAAGCTTACATCTAATAGAAATGACCTAAGGCTTCATCCGTAAAACCTGGAGGTTGGATTCCAACAGTACTTCCCAACATTTTTTAATTCACACTGGAACATATGAAAAGTAATATTTTGAGAACTCCCATCTGAAAGTGATAGGTAAGAAGATCGCTCATGGACAGAAGCAATGACTGAGGGCTGGTGACACAGAATCTGTTCAGACCACAAGGGGGCCCAGGGAATCAGAATCTTTGCACACCTGGAACCTATCTGTAGCACATCCATGACACAGCTATCCCTAGACACACCAGTTTAGACGCTCTGAAACAATGGGTAGACTACCTTCAGGGTCTGTGACTACCTAGGAGCATGGATTTCCTGGGATTTGGCACTGGTGAGTGACTGAGTTCTGTGGTTCAAAGCCTTGATCTAGATTATGTACTGATCTCAGAGTAGAATTCTCTTGGAAAACAGGATTAAGATGGCACCCAGTTGTTCTGAGGTGAACAACTGCTCCGGGTTGATCTGGACTGAGAAGATTTTCATGGCGCAAAGGCTCAGTTAGTTCTCTACCTACCCACCATCTATCAAAATCCTCTGTTAATATATTTTCTTGGTGGTATGGACTCTGATGACTCAAGAAGCCTGTCCCCCATTAACCCTTCATCTATGCTCCTGAAAGCAACCCTAACTAAATTCATGAGGTCACCAAAAACGAAAAATTAGACATGTATGTAGAAGGGGGTCTAGTTGGGAAGATGAGAAGGGCAAGAAGGAATGATGGGGTGAATATGATCAATAGTTATTATAAGCATATATGAAAATGCCACAATGAAATCCATTACTATATAGCTAACATATAATAATGAAAACAAATTATTAAAAGTTCTCAAACCTTTTATTGGATAAATAGACAAAAGGAAGACACAGTTTGCATGTCCACAGGTTTCCACAGTTTGGCACCTTCCCTGGCTACATGCACTCTGTGCATGTGCTAAAGGAGTCCCAAATCATCTATGGTTTATAGATCAGAAGTCTCTGAGACTTTACTTGTGGAATGTTTTCCTCTGCATAGTTGTTTTTGCCAGTTCCAGGAGGAAACAGCGGGCTGCCGTCAAGCGGCGTGACCAGATAATGAGCGCCAAACGAGTGATTCGTGCGAAGGTCTGCTGGGAACAGTCAGACTCACGACAGGACAAGAGCAGCTCTGACATGACTGCCTCTTGCCTGAGAATCTCATAAACATGCGCTCTAGGCTATCCTTGCTTTCAGCAGCTGCTGATCCTTTAATTTAATTATAAGCTACAAGCAAGCTTCTTAAAGAAGCACCGTTTGTTCAGAACAGTGTCCGGAGGACACTCTGTTCACAAATTTTGGGATAGTCAGCACTGCTGGAATTATATGTCCTAATAAGAGATGGGTGGACTGATGTGGGAGAAATGAGAGCCTCTGCCCGGCCAAAGTTAAACCAAAATTGTTTTTGAGGTTCTGAACTATTCACATGACAGCTTTCTATGTTTGGCTAGGGCAAACTCAACTTGCATGCCCAGAAAATAATTCCCTCTATCTGTCAAGCTAGCACAAAAAGATGCCACAGGAAGCAGGAGATAGCACAGCCCTGGCTTCTTACCCTCAGGCAGAGCTACTGTTTCGTTGTTAACATTTATTGTACACCTACTGTGTGCACAAAGCCAGCCTTGGAACAGAAGAGATGGGAATGATGAGCGAAAACATGTGATCTTGTGTCACATGCTAAGCATATGAGAGGGAAAGGCCATCTAAGAAGGTCACTGTCAGACACAGCAAAAAACAAACACAGCAGAAGTAGGAAATGCTGTTTCTGGTAGCAATTCACCAAACATCTGTGAGGTCCTGAGTTTGATTGCCAGCAATGTAAAGAAAAAGAAAAGAGAAAAAACTTAACTTCTTTTCCTGCATCTCCTTTATGCTCAAATAGGAAGAGCAGCGCTGGCTTGTTAGAAAAATACAAAGCATAGAGGAGGGAAAGAGAAGGAAAAGTTCAAAAGCATCCAACACCCTCCACCGTTGGATGGAATGGCATTTCCCTTCCAAGTCACTGACCAGTAACAAATCATTTGTGGCAGGACACTATGCTTCCTACCGAATTCCCACTACATTTCGGAAGCACCCAGAAAACATTCCAGAGTGTGAACTAGAAGGCTCAGGGCTCAGGGTTTAGACATCTCACTGAGTGATAAGTCGATAAGTAACAAGTCACATCTCCAATGAGTCATTTTTTAAAAGGGCTTCATAACTATCTCCTTGTATTAGATGAGTCAAATCCTTACAACTCCAGTTTTGTCAGACTTCTTTTCTTCTCTTTTTTTTTTTTTAATCAAGAAGTAAAAATAGCATGATATTCAGCAATCTGGCCTCATTCTATCACTGGACCCCTTCTGGAGTTTTCTCTAAATGTTCACAATGAACATTGTTATACACAGCCTAAGTAGTAGTTATTGCGGGCCTATTGCAATAATGAAATGTTAAAATTTATTTTCCATAAATAAATGGACTCAGCATGTATTAGAGATAGAGGGGAAAGAAAGAAGAGGAGGTAGGAAGAGAGAGAGAGAGAGAACATGAGAATGTTCTTAAAGCTGGGAGAGAAAGGGGGATTAGGGAAGGAACTGGATGGGAATAAAAGGAGTAGATTGAATCCAAACACATTATATGTGTGTAAATGTTAAATAAAGTATTTAATTAAAATGAAGTAATTAATTAATATAACAAATTAACATATAAAATGACCTATCTTCATTAATTCATTTACACAACAATATCTATCTATCTATCTATCTATCTATCTATCTATCTAATTCCCTCTAAATAACTAGCACTCCACAGGCCATGAAAGTACAGTAGGGTGGAACAAAATCCTCTCCATGATGAATTTCACAGTGCTCTGTGAGGAAAGAAATAAACAGATTATTGAATATGGCCTTATACCTTTGTATACTGATACAAAATTAATATTATATTTGGCTAAATTGATATTGATCATTGTATATTAATGCAAAATTAAGATATATAGGGCTACATCGGTATTGATCTTTGTATATTGATACAAAATTAAGATTATATTTGGCCACAGTGGTATTGACCCTTGTATATTGATGTAAAATTAAGATTGTATTGGGCTACATCGGTATTGATCTTTGTATATTGATACAAAATTAAGATTATATTTGGCCACATTGGTATTGATCTTTGTATATTGATACAAAATTAAGGGTAACGCTTCTTAAAGGTATTGTTCGTAGTAATACTTAAAAATGAAATGTCAAGTTTTGACCTCTTGCTACCAACTGACATAAACTGTTTAGGATAATTAAGAAACAGAAACTAATAGTCATGCAAACGTGTCATTTTGTTAGTTACTATGACAGTCTATCACAGTTATTTTCTAAGCTACTCAGAAATCAAGTTGCTAAGAGACAAGCAATATTTGCTTATCTAAATATAAGAGATAGATAGGGCATCTTCAAAAACCTCAAGAGATCTGCAGAATATGGCATTCAAAGATGTTTTCTTAACTTAAGATTTTTTGATATCGAGACATGTCAGCTCCTGACAGCACCCCCTATTCTACTCCAAGTAGAAGATGAGCATCGAAGAATCTCCAGTGGGAGATGATTGAATTGGTGGTAAGCCTTTCTCTTGGCAAGAAAAACCCCTTGCTTCAACTGTAGACAGACTTCTGTCCAAAAAGGACAAAACTTGGAAGCAGATAAGTCGACAGCCTAGCTCTGCCAAGACAGGGTAGGTAAGTCCTTCATAATTCCTGCTCTACAATCAATGTCTGCCAGAGAAACGGGCCAAATGGCTGAAGATTGATGCTGTAATGTATGGAGAGAAAATGGGAACTGTCCAGGCAGCCACTGGTATGTCATTTCTTAGTTTTGGAAGCTGCAGGCCCTGCACTTCCTATATAATCAGATATATTTATCCCTCTCAGGTCTCTGAGGTGGTTGAAGAATAGATAGCTAGAGTCACATAGTTAAATTTTGAGTTGTTTAGGAATCAAGAGGGTGTTCTGGATCTAAGAAGATATTTTTAAAATTATGAGGCAAGTTAGTATGAAAGCTGAGTTAGATATAGAACTTTAAACTCATGGAGATGGTTAGATAGTAAAATGTTAAAGTCAGGTGCCAAATACATATGGACTGGACATTGGGAATGTATGCTAAGCCATATAACTCTTATAATTGTGACCTATTTATTTCTGCTGTTTTGTATTGTATTTATAGTTATAAGAAAAAGAACCATTTTTTGGACTGAAAGGGAGAGCTTTGGGGAGAAAAAAATACCTTAAACTAAAAAAAAAAAAAAAAATAGAAGGGAAGAATATGGGGGGTTGAGGGGGAGGAGGGTGGATGGGACTGGAGGGGGGAGTAGGGAGGGGATTGTGATTGAGATGTAACTTGAAGAAATAAAAAATAAATTATTTAAAAAAAGAAATGGGATTGTATAGCATTTCAGAGAAAAATGTCTTAAATGGGAGGTACTGACTGGAAAAACCCACAACCTGATATAGAAGTGATCATGGGAAACTAAAAATGAGATACTGAACTAGAAGACATAAAGAAGAGAGGTTAAGGACTCTGAGAAAGCCCTACCCAGGGGAAGACCAGGGGCTGACACACACAGCATTGGGACTATGCCAGACGAGCAGTCACATTCACTCTTCTTATGATCTCAGGTGTGAAGACAGACTAAAATAATAGCTTTGTTAAAGTGTTTGAAAATCAAGCAAATAAAACATGTGAAAGAAAGCATGCCTCAACTTCCTCCAAGTGATGCCCAGAGAAACTCTATGCTAAGTTAGGTGTGATCTTTCCTTGCACAGGTATCATTGGAAAGGGACAAAACCCAGCAATATCAGTCCAGAGTGAGCCTTACCATTGTTAAACATAATAATTTTTGTTTTATATTGTGATAGGCTGAGTATAGCCAGAGATGTTTGCTTTTGGGAGAGGGATATAACAAATGTTGAAATACATTCTATAAACATTGTGTAAGTTATGGCATAAAGTTACATTTATAGGCAATTTTATTGGCCTTATATCCATTGGCCAAAAAAATCTCAGGTGGAAAAATAAGCTACTGTCTGTAGAATTTTTCAATAAAAACAGTCAAGAAAAGAAGCTGATGTTAAAGGAAAATTGATGTTGGAAACTAATATTATTTTAGAGACTATTTTTTACATTATACTTATGCATATGAGACCACTTTATGACTTTATTCCTCTCAAAGGATTTCAATGTTTTCCAAAGTGTCAGTTAGGTTTAAATGAGGATTGAAACAAATAAACAAACAAAACTCCAAAAACGTACATTTAAATGTCCATGATTTCTAATTAGTTTTTATCACTTCTCTATTTGACATTTTGATTATCTGCATGGAAACCCTCAAAGCAGACATTAATGGTAGTAGAAAAGGACTCTTGGCTTCACCAGCTAAATGGGAACTTCCCATTTCAAAGGGGAATGTGGAGAACATGGGCATAGTTATTTCCTTCTAAAATACACTAGAAGAATAAAATCCAACATGGAAATGAACCTGCTAGGCTGAATGATAACTTCTGAGGGCTGACATTCAATTACTGGCCTCACCTATCCAAATAAACCTAGTATTAGTTGCTCTGTTTTTCTTTCATTATTTTTGAGGCTAGGAAATTTGTGTGCAATTCTTACAGCTTCAGTTTTTTCCACTAAGACTAAGCTAGTTTTCTGTGCTCATTTTCACTATGCTTAAGCAGAATTTGACTTTTTAAAAAAAATGGTATTTGGGTTTTCAGGGAAAGTATGTGTGGTGTATATGTTCAGGTACAGAAGTGCATGTACACGTGTGTGAAAGTGGACCCATCAGGTGCCCTTCTCCATCACTTCTCCATCTTAGTTTTTGAGACAGAGTCTGTCAATGAATCTGGAGCTAACTGATTAAGTTAGACTGCTGGGCCAATGAGGTCCAGGAATCCTCCTGGTTCTGTCTCTCTGGGGCTGGAAGTCCAGGTGCAAGCCACCAGCACACCTGGCATTTCACATGGGTGCTCAGGATCCGAACTCAGGTCCTTCTGCCTGTGAGTCAAGTACTTTAAGGACTGTGCCATCTCTCCACTTACCCAGTTTTGTATTTTAAATATTTGCATATACTGATTTATACACCTGTAATCTAATGATAAAGACATCTTGATCTTTGTAAGCCACTTAGTTTGAAGTCATATGAGTACATGATTCCTTCTTCAACAGCAGAGTCAATTTAAGACTCTAGACCACTGCTTCTCAACCTTCCTAATGCTGCAAACCTTTAATGCAGCTTCTCGTGTTTAAAAGGTGGCTCCAAACCATAAAATTATTTTTGTTGCTAATTCCTAACAGTAATTTTGCTACTGTTATGACTCATAATGCAAATTTCTGTGTCATCTAATGATCTTAGGTGACTCCTGTGAAAAAGGGTTCTTTGTCCCCAAAGGGGGTCATGACCCACAGGTTGAGAACCACTGCTCTGGAGTGACTGGCCAATTTTCCTTGAAAAGTTTCCCTCTGAGTCTTGTGTCTGAACGTTTCTCTCTGTACAGACTAGTTTGCAGAAGGTGACCCATGCAGTCATGACAAACATGTTGCTTCTGACAGGATGATCAGCACCAGGACTTCTGTGAGATAATTATCAAGAGGAACCAGTAACATCTCAGGATAGACAAAAAGGGTTACAGAGCCAAGCCGGAGAAACTAAAGCTGTTGGCCATTTGCTCGAATTTTAAACATAAAGATGTCATAGCAGAAGCTATCAGTCAAGATTTGTTTTAAAAAAAAACAGACCTATTCTCTGTGTGTGTGTGTTTATGTATGTGTGTGTGTGTAAAATTGAAGATGTAGAAGTACAATATATCATATAGAACCATATATATATATATAAATTTCATGCTTTTATATATGACATATATATGGATCACATTTAGGACAAGTTCTCATATTTTGAAACACTCTTCTTTCTTGGAGGCAGGTTCTCCTACTCCCATGCTGTCTTTGAACTTACAATATAGTTGAAGGTAACCTTGAACTTGAAGTCTTCCTCCCCCTACCTCCACTTCCCAAGTTCTGGACTGCAGCTATATGCCATATGCCACCATGCCAAGTTCATGTGCTGGTGGCGAGCAATCCGGGGCTCCATGCATGGAAGGCAATTTTTCTACCAGCAGAGTTGCATCCTCAGCCCTGACACATTCTTATATGAGCTTTGTATCCTCTGGATTGCATTAAGAAGATGAACAGGGAGCATGAAGGAGTCTAAGGCTTTTCTTGTATCTTCCAAAAGGGGAGATAAGAGTTGGGATTTTTTTTCTTTACATGGAAAAAAACATAGACATCAACATGGAGGAGTTTAAGAGAATATCCTTTCTTAAAGGATGTTGCAAAAACATATACCGAGGAGAAATACAAGGCTTAAACTGGCAGGCAGATCATCAAGAACAAGAGTCCCATAGATCCTAAGGATCTACACCTGGACTATAGAAAATGGTGGTCCCAGTGAATGGAGCGTGGCTGAGAACATATCCCCAGACTTAGCTATTGGAAGCATGAGCAACTGAAGAGGCTGAGATCTCTTCTGACTTCCAAAACACACTACAGGAAAGAGCTTTCCCTGTGGATTCCTAAGTCATACTTGGCTTTTATAATTATATGCTCAATAATTAGGGTCCATTTGGCTTTGCACTGTACATTTCAGGGGGAAATCCTTTTGATTCTACTGTTTTAACTTAGCTGTACACTGACTGGCAGATAGCTCACCTTGACATATGAAAGATTGGTCAAATTTCAGAAACTACATTGGTTAGTTGTCAAACACAGTCACTACTGGACAGTAAAGTTTCTGAGCTTTCAAACAGTATATATTATTATATTTATTATACTAAACATCATAATAATGCATTTCCTTTTTAAAAATTATTTTGTGGGTGTTTTCCTTGCATGTATGTAAGTGTCCCACTTCTGGGCCTAGAGCCAGAGAGGGCATCTTGTTTCTTGGAACTGGAGTTGCAGATGATTTTGAGCTGTCATGTGGGTGCTAGAAATCAAAACCAGGTCCTCTCAGAAGAGTATCCAGTGCTCTTATCCATGGAGCCATCACTGGTATCCCAATAACCCCCTTTGAAAGCTTAAGACTGCCTCATTATTTGACTGGAAACTCCACTCTATTGCGTGATGTACCTGAAATAGTAGCATCATGGACAGTTAGTATAATGGAAGAATCAAGGAACACTACGTATAATGACAGTGTCCGGGACACTATGTATTGTGGGAGCATCAAAGACTCTCTGTGTTTAATGGTAGCTTCATGGAAATACTCTGTATCTTTCCTCCCAGCTTTGTCTGTGGTCACATTACACTATTATTTTGAAATCTGCTAGGGAGTGTGAACACTGTGAAAATGTGCAAACACTACAATTTACGGCTTCCTTGGCTTTGTTGATGGTCTACACCCTCAGTTTATAATCAGGTGCAAACAGCATGTGACAATGTCCAGAAACTTACTTGGCTGTTCCACCTGTGACATATGACTGGAAGCTAGTGGGCAGAGACTATAGATACTGCCAAATATTATCTAAGTCACAGGACAACCTCCCACATCAAAGGGTCACTCATGCCCAAGTGATAATAGCGCCAAGGTTGACTAATATAAGTGTAGAGCTAATAAAAAGAAGATGTGGAAAATGTTAACAGTGTAGATTAACTTGCACATGTGTGTCTGTGCCTGTTATGTGGGACTGTGTCTGCCTCCTCCTCCTTTGTTATCGCAGACAACCCCAGCCAGTCATCTGCCTTTAGAGCTCACCAGGCAAAGGCAGATGGAATCAGCTTTCTCATCTCAAAGAGCCCCAATCTTGAAAGAATCCACAGCAAACACCCTTTATCACAGTTATCCCAAACTAAAATCTCTCACCTAAAATCATGTCCAAAGTATGACCATGATTTTGCAGGCTACTCTGAAGACCCTTACCGTGGTGGGAGGAGCAGCAGTATTATTTTTATCTTTGACTCCCCACCAGCAGTATCCCTTACCAATAAATCTCTTTCATATTATCTAGCCTGTGATGGCTTCATACGATGTGGGTGTTGAGACTAGCTGTATCATCCATGGTGGATACTAGAAAGCTATGTTTTGAAAGCATGTTCTTATATCACATTGCTCTCAACTTCAGGGCTTTAACTGAGATCCTCAATAGTAGGAAAGTTGCTAGATCATGTCCTATTATGAATGCTCAGAGTCAGACTCTAAGATCTGGACAAAAGGAAACCCTGTTTATGTGAAACATACAGCATTCAGTGTATGTGTGTGTGTGCTAATAACTTGTCTATTGTTCTCATAAAATATCTGGGCCAAAAGCAATTTATGAAGAATTTATTTTGGCTTATAGTTCCAGAGATAATACAGCCCATCACATTGATAAAACATGGGCATGAGACTGTGAGAATAGAGGATCACACCAAATCTGCACACAGGAAGCACACACAGGAAGACAGAGAAAAGGAAGTTGGGCCAGGCTATAAAAGCTCAAAGCCCTCCCTTCAGTGACACACTTCCTCTAGTAAGACTCACCTCCTGAAGGTTCCATAACCTTTCCAAACAGTACTGCCTACAGAGAGGCATTTCACTGTTCAATTACACAAGACTACAAGGGGAATTTCTCATTCAAACCACCACACTGTGAAACTTCCACAGGACACAACCAGAATGAACAAGTCAATCTGTAAGTGACCCATGTGTTTCAAACCAGTCAAGGTTCAGAAAGTCTTCTAGAATTTGGACAGACGGTTTCTCAGCATATAGAAGGCCCATGGATAGAAGACAACCAGATCTTTTAGCTTGGGGGGGAGGGCACTGATGGGATAATCTGGGCCATTCACTGGTGGTAACAGGCTGGTGATTCATCTACTGAAAAAGGACTTCATTGGTGGGGTCTCACTTGGGTGAGATATCTCAGGGGGCTTCCTTCCCTTAGCTTCTTCCATGCTTTACTATGAAGTCCCAGGCAAGGGCTCACATCCTGCATTAGTCTGAATAGAGGTCCCCAATACTAGGCACTGTTAGTTTTGTTTATTTTGTTTTGTTTTTGAGGAAGCAAAATAAATGGTTATTTGCACAAAATTTGTTAAAAGCCAAGAAAATCTAATGATCCAAACTGTAGATAATGGAATGATTTGATTTGAAGCATCCACATTCAAAACACAGGAAACTCTGGGAATCAACAATCTGAGAAAATGCAACCAGAGCTAAACAAGAAAGGCTGTTCCTCCTCCTTGTCTCCAAAACGTTAAACAGTTCATTCTGTCCTTCCACGATGCACGCTCATGAAGCAGCTTTGGTAACGGTTGCTTTGAAACAGAATTGTTCAAGGTACAAAATCTGGAGTCTCTAATTTGGTACAGCAGCAATCAATGGAGGTTTACCTCTCTGAGATGTTTGTTTTGTTTTGTTTTTAATCATATGTGTATGAAGAAGTGAATGTGAGTGCAGGTGCCCATGGAGGCCAGAAAAGGGCATTGCATCCCTAGAGCATTATGGGTAGTTGAAAGATGCCTGACATAGGTGCAAGGAACCAAACTTGGGTCCTCTTAAAGAGTAGTACAAAATTTTAACTAGTTAACCAACTCTCCAGCCCCATTCAGATTGGCTTTTCATAACCATTTTACTTACATGTGCTTAAAAATTGTTCAGGAGCTGGGTAAACAGTTCAGTGGGAGAGAATACTTGCTGCACAAATATAAGAACCCAAGTTCAAACCCCCAGAGCCTGTATCAAAAGCTAGGAGTGGCTACATTTGCCTGCAACCCCAACATAGAAATGTGGTAGAAACAGGAGACTCACTGGTGGGAGCAGGACACCTGACATGCTCTGACCTCCACCTCATATACATAAAGGCACATACACCTGCACACATTCCTACAAATACACCACTAGTGCACACACCTACACACACACACACACACACACACACACCCCTACACATTCACATAAGCACACATGTGTGCATACATTCACATATACAGATACACACACATGTATACACACATTCTCTTTCTCCTCTCTTTCTCTCTATCTTTCAAGAAGAACATCCTCCACTCTAGGGATATTTAATATAAATGACTTTAAGACCTAAGCTTGGGAACTTAAAGGGTACCATATATTGTAAACTAAAATATTCTCCAAACTTTTTAGTCATGGTAGAAGTGGCTGGACCCAAAGTAATTATTATGGAAACATTAATTTTTCCTTGTTTTGATAACCAATAGGCAATCAATAAGTATATAAATTCCTTTGTAAAAGGTTATTGCAGCATTTCCTTATAAATATTTCCATTCTCTTTCCTCTGATGGTATAAGAAAACTAGATTAATGTGTGGAGGTTGGAAATCAAATTTAAATTTTTCTGAAATAAATTTTATCAGAGGTAATCAAACATGAAAAGATATTGGAATATTGGATATTATTCAGCTTCAAAACAGAAGGTACTAGTAACACAAGTTACAAAATATATAAACTTCTAAGCAAAAGATGCCATGTACCAAAAGTGAGATGTTGTATTGTCCAGTCATAGGAAATATCCAGAACAAATTATCCCATAGGGACAGCTGCTGTTGGCTGTGGGACCAGCAGCAGAAGGTTTAGCGGAATAAATGGCTTAATGGAAAAAAGGTAAAATTTTTGAAATGATGGAAATATTGTAGAACTAGATAGTGGTTTCTGACTAGCACTGTGACTGTACTAGGTGTCATTAAACTGTTTGATTTAAAGTGGTTTAAAGTGGTTAATTTGGAAAGAAAAAAGGAAGGAGGGACATAGGGAGGGAGAGAGAGAGAGAGAGAGAGAGAGAGAGAGAGAGAGAATATGGATGAATGATTTATGATTTCTGAGCTTCCCATCCTGAGGCTTCTTTGTGTGGTATGGGAACCAGTCTGGTCATCCTGCTTACTGGGGAAACAGTGAATAGGACGCCAAAGACTCTGCTAGATAACTAAGTGTCCTAACTTGAGAGTGTGGTGCCAGTCTGCATGGTCTCTGGAGCTCTTAGAATAAGTTCTTATGAAAGAGTTTTATGTCATCCACAGATCCCTCATGATCTCAGATAGACTCCGCCCCTCCTAAGGCTTGTCCCCTCCCATCTGGCCCTGTTCTGACAGTCTTCTTCCAGTCCCTTCTAAGCAAGATTGCTCTTTTCTTTGGACATTCATTCACATGTACTTTTTTACTCCCTAAATTATTCTCCCACACTGATTCTGTTAATTCTCACTTATTTTGCCAGCCTCTGAGATGTCTCTCATTGTGGTAAGAATCTCAGGAAATTTGCAGCCAAATGGATGGAACTAGAGAAGCTCATCCTGAATGAACTAACCCAGACTCAGAAGGATACACATGGCATCTATTCACTTATAATTGGATTTTAGACATATAGTACAGGATAACTATATTACAACCAATGCACCAAGGGGAACAGGAACAAAGACTTTGTTACCTGTCAATGAAACACTTTGCCCTAGTGGTGCTGCCTTGTAGGCCCCCAGTGTATGAGGAGGCTCTTGGCCCTCACATGACTGCTGAACTGGGGCGAGGGACTGTTATGTAGGGACACTCCACTCCCGAGGAGTGGGATGGAAGGGATAGGGGGTAGAGGGTGGGAGGCCGGGACTGGGAGGGGTGGAAAGAGGACACTGTATTGGAGATGTAACCTGAAGTAATAAATAAATGTTAAAAAAAAATTAAAGGAAAGAATCTGTAATGGAACCGAGGTAGAAAGAGAATAAAGAAGTTACCACAGAGGGATGACAGGTTAGACCTTATGACTTCACACTTTAAGATACATTGACTGAATTACAGAAAGTTTGTCAAAGGCAACTTTTCTTTCATTTGATATAAAATTTGAATAATCAAAAATAGTCTGTATACAAAGCATTAGCATTCATGGTGTTCAACACTTCTATTCTTTTCCTCATGAAACTCCATGTTGCTTAACAAGTAGTATTGAATTTTCTATACTATGCCTTTCCTAGCCCAGTGCTTGTACATATCTGCCATACTTTCTGAATAAATATTTACTGAATGAGTGAATGAGTTAATATGGTTTACTGTGAAAGTTTTGTGCTGGATAGTTTTATGTTAACCTCACATAGAGTCATCTGAGAGGAGGGAACCTCAATTAAGGAAATGCTTCCATAAGATCTGGTTGTAGATAAGACTATAAAATATTTTCTTAATTAGTGATAGATGGTGGAGGGCTTAGCCCATTGTTGGTGGTGCTATCCCTGGGCTGCTGGTCATGGGTTCTATAAGAAAGCGGGCTGAGCAAGCCATGGGGAGCAAGCCAGTGAGCAGCACTCCTCCATGGCCTCTGCATCAGCTCCTGTCTCCAGGTTCCTGCCCTGTTTGAGTTGTTGCCCTGACTTCCTTCCATGATGGACTAGGATTTGGAAGTGTAAGCTTAATAAACCCTCTCTTCCCCCCTCCCAACTTGCTTTTGGTCATGGTGTTTCATCACAGAAATAGAATAGAAACCCTGACTAGGACAGGTTTCCACATCCGTTAGTGACCTTCTCACTTGGAAGTCTCTTGTTCCTCTCTTTATGTGTTTCTAAGACCTGAGTCCACCACAAGCCTCAAAACATTTTGAGGGGGAAATAAGCTAGTAGTGAGCAATGGAAGGTAGAATTCAGAGGTCACTCAAGTCACCCCCCATGAGCATAATAAATCAAGTATAAGTATAGGGATTTATTAGGGGTGTGGCTCAGTCAACAGAGTACCCAGAGATCCATGACACCCTGAATTCAATACCCACCAACACATAAAGCCAAGGACACATCTGCTGCGGTACTCCTTGGAATACTAGTGTTTAAGAGGATCGGAAGTTCAAGGTTATCCTTAACTACTTACCAAGAAGGAGGCCAGTTTGGGCCACAGGCAAGCCTGTCTCAAAAGAATAACAAACATCAACAAATGTATGTCTACCCATTACTTTTGGAGGAAGACAGGGGACATCCAGCCTGGCCACAGACTCAGGATGTTTGTAGCTTTGATACGCCCACCCCATCATGACTGCTGCAGAAGGGGGTGTTAAACAACAAAGAGTTGTGTCACCACAGGGACACTCTTTAGTGGGAATCCACATTTTCATCATCAACAGTGCCTTCCCAGTACTGCAAATAGAAGCCCTGTCCCTGACCCTAGTCTTACCTGTGAGTGGTTAGAGTGGAGAGCAGACAGATATATGTATACCTTTCCTTCATATCCTCTTCCCCACATATCCCCCAGCAAGAGGAAGCAGATTCCTCAGAAATCCCACAGGAAGCTGCAAGGTGTCATGGGAAAAACTCAGGAGTGAGAGGCAGGCTCCCATGGCCTCTCATTCCTAAGAGCATTTAACAATTCTACGAAGACTTGATGGGATAAAGTCTGGATCTACCATGATTAAACATCTGTAGAAGTTTCTGGGAATTGGTAAACCAGTCCCTGTGCATCTCTACATGAAATAACTGCTGCAGGGAGACGTTAAAAAGAAACTTTAAAATGAAGGAAGGAAGGAAGGAAGGAAGGAAGGAAGGAAGGAAGGAAGGAAGGAAGGAAGGAAGGAAGAAAACTATATGGTGTTATGAATTGGCCTCATCTTTTTGAATGTTGGACCATGCTCAGAACATGCAGTTTTTATATGTGAGGCTTGTGTACTGCATTAAACATACTCTGATGGGTTTGAATAGAGCATTGTAGTAATACAGTAGCCCACTTACATCTTCTACAAGATTATTCCATCTTATCATTCCATTGACCTGGAAGACCCATGTTTCAGGGCAACTGTTTCTATGTAAGAATGTCATGGTGCTGTCTGAATTAAAACATCAAGGGTAAAATGTAAGGGTTAGTGAGGGGAGACACCACTCCCACCACCCCTCACTACCCTCACACCCTGGTGCATGCCAACAGTGGAGAAAAGAAATTACCATGTGCTTATTCACTCCTGTGGGAGGTGATCTAAATACAGGAATTGGTGACTTTCTCATATGAAGGAACTAGAGAGTCTTGTAAGCTTGCTTTGGTGGCACATAATTAAAAATCTTGGTGTCAAGGACCAGGCAGTTGTACCTCCCTAGGTCAGAGAGAAATCCCCTTTCCTTTTGCTCTTCCATCAGGTTGAGTGACAGCAGGAACCTCCTGCTTTTTCAGTCTGAATCCTGGGGATCCAAAGCCAATTTGGGTCTTTGGAGATGCCAGTCTGACCTTCAGACTTGTAAAGGTAACTTAAGGAACATACACTAAAAGGAAGAAGAAAACGTGAAGTTGGAAGGACATCAAAGAGACGAGAGAGAGGGCATTCTATATCCAGGCAGGACATGCTAAAGCGCCCTGGCAGCTAAGTGCTTGAGGGGATTGAAGTGCACTGTTATTACAAAGCCATAATGAAAGTGCCATTCTGCCTGCAAGTACAGTTTCTCAGAGGGAGACTGGATTCACAGGGAAGATGATGATTTGCTTGGGACTTTTACCCCCAATGTGTAAGAATAGCTCAGGCATTAGGCATTCCTAATTTGTTAGAACTTGTAAGCAACTGGCAAAGTTGGCGAGTGTAAGAGGCTGGGACTGAAGTGGAGTCTAATAAAAAAAAAAAACTCCAATAAAAGTTTTAAACTAGTTCACACATCTGCAGTCTAACGGGGGTGCATGGGGCAGTATTACCTAATTCAAGCAATGGCTGCAGCAGCTACACCCTGCACTGCTGGATGCTTGCTGGAGTATGAGGGCGGGGAGCAAGCAATATGGGTGCAACCTTCCCCCAGGCAACAGTTACTTCTGTGCAGAGAACCTTCTCATGGACCTCGAGGGGACTGAATTAAAGAAGTTACAGCCAATTCTCTTGGGGACCCCATAATTTGCACTTGGAGCGGGACAGAGGCATACTTCTTCAATGTCCAGATATCTTTACTAGGAGACAAAAAAATATATGATGTCTGGTGTTTGAATGTCCCTGTGTAAAAATAATCAGCTCCAGTCCCAGGGCCACAGTAAAGGTTCAAAGACCCTTCTCCTCTCAGTGTCAGAATTGAGTGATTTCACTATGGTAGAGGAAAAAGCAGGGAGCAGTGGAGGTGAGATGGGAAGTCCATGATCTCCTTCCATAGTTTAAAATAATTCATGGAGAACCCTGGGAAAATACAGAAGATAAAATTTTTAATAAAAATTTTAAAGCTTTATAATTTGTTGATATTACATGCAAAAAAATTTCTTCTCCCACTCTCGAATATTACAAAGTGTCTGCATTGTGAGCTAACATCCAAATGTGTTTAATTAGGTGATAGTTAGGAGTACTCGGGCCCAGGGCATAAAGCTGTCCAGCCTAAGACCTTACTTAGCATTGGCTCTATCCCAGGAGAGGGTGCTGGGGCACTTCCCAGCCAACAGTAGCAGCCTTCAAGGCCAATGCCTACCAGGAACACATAGATCAAGTCCACTCCTATAGGCTGCTCACACATTTATATTAAAAAGGAGAAAATCTACCTTCTGGGATTTTTCCAGAGCTTCTAATAGTCTCCCTTCTCTCAGCTCATCAAGCTTAAAATGGTTTCCTTTGTTAGCTCTCAGGCCACCTTTGCCTTCCAGACTAAGGAGATTTGAAACCCTTCTCCCTAGGTTATGGGCTAGACAAAGGACTTTTCAGTTCACTCTGTTTTCCTGGAATAAAAAAAAATCTTGCTGTCTCATAAAAGCAACCCCAACGTACACAAAAGCACAGGGGGCGGTGAGCAGCAGACGGTCTACAAAATTCTCTCTTCAATAACATCCACTCAGGAGAAATGCCAGCTATTCTGAGCCAGGTGAATCCAAGGTCCAGACAGCTCACAAACTCACCTACGTATTGTACCAAGAGGCTCATTGCAATGGGTTCATTATCCTGGAATTAAAAGTGCCAGCTAGGCCTTTGCACTTAGGCAGGCACTTCAAAGAGACAGACAAATTTTGCCTTTGGTAGAGACCACTGGTTTCCTCCCATGCCCTGCCCCTTGCCTGAAAAGAGAGATGCAGAATTATTCTTCAACCCCTTAGGGGGGCAACCCACAAAAATCTGTGGAGTCCACTTTATAGCCTGGGTTCTGTAGTTATCACTTCCCTCTGTTATTTGTTGGGACAACTAAAGTGCATTTGAGCTACGAAGTAGGCTCCAGGAAATTTCATAAAATCACGGAACATTCCCTCTTTGTTGACTGGCAGTTCTTTTTGTTCTAACTTGTCTTGGGGCACCTCAGATATCAGCTTTCAGTTGGTACAGAAGAACCCCCATTGAAACCCAAGGACCACCCACTGGACTCCATCTGGGATATCTGTCCACTTGGAGTAAAGCAGCTCCACAAGGGTGCTGGGAAAGCACCCTATGTTGAGTAACATCCCCACTGTGTGCGGCATTGGGGATTCATTGAGTAGCATTCACATGGCTAGGAGAAAGGCTAATGTTTGATCTAATCTGTCTGGTTCCAGAATGAACATGGATCTTAAGTCTACCATGATGTCCTCTGTTCTACTAAAACACAGCAGATGCAGAAGTGCTGACTTGGTGTTTCAAGAAAGGAAGCAAACTCTTCAGAGATAAAAATACCCTTGTGTTCCCTAGCTGCAACCTGGAGCAACAGCCTGTTTCTCCGCAGAGTAGTCTCTGGTAAAAAGGACTAATGTGAACCTTGGCACATGGTGCTGCACCCCGATTCTTCCAGAAAGAGACAACTCAGCACACAACTGAGAATCGGTCAAAAGCAAGAGCTGGCGCAGGAGAGCCATGAGAGGAAGAAAATTAAGCCTGAGGCTCTAACAGCTTTGGGTGTTGACTGACCCAGAACATTTAGGGAAGAAATTGATAAGTATCCAAAGACACTACCTTCCATGGCGGAAGGCATTTCTTTGCCAAGCTGCTAAGAATGTTTGGAAGTTCAGAGTGGTACTTGGTGCTGATGGAATTTCCTGCCAAATAAAACTAGTTAAAAATAATTTTCAGTGGTGATAATCACTCAGGGAAAAAAAATATCATTATAAAGACATTTTATCTCCTAGATATCTTCAGTTGAGTGCCGTTGGGGTGTGACACCTCTCCTCCTGAAAGAGACTCACACACCCTTTCCAATGTTCTGTTGTCATGGGACTGGGAGATGGCACACCCATGCCAATCTGCACTCTGGGCTAGAGCTTCTGTCTTGTCACTCCAGCCTGTAGATTCTCAGAGTTGGCTCTGACTTAGGAACACCAAGGGGCCACTACAAATGTTGTAATAAGAAGTAAAATATGGCCACTGTCCTCAGGAGGTATTGGTTACCAGACTCATTCACACATGTGGATGGTGTTAATCTCTGCTTGCCTTTAACCTGTGACATTACTAATTAATTAGTGACACTTTGCACAGCTTCCTCCTGGAAACAAGCTACAGTTAAATGGAGAGGAGCAGAGGAAGTCATGAGTCCATGGCAAATACGCTTTAACACAACTTCATTACCTCTTTGGCCACCAAGCCTTTAAAATGGGAGCTGTGGCATACATTCACTTACCATTGTGATGGTGCTTAAATAAAATATTTTAGGAAAACACTTGGCCATTTTTAGAGAAAATTCTTTATTTCTTATTTTCTTTTCAGATATATCTACTTAGATGTGACACTATCCTTCTAGACTGTCCCTGTCCTAAACATTCTTTATTTGTATAGTACCATTTTGTAAACAAGTAAAAAGTAACCCTTCCTGAAACCTGTCTTTAAGTATGAAAAAAAAGTTCCTAAATATGTCTTTGGGAAGGACTGTATCTGTCAGATTTTGGTTTCTTCCTTCTTCCCTCTTCCTGACATTCATGGACAGGGACTGGCCTAAGCAACCATAAGCATAGAATGCTGAAGAAAGGCATTCGGTCAGTTCACATTGCTCTGCTACCACTGCAGTCAATGGAAAGCCTTAGATTATATTCTAGAACACTACCACAGCATTGCTGGTGAGAGGAAGTCTAGACTTCTAACCTTTAGTGAAAGGAAGCAGGTATGCTGGGCCTCACAATGGTCAGTGGAATATACACCACAGGGAACTATTCCCTACACTACAGATTTTTTTAAAATGTGACACATAATCATAATAACAATAATAATAAATTACAGCTAATTGCTGGATTTGGTCCTAATTCCTTTATATATGAAGTTTGAATTATATACTTTTTAGCTACATAATAATTTTCCACTGTACAAATCAGACACAGTTAAACTTTGTCAGATTACAAAACTTTGTTCCATGTTTGGGAGAATTCTATCACTGAGAAAAATTTTAGTTTTAGATGTTTTTCTCCAGTGCAGACAATAACCTCTAGTCCTTCTGATAACTGGACATGTCTTTAGGTCACATTTTAAAATATCAAACATGAAGAAAACTGAGGACAAAATCTGTTATTTAAAATTGAGTTTTATAGATTTGTGTATGAAATGATCATCAACAATAAAGAATATTTTACAGAGAGACATCCTAATAAAGTTGTCATAGCTATGTCAAATTTCCAAGAACTCTTGACCCTGGAATGCTTACAGTCTTTTTTTAAAAAAAGAAGAAGAACAGAAATTACCAAGTGGTACAAATGGTTGCAAATATTCCAAGCTATGCAATATTGGAGAAGAGCTCAACCTTCTAACTGTGAAAAGAATTTACTAGAAGGGAAATGGAACAGATGCAAGTTAAACAGACTTTTGGTTTTCCACTGAGTATGTCATGGCCTCAGAAAGAGCTGGTGAGAGGGCAAATGGTGTTGACAATCCGTCAGTTACTGAGCCTCAGCAAGCAAACTTATGACAAGTACATGGAACCATTCTGAACAATATGAAGATTTACGACCTCCATATAAAAGATCCTCAAAACAAGAAAGAACCCTAAAGAAATTAGTATTTTCAAAAGCACTGACAAAGTATGAGGACATCAGTGGTTGCAATTCTTTGAAATGATTAAGCATAAACCAACCTCATTTATACTATCGTCTTTTTGTACCGCAGACAATGAAAGCAGCTATAATTCACCAGCAATAAAATTCACTGCACAAGTAGCAAGATGCGCTTTTCTTCTGGTATGGTGTGGCTTACCACATTGGGCCACAGTGCCACTGCTTGGCTTCTCGGCACTCTAAGGGACCAGCACGCTTCAGCGGTCAGTTCTTCCCATCAGTAACTTGAAGGCAAGAAGTTTTAGTAACACAGCCCAGGTCCGTAAATCTATTTGTAAGTTAGTGATGTCTTGTTTTATTTTTAACTTATTGCGCTGTAATTTATTTCGTATAGTGTGTATGTGTGTGGGGGCACATGCAGGCACATGTGTGGAGGTCAAGCGGCTACTTGAGGGGGTTGATTCTCTCCCTTCCACCACATGGATCCCAGGGACCACACCCACGTACCTAGACTGGTGAGGAGGCGTCTGAGCAATATCACTGGTGCCGGTACATCCTTTACATCCTTTTAACCTTTAAATTCGTGATATTGAGACTAATCTTTTTGATGGAGGTTTTATTTGATTTTTATTGAAGAAGAATTCCAAACATAAAACTGAATTGCCACCATTTCTACCCATTTCTGTCCGTTTAGTATTTCTCAAGTGCCCATGTGTTTAGGTCTGAACACTTGAGAGGGGGGCTCATCACTGAAGGAAATGGAAGGAAATGGGCTCCCTGTCTAGGGCCCAATGGCGCTCTATGGTTCTTCAGTGAGGATGGGACTTGGTGAGCTTGCCTTCCTCCCTATAGGCATCTCAGCTTGTGTTGTTGCACACCTCTTTTACAGGCAGTCCTCACTGTTGAGACTTGTGGGTGTAGCTTTCCAGGTTCAGTTCCTGGAACTTCCATGATGGAAGGAGAGAACTGACCCCTACAAGTTGTCAGTTGACCTTCACATATGTGCTATGCGTGCACAAGCTCACAGACATACACATATGACACAAAATAAATTAAAATGTTAATACATATTAATATACCTATATGTAGTATATAGATATGGTAATATCTACTAATATATATATATATATATATATATATATCCACAGGATTCTTTAGAAACCTGTAGAAGGCTATCCATTATAGTAAATGGCTTTTTTTCTTATGAATAGAAGGTTCTCTGAGAAACTTCCTGGAGATACCATGTCTGCTATTTGACACTGCTATTGAATTATCTCACTTACTCAATGGCAAATTAATAACACATCAAGAGTAAAATGCTCAACAATGATGGACCTCTTTTTGGAGGTATTTGTAAAGTCTAATGAGGTGATCCTTGAGATGTAAGGAACTTGGCAATTGTCAAGAAGCATGAACTGCTTTAAAATTAAGGTCTCATTAAGCATTAGCCTTTTCCCTTCTAGCCTTTGGATATGACTCGGGGTGACATAGAACCAGAAATGTATTACTCTTGCATTGTTGTCACCAAGGAAGTAATGTGAAGAATTCTGTATGAATTTGCCCTAATGATGGGGTGAAAATTTCCCATTATTAATGGGAGAGCAGACCTAAGGCCAACATTTACAGACATTTACCTATCAGGGAGGAAGAACAGAAACCAAAACATTTAAACACTGTGAACATGGGTGTGACTTTCAAGCCACAGCTTTAGAGTAGCAGTAGGAGAACATAAGAGCACCCAACTCCCTCAGTGAGTGGGAAGGAGTCACTTTAAAATTGTTGGGATGATCAGCACAAGGAGGCCACAAAATACATCAAAAAGTGATATCAATCACTTTAACAAATTCCCAGCTAAATGCTACCAAATCAGTGGAACTACATGAAGCAAGCACACTTCAAGGATTCATGTAGGATTATTTAATATTACTATTTTATATATAAGATCCATATGTATCCTCAAGGACAAAAAACATCCCCCAAACCTGAGCTGATATATGTGTATATATGTATGTGTGTATGTATGTATATAGATAGATATGCATGTGTACATATTTATTTTGTCTGAGTGCTTAACTTTTTCTGACAATTGTAGGATTTATTGGGCCGTTAGGAGGTGGTTAAAATTAGAACCGGGACTAGTAGAAGTGTGATCTTACTACAGTCATTTTGACACTGAATGATCCTAGTGGTTTTCTGCATGCTATTCCCCAGCATCCGGTAAATAACAAAGCCATTAAAGTGCTCCAGACCCTGGCACATCGGTGCAATTATGTCACTGATACCTTTGGTACCACCTTGGGATAAACCAAGTATATTGCAGACTGTATGAAGCTAATCTTTGTCCTGATCACTTTATAAGCCTCCACGGCACCAGGATCCACTGGTCTTACTGTCACACTCCCGTCAGCAAGTCTCCAATAAATGACATTCTGTGCAATCACAGACTTTTTTCTTTCTTTGGTCTCAGAGCTCTGCCAGTCCAGTTATTACATACTGGGGCCAAGTGTTTCAAAATGAAAGTTTGTGTTTTATATGAAATGAGCATTTTCAAGCAACCATGATCCATCTTCAAATAATGTAGTATCAACTTCACAAGTCATATCTGAAGCTTACAGTAGTATTTTTTTACCATCCCATTCTCTGTAACGTTGTTGCCATGTATTTTTTATTCCTGCATATTTAAAAAAAACTGTACATGCAGAGTAAGCTGGGGAGATTGCTCAGTTGCTAAAGTATTTGTCTCACAAATCTCAGTACTGGAGTTTAGATTCCCAGGAACCACACAAATGCCCAGTGGGTGTGGCCGCCTGCCTGTAATCCTTGCAAACGGGAGGCAGAAACTGGATTTCAGCAAAAAGTTGTTAGCTAGACTAACCAAAATGGTGAGCCCTGAGTTGAATTTAGAGACCCAGACTAAATGAATGAGATAAAGGCATGCACACACATGTGCATACACACCCACACAAACTTGTACAGACATGTACACACACAGAAACACATACACAATGCATACACATGAAAAAAATTACTTCATACTACATTGTTATTCACTTCTTCAAGAGCCACTGGTCTCTTGAGAAATTCTTGTGAGAAATCATCCTAAAATCCACCTTATATTTAGCATTTTTAGATCATGGAATTCCATCACTCACTTGGGTTTAGCTTCTGACTTCTATTCTTCTTCACACTTCAGAACCGCCTTTAACATTTCTTATAATGAGTGGAAAACAGTTCTTTCCATTTTTTATGGGTGTGCATATGTTTTCTGTGCACCATGTCCATGCAGTGCCCTTGGAGGCCAGAAGAGAGGGTTGGATACCCTGGCACTGCAGTTATAAGTGGTTGTGGGCTGCCACATGGGTGCTAGAAATACAAGCTGGGTTCTCTGGAAGAGCAACCAGTGCCCTAAACAACTCAACCATGTCTCCAGCCCTCTTTAGTGTTTGATTGTGTGACTATATCCATTTCATTTAAAAAGACTTCTTATTGATTGGGATTCTTGGCTAACAGAGCTTTGCTTCTCATCCAGTGTTTAGAAATCTGTTTCCTCATCTTCTCATCTGCACCATTTCTGCTGAAGCCAGCATAATTACTCTCTCTACTCCCCACACAGCATGCTCCCTCCCCTGCCCTCTGACTCTTCTCTCCCAATTAAGTGCTGAGCTTTCCTGACAGCTCAGTTTCTTCCTGAGATCACACTGGGGTGAGTTGTTTGGGGTGGTAGGGCCCTAGACACCTCAATCTCAAAAATGCTGTTAGTCATATTCCGGGATTTTATTACAAAGTATCTCTGTAACTTTCTGTTCTGTTTAAGTGAGGGTCTTACATCTGTGTCTCTGTGCATTAGGAAAATCTTTGAGGGTTCATGCCTTCTTTTTTTCATTTGTTTTTTGGGGTTTGTTGCTGTTTTGGTTTGGTTTTTTTGGGTGTTTTTTTGTTTTTGTTTTGTTTTTTTTTTCTTTCTGTTTTGCCTTTCCCACTCCCTCCCGATGTATACCCTGGTTAATTTACACATTTTATTGGGTATCTGGTTAATTTACACATTTTATTGGGTTTTCACTTTATCTTTATCGCAGGGGTTACTGAGGATCTGGATTTTCTTGTTTCTCTTTGCTCAGATGGCTTTGTGTGCAGAAGAAGGTCATTGATCCCTTCTCCTGAGATGTTTGTTCTTGGAAGCTCATTCAATGGAATTTTCCCTTCATGGCTTATGTTCCCCGTGTCTAGAAATTCCATTTGATCTTATTTTAGCTTGCCTTTCTGTCTCATGTTTATTTTTAAGTGCTCATTAGTGCCAATATTTCTGTCATTTCTGGGACTCTTTCTACCCATCATCTTTTCCCTCCTGATTATAGATGACTTTTCTGCATCTTTTCACATCAAGAGTACTTTGAATGATTTGCTTACATTAATTCCCTGATTTTTTTCAAAGATGTGTTTTTTAGTAATGTGTCTATGAGTGTGTGTCTCTGGATATGTGTTCAGAGGGTACTCACAGAGGCCACCAAAAGCCACCAGATCTCCTCAAACTGGATTTCAGCAAATGTGAGCCACCCAACATGGATCCTCTGCAAAAGCAGAAATGGCTCTTAACCACTGAGGCATCTCTCCAGTCCCTACACCCTTGATCCTGGTGCCTTCCTTTACAGAAAGCGGTTAGAGTCATCATTGTTTCAGCAACAGCTTAATAATTGTGGACTAGCTTGGTTCATTTGAATCTTAGGAGGAAGCTTGACCAGGTTAACTTAATCTCTGATTTGACACTATCCATGAGCCTCATCTTTGCTAGTTTCCATTCAACGGTGCAGGTGTTTAGTGAGTGTGCAGAATTGGATCACTTGTCATTGTCATTCATGCCCTAACAGTTGTGCAGCTTCTAGAGCCAAACTACCTGTTCTTTCTGCTATCATTTTTTTTTTCCAGCTCTGTGGAGTTCCATCTAGATTCAACAGGTTGTGTAATGGAAATTTGTGGATGCTCTCTTCCTTTCCCTCCCTACCGTCTCTGGATCTCTGTCCTGCAGATTCTAGCTACTCCAGTCTCTGAAGCTCTGTTCTCCCTCTCTTTGGTTCACAATGACCAACCCTGCAGGTGTTGGGATTCCAAAACATGCCTCCATACTGAAAACTCAAGCCATCACAGCACACCTTACTGATTTTCTTCCTCACAGGAATCCAGTCTGCTGCTGGCTCTTGTCCAAAATCTGAAGCAATTTGCTTCATACACCAGGCTCAGATACACATTTACCACAGGCAAGTCCTTCCAATACTAGTTAATCAGTCATAACTAAAAGTCTGAATTGCCTGTTAACTTTAATTTTTCTCTCATATTGCCATGGAACCATATCATAAAAGTTTTCTACAGCCCCCATACATATTACTTCTTTTTTTTTTTCTAATCCACCCTCTGCTTCGTACCACCTGACAAAATATTTGCCCTTCAAAGTCTTAATAAATACCAGAAACTGAAAGTATTTCCCCACACATGGCAGGCTTTTTAAATAGAAGATATGTTTTTGGTGCTACCCTGTCATTACTGAGCCCTAAGTCTTTTACCTCAATTATTTTGATCCTCCATTTATGACTAAGATACTTATCATTTCTAGACTGCCATTGGTCCTCACTTCCATATCTTTGTTGGTCTACAAGTTTGCCTTTATGTGGTATCTGGACTTTCATTGGTTTTCTTTTTGTATGCAAATGAACCTAGGTTGTCATAACCTATCCAAACACTATTTTTCATTCAATGCACCTTGTAAGAGTTTTCACTTAATTTTTGTTAAAGACATCTTAGTTGTTTTTTTTTTTATCATTATGACCAAAATGTCAGATATAAACATTTTCCTTTCTTCCTGAGAGTACTACATGGGGATAATAGTTTTGAACTTATGTATAAAGAATGCCAGAAACCTCAGATATCATCGGCCTCTATAATTTAAAGCCTTTGCCTTCTAAACATAGCACCTGTTGCACATGGTAGTCATAATTCTTTCCAGTTGAGGTGCAACAGCAAAAGATAGAATCTAAAAAGCACAAATTTCTTTCTTCTTCTTTACAGTTGTTACACAGAAGACTCTTCTTAGTGTAGGTCTACATTAGCATGTGCTTTCTTTCTTTTTATAAAGATAGTTTTTAAGTTTTAAGTTTTCACTTTTTATTGATTAAGAAGTTCGTATAATGTGTTTTGAACAAATGCACCTCATTCCCTCCCCTCAATTCTTCCCAATCCTTCCCCAACTACTCCTCCACAACCCACGTGTTCTTCTCCTAAACCCATTGAGTCTGTTAGTGCTACCTGTATACTCATGGGTGTAGGACCATCTACTAGAAAATGGGTAGCCTTTCAGGGTCACATCCATGAAGAAAATGGACTCTCCCTCCCACAGCAACCGTCAATTACCAATAGCTGCTCAGCTATAGGCATGATGTCATGAGCCTGCTGTGGTTTAGAATGTATAGGTTTTATGCAGTCACAGATACTGTGAGTTCCTCTGTGCAATGGCCCCTATAATGCCCAGAAAATAATATTTTGCTGCAAATATCCACCAACTTTGATTCTTATAATCTTTCTGTTCTCTCCCATGATGATTCCTGAGCCTTGTGGGAAGAGAGTGTAGTATACATGTTCCATTTAGAGTGAAGCCCTCCAGAGTCTAGAACTATTATATATAGAAAGATTATATGTTACTTTTCTTTCAGCATATTAAAGGAGATAGACTATATTTGCTTTAAAGGGAGAAATTGATTCTTACAGGTCTAAACTGATTTACTTATTTCATATAACTTACTAATTGCTTATTATATCCAAAGAAATGTTTTATAAATATAAAATTCTTTTAAATATCAAAAAAAGGTGAGGGGTGAATGTTATATTTGAGGAGTTGACAATTTCATGGAAGACAGCCTCTGAGGATTCATGAATGCATGGCTCATGTCTGTCTTCTTCAGGATGTCATTGTTCCTAGGACAGGTGCTGACACATAGAGAAGAGGGTGGTCAATACTGACGTGTTGGTTTAGGTGGGTTTGCACAGACTAATAGAGAGCACACCATGAAGAGCGACCTCCTAATAGCATAAATGGGTGACTGTGGTGTCTGAAAGAGGGAAATATTAGAACTGATCCCCAACAGACCCTTGTAAAAACGGCCTTTCTATTAACATAGTGTCAAACATATAAGACAAAGGCAAGGCATTCCATAACTAGAGAAGAAACAAGAAAGCACAAAAGGAGAGTCACACAGTGTGCTGGAGGAAGGATGAACAATCAGGTTGGCTGGACCTCAGCTGTCAACCTCAGGTAGAGACAAGAGCTAAGGTTGGCCAGGCATAGAAATGTCTCAGTTACACACAAGGTTCATGCCTGATTAAAACACAAGGCTCTCAGGGAGATTAACGGAGCTTCCCTCTGTAAGAACATGATGTCAGGGACAGAGTCTAACCTGCAGGGCATTCTCCATATCAAATGCCTACCAATATGTAAACCCTCCTTGGGGACCCAGTAAATCCCCAACTCAGATTATTATTTTAAATAACCTGTGTCTGCAATGGAGTGATACAGAACAGTGGGTTGCTATTATATCATATATGAGTCTGAAGCAAGACCTAGATAGAGGATTTGAAACAAAAGAATAACTCAAAGGGATAATAAGGGGGGGGGGGCGTGCAGGTAGCATGAATATTTCCTTCTTTAGAAAGCCTTTGAATAGCACCCTGGGCACAAGAGTCTGGGATGAAGTATCCATAGGTCTGTCCTCAAAAGGCTTAGCCACACAGGAGAGAAAACTCGGGTGACTTTTTTTTTTTTAACCAACAGACATGATCTGAAAGGTCACTATCAGCACACAAGGACAGAACTGGTGAGCTCTGCTAATGTTCATCATCTTCCAGTGATATATACATATATTCTCCTTAACAGAGACACTGGTTTTCATCTGACTGAGGTAATTAATCCCATATGCTTTGCAGTTACCTGTGTTCAAGGAAGGAAATATAAGGGAAGACTTATGTGAACCTCCCTGGAAGGCAGAGATTCATCTATCTCTTATGGATTACATCTGTAGCAACAGCCAATACCATTAATTTACTCCAAGACCTGAGCGACAAGAACAAGTTCCTTCCCACAAACCTAACCCGAGATGATATTCTGAGGCTGGTGAGTGGTCTGGAATTCACACTGGTCAGAGGAGATGGAGAGCCCTACAATTTTGTGGTATTCAACATTAGGCTCCCAGCTGCTACCACAGAAGTCTGTTACAGACTTCAGAATCCTCATTCCTCTGCTTGCACCCTATAAAATAACAACCAGTTCACATGCAGAGATGAAAAGGGCCATACCAGGAGACAACTCCAGTGCTGCTCTTCCTGGACTTACTCGCTGAAGTTTCCTTCCAGAGTGTTCCATGGGTCAGGATGGACAGAGTCACCAAGTCTTCATCTCTGACTATTTTGACTTGGCCCCAGGTTCGTTCTCCAAGTGCAGTGTGGTTTTTATTTTCACTCTGTTCATGCCTGCCCTTTCCTTTCAGTTGATTTCTCCTGCTTTAGTGACAATCTTCATGCATATGGCCTCTCTCCTAACAAAGGGTTGGGAGAGCTCACAGAGTTCTGGTCTTCTCCCATTCTAAATCTACATGGGTAGAATTTGAATGCTGAGTGGAAATAGAGCAGCATACTGTGGATGAATGGGGAAAGTAAGGTTTACTTTGCCAAAATTAAATCCTTGTTTTTAAAGATTGCCCATTTTTATACATAATGGTTCTGTTATAATATGCATTCAGATCTTATCTCAACACATATTCAATTTTTTTAAAGGTTATGGTGGCATTTGGGTCCAAGCATCATTAACTATAACTCAAATGACTCAAATAAGTTCAGGATTCACAATCTGCTAAAAGACAAGGTTTAACTATTAAGTGGGCTCATTAGCTTAGTGATGCCACACTGTCCATTCACCACCCTATCAGAAAGGAATGCCACCTTAAAAGTACTCAATGGTTGCTGGAGTACCAAATGACAGGATCATGTTTACACCAAGTGACAGGATCATGTTCATACCAGGAAGGAGGCAGAAGATCTAATCTTTCTATCAGGGGGGAAAAAAAGCTTTCTCAGAAAGCAGCAGACTCCTCCAATGTCACTGTCCTGACCTCTGCCATGTGGTTGCACCCAGCTGCAAGGAAAGTTACAAAAGCAGGAAATAACTTTTAAAGAGGAGCTAGGGAAATAGTGAAGAGATCGGCACAGGGTAGTGACCTTACAGCACATGCCCACAGTAATTCTTCTGAAAGACAATGCTAGTCAGCTCTGGCTGCTATAACAAAAATGCCACAGAACTTGTAAATGGTGTTTTTATTTTCTTGGATAAGGGAATAAGATGAGAGCTGAACCCAAGCTGTGTGAATACATGACTTGAGTCAAGCCCAGAACATCTCTACCTCTGTTCTATCTATCCCTAGGGCTAAGACTGCAATCTTCTAGATTCTGTACAATCTAACCTAGGCCTAGAATGTTTTCAGCCTCTGAGACTTTCTGCTAAATAAGCTAACACTTTCTCATTCTTTCTGAACTCAGACTGACTGGTTCAACTCTGCTGTTCTAGTTCAAAACTCCTCTCCAAACTAACTGATTCAAAATGACTTCTCTCAGCTTCTCACTGAATTACTCTGCTAGGAAAAACTCCTCTGAACTCTACAAACTGAACTGTACTGACTGCACAAACTGAACAGAACTGGACAGAATTGCACAAATTCAACTGAATTCAACTGCACTGACCAGAACTCTCCTGAATTCCGCAACACTGTCTCCACCTACTCTACTGTATTCCTACTGTACTCTCCTCCTCTCTCTGTACTGTCTGCTCTTTAAGTAGCATCTCTTCCCTGTCTGTCCTCCTGAGAGTTAGGTGTATCCTATCTCCAACTCATTCCTTCAAATCTTTCTCTGATTCATCACTTTGTTGGTCCCTCAATTAGATGTCATTGCTTGGGATTAAAGGTGTGTACAAAGGGCATTTCTGTACTTCAGCAGATCACAAAGACATAGGTCTTTGGATGTGATCCTTTGCCAGAGTAACCATGTTGCTGGATTAAAATTCCTCTATAGAACTTGTGTCTTGAACAACAGAAATGTGTTTGCTATGGTGGGTGTCTTGTGAAGTATGGAGAAAAACGAGGAAGTAACTCAGATTCATATGAAACTAACTATAGAGTTGTGCAAGGTGCATGGAATGGAAGAGAACAACCAAAGAGTGCTGTCTTTGTAGGGAGAGACATTATTTATCCCTGGAGAAAATGTTTGCTGAAGTAAAAGAATAGGTGCCTGTTTTAAAGGGTAGAAAGAGAATCTTCCCATGACTGGATCTCTAACAATAAAGCTTAAGATACTATGGTAACCATACATAATAGAGAAAAACTGTCCAGTGTGGTATAAATATCAAAACATTCTGGATGAATAAGAACAGTGTTGAAGCCACGAAGCGCTTTTGGAATGAGGTCTGATGTGCCGGCACTCCGCATACTCACACAAATGTGGGTGTTCTTGATGCCTCATATTTACACACCACAGTTGAGAACCTTGGGGATTTATTTTCCTCTCTCTTAATCATTTCATCAGCTTGAGGTTCTGCTGTGCTTGGTGACTGAGAACTGCTTGGCGTGTTAAAGAAACACATAACATTTTAATTGTGCTTGGAGACGGAGAGACTCAATGAGGGGGACTAATTAAGAAACATAAATAAGCTGGGGTTCTGCTTTGCCTCACATCCCATGATTACGGCTTAGAACAAACTGCTGAGCTTCATTACAAGCCAAAGAGGCAGCCAAGGCCACTTACTTAGATTTAAGATTAATGGCTGCGTGGAACATACAAAGTGAAGGAATGCAGCAACTCTGATATTGCAGTTCTTTTTCTGTGTGCTGTAGTCATCATGAAAAACACAAATTATTTATGGGGCATATGGCATGTGCTCTATTCACAATCCCTAAACATGTGATAGATATTTTGTGAGTATGTGCATGTGTGCTCATGTGTTTCTGGGTACACTTGTGCACAGGCACACACACACTCAAGTATATGTGAGTGCTCATGGAAGCCAAAGGACAACCATTGACTGTTGTTCCTTAGATGTAATCCAGATGTTGATTTTTGAGACAGTATCTCTCACTAACCATGTAAGCTAGGCTAGCTGGCCACTGCACTCTAGAGCTCTCTGCCTCTCTGGGACTGAGATTACAAATTCAATCCCCCATGCCTGCCCTTTTCCCCCATGCACTGAGGAGAGTAAGTTCAGGTTCTCATGTTTGTAAAACAAATACTTCACTGACTGAACCATCTCTTCAACCCGAATGAAGGACACTTAAAAATACATACATTTCACACAAGAAGCCTGAGGCAGGAACTGCTTTGTCTCTATATAGGAAGAAAATAGGGTTTGGGAATTGAAGAAGCATCCCCAAGCTTATGCCTTCTTCTTCTTATGCCTAACAGATACTAATAGCCACTAAGAGGTGGGCGGTCTCAGTCATGGACTTTGTTACCTGCTAGTAGGACACTTTACTGTAGTGGAGCTGCCAGGTCAGGCTTCAGAGCAAGAGGAAGCTCTTAGCCCTCATGTGACTGATGAACTGAGGGGGGCTGATATGTGGGGGAGTACTGGTTACATGGGTCCTGGAATCAGAAGTCTTATTCCAGGACCCATGTATCCTACTCCACACTGGAGGAGTAGGACAGGTGGGAGAGGGGATAGAGGGTGGGTGAGAGGGACTGGGAAGGGAGGAGGAAGGGGCTGTGATGGAGATGTAACTTGAATTAACAAATAAACATATAAAAAAGAGGTAGGCCTCACTTGAAAAATGAGCTAGCTATAAGACACCCAAAGTCATATTTTTAGCCATTGTATAAATTGATATTTCTATGGCTTAAAGAAGATCATAGAACACTCTGATTCTACAGAGAATTGTCTTGGAAAAAAAGCAAGAGTCAACAGAGAACATTCAAATGTACATCGGACACTGTCCTTCGACTGGATGCATGCATCAGCACAGCCATCAATGCTAAATTTGCATGTTTGTTTCCGTAATAATGTGACAGTAAAAGTACTTATGTTCTGCCAAATCCAGGCAGGAACTTTTCAGCTTTGCAAGTTCGCCAAGTCTCAATCAGAGCTACTCTACTTTGGCTTTCTCGTGTGAAAGCAGTCTTGGGTGGCACAGAAGTGGATGTGCATGGTAGTGTTCCAGTAAAACAGACACTGTGAACTTCAGCCATGGCCCAAGTTTTGCCCACCCTGGTATTTAAGAGTTAAAATGATAACATTTAAGAAAAACATAGATGTAGTATATAAAAAGACAACAGTAAGCACATACAGACGATAAAAATTTCTACATTACTATTCTTAGTCGACTTTCACTTCAAAAGGCAGCTTTAAAAATAGAAAACTTGGGGCTACAGAGATGGCTGAGTGGTTGAGAGCATTTGCTGAGCAATCTTGAGGATAAGACTTCTGATTCCAGGACCCATGTAACCAGTTAGGCATCCACCACATGCCTGTAACTCATCTCTAAGTAGGGCAGAGGCAGAAGCAAGGAGGTTGCTGGGGCTTGCTGGCTTTCAGTATAATGGGGAAAATATAAGCCCCAGGTTCAGGGCAAGAAAACCTTTCTCAAGAGAATGGGTGGAAAAGAACAGAAACACAGCAGTCACTCTTCTTCTGTCCACTACTTGCACAGGTAGATATACTGGCACACACAAGTGTACTCATGTGCACACACACACACACACACACACACACACACACATACACACACACCCCAAAATATATAAAACCCTTGGTGAAGAAAACACTGACTAGGTTTTACAGAGGCATACATGTAAGTGTTCTGTATCCATTTGTCCTACGCACACGTCCCAGAATTAGAAATATGAGACTCTTATCATGCTATGTTCTAAATCATTTATCTTATCTAAAAAATGTGGGGAAGTCATTGAATTGGTAAATAAGGCTTTCATAAGCATGAATAAAACATAATAAATATTTGGTGGCCAGGGGACTCCATCAGGACTTTGTGGCAGTTAATAAATCAACAGAAACCACTTACTGAAACCTGTTCATGGGTCCAGTGGAATTCTAAGTAAATACCAGGTTTAAGAATGAAAAGTCAGTTATATTTTCAACGTAATCTAGCTTTCAAAGAAGTGTAAAAGATGCTTAAGTGTTAATATTTTATGTTTCCCTGCTCTCAGCAGTAAATGCAGCCTATTAAAAAGAATGTTAAGCCATAGCTGTTAGCGCTGGCATGGGACCAAGGAAACACTGAGCCTTCACAGAAGGGGGTTAATTGCCACATGAAGAGGTAATTTATTAAGGAACACTGCAGCCCTCTATGTTTCCCCATGTGAGGTTGAATGGGGAAATCGTATGTGAATATTACATTTGATAATCAAGGCCTTTCTATGGTAGAGTTCAGAGCTGGCTAAGCTAAACAAAATGGGGGGGGGTGGCGAGCAAGCAAAAAATTCCAACACCATTTTTCTCCATGGCTCTCATAAAGCTCTACTTGGTGCCCTCCAGTCTGTTGGCCCTACCACCAGGAAAGTTTGCTATACCATAAATTTCTTGGTGGCTGAAGAGAATGTCTCATATAATGATCTGGTTGAGGGCTGGCATCTCCTGTCCTTCCTTTTATCCAGATTTGGTGCTTCAGGTTATCATTCATCAGATGATAACATTTTCAAACCCTTATCATACTGATCTAGGCCTCCTTGTCCACCAAGTTCAAATTGATATCGTGCAACTTATTAAACATGAGTGTATAGAAAGTACTGGCTCCACACATCCCTAGCCTACTGCCTACACCTTGGCCGCATTTGCCTCTGTGGCCAATATTTGCCTTGTTTTTTCCTGGGATCATTAATTTGTACGCAGAGTTCAAGAAGCCAATGTGGTAGGGACACAGCTTAGTTAAGGGTACTTGGCTGGCCCTGGGCTCAATCCCTATCACCACAGAAACTGAGTGTGGTGGAACATACCTGTGGTTTTAGCACTTGGGAGGTAGAGGCAAATGGGTCAGGAGTATAGGGTCATCCTTGGCTTCATAGCAAAATCAAGACTGGCCTGGGATTCATGAGAATCTCTCTCATAAATAAATAGAGTCCGGAAACAAAACAAGTATAAGGCTGGAGGGGTGTCTGGGTGGAGCATTCTTTTCTCTAAGTAGACGATGGTTCTCCTGGCTATACAGATAACAAATTCTAGACAGTCCTCAGAGGAATAGAAAAGATAAACTTGCCCCCCCATCCTCTGTCTCCTCTCTCTCTCTCTCTCTCTCTCTCTCTCTCTCACACACACACACACACACACACACACACACACACATACACAATCAATCAATCATCATTGAGAAAAGTTCCTCTGATAAGGAAAAGCAGCACTTTCTTCAGAATGAATCATTCTGATGCTTTCTGCCATTGTCTGCTGTGAAGTCTGATCCTCCAGCCTCCTCTGGTGACATCCTTGAGAAGGATGTTTATGGGATATTCATTTTGCTCCTGGAACTCTGCTGAGAGAGAGACAATAACAAAAGACAGAAAGCTATATATATATATATATATATATAGTCCACCACGGCTGCTCAGCTTACCCCTGAGAGTGCTCAGCATCACAGGAAAGACAAGAAAGTCATGCCTGTGAAACAGGGAACAATTACAGAGAAGCTAAAATGGGAACAGAAGGAGAACAATTGGAGCTGGTCTCCGTGGTCATTGTCATTCTTGCATCTTAAGCTTCTCTGCTCCTTCCCTCTTAATTTTTTGCACTTTTAATCACTTTTTTTGTTATGCAGTGTCCTCTTTGTCTTGATCTTCAGATGCCCAAAACTGTTGTCTGGACCTTCTAGCACCCTCTTACTGCTGTGCAACCTTGAAGGTATCACGATTCAAACTTTGTTCCATGCTTGTTACCAATTTCCAATAAACACTTCTATTTCTTAGGTATCGGGCAACAAATACCAATTAAACCAGTTCATACAGCATGGCAAGCATCTCTGGTCTTCATTCCCTCCTCCTTCTTCATATATTTTTCTAACTGTTAAATTTATGACCTACGGTCAGGTAGTCCTCAGTCAGTCCAAATTCACAACAGTGTGCTCCATCTTAAGACTAAGCCCTGAAGTTGGTGAAGTTGTCAAGTCTAAAACAGGAGAAAGGATGGGAGGAGTTTCTCCCTCTGTATGATGAACTGTGCATCCCACCAGCTCTTCCCAAGCTTCTACCAAATTCTGTGATTATCCTCATCTCTCATTAATTGAGAGTTTGATGAACAGGCTCTTGTCTTTGCCATGTAGTTTTCTTGCAAAGGACAGTGGGAACTACTCCTCTGGAAAGCAAGAGAAGCCATGTATCCAAGCCAAGGAAGAAGGATGCTCACTGTTTTCCAACACACAGAAGCAGATTCTCATGTCCCTTGGACAGAAAAATAAAAGGCAAGATAGTTCTGGTGGGAGATCATGAGATAATGATGCTTGGCTCCTCTGGGATGCAGACACTCGGTGATGCTTGGCTCCTCTGGGATGCAGACACTCGGTGATGCTTGGCTCCTCTGGGATGCAGACACATGGTGATGCTTGGCTCTTCTGGGATGCAGATACATGGTGATGCTTGGCTCCTTGGGATGCAGATACACAGTGATGCTTGTCTCCTTCGGGATGCAGACGCACAGGACGTCTGAGATCTTCAAGGATCCTGCTCTCTTTCCAATCTCCATTTCAAATTCCAGATTCCTACATACTTACTACTGAACTTGTTGAATTGCAAGAAATCTGTAAACAAAACTCATCTTCAATATTTTTAATTTTCACTCTTCATGAGCCTCTCTTCTAGGTCATTTGTGTGTGTGGTTGTGCGTGCAGTTTCTCTGGCCCAAGTGTGTGAACACACACACACACAGAGGTTGGCCTTGGCTGTTGCTCCTCAAGAATTGTCCACTTTGTTGTTTTGAGTCAAAATTTCTCATTGTTCTGGAACTCACCAAGTATGCTAAGCTGGCTAGCTGGTGAGCCCCAAAGTTCTGCCTGTCTCTGTCTCCCTAGACCTGGGACCTCAAACTCTCATCAGAATGAGGCCAAGGAGTTGATGGTTCAGTCTTTTAAAAAAAAAAAAGTCTTTCTAAGCTTGATGGCCTGAGTTAAATCCTTAGAACCCACTTTAAAAACAGAGTGTGAGGAGTGTTCAGGGTTATTTTTCATTTCATTAAAAACACTCTTACACTCATAAGATGAAATCCAACACACACAGCACAATGTACACTTCCAAGAGCTGGTCTTTTTTTTTCCTGACGGACATTTAATGAGAGTTTCTGTTGCTTCTTGTTTTCTCCAAGTATTTCGCTGAGGAGAGTCTTATCTGTTCGGTCTTGAACTTTATCTTGGGAATTAGCTAAAAGAAATCATTTGAATCATCAGAGTCAACACCCCTTGTCTTTCTTCATCCTTGTTTTCAATTTTCTTTCTAAGGAATTGGAAGAAAACAGGCAGAGGAGTAGTTAAGCAATCCCAGAACTTTACATGTCACCTGGAATACAGCCAGACACATGTAAAGGTCTTCTCTTGCCAAAAACACGCCAGGGACCTCTTAAGCAATCAAGAATTGCTACATGTGTGTAAGAGCTAAACATCTTGAACACAATGGAAATCTGTAATTCAATTTTCTTGTTCTTTCACGCTTACCCTCTGAGCATGCTGACCCCAGGAACATGGGACTCTAAGATGGAAACTGTTGAATGGTCTCCCTTCTACTCACTCGGGGGCATGACAGGGAGGGGATGGAAGGCTTGGCTGTGTGCTGAATACTGTGTAGAGAACTGAAAAGGAGAAATGAAAACAATAGGAGGAAAAAGCTACTAAACAAAATAAAGTCTAAAGTCAGACTACAATGAGAATAGCAGAAGAGAGACAAAGGGAAATTCAAAAGAAGCCAACTTCACTTAGTATCTAGTAGGGGCCATTGATAAATGGCTTAACCACTGCTCTCCAGGAAAGGAGCCTTCATTTGCGTGATAAAAGAGGTTTTGACTCTGTAGATTACTGCAGCTCTCATTCCTCATCAGAGTAATTTCCTTGTGGGTTGCTGGGTGGATGTTGGTTAACACAGAAACTCACAACTGGTCAGAGGGAAGAGAATAAGTGTCAGTGGAGTCCACAGTCACACACAGGACATCTATATCACACTTTTTCCTCAAGATTTAGGGACCATTGCAAGAGAAGGAGCAGAAAGATGCTAAGAACTAGAAGCTGAGGAGGAACAGAGCAAAACCTTGTTTTCTGCACAGGATGGCTATACTCATGACCTCCCAGCAGCTGTGTTTGCCTGCACAAGACCTACACACAAGGTCAAGCCAATCAAAATTCTAGCATGGAGTAGGAAAAGATTCATGAGCCCTACTTCTAGCTAAATTATGGTGATGGCTCTAGGGAAGGGAGAGTCAGCTTTATTTATGGGATCACCCTGGTAGGTTGATCCCACTTAGGTGGATGTCCCCACAACCACAAGTATAGAGATAGCATAAATTGGCCAGTTTAATTAAAACTGTTTAAAGGAGAGCATGGAGTTGGAGAGCAGAGAGGTAGGAGTAGATGTAGGAGTTAAGGGGAGGAACTAGGAGGGTTTTTTTGTTTTGTTTTTGTTTTTTAACTATCTATAGTTTATTGAGCCTTACAGGCTTAGAATTGTTTTCTTCACAATTTAAAACATTTTGCACATAAACTGAAATTTCTTTTATATTTTATAAAAAATTTTAATCTGAACAGTCCAAAATTAGTGTAAACTGTAACAGCTGCTAATAAATGAGTAATCAGCTTGCAGTTTTTAAACTTTTTAACATTTTGAGATTACAATTGTATTTTCTCCCTTCCCTTTCCCCATCCAAAACCTCCCATGTATCCCTCTTTTCTCCATTTGAAATGCATGCTCTCTTTTTTCATTCTTGTTATTGCATGCATATAGGTATATGCATGTATGTTTCTAAATATAACTTGCTCAGTCTGTATAATGTTACTTGTATGTATGTTTTCAGAAAAGACTGTTCATTATAGAACAACCATGAAGATCTTTTAAGATATAGGAAAGGAGTTTGAGGGTATTTTTTTATTTTTAGTTGTAAAAACTTTATTTATTTATTTATTTATTTATTTATTTTAGGAGTGGGGGCTATGTACTACAGTGTACCTGTGGAGGTCAGAGAATAACTCTCAGGACTGTATTCTCCCTTCCACCATGATTCAGTGAGTTGTACTCATAATGTAAGACTTACTTGGCAATCACTTCAACCCACTGAATGCTGAGCCATCTTGCTGGGCCAGTTTGAGATTTCGTTTTTGTTTGGGTGGTTTTTGGTTTTTGCTTTGTTTTGTTTTGTTTAATCTTTTTTTTTTTTAATTACTTCAAGTAACATCTCCATCACAGTTCCCTCTCTTCACCCCTCCAGTTCCTACCCTCCCATCCTATTCCCCCTCCCCCCTCTTCCACCTATCCTACTGCTCTGGAGTGGGTTGCCCCTACATATCAGCCCCCCCTCAGTTGGAAGTAGGAGTTTATATGATCAAAATACAATGTATGGAATTCTCAAAGAACTAGTGGAAATAGTTGTTAAAACTCAAAAGAGAAGAAAGGTTTATTTTTGCTGTTGGCATTTGTTCTACCTATTGGGGGGGAGGTGGACTACCCCTGTTCTCTCCCATATGGGAGTATTGTGCCCAAAGCACATAAGATATATCCACTACCTGTGTCTGATATGAGAAGAATTTGAGGGCATATTCCTCAGCAGATTTACCCACATTTGTTATTATAGACCAGGTCATTCTCCATAAAAAATGAGGAGCTCTCAGCAGGAACAAACATGTATAGAATGTACTGATCTTGAACATGGAATATTTATGTATGTTTTTTCATCCATAGGCTTTGCAGGGCTGAGTTTCCTCCTGGGGCACACTTAATATTTGAACTTCTGATGGAGACAGAATTTGTTTGAATGAGTAGATACTGCACTGTCATTCTTGCTAGATACAGATGCAGTATTTTCAGCTATGATTACTATGAAACCTGAGAGCCCTCCACTTTGGTATTTGGTAACTTTATGCAAATGATTAATCCCAGTTAAACACTTAAGTGCTCTGTGTTACTTATAGGTCTTTATATTATGAGTGACAGAAACCTGACTCAGGATAACTCAGAAAAAAGCTCACTGTTAGATACAGAAACAATGTAAGGTGTCAAATAAAATGTTGGATACCAGTCACAGTACAAGACAAGGATGCTCCCAGCCCTCAAATGCAAACGCAACTCAAGTTTCAAACTGCCAGGGCTCCCTTTCTGTTCCTATTATCATTGCCTTTCTCTCTATGCTTCTTTCTCTCTTAAATTTCTTCCACCAGGACAGGAAACAAGGTTTCCTAGCTGGTCATGAACATCATTATCTAGAGCTCTCCTCATTCCCAGAACAAAAGTCCAGGTAAAGGGTTCTGATTGGCTTGTATGTCAGATGCTCATGCCATAAGTGAATTTTTTTTTTCTCTGCTTTTTTTTATTGCAAGAGTTCTGTTAGCTAAGTCTAGAGGATATGGTTTTTAAAGCTAAACCAACCCTTGGTATGACTTCTCACATTTGCTCTACAGGGAAGCTTAACTGTGGCAGGTACAAAGTCCACATACCAGATAAGCTACCACTAAGGAATCCTTCCCCTGCAGTGAATCAGGGATTCTGAGCTGGGCAAGCCTAACCCCCTGTGGCTCCAGTTACTTATATCAATAAATAATAAACTGCCTTAATAAACTGCCTCAAGCCATAAGGATTAAGACAGTATGATTTGTTATTTCTCATGGCTCAACCAGTAGGTTGACTGGATTCCGTTGGGCCCTTTCCAGTGGGGTCAGCTGCGGTCAACCACATAGCTGCATTCAGCTTGGGGCTCAGTGAGGCCTGGAACACCCAAGATCATAAACACACATATTTGTCATCTCAGCTAAAGCAACTGCAATGGCCAGGAACTGGTTGTGCCTCTCTTACTCCACATACCACATTCTAACACAAATTTCTTTCAGTGACATCTAATTACACACTTTGGGTGAAAACGGAACTTGTAAGTCTTCTTCAAGCTTGTCTCAGAAATCCCAGAAAATTGCCTCATCTGCATTGTGTTAGTCAGAACAACTTATAAAGTTACCCAGGAGTCAGAAGGTCCAGCATCGGCCTGCATCTTGTGCCATTTGTGTAAGGCATGAGAAAAAAATTGTTGGAAGACATTTTGGTTAACAGCCTCCCTTTTGCTGACCTTTTCTCCCCAAAGTCTATTATGAAAAGTTAAATTCAAGACCATTCAAGTAAATAAAAAAATTGAAGACTTCAAAATGTGGCATCCAGGAAAATAAGTCTTAAGACTCTACTATGCGCTAGCTACCAGGTGTGAGAGACACTGAAGACAAATGACCTTTACCCAGGGTGGTGTGTTGACTTGGAGAGGCGAGCCTTCCTTCGTCAGATCACATGAAAAGGAGTTCCCATGTACATCACTACACTTTGAGGACCAAATATGTTCTCCTTTGGCATATCTTCCTTTATGTGGGTCATAACCCTTTTGTTTTTCAGAGAAGACTAGACAACAGCATAAGTGAATGTAAACTAATAGCTATCCATGTATATTAAGGCAAGATTTGTTTTGAGAGATGAAGAGAGTTCCTTCTTATTCTATTAATTATTGCATCATAGTCTTCTGTCTACTCCATTCTTCATGAACAAGTGCTTGCTGCTATGTCATAGGCACACAGGGAACATCCCTTTACCTGCATTCTCCCTAAGTCTAATGATGCTTCAGGGATGCTAGCCCATTGTCACAAGTCTAAAGCCAGAGCTCATATTGGCTTAGCCCTGTAGAAATTTAGGACTAGGAGGAGGGAAGAAGCCCTTTAGAACAATCTGGAAAACAAAAGTTTGAGGGTCCCTTTAATTCAGCTATGCAGGGCCCTTATTAGGAGTGCTTTCCGGAACCAGCACTGGCCATTACTACTGGTCTCTTCCAACATTTTTGGTCCTTTGAACCAAGCATACTTTTCCCTCTTCAGTTCTTTCTCCATCCCAGCTCTTGATCCAATCCCTTGAGGATCCAGTGAATCACAAAGGGGTGTTAGAGACTAGCAGCCGCTGGGTTACCTTCAGAGACATTGCTTTTGATTTTCAAAGCAGAAACAAACCCCAAAGCCATGAAGCTCAAATAGCATTGAGCAAAGGCTGGTGGAAAATATCCCAAGGTCCAGTTTCCACCCGAGCTCCCTCCAGTCTTAGATATGTAGCCTTTATTTGTACATCAAACACATTTGACTGTTGCACAAACCCTACTCTCTCCTGGAAACTTTCTTTTTTAAAGCTTGGTGAATGGATGTCAAGAGACACATCAGAAGAGAGCACCAATTCTGTGTGGAAACAGGCCATTGAAACGCCCTCGTTTGTTTGAGTCAAAGGCCTCTCTACAGAACATTGGGTTCTGGGAATTGATCAAATCCAAGAGCATAAGGGGGTATGAGGTCAAGGTCACTGCAGCACCGCATGGCTGGGATTCAGCTAACTGTTGGTGTGTGGGTTTCTTTTAACAATGTGCAGTGGACTAATAAACAGAACATGCTCGATTTTTTTTTTTTTTTTGGAAAATGAATGAAGCCTAGTACTGGAAGACTCTTGGGTGGAGTGTGTTAACCCTCTCTTGAGCCAGAAATGGGACCTCTGAGGTTTCTCGTGGAAATTGTAATGTTTGTGGATTCTAAAATAGAGAAAGTGGCCAAATCTTAGAAGCTAAATGTGAGTGACTCATTTGGGTTAGGTACCTCCCAGGACATATAAACAACTCTTGGTCATTGTCTGTGCTAGAAGTGTCCTTAGCTGAGCTCTGACAATTTGGTTTAAAACTTTGGTGACCATGACAGAATTAACTGGACTCACTATTTTCTCATTGGTTATAAAACCAATGATAAATAAGAATATCTTCCTCAGACGTGACAGAAAGAAGTAGGGGCTCTGTAGCCATCTGAACAACATGTGACACACAGCTCTGTGTTCAATTGTCCTCATATTTATTGGGCACACATTAAGTACACCCGCAATGCTAAGTGCTATACTCACTATAGATGCAGTAGTTGGACAGATATCCCAGCAAAGAGAGTGGGATGACACCTCCCTCCCACTGGGATGAATCATGAGGGTTCCTCTCATTGTTGTAACACCTGAAATCACTCCCTTAATGATGCGGAGGTATTTTTAAAAGTTATCTTGGTACCAGTGAGAAGAAGAGGCCCAACATCATGTGAACTGTTAGTAGAGGGTAGTTCAACCTCTCTGTGGGCTGGGAATCAAGCTTTCAGGTGAGTTGCCCTATGAGTCTCAATCTTTAACAGCCAATGAAGAAGAATAACCTCCCCAAGTGTCTTTGTTGAGTGCCAGTTGTGTGAGCTCCAGCAGTGAGCAGCTGGGTTTCCTTGCTAGGCAACCCAATAGTTTCATTCCTTTATCTTAGTCACTGTGCTCTTTGTATTCCGGATAACTGTTTGGTCAGAAGTGTGCATGTTTTCATGACAGGATATGAAACAGACACCATGATGCATAAAATACAGACTCCCAGGCTGAAGCAGCAGAAGCTCTGTGAGGGAACCTCAATGGAAATCACTGCCCCACTGGAGTGACTCAGCCAGGGCCCGGTAGTAACAGTAGTGCATTGTACATTCCCTATGAAACGTTTTCAGAAGACACTCAAAGGGGCATTCTGAGACATGGAGGCAGATTCTGTGATCAATTTCCTCAAAGTGTGACAAATCCCATGTGCTCTTTTAGAGTAAGAAAAATTAAATCAGTCCAGTCAATCAGCAAGAAAGTCAGCATACGTAAGCACTATGCTTGTGGACTGATTACAAAGGCAATGAGAAAAATGTCACTCAACTATGATTATAATCAAAATAAAAAATAAAATTGGAATATATTCTGTGTCCAGAACATCAGTACCCTTAACTTGAATGAAAATGACAAACAATAAAACAGCCAAACAAATATACACTTCAATTTCAGTTAGGTAACAAATGCAAGAGTGGAGTGCAGAGCTTACAGCAGGAGATCAGAGGAGACCAAATGGGGTGTATTTCTTGCTTTTCTGGATTTAAATGAGGTCAGGTTGCACAATATAAATAAAGTCAGACTCAGCCAGGGAATTGTGCCCCACGTCTATAATCCCAGCATTCAGGAGGCTAAAACAGGAGAATCAGGAGTTCAAAACCAACCTGGGCTATACAATGAGACCCTGTCTCAAAAAATAGATAAGTACATGAATGCCTGCATACATACATGAAGGCATATATATGTGTGTGTGTGTGTGTGTGTGTGTGTGTGCACTCATATGTACATGCATGCATGCAGTCATGCACACATGTTAGACTCAACTCCTTCCCTCAGATCTGTGACTATTTCTAATCTTTGGCCAGAGGTAAGTGGAAAGAAATGGTGGCCTTTCTGAGTACTAATCTAAAGTTCTCTCTTTTTTTTTTTTTTTTTTTGTTCTTTGGTGTTTCTTCTGATCCTGTGAGAAACTATCTTTCTTCTACTGTTCTCCAGAAGCTGAGAGACCTTGTCTCCCAAACAACTTAAGAACACATCGGAGGGAAGCTGTGAAGACAGATGCTGTAAAGGCTTTCTATTCCTTGATTTTCACAGTGGGTATAAATAGACTCCATTTTGAAAGGCAAGTTCTCCCCCTACCAATAAAAGTCAAGAGACAGAAAAATAAAGAAGGTAAAAATAAACAACTAAAAAAGAAAAATTCCTGTAATTTCAGCTTTCAAACATAAGGCTGAGCAATCAAGGAAAGTATTTTTACTGCCTTGTCAATATTTTTCCTGGAAGCACGTGTAAACAACCTGTGTTCAGATCTGGATGCCACGTGCCTCATGGGCTTAGGTGTCTCTGACCACAGAATAACTTTATCTCAAAGAAACAGAGCAGACAAGAATTCCCCATGGTCTCAGCATTCCCTGAAAATAAATAAATATATGGATATAGATTTATTTTAAAAAGGTCCATTACCATAGGAAGAACAATTGGGCTCCCTTTGAGAAGTGTTTTCTCTCATGGTATTCTTTGTGGCAATACTTCCATGAAATCAAAGAAAAATCTCTTTTTCCTGGGCTCAGCTGATTCAATTTTCTTACTCTTGATTTACTGTGGAATGCTCAAAGATTCGTAGGGGAAAGCCTAGAGAGTTTGTCCTTTTGAAAAATATTGAACTTTCACATATTTATCCTGTGGGTGAAGAACTCACCAGCTTTTGTCTTCTAAATTCATGGCCAGGAAATCCTAATACTGAACTGCATGCTAGTGAGGGAAACATAATGTTAGGGGCTTTTGGGCACATGTGGGTTCCCACTTCTAGCTGCCCCAGAGATTTTTGTAGGCATTTGCCCAAAGCCCTGCTATTCGGACAAGGGGACCAGCACGTGGTTGGGCTGGGCCAGTGGCTCATCTCTAACTGGTACTAGCCTCTGCTGGCTGACTCATCCGGTCCTGCTGATCTCCATGCTTAAGGCAAATTCATCACTTGACTGTCAGGAAATCCCCCTCCCATCTCCCACCCTGTAGATCTGTGATTATTTGATGCTGGGTGGAAAGTAGGTGCTGGGAACCATCAAGGGAAACAAACAGCGCACTGGATGCTCATACATCACCCTGAAGGCCAAGGGCGCACTGTGTGCTTTCCTGTCAGACTTGACTAATAGGGCCTCGGTCTGGACCTGGCCACCGTGCAGCCAGCAAACCTCAGAGGGAAGACTGTTCATTTTCTCCTCCTAAAGGGTCTCATGTGGACTGACATCTCCCTTTATCTGATTGCCTCTGACTAAAAATGATCTGAAAGATCACTTGGACAATAGAAGCTCATAACTATACCTCTTAGGAAAAAATATTTCCAATGAGGGTAAAAATGTATTTCTCATCAAGACTGCTTGTCAACTTCTGATTTCACTGGCCAGCTAAAACTTGCATCACAAACCCAGTCAGTTTTTAGGCAAGTAAATGCAGATGGAAAACTGATTCTTTTTTTTTTTAAATTATATAGATTAGAACTATCAAATTCTCTAAAAAGATATGAGATACATTTAATATTGATCATTGACCACATATAGATTTTCATGGAAAACGGGGTGGGGAGAGGGACAAGAAATCAGATTGCAAAGATAAATGGGACCTTCTTGATATTTTAAACATGATAAAATGTGGGATAAAATGAATGGATAAATAAATTACAGGCAGTGTGTTCTGTTTCCTGTCATACTGAGGCAGTCCTGTTTTCATGCTCCCCTGGCAACAGCTGAGATGACTGCACTGTGGGCCAGTTTGTCCTCACTGCTCAACACATTAATGGCATTTTACCCCCAAGAGGTCTTCACACAGTAAGCAGACTCAAGTGACAATGGTTTTTTCCCTAGAATCTTGAGCCTGGTCCTGCTGCTTTCGTTCTTTCTCTTTTTCTTTTCTTTCTTTTTGCTCTTGCAACTTCACAGATGAATCGCTCTGACATGCTGTCTGCTGTGTAGAGATATTCCAGGGGCTTATAGAGGAGGCCCTGCCAAATTATCAATTTATCTCAAAATATTGCAGTTTCTGGATGCAGAGTCTTCGTGGTGAGTGCACCCTGAGGATTCATTTCGGTCCTGTCACTTATCTGCTGTGTTTCTGACTCCCAGCAGGGTGACTGGAGGTCAGGACTCCTAGAAGCCTGGGCTGGTGAGGACATCGAGGCTTATCTAAATCAGCCATTGGTGACTTGGCTTGCATCTGGTCCTCATCTGAAGTCAGAGTTTATCTCAAGGCCCTGCACAAGTGTGACTTCTAAGGTTCAGAGTCCCTGCCCATCAGAAAACCCAAGCTAGTCTTTAAGTAAAACTTGTCAGGGCAACACTGACACTATTAGAGAAGTCTGTGCCATGGAGGGGAACTTATTTCTTTCCCCCAGATTACAACAATTCATTTTCTCATGGAGTTTGTTCCTCCCACTGACTGGAGCCTTAATAAAAAAGATATGTGTACTCCTATGTATACCTGTCTCTGCCCAAATGCTGAACCATACAAACTCTAAAAGGACTTTTCATTTGAAGGCAGTCATGCAAAAGTTGACCCTTACTATGACAGTAAAAGATATATTTTTAATTCAATTGCACACTGAGCCATCAGCAAAACAAATTGCCAATTCATAAGAATAAAAACAAAACAAACCAACTGTGAAGGAGTTAAACTAGACGCGGGGGAGGCACCTCACAAGTCCCTCAAATAATTTGGAATTAAAGAAATAAATAACCACTTAATAAATAACCATTATTCCACAAGTAGGCTTTAAGGAAATTTTGGAAGAATTTAAGCTATGAAAAACAATTAAATACAATGTAACCAAATGCTGGCAGCAAAGCTGTTGTAATTTCCTGGCATGAACAGTGAAGGCAGACATATCACTTCCAATCTCTCACACAGCAGAGAATAATACATGGATGTTGAAAAGTATTCTAGCCTCATAATTTAACAATCTAGATAAAATGAACTATACCTTGAGAGACACAAACTACCAAAACTCACCCAGGAAAAAAATGGGTCAAATAAATCTACTCCCATTATAGGAAATGAAGCATTTACACAAAGAAAGTTTCAGAGAGGGTTACTTTGCTGGGACAGTCAGCAAACATTTAGAAGAATGAAATTTGGAAAGAAACGTTTAGAAATAAACAGTACTAATCCTTACAAAATCTAGTGAAAAATAAAGGAAATAAAGATTCCTCCAATTCATTTTATGATGCTATTGTTCTGATATCAAAACAAAAGATAGTATGGGAAAAGCAGGCACCAGGGGCTGACAGATGGCTCAGCAGTATCAGAATGTGCCCTTGCCAAGGACCCACATTCCGTTCCCAGGATGCACATCAGGTGGCTCACATGTGCCTGTAATTTCACTTTCAGGGATTCAACACCTTTTTCTGGCCACTTCAGGTACCTGCATACATGTCACACACACACACACACACACACACACACACACACAAATTATTAAAAGTGATTTTTTTAAATAACAAAAGTATATGCCAATATCTTTCATGAATTCAGACACAAAAAATCCTTTAAAATATTATGAATAAAGTCCAGCAAAAGGCAAAGCAGATAATAATATGGCATGATCAAATGTGTTTGAATCTAGAGCAGCAATGTGGCTCAGTGAGCAGAAATGCCTGCCTCCAAGTCTAAATGACCCAAGTACAATTCCTGCGATCTACATTTCTGAGAAGGGAAGAAAAGAATCTCACAAGTTGCTCTCTGACATCTGAACACATATGGTGGCATGCCCACACCCCCTTCCTCTCTCCATACAATAAATAATGAAATATTTAAATTTTAATAAATGGGTTGTACTCTTAAGAATCTTATGACTGGTTGAGCATTTAAGAATCAGTCAACATTCCAGATTCCATCACCTTCACTCATTGCAGGTACAC